>CM022952.1:37754932-38456911 GCA_012931725.1 Litsea cubeba
AATGAGGATGTCGACAAACATGCCCCGCAAGTCCTCCAAATTGAAATGGATTACCGGGTCAAAAACTCAGAAGCCTCCTCAAAGGGAGAAAAGAAGAAAACTGAGGGATCATGCATTGAATGCCTCTCGGTTAAAAAAGCAGCCAGTGCAACCATCGCCTTCACAAAGGATGACCTCCTACTTGGCGAAACCAGGCATAACCGACCCCTGTACTTCACAGGGTATATCAAGGAAATGCCTATGCATAGAGTTCAGATCGACCCAGGTTCTGCACTCAACCTCATCTCCACATCGGCTCTTGAAGAGTTGGGCATCCCACCCAGCAAACTGAGCCACACATCTGTATCTATCTTTGGATACGATGGGAGTACTCAAAGGCCTATCGGCAAAATCAGGTTCAAATTGCAGATCGGTGATCTTATCTCTGAGGTCACAGTGTATGCAATAAAGACCCCTTCATGCTACAACATCCTTCTCGGACGCCCTTGGATCCAGAGAATGGTGTTGTCCCTTCAACTCTACATCAATGCATCAAGTTTGTTGGCGACGACGGCATGATACATCGAGTCTTTGCGGACAGAAAACCCTTCAAAGGTAAAGAAATCCACTTCGCAGACTCACAGATGTATGAAGGTGAAAAAGAAGAAGAGGAAAGCACACAGCATCCTTTGCCGAAAATCTCCAGAAAGATAAAGGCAAAGCTCCTCAACAATCACCGGAAGAAAAAAACCATCCGGTAAATCTGAAGAGAGCATGCAAACTCCCTTCATCATCTCCCTCAAATCTTCAAAGCCTTTGGTCATCACAACTAAAGTGAAGAAGGCAAAACAAAAGCCTGGGGGCAAATTTGTTGTCTCTTTCGTGTATCATGCAAGACACGGACTCGGATTCAGAGCCAGAAGACGACACATCGTCAAGCCAAGCTGACACTCAGCAAGTTCAGCCTGCTCTTACTCCAATGGAGACAACTTCTGACATAGAAGATCCTACGTCAGCTTCCTCTCGTTGTTCCAGCAACTTCAACAAAGGAAAAGCCCAATCTTCTTCCATAGATCGGAATGCTTCTTCATCAAACTCCATGCTTGAACCTTTCCAAAATAAAGGTACGCCTCAACTATCCTTATACAGTTCTGTGGCACAAGCTATATGAAGAAATGGTCTATGACGCTCAAAAACCCAGTCGGTTTGGGAGAAGGACGCGGTATTCTCACGCCATTGGGGCCCGTCTTGACCAAAAGCCAGCTGGAAGATTGGAGACTCTACGGCTATGTAGAAAAGTCTTCACACGGGTTAGGGTATGATCCTGACACTCCCTTGAGACAGTTGCCACAAAGCTTAAAAGTCAATATACTGACCAAGCCTCAACATCTCAAGTCCATGAAGACATCGAGCTCCCTGATTATCTCTTTGATGAGTCACCTGACAAAGATCCAGGAAGCTCCATCCAATTGGCACGATTTCTCCGAAAATGAAGAGGAGTTGTCCGATTGGCACAGACGTGTGGACTTCTGACCCCGAAGAACCCTCATCTCCAAAAGAAAGTAGCCTCTTCGACTCGGTTTCAACAGGCGATTGGGATCATCTCATAGCAAGCCTTGGGAAAATTACCGATCAAGAAGACCCGTGGAAAGGAACAAAACCTTGGTCTGGAAATGCCCTTGAAACCCCAGAAGGTTTCGTTGAGCTGGAAGCCTCCAGAAAATATTGTGGAGGAACCACCTTAGAACCTTCCAACAGAAGATCCTGTTCAAAAGATAGACTTGGGAACACCAAGATAACCCACGTCCTGTATTCATAAGCAAGATATAAAGGATGATGAGTTAACCCGAGTATATCGCCTTTCTTCGTGAGTTCGTCGATTGCTTTGCATGGTCTTACGCTGAAATGCCAGGCTTAGACCCAAAATAGCAGTTCACAAACTCAATCTTCAAGAAGACATCAAGCCTGTCAAGCAAGGCCAAAGAAGATTCCGTCCAGATGTGATGGATAAAATTGAACAAGAAGTTCAAAAACTCAAAAGCGTCGGCTTCATCCGTGAGGAACAACATCCTGAATGGTTGGCCAACATTGTCCCCGTGACAAAGAAAAATGGGCAGATCAGGGTCTGTATTGATTATAGAGACCTGAATGGCGCATGCCCAAAAGATGAATTTCCGCTCCCCATACCAGAGGTAATGATTGATAATACCTGTGGATTCGAGCGAATGACATTCATGGATGGTTTCTCTGGCTACAATCAGATAAAGATGCATCCTGAGGATGAAAACATACATCCTTTCGAACCCCATTTGGCGTGTATTGTTACACTGTCATGCCATTTGGTCTGAAGAATGCTGGTGCCACATATCAGAGGGCTATGATGAAAATATTCCAAGATATGCAGCACAAGACGGTTGAATGTTTACGTTGATGACCTCGCCGTCAAAAGCAAAAGAAAAGAAGATCATCTCGAAAACCTTCGAGAAGTCTTCCTCCGGCTTCGCAAACACAAACTGCGAATGAATCCATTGAAATGCTTCTTCGGCGTCTCGTCGGGTAAGTTCCTCGGATTCTTAGTTCGGAAAGCTAGAATAGAGCTTGACCCCATAAAAGTCAAAGCCATTCTAGAAATGCCCTCTCCAAGAACCTTGAGAGAACTCAAAGGGCTTCAAGGGAGATTGGCCTACATCAGACGGTTCATCTCCAATCTTTCGGGGAAATGTCGTCCATTCTCCCGGTTGATGAAAAAAGGTGTAAACTTTGTCTGGGATGCTGACTGTGAAGCTGCTTTCCAAGACATCAAGTCATACCTGACAAAACCTCCAGTGTTAGCTGCTCCTACCACTGGAAAACCATTCATCTTGTACACAAGAGCCCTTGATCACTCTCTGGGAGCTCTGCTTGCGCAAGAAAATGATCAAAGAAAAGAAGCTGCTCTATATTACCTCAGCCGCATGCTAGTAGGTGCAGAGCATCGCTACTCTCCAGTCGAAAAAGAATGTCTTGCAGTGATGTTCGCCGTACAAAAGCTGCGTCACTACTTGCTTTCCAATACAGTCTACCTGGTCTCGAGGGTCAACCTCTTGAAGGTCCTTGTCACAAAGGCAGGTTCTCTCAATGCTCGACTGGCAAAATGGTCCATCCTTCTGTCACAATTTGATATTAGGTATGTACCACAAAAAGCAATCAAAGGGCAAGCTTTAGCGGACTTCCTCGCAGAGCATCCATTGCCTAAAGATTCTCCACTCAGAGATGATCTCCCAGACGAACCAGTCTACAATGTGGAGACTTTCTCACAAAGTGCCTCCTGGGACATGTACTTTGACGGTGCAACCAGGACAAATGAAAAAAGACAGCTAATCTCGGGAGTTGGCATCCTCTTTGTTAGCCCCGACAAATACATGATTCCACACGCTTTCTCGCTACTGGAACCATGCACAAACAATGCAGCCTGAATATCAAGCTCTGATCTTAGGATTGGAACTCGCCATCGAATCCGGTATCACCATGCTGGAAGTCTTGGAGACTCTCAACTGATCGTCAACCAGATGAATCAGAAATTTGAAGTCAGGAAGCCAGATTTGTTGCCCTACTACAACAAGGCACAATCACTTCTGCAAAAGTTTGACATCTGTCACATCACCCACATTCGTAGAGGTGAAAACATACGTGCGGATGCCCTAGCCGGACTTGCCGCATCCATGGCAATCCAGGAAGGGGAAAACATGCAAATCACAGTGTGCGAAAGAAGAATCCTTCCTCCTCTTAACACACACCAAGCAGTTGCTGAATGCCACCAATTGGTCGGAAGTCGGATTTCAATCCTTCAAACTTCAATTGGCGACTGGAGGGATCCGTTCATTGATTACATTATGTTCGGAATCCTACCTGAAGATCCAAAAGAACGGGTAAGCATCCAAAGGCGAACCCCAAGCTTCCATTTGGATATTCCTTCAAAAATCCTTTACAGGAAATCCTTCAACGGAGTACTTCTACGCTGCTTGTCACAACAAGAGGCTGAAGAAACACTCAAAGAAGTTCATGCTGGTCTTTGTGGAGCTCATCAGGCTAGACCTAAGCTCTATGATCAGATAAAAAGGTTAGGATATTACTGGCCTACCATGGTAGCTGACGCAATGCAATTTGCTAAGCGCTGCCAACAATGCCAAGTTCATGGAGATTACATTCACATGCCTCCAGAATGGCTGCATCCTACAGCGATCTCATGGCCTTTCGAAGCCTGGGGTATGGACATTATAGGTCCTATTTCTCCCCCTTCAAGCAAAGGTCATCGCTTCATCTTCGCCGCTACGGATTACTTCTCCAAGTGGTCAGAAGCATTTGCATTTAACGAAATGAAGACCTCATCAGTCCTTCAGTTCCTACGCACCAACATCATTTGTCGTTTCGGCATACCCAAAAGATTCATCCATGATAACGGACCACAGTTCCGGGATCATCGATTTACAGGTTCTGCGACAAATACAAAATCCAAAGCTGTCCTTCGACTCCATACAATCCGGCAGCAAACGGGTTAGCAGAAGCTTTCAACAAGACACTCTGCAAATCCTCAAAAAAAACGGTCTCTAGTCACAAAAGAGACTGGAGCGACAAAATGTCTGAAGCTTTGTGGGCCTATCGAACCACCGTTCGAGGACCAACCCATAGCACACCATTCTCCTTGGTCTATGGATGCGAAGCTGTCGTGCCCTTGGAAGTACAAATTCCTTCCTTGAGGGTATCCTTGCAAAATGACATGACTCAAGAAAGCAATGTCAAATTGCGGCTCCATGAGCTGGACAATCTCGATGAGAGACGGCTCGAAGCTCAACAAAGCATTGAACTTTACCAAGCACGTATGGCAGGATCTTTCGATAAAAAGGTCAGGCAACGCGCCTACAAAAAGAATGACTTGGTTCTTGCGGTAAAAAGACCAATGGTCTTCGCTCACAAGTCCAAAGGCAAATTTGAGCCGAAATGGGAGGGACCCTACGTCATCGACAAAGTTTTCTCCAATGGCGCATACGCACTCCTAAACATGGAAGGTGACAGATGTATGCTGCCCATCAACGGCAAGTTCTTAAAGCGGTACTACCCTTGAAGACTTACCCAACTGGGTAAGAGCAATGCCTGTACGGCCAAAACCGGTTTCCAGGTACACGCTCGCTAAACCCACCATCTTTTTTAGAATTTTCATATCAAATGTTGAAATTTCTAGAAATCTAAAACAATGCTTACTTTTATCGTTTCATTGTTCAAAAAAATATATATATATCCAAGTTTAGGAACCTTTCCCTAGCTTGACCAAAATTTTCAACCCTTGAACCCAAAATTCATGGTTTGAAACAAAAATCCGGATTCAGGGATTTCCACCCTAGTCTACCCTGCCTTTTACCGCCAAAATGGTTTTAGGTCAAAATTTATGACCCTCGTGTCTTTAAACAAAAAAAAATGGTTTTTCAAAAACCGCGAGGAAGCGACGCTTAGTCGATACTCGCACAAATCGGAAGCAAGCGAACCACGTTCGACACTTCCAAAATCGCAGGGAAGCGACATTTCGTCGATACTTGCAAAATCCAAAACCGTGGAAACGCAACATTTCAGTTGATATCCACAACCCAAATTTCAAAGGTTCGAAAAAACCTAAAAAAAAAACTGTGGAGACGCAACATTTCAGTTGATATCCATAACCCAAAGGTTCGAGAAAACCACAAATTTCAAAAATCGTGGGGAAACGACATCAAGTCAGTACCCGCAAAACCAAAATTTTTGAAAAGCAAGGATGCGACATTCCATCGATACTTGCACCCAAATCCGCGAGGATGCGACATTCCATCGATACTCGCAACCGAATGAGCAAGGATGCGACATTCCATCGATACTTGCAAGAACATTCAGCAGGGAGGCGACTTTTAGTCGATACTTGCATTTTTTGAAAACCAAACCGGCTATAAATGCCATCAAAACAGGCTATAAATGCCACAAACCGGCTATCAATGCACCAAAACAAAACCGGCTATCAATGCCACAAACAAAAACTTGGATTTCAAAAAAAAAAACCGGCTATCAATGCCACCAAAACAAAACAGGCTATCAATGCCACAAACCGGCTATCAATGCCACCAAAACTGGCTATAGATGCCACAAAAAAAAAACTCGGCTATCAATGCCACAAGAAAAGCTGGCTCTCATGTCAAAATTGGCTTCGATGCCACAAACAAAAACCTGGCTTTCATGCCAAAACAATTACTTGACAAAAGATTTTCACAAAATGACAACCTTTTGATCAAATCCCATTTAGCAATTACTTTTATCACAAAAAGATTCAAGTGAGCGTAGGGATAACAAAAAAAAAAGAGAGCATCCCATTTAGCAATTACTTTTATCACAAAAAGATTAAAGTGAGCGTAGGGATAACAAAAAAAAAAAAGTGTTCACAAGCACTACAAAAAAAATACAAAAAAAAAATACAAGTGGTACAAAAAAAAAAAAGAAAGAAGGATGGTTTCTGTATACAGGAGCTCAATCAAAAACGGTCTCCAGCCAAGAGTTCAGCTCCTTAAGCAAGCTTTTGGCTTCATCCGTCAAGGATTCCAAGGCACGCTTCTTCAGGAACCTGCCATGAGATGCTGGGGTGGGCTGTAACCCTTTTTCTGCACTGGGAAGCTTCCTTCGAGCGGTTTTCCATTGTTTGTCCTCATCAGACTTCCTTTTGAGAACTCGAATGGCATCCGCAACTCGGTGAATCAGAGCAGTCTCCCTTTCACGAGCCTCTGTTATTTCAGTCCACTTGGCAGCGACTTGTGCCTGCAGATGCTCAAGACGTTTCCTGGCCTCATCGACCTCCCTATCAAGGATTTTAAGGTCATGTGTCAGCCTAATGATGGTTATCTCTTCTAAGTTCCTCTCTCGGACTGCCTGCTTCTTGCTTTCTGTAGCCTCATCCAGGTCAGATCGAGCCTTATCCGCAGGGTCCGAGAACATCTCCTTGAAGAACTGATCGTCAGGAAAACCCATGGTCTCAAACCACTTGTCACCCAGCTCAATGATCCTATTAACGATCGCCCTGGCATATGTGACATCCAGACCAGCTTCTTCAGCATCACCGAGAATCTCACGCACATGCTGGATCATGCTAAATCCGGCTTCCAAGTGCCCAGAAAAGAGAGTCTCAATCCAAGAGCTCAGAACTCGCACCACCACCTTCTTCGCAAAAAGAAGAGATGGCCCGGCTGAAGATTCGCCCAACTCCGTTGGTCGGCTGCTCATGTCATCATCTGTTGAAAGAGTAACAAAAGAACTCTTTCCAGTTGAAGCTGCTCCTGCTCGGGAAGGAATCTCAGCGCGAGGAATCTCCTCAACATTGTCAGAACTGGTCCCAGGAGTCTCTACCTCTGGATTAACCTTTGGCATCCCTTGCTCTGGAAGCGACGGATCCTCCTCTGCCACTTCAAAACCTGCAAAGGAAACACAAAAAGGTATGAATATGACCCTGTTTGAAAATCATTATCAGAGTTATAACTACAAAATACCTTCTTCGACGACTGGCGGAACACTTTCTTCCTCCATGAACTCATCGGAAGCATCATCAACATTTGCGTCCATCGATGGTTCAAAGTCATCAGAACCCTGTGGCAAGTCAGCTGACAAAAAAAAAAATGTTAGCAAACCAAGTCACAAACTCAAAAAAAAAGAGAGCAAAAGAAGTCGTACCAATTGGAGATTCTAGATTTACTCCAGAGTCCCTCGAATCTTCTGGTGCCTTAACGGGATCCATCACCACCTCATCGGTTGGGACCTCAGGCATCACCAAGTCTTCCTCTGCTAAAAAAAAAAAAAAGAAAAGCAGAAAACAAGAAGCAAATCAGAACATGGAAAAAATCCCATGAAAAGAAATGGAAAGAGAAAAAGGAAGAATCATACCTTCACCAACGGTCTCTTCTTCTCGGCTTCTCTTCTCTGGAGGCTCGTCAGCATCCACTGGCACATCCTCATCGATAGTAAGAGGAACTTCCAAGTCAGGAGAGTCCTCATGCTGCCCCTTGCTGCGATGATGACTCCTCCCCCTCTTACTCCGGCGGGTTCGCTTCTTAGAAGAACCTGCCCCGCTGTCAGAGTCAGGTTTCCCACTTGACTCCTCACTGGATGGTCTGCTCTTGCCAGTAGACTCCACGGAAGCTTGCCTCTGTGCCACTTGCATCCAAGCGCCAAGTTCGGCTTCCTCCTGTTCTAGCTGCTCCAAAGCCTCGTCAGGTATTTCTCGAACAGCTTCAGAACCAATGACGCCCTGGTCACCGAGAAAGCCTATCTTGTGCTTCTCTCCAGAAAGGAAGGCCCAAACTTCCTCTCGCCGGATGCCATCCGACTTTCCAAGGCCCTTTCCAGATGCCAGCTTCACATCAAGCTCCTTCTTGGAAAGCCCCCGATATGCCGAAAAGCTCTCCACGAACCACTTCGCAAAGCCGGCAGTCCGGGAAGTCAGCAACACAGGATAAGAAATCATGGCTGTAGTGTCTTCAGCACTATAGAAAGCCCATGCATTTCTTCCGTCCTGTAAGCCTCCAAAGCGCTTCACCATGCTTGAAGGCGCTCCAACAACGCCTTGAGAAAAGCCCAGCTGCAAAGCAAAGCAAGAGGGTACATACGGCTGGTGGTCGACGAAAAGATGTCTGCGGTACACCATCGTGCCGACACGTATGCTGAAAAGCCACTCTCTCTCTGCATTTGTCAAAGAATATTGCCTTCCCGACCCCGCCCTGGTAGAGTCTCGGGAGGCACCAAAATCAAAAGCCTTCTTCCGCAACTCCGGAGAAAGCTTCACTGAAGACTGCCCCATCTCGACGTCCCTGAACCGTCGGATCCTCATGCGGGCAAACAAAAGTGATTCGGACACGGCATTGCCCTTAGCCAGTCGAATCATCAGAGGATCATCATCCTGTGCAGCACCCAGCCGATGGAAGCCAGGACAGTGGTATACATACCACGAATAAAAGATATGGGCTGAAAATACCCTATTCATGGGAAGCCCAAGACGAACCAGAAAAGCAGCAGCCTGCAGTTCGGTACACAGGTAGGAGTAAAGAGCTGGCACCAAAGCAAGCTGCTCTCCAAACGCCATCTGACAAGCCGGAAAAATACAATGCGGCCTGATGTGCGTTCCATCTCCTCCAGCAAAAATAGCCTCACCAAGCCAATAAGTGAGGTAAACAGCGAGATCTCTCCGTAGTGCAATGTCAGGACATATGGCGTTTGTACTTGCACAGAAATCTCTCAACTCTTCTTGCATGGCCAAGATCTTCTTTGAACTTGTATCCTGAGCTCCGGCTTCCTGGGTCACGCTATCAGAAGGCTCCCTGCTATCAAAAAAGTTGGGGAATGAAGAGCTAAAACTCTTCCAACTGCTGGATCTAACTTTCAAATCCCCCCTTCTCCTTCAAAAAATCATAGAAGGCGACGAGCTGAAAGTATAGAAGCCTGAACTCCTCAGACTGCCCCTCGAGGACGCTGTCAATCGGCATAAACTCCTCATAGAGTTTGCCGAGGATGGGCAATCCGGTAATAGCGCTCAGCTCCTTCAAAGAAAAACCAATCTCACCATTCGTCACAACGAAGGTATTGGTTTGTGGGAGGAATGACTCCAGCATAGCCATAAAGGCCTCGTCGAAAAAGATCACGGTCTCCCTAAAGGCGCGGACCGCATCAAAAATCCCGGCTTCCTTCAAAACGGCGCCACCAATCAGCAGGACGCGATCAGTCCACGACTTCCACTCGGAGTCAGCATTGAAACGGCCTCGAAGTCGAAAAGGCTTGATCCAATTGCTGCCGTCACCACTGAAAATACCAAGGCCCACCGGTCTCAAATCGACCGACGGATAATCAGAGCCCTTGTAGCCGCTGGATGGCATCAACAGGTCCATGTCAACAGGCGACCTCTCCGTATATCCAGGAGAACCGCCAACAAAAACCCCGGTCTTGATTACATTTGTCCTTCTCACCCAGCTTGGAGGATCTTCCCTTTTAGGGCACGTGGGGGCAAGGCTCAGAATCGAGACCGTGCGATCAAACGTCGACCGGGTAGCAACAGTCTTCTTCTCACCATCTGCTGTGAAGGAAAACTGAAAACATCTCCTCTGGTATGTCATGTCATCGGGGACTGCATCACCAAAGAAGAAGGTAGGCTTGGGCAAAACGCTCTGATCTTCCATCACCCATGGACGACTGCTTACCATGATCTTATAGAATTCCTCTCCCTTGAGAGCGATCAGTCGCTGCCTCATCTCATCTCTGTTGAGGGAGTCGCACTCTTCCAGATTTCTCTCAACATACTGGACCTTCTCAAAAGCCTGCTGAACGGCCAGATTAGAAGATCTAGAAGATCGACGAGGTACGCTTGTAGCAGGCTCTTTACCCTTGTTCGCTCTGGAGGAACCACCTGAAAAGGATGGAAAAGAAAAAGATCAAACATCAAAATGACAGAATCTCGCTAAAAAAAAAATCTGGCGAAATTTTGACATGATGACGGGGCAATTCCGAAGAAAAGGAACTATCCCGAAAGAAATAGAAGGCTTGAAGATGGGCTCAACATCGCTGCGAGCTCCGAAACTCCAAACTTTCGAAACCTCAAAGTCTCCGCAAAATCAGGAAGGGCTCAACATCACTGCGAGCTCCAAATTCCCAAATTTGCAAAAACTTTCAGGTATGCTATCACATCATGCTACAAATTTAATTTACAAATTGAATGCATGCATGAACATCTTGGTTTGCGAAAAAAAAAATGCATTATCATGATGAGCAATAAAAGAAAAGAAACTTTCTCTAAAAAAAAGAGAGGGGAAAGAAAACAAAAAAAGAAAGAAAAGAAACTCTCTCAAAAAAAAGGGGAGGGAAAAAAAAAAGAAGAAAAAAAAGAGGGCTGGCCCACAGGCCACGTGGCCGTACGGCCAGATCCGTACGGATCTGTCCGTACGGCCCACAAACAAAAAAAAAAAACAAAACAAAAAAAAAAGAGAAGAAAAGAAAACAAAAAAAAAAAAACGTGTGAAAAACAAAAAGAAGAAAACACGTAAAAAAAAAAGAAAAGAAAAAAGAAAGAAGGACTCTTTATTTTTCCATCACAATGGGGTTTTCTTGAAAAAAGGGAACTTACTTGATGCCATTGATGGAGAAGAAGAAGAAAAGTCTTGAAGATCTTGAAGAAGAAAAGCTCTTGGTCTTGAAGCCCTCTTGAGATTATTGCAAAAGAAAGTAATAAGAGCAAGAGATCCAACCTCCTCCTTGCTTTTATAGAGGAGAGCAAACCAAAGAAGGAAAGAAGAAAGAGGTAAGTGTTACTAATTAGTAACCTTACCAAAAGAAAGAGATTAGAAAGATTCTTTCCCAAAAGAAAGATATCTTGAAGGATTTTCTCCCAAAAATCGATCTATGACGGATTCTTTCCCAAAAGAAAGATATCTTGAGATATCCTATCCCAAAATAAAGGGATCATGAGAGATTCTCTCCAAGTAAAGATATTCTTAGATATTCTCTATCCAAATGAGATATTTTTGGATATTCTTTACAAAAATGACACCATATGAGATCTAAGCCATTTCAAAAGCTTAAGGTCCCATGGGTTAGCCCATATGAGCCAGGTTTGACCACCTAGGCACAAAAAAAAAAAAATTATTATTTTGGGCTTTTAGTCAAAGAGAAATCCCTCTTACCAAGAGCATACAAAAATGGTTCCATGCCTCTTTTGAGTTGATTAGACCATACAAAAGAAAATTCCAAGCCCCATGAGCTTCCAAAAATCAAACCATCCAGCCTCATCTACCAAATTGAGCCAAAATCTTGAAATTGACATTCCACAAAAAATCCTGGTCCCCTAACTTGCCACATACAGCCTGTTAGGTCACAAGACCAAAACCAAAAACCAAAACCTGATCCTCTAACTTGCCACATACAACCTGTTAGGTCACAAGATCAAAACCAAAATTGATCCCCCAACATTCCACATACAGCTTGTTGGGTCACACGATCAAAACCAAACCCGACCCCCTAACCTGCCACATATAGCCTGTTAGGTCACAAGGTCAAAACCCAAATCCACATCCCTGATGTCATCTTCAAAACTTTGCCTTGAGATGGTACGTGATCCCTTTCACTACCATAAAATTCCCCTGGAAGCTCAAAAGGCTACAAATACCAAAAAGAAAGACTGCTCAAAGACTCTTGGTCAAGTCACAGGCTCTCCTTCAAAAATCTCTTCAAGGCACATCGACTACAAAAGTTAAGCAACTCGCCGCTGTACCTCGAGGGGGCATTTGTTGACACCAAAAATGTCACTTTGCCTCTTCAAGATCCAAAGAGCTACATGAAGTCGCAACCTGCCATAAATAGGCAATGCTGCTTCCAAAAATCAAATCTTGTCAGAATCAAACAAAAACTGCAAGATTCTTCAAGACAGCCAAAAGAGGAGTACACAAGAAGTTTCGGGCCATTTCAAAATCATTTGGCCTAACTTCGCTTCTCAGACAGCCGAAAAGGAGCTCTCGGCGGCAAAAGCATCGGAGACACCAAATCTTCGATCAGGGCCGATGGATGGTCTCAAAATACTTCCAAAAGGCTCCACGTCAAGTTCCGAGTCAAACCGACAACGTTTGACCCTACATCAACCCTCGAACAGCTAAATCAAGCCTCTCGGCGGTGAGAGCCACCGAGGCCATTACTCATCAGATAGAGCACATGGACAGCTTCAAAATGCTTATAAAGGGCTACACGTCAAATTTCAGGTCATTTCCACAACATCTGACCATAGTTTGACGCTCGGAAGCCAAATCAGGCCTCTCGACGGCAAAGCTCTCTGGGACCATGGTTTCCAAGACAGAGCCTATGGATCATCTTAAAATGACTCCAATAGGTTCCCTGTCAAATTTCAAGTCAATCGGACATCGATTGACCGCACATCAAACCGCGACATCTTCATCGCGACAAAAAGCAAGTCTACAGGTGATAGGACCCCAAACGGCTTCAAAACTCAAACAAAAGCCTATGGTTGGTCTTATTTATTGCTCAGCAGGCTTCACACCAAAATTCAGGTCATTCCGACATCGTTTGACCCAGTTTCAGCTTCTGACGGAAAATCGGCAGCTCTGCGCGACAAAGTCTTCGGCTTTCTCAGGAAATTGGAAACTTTGCAAAATAAAATGCAAGGATTCTCATCAGGTTTCCTACAAAGAAATTAGGCCAATAAATGGTCAAAATGTCAAGGAAAAGTACAGAAGAAAAAAGAATCGAAAAACAGCAAAAACGGACACAAAACGGGACACGAAAGGGGGAAAACCCCCCCAGGGTCGCAGACCCCTGCGACCCTGGGCCAGGGTCGCCGGCGACCTTGGAACCCGGGGTCGCCGGGAAGGCCCCGGAAACCCCGGTTTTCGCCTTTTTTTTCGCGATTCGAAGAGCCCAGCCTCTGGTACTTTCCAAAATTCATGCTTTTGAGACACCAAGTCCTCTGACATCCGTCCAAAATACGGGTTAATCATCAAGAGTATCGAAAACAATATTGATCGCCACCCGGTCAACCAAAAAAAAGTGTGCTTTCTACCCGATCGATCGAGAAATCGACAGGACAGATGGCACCGACCCGCTGTTGGCAACAAACACCTGAAATTACATGATCATCTGATGTCGATCTACATGAAGATCCATCGATGATCATCGACAGAAGAATCCCAAAAGACGTGGCACGGCCCGCGACTCTTCAGCTGCTCGGCGACCACTTAATGCGATTAATTGACTAGCTTTATTACAGTCATTAATCCATTTCTTTGGACGGCCCAATCAGAAGCAAGCATTCGGGAGTTACAAGTCAAGAGATTCATGGCATTTAACCCATGAAACTCCTCCCATCATGGCGATTAAAGGCGATTAAATGCCCTCAATCCCCTCCGGCCAATCAGAAGCCAAGAAAAAGGAGTTACAAAATAAACAATTCAATTTTGTAACTCCTCCCATTATGCAGCTTTATGACAATCAAGGCTCATAAACCCTCCTAAATGGCTACCTAAAAGCCTATAAATAGGAGAGCTCTCCAAGAAGAAAAAAAATTAGAAACATCAGAGAAAAAAGCACAAACACACAGATAGAAATCCAGAGAAAGGAAAAAGAGAGAAAACTCTGCGGAAGTTCTACACCGGCCACCGCAACAAGGTGACAAAAGTCCCTTGGGGGTACCCCCCCCCCCCAAGGTCCTTGCCTTCTCCTCCTGCCTCCAATGGCTTAGATGTGGCTTTTCAGCCCGTCTACTCGGCTTTTTATTGGATATAGGACCTCCTTTTGGTCTTTGTCCTCTAAAAACCCGAGGTTATAGCCAAGCCAAGCGAATCAATAGCATCCTCTGTTCTCATCTGCATGGATGATGGCGAAGCCCACATATGGCTTGCGACCGTCAATCTAAACGGGTCCCCCACAATCTCCTGAGAAGTTAGATCCTCCTTTTCTTGCTTTTCATTGTAGTTTGTATTTTTTCAAAAGAGACAAAAATCACAATTCTTGTCTTTCATTGTTGATAAGGATTGTAAATCGGCTATAAACGCCAAAATCGGCTATAAACGCCAAAAATCGGCTATAAACGCCAAAATCGGCTATAAATGCCAAAAAAAATCGCCTTTCACGGCAAATCAAGAAAATGTCTCTTTTCTTAAATATATGTGCAATGGAAAACTTGAAAGAAGTTGATTTCCTTTTTACTTGCGAAGGTTGATCTCCGGATCACCACTTGCAATTCCAAGTAAAAATAGAAAATCTGGCACACCCACAAAAAAAAAGAAATGTTGATGCACGCCCCTTGCCCCCCGGTTACGAAAGGGTCGGAACCAAACGGACTCCCACGTCCGCCGACCTCGGTAGGAACCCCGAGCATTCGGGGCGCGGTCCATCAATCACATAAGCAGACTGGTACATATCATAAATCATAGAATACTGAGCTGGCAGTAACAGGATATTTTATTTCCCACATATGTTAAAGTTACAAATAACAAGTGTCTTAGTTACGAATCCCATGAAAAAGGCTAACAAAGCCATACAAAAATAAACAACTAAATAAAATGCTACCCCAAATGATATTACGAACTCCGGTTCCAAACTTGACATCTATATGACATCAAAGGCAGCCTCTTGCGTCAGACCGGCGGCTCAACCGCCTCCTCCGATAAAACACCTAAAAAGCAATAGGAGAGAAATCTGGCACCAAACAAACAGGGTCAGACACGACGGTCTGGCAAGCAAAACTAAGATAATATGGTAATGGTCATTTGTAAAATATTATGAAATAATTACAAATCATGATAAAATTACTGAAAGACTGAACATAAATATCACAGCAAATAAATGAACAGTATCTGAAACATAAATATCTTAAGAAGATAACAGACTACGTAAAACATTTAGTAATTGGAAATACACTTAAAATCCTGAATAATAAAGATAATAAGATATAAGAACGATTTCTTGAGCATAAACAAATCCAAAGACTATAATAAGCTGAAACAAACAAGGATCATAAAACAAAATATCAAACGGATAAAACATTGGCAAACCACATATAGCTATTTTCTCCTATTACCGAAGTAACAAGAGCAGACAGAACCGTAGCCACTACTCGTGGGACCGGAACGAACAAAGTCGTTATCAAACAGAACCGTAGCCACTGCACGTGGGACCGGAAACAGAACCGTTGCCATGGTCGGTACAGACAGAATCCAAGCTGCAGCTGGCAGACAAATTAAAGATCCCAAGCCGGGTGATCAGCCCGACAAGGTGACCTAAGCCTAGTGGTGCCTTCAGTTTTCAAAACCTGAACCAATACAAATCAAAATAATAATCCATTTGGCTCATGGGCTCACACTACAAAGCTCTGGCCCCATCTTGCCTCGAGGTTTTATTCTCAAAATAATAGTCCCTTTGGCTCATGGGCTCGCACTACAATGCTCTGGCCCCAACTTGCCTCGAGGTTTTTATTTTCAAAATAATAGACTTATCAATATATTTCCGAACGTGGCGAACCACTCAAATCTATTTGTCGAACCGATGCATTTCAAATCGCAATACATTACCAAAAATCAATAAGAACAACTACTTGGATGATTTACAAACGAGCAATATCAATTAATTTAAAAGAAGTAGTTTTATCGATATTTCCCATCATGGCAAACCCCTCAATTCATTTCAAATCACCGAGATTATCAAAGGTCGTGAAAATCACATAAATCCTTTCAAATTAATTTGCCGAAGAACACATATACGTTTCGAACTTGAAATGGAGTAGAATAATGTAGAATGACTTAATGACTTACTAAGGGGCTATCTCAATACACACTTAACTTTTAAACATTGATTAATAAAAGAACATGTTTGATGCCAATGAAAATCCACAACATTTAAAATGATAGAGTGTGCATTGAGATTTGGAAGCTTCCTGGGTAAATTCCACATATATTCATTCTCTCATTGTTCTCATTCCATTTCACAATTTTCTTGTAGTTCAAAACAAAGTATCCCTTACGGGCTTTCATATGTCAAATGGGCATTGAATTGGGCTCCAAGCTAAGGGGAGACAAGGGACAAAGAGGGGCTGCAAATGGGCCTAAAACAGGTTGGAAATTGGCCTTAAAACAAGCTGAAAACAGGGCCTTAAACAGGCTGAAAACAGGCTCAAAACAGGACCTTAAACAACCCAGAAAATGGGCTAAAACAACCCATTCCAGAAGCCTGGCTCGCTATAGCGACCTGGGCTTCTGTCCAGCCTGTGCAGGGGAGTTTTTCTTCCCTGATTTCTGTACTTCTTCCTCTCCATTTGATTTTTCTTTCCCTCCCACTTCTTCTACATCAAATCTAACATAATTTGGGCTTCTCCTTGCCACACCAAATCCATTAAGTCATTTACACACTAAATCATTCCGTCATTTCCAAAATTTCTAACATGAACAAAGTATTCTCCATTCATCAAAGACAATAATTTCTGAAATATAAAGAACTAATCCAAAGATAATCATTTGAAGAACAAAGATTCCGGATTGTTGCAAAACAACAACTTAAAGGAGAATATGTAGAAAACATTACTCAAGCATCTCGAAGATAAATCCATAAATTGTAAAGAGAAAACAACATAGAGTAGAGATCCATAAAAATCATTCACATAAATCAACAAACACCATATTAGCTGTAGTATTTACTTGCCTCAAGTCAAGAATAGGGGGCAAACCACTCCAAGAGCACCTCTCTAATAGCAAAGCCACAAATCTACAAAAGCCCCAAAAATATCCAAGAGAAAACCCTTGAAAATCAATCTTTTGCAAATCTTAATGAAAACCCTTGCATGTATGATAAAAATACTCCAAATGGTTTGGAAAACAAAGATCTAAAGAAAGAAATCTATTGCTAACCTTTTTGAAGCTCAAACAAGGAAGAAGAGCATGGAAAAGTGGTCTCTCCTAGCTCAAATCCTTTGAAAATGGCATCCTTGGAAAGCTAAGAGAGAGAAGAAGAAGATTGGGAGATCAACCCTCCATTTAACACTCAAGATGAGGGGTTTCAAAGAGGAGAGAGAAAGTGCTGGGTGAAAACCCTAGGCTCCCCTCTTGTTGCAGGAAGAATGAAGAATGGGGAAAGAGAAGAACCCATTGTGGTTTTATAAAGTGGGCTGGGCCCCATGGGCCCCAAATAGCAAAGGCTGAAACTAACATTTGTGTGTCCCGAATGAGATCAACGAAGAAGACAAAATTGATCAATGAAATATTTACATTCCAAAAAGTATATTTTCCCCAATTTCTGAAATTTTCAAAATTTATGGACAGATTTATTGAAAATATCATTTTTGCCCATTTTTCTCGAAAAACGTGATTTTTGAGCATCAAATCAAAACGGTCAAAACATGAAAGTTGTTCAACTTAATGAGATGAGTCAAAATACACCAAATTTGGAAATTTTAGAAATCAAGAGTAATTTCTTGTAAAAATACATTTTACAGAGGCCGGGTCAAACTAAAGTCAACGGTCTTCAAAATCTCCAAGGCTATGAAAAATCTAGTCAAACTCAAAGACAAGGTCAAACCAACTCTAATCTCACTTAAAAAGCTAAACCATGATTAAAACAATACTAAACAAAAGAACTGGGGGTCGGGGTCTTACATCCTCCCCTCCTTAGAACCCATTTGGTCCTCCAAAAGGTCTAAACCAAATCAAAATCAAACTCCCAAAAGACGAAAGAAAATACTGACACCCTGTGCTGAACCTCGGCAACTGAGATTTCCCCTAATCAAACCTGACGTTGAGATGCGCCTGCAAACAACATTCTGATTCGGTTGAAGGCTTCACACTGTTCCACATATCTGCTTAAAACATACTCCTCTGACCAACCTAGAGTTCAACAATTCTTCTAATCATCCTTGGTGTCATCTGTCGTTCCTGCACTGGATCATTTCTTTTTCTTACCTTGTCAGTGACTGTCGGTCCAAGAAACTGCAAGCTCTGTCTCTCTCTATCACTTTGGAATTCTGTGTCTTAAGTCATAGAAAACTGTACACGGTGCTCCTGATGCTTGTACGAATATGTGATCATAGACATGCTTTCTCTCAAATAATCTCTACTTCGAAAATTCCTGGAATTCCATATACCTATTTATATTATACCATTCAGCTTCTGGCCTCCAAGAATACCGTCAATCCTTCTTCGTTTTGAAATCACAATCCCCAAATTCTACAGGTCTCCTGTCACTGACTTGGTCTGCTACAACCTAGATGTCACACTGCTATAAACCAGATGTTAAACTGTCATAACCTGCTGAGCTGTTCTGTGTCGAAACTTCGCATGGCTTGCCTCTTCAGATTTCACTCTTCAAGTCTTCTACTTCGGACAAGCATAACCGATCTTAGAAACCCAACATGGGTGTGTTTAAAACCGTAAAGTTCAAGTCTTTCTCCTCTGTTATCAGAAGTCCATGCTCACTCTGATTCTATCTACTTGTTTTTCTTGATCTTCTGCTTCATACTGTGTCATCAACAAAATAAACCTGTCAAGCTGGCATCATTCCCTGATAAGCTGAAACTTTCAATCCAAGTCTCGAATGATATTTACTCTCTCATAAATCCAACTTTGTCTACAACTGAATCAGTACACGTCTTGACATCCATCAACCCTTCAATTCATACACTCCCAAACTCCAACCATAAGCTAGAGCAACTCATTCCATTCAATGCAAAACAAACCTTAAAAATTTAAACATGATGACTAAAACAATTACTTAGTTGAATTTCATCATTTTAAATCATAGTAGAAACTGAACCTCCAAATTATCAAATAAGGCTTAAATAGATAAAGTTTATCAAAGTTTGAGTATGAAATAACATTATTCATTTTGAAATTCATGTTTTCATAACCAAACAAATCATCGAACACTCAACAATTTCAAATCAGGATTTCAAAAATAAATCAGATTCATATAGTATGACTATACATTAAATTTTGCAAAAATCTGAGTGTTAATTAACCACTAAACCTTGTTGAAATCTGAACTCATTTGTTCATAAAAATCCTGCAGAAATCTGAACCTGTTTGATCATTAAAACAGTGCAGAAATTTTAGATTTAAAGTTCAGTTATAAAACAATCAACAATCACTGATCAGAGATTTCTTTCCATATAACCATGAACATAAAAACCTGTAGAAGTTAAACAAAAATCTGAAACAAAAAACCTTATGAAAAAAAATTATATAACTCATGAAAAAGAGTAGAATGACATAGTTATTTCAAAAATAAGCCTTAAAGAAGAAACATAAATCCATTAGCATACATCCCAATCAGTTGATTCACTTGCATCTACATGTTGTCCAATCCATTACCCTGTAAGTCGGTAAAATCCACAAGGTTTCCTCTGCCACCGAAAATTATCTTGACTACAACTAACCATCCACTTGGTATTCCTGCTGAATCAACTACACTGGCTAAGCTGCAAGTTATGGAAATTCTCAGCCAAAACTATGACAAGGCTCATTGAATATGGGAAATCCCCGAGTCTCTTGCACCAACTTCTAACCTTACTAACTAAGAATCACTTCTCCCTTCATAAAATCGACAGCTAATATGCCTTTTGCAGTCCTTCATCTTGAAAAGATGGTCTGAGTTCACCCAAAATTCCTTACTTAACTTGGCATGCTGCATGACGATCTACGATTAACTGAAAGTGGACATTCAAATACTGCTCAGGTTCTACTTTGGGGGGGCAAATGCACATGTCTTCTCTCATTAACCGCATTAGTGATGTTGAAAGGCTTAAAGTCTGTCGATGTTCTCCGAAAACAACATACTAAGTCCACAGGGTTCTCAGTCTCCGACACAAGCACAGATAAAAGACACTGAATGTGGGTATGGAGATTTTTAAATTCTCCCCCACGAAAGAGGAAATTTGGTTGTCCAAATTCCCTAACAACAAGAATAACAGAAAAGACAAGAAAAGTCTCCCGAACTGAAAGAAAAGCGGACTCAAATTCAAAGAAACAAAGACAAGAGAAAACAAATCGACATAATCTAACGAATCCTCACCACACGTCTTAATGTCTCTAGAGTGTTTTATTTCCTAGAAACTAACCAGCTCAGATACCAAACCTGTCACACCCCAAAACCGGGCCCTGCAGTGATCCGACCTCGGGATGTGAAATTTCGGGATTAATTTGAAATTTTTGTTATATTTCCCAAGATCCGTGTTAGTGAGGATAATAAAATTCCATCAAGATCGAAATATATTTTCGCGGAAGCTAATCATGGCGTTGCGACCCGTAGTCCGTGGCCATCGGATTCTGTGCTGCACTCAACTAATATCATAAAGCCATCACATAAGCAGACTGGTACAGATCATAAACCATAGAATACGGAGCTGGCAGTAATAGGATATTTTATTTCCCACATATGTTAAAGTTACAAATAACAAGTGTCTTAATTACAAATCCCATGAAAAAGGCTAACAAAGCCATACAAAAATAAACAATGAAATAAAATGCTACCCCAAATGATATTACGAACTCCGGTTCCAAACTTGACATCTATATGACATCAAAGGCAGCCTCTCGCGTCAGACCGGCGGCTCAACTGCCTCCTCCGATCAAACACCTAAAAAACAATAGGAGAGAAATCTGGCACCAAACAAACAGGGTCAGACACGACGGTCTGGCAAGCAAAACTCAGATAATATGGTAATGGACATTTATAAAATATTATGAAATAATTGTAAATCCATTTATAGAGTCTAAACAATGATAGTAATAAATCATGATAAAATGATTGAATGACTGAACATAAATATCACAGCAAATAAATGAACAGTATCTGAAACATAAATATCTTAAGAAGATAACAGACAACGTAAAACTTTTAGTAATTGGAAATACACTTAAAATCCTGAATAATAAAGACAATAAGATATAAGAACGATTTCTTGAACATAAAAAAATCCAAAGACTATAATAAACTGAAACAAACAAGGATCATAAAACAAAATATCAAACGGATAAAACATTGGTAAACCACATATAGCTATTTTCTCCTATTACCGAAGTAACAAGAGTAGACAGAACCGTAGCCACTACTCGTGGGACCGGAACGAACAAAGTCGTTATCAAACAGAACCGTAGCCACTACACGTGGGACCGGAAACAGAACCGTTGCCATGGTCGATACAAACAGAATCCAAGGTGCAGCTGGCAGAAAAATTAAAGATCCCAAGCCGGGTGATCAACCCGACAAGGTGACCTAAGCCTAGTGGTGCCTTCAGTTTTCAAAACCTGAACCAATACAAATCAAAATAATAATCCATTTGGCTCATGGGCTCACACTACAAAGCTCTGGCCCCATCTTGCCTCGAGGTTTTATTCTCAAAATAATAGTCCCTTTGGCTCATGGGCTCGCACTACAAAGCTCTGGCCCAACTTACCTCGAGGTTTTTATTTTCAAAATAATAGTCTTATCGATATATTTCCGAACGTGGCAAACCACTCAAATCTATTTGTCGAACCGATGCATTTCATATCATCGCAATACATTACCAAAAATCAATAATAGCAACTACTTGGATGATTTACAAACGAGCAATATCAATTAATTTAAAACAAGTAGTTTTATCGATATTTCCCATCATGGCAGACCCCTTAATTCATTTCAAATCACCGAGATTATCAAAGGTCGTGAAAATCACATAAATCCTTTCAAATTAATTTGCCGAAGAACACATATACGTTTCAAACTTGAAATGGAGTAAAATAATGTAGAATGACTTAATGACTTACTAAGGGGCTATCTCAATACACACTTAACTTTTAAACATTGATTAATAAAAGAACATGTTTGATGCCAATGAAAATCCACAACATTTAAAATGATAGAGTGTGCATAGAGATTTGGAAGCTTCCCGGGTAAATTCCACATATATTCATTCTCTCATTGTTCTCATTCCATTTCACAATTTTTTTGTAGTTCAAAACAAAGTATCCCTTACAGGCTTTCATATGTCAAATGGGCAATGAATTGGGCTCCAAGCTAAGGGGAGACAAGGGCCAAAGAGGGGCTGCAAATGGGCCTAAAACAGGTTGGAAATTGGCCTTAAAACAAGCTGAAAACAGGGCCTTAAACAGGCTGAAAACCGGCCTCAAAACAGGGCCTTAAACATCCCAGAAAATGGGTTAAAACAACCCATTCCAGAAGCGTGGCTCGCTATAGCGAGCTGGGCTTCTGTCCAGCCCTTGCAAGGGAGTTTTTCTCCCCTGATTTCTGTACTTCTTCCTCTCCATTTGATTTTTCTTTCCCTCCCACTTCTTCTACATCAAATCTAACATAATTTGGGCTTCTCCTTGCCACACCAAATCCATTAAGTCATCCACACACTAAATCATTCCATCATTTCCAAAATTTCTAACATGAACAAAGTATTCTCCATTCATCAAAGACAATAATTTCTGAAATATAAAGAACTAATCCAAAGATAATCATTTGAAGAACAAAGATTCCGGATTGTTGCAAAACAACAACTTAAAGGAGAATATGTAGAAAACATTACTCAAGCATCTCAAAGATAAAACCATAAATTGTAAAGAGAAAACAACATATAGTAGAGATCCATAAAAATCATTCACATTAATCAGCAAACACCATATTAGCTGTAGTATTTACTTGCCTCAAGTCAAGAATAGGGGGCAAACCACTCCAAGAGCACCTCTCTAATAGCAAAGCCCCAAATCTACAAAAGCCCCAAAAATATCCAAGAGAAAACCCTTGAAAATCAATCTTTTGCAAATCTCAATGAAAACCCTTGCATGTATGATAAAAATACTCCAAATGGTTTGGAAAACAAAGATCTAAAGAAAGAAATCCATTGCTAACCTTTTTGAAGCTCAAATAAGGAAGAAGAGCATGGAAAAGTGGTCTCTCCTAGCTCAAATCCTTTGAAAATGGCATCCTTGGAAAGCTAAGAGAGAGGAGAAGAAGATTGGGAGATCAACCCTCCATTTAACACTCAAGATGAGGGGTTACAAAGAGGAGAGAGAAAGTGCTGGGAGAAAACCCTAGGCTCCCCTCTAGTTGCAGGAAAAATGAAGAATAGGGAAAGAGAAGAACCCATTGTGGTTTTATAAAGTGGGCTGGGCCCCATGGGCCCCAACATAGCAAAGGCTGAAACTAACATTTGTGGGTCCCGAATGAGATCGACGAAGAAGGAAAAATTGATCAAGGAAATATTTACTTTCCAAAAAGTATATTTTCCCCAATTTCTGAAATTTTCAAAATTTATGGACATATTTAGTGAAAATGTCATTTTTGCCCATTTTTCTCGAAAAATGCGATTTTTGAGCATCAAATCAAAACGGTCAAAACATGAAAGTTGTTCAACTTAATGAGATGAGTCAAAATACACCAAATTTGGAAATTTTAGAAATCAAGAGTAATTTCTTGTAAAAATATATTTTACAAAGGCCGGGTCAAACTAAAGTCAACGGTCTTCAAAATCTCCAAGGCTATGAAAAATCTAGTCAAGCTCAAAGACAAGGTCAAACCAACTCTAATCTCGCTTAAAAAGCTAAACCATGATTAAAACAATACTAAACAAAAGAACTGGGGGTCGGGGTCTTACATCCTCCCCCCCTTAGAACCCATTTGGTCCTCCAAAAGGTCTAAACCAAATCAAAATCAAAAACCCAAAAGACGAAAGAAAATACTTACACCCTACGCTGAACCTCGGCAACAGAGATGTCCCCTAATCAAACCTGAGGTTGAGATGCGCCTGCAAACAACATTCTGATTCGGTTGAAGGCTTCACACTGTTCCACATATCTGCTCAAAACATACTCCTTTGACCAAACTAGAATTCAACAATTCTTCAAATCATCCTTGGTGTCATCTATCGTTCCTGCACTGGATCATTTCTTTTTCTTACCTTGTCAGTGACTGTCGGTCCAAGAAACTGCAAACTCTGTCTCTTTCTATCACTTTGGAATTCTGTGTCTTAAGTCTTAGAAAACTGTACACGGTGCTTCTGATGCTTGTACGAAGATGTGATCGTAGACATGCTTTCTCTGAAATAACCTCTATTTCGAAAATTCATGGAATTCCATATACCTATTTATACTGTACCATTCAGCTTCTGGCCTCCGAGAATACCGTCAATCCTTCTTCGTTCTGAAATCACAATCCCCAAATTCTACAGGTCTCCTGTCACTGACTTGGTCTGCTACAACCTAGATGTCACACTGCTATAAACCAGATGTTAAACTGCCATAACCTGCTGAGCTATTATGGGTCGAAACTTCCCATGGCTTGCCTCTTCAGATTTCACTCTTCAAGTCTTCTACTTCGGACAAGCGTAACCAAACTTAGAAACCCAACATGGGTGTGTTTAAAACCGTAAAGTTCAAGTCTTTCTCCTCTGTACTCAGAAGTCCATGCTCACTCTGATTCTATCTGCTTGTTTTTCTTGATCTTCTGCTTCATACTGTGTCATCAACAAAATAAACCTGTCAAGCTGGCATCATTCCCTGATAAGCTGAAACTTTCAATCCAAGTCTCGAATGATATTTACTCTCTCATAAATCCAACTTTGTCTACAACTGAATCAGTACACGTCTTGACATCCATCAACCCTTCAATTCATACACTCCCAAACTCCAACCATAAGCTAGAGCAACTCATTCCATTCAATGCAAAACAAATCTTAAAAATTTAAACATGATGACTAAAACAATTACTTAGTTGAATTTCATCATTTTAAAACATAGTAGATACTGAGCCTCCAAATTATCAAATAAGGCTTAAATAGATAAAGTTTATCAAAGTTTGAGTATGAAATAACATTATTCATTTTGAAATTCAAGTTTTCATTACCAAACAAATCATCAAAACACTCAACAATTTCAAATCAGGATTTCAAAAATAAATCAGATTCATATAGTATGACTATACATTAAATTTTGCAAAAATCCGAGTGTTAATTAACCACTAAACCTTGTTGAAATCTGAACTCATTTGTTCATAAAAATCTTGCAGAAATCTGAACCTGTTTGATCATTAAAACTGTGCAGAAATTTCAGATTTAAAGTTCAGTTATAAAACAATCACTGATCAGAGATTTCTTTCCATATAACCATGAACATAAAATCCTGTAGAAGTTAAACAAAAATCCGAAACAAAAAACCTTATGAAAAAAAATTATATAACTCATGAAAAAGAGTATAATGACATAGTTCTTTCAAAAATAAGCCTTAAAGAAGAAACATAAATCCATTAGCATACATCCCAATCAGTTGATTCACTTGCATCTACAGGTTGTCCAATCCATTACCCTGTAAGTCGGTAAAATCCACAAGGTTTCCTCTGCCGCCGAAAATTATCTTGACTACAACTAACCATCCACTTGATATTCCTGCTGAATCAACTACACTGGCTAAGCTGCAAGTTATGGAAATTCTCAGCCAAAACTATGACAAGGCTCATTGAATATGGGAAATCCCTGAGTCTCTTGCACCAACTTCTAACCTTACTAACTAAGAATCACTTCTCCCTTCATAAAATCGACAGCTAATATGCCTTTTGCAGTCCTTCATCTTGAAAAGATGGTCTGAGTTCACCCAAAATTCCTTACTTACTTAACTTGGCATGCTGCATGACGATCTACGATTAACTGAAAGGGGACATTCAAATACTGCTCAGGTTCTACTTTGGGGGGCAAATGCACATGTCTTCTCTCATTAACCGCATTAGTGATGTTGAAAGGCTTAAAGTCTGCCGATGTTCTCCGAAAACAACATACTAAGTCCACAGGGTTCTCAGTCTCCGACACAAGCACAGATAAAAGACACTGAATGTGGGTATGGAGATTTTTAAATTCTCCCCCATGAAAGAGGAAATTTGGTTGTCCAAATTCCCTAACAACAAGAATAACAGAAAAGACAAGAAAAGTCTCCCGAACTGAAAGAAAAGCGGACTCAAATTCAAAGAAACAAAGACAAGAGAAAACAAATCGACATAATCTAACGAATCCTCACCACACGTCTTAATGTCTCTAGAGTGTTTTATTTTCTAGAAACTAACCAGCTCAGATACCAAACCTGTCACACCCCGAAACCGGGCCCTGCAGTGATCCGACCTCGGGATGCGAAATTTCGGGATTAATTTGAAAATTTTGTTATATTTCCCAAGATCCGCGTTAGTGAGGATAATAAAATTCCATCACGATCAAAATATATTTTCACGGAAGCTAATCATGGCGTTGCGACCCGTAGTCTGTGGCCATCGGATTCTGTGCTGCACTCAACTAATATCATAAAGCCATCACATAAGTAGACTGGTACAGATCATAAACCATAGAATACGGAGCTGGCAGTAACAGGATATTTTATTTCCCACATATGTTAAAGTTACAAATAACAAGTGTCTTAATTACAAATCCCATGAAAAAGGCTAACAAAGCCATACAAAAATAAACAACGAGATAAAATGCTAACCCAAATGATATTACGAACTCCGGTTCCAAACTTGACATCTATATGACATCAAAGGCAGCCTCTCGCGTCAGACCGGCGGCTCAACCGCCTCCTCCGATCAAACACCTAAAAAACAATAGGAGAGAAATCTGGCACCAAACAAACAGGGTCAGACACGACGGTCTGGCAAGCAAAACTCAAATAATATGGTAATGGACATTTGTAAAATATTATGAAATAATTGTAAATCCATTTAAAGAGTCAAAACAATAATAGTAATAAATCATGATAAAATGATTGAAAGACTGAACATAAATATCACAGCAAATAAATGAACTGTATCTGAAACATAAATATCTTAAGAAGATAACAGACTACGTAAAACATTTAGTAATTGGAAATACACTTAAAATCCTGATTAATAAAGACAATAAGATAAGAACGATTTCTTGAACATAAACAAATCCAAAGACTATAATAAGCTGAAACAAACAAGGATCATAAAACAAAATATCAAACTGATAAAACATTGGCAAACCACATATAGCTATTTTCACCTATTACCGAAGTAACAAGAGCAGACAGAACCGTAGCCACTACTCGTGGGACCGGAACGAACAAAGTCGTTATCAAACAGAACCGTAGCCACTACACGTGGGACCGGAAACAGAACCGTTGCCATGGTCGGTACATACAGAATCCAAGCTGCAGCTGGTAGAAAAATTAAAGATCCCAAGCCGGGTGATCAGCCCAATAAGGTAACCTAAGCCTAGTGGTGCCTTTAGTTTTCAAAACCTGAACCAATACAAATCAAAATAATAATCCATTTGGCTCATGGGCTCACACTACAAAGCTCTGGCCCCATCTTGCCTCGAGGTTTTATTCTCAAAATAATAGTCCATTTGGCTCATGGGCTCGCACTACAAAGCTCTGGCCCCAACTTACCTCGAGGTTTTTATTTTCAAAATAATAGTCTTATCGATATATTTCCGAACGTGGCGAACCACTCAAATCTATTTGTCGAACCGATGCATTTCAAATCATCGCAATACATTACTAAAAATCGATAAGAGCAACTACTTGGATGATTTACAAACGAGCAATATCAAATAATTCAAAACAAGTAGTTTTAGCGATATTTCCCATCGTGGCAAACCCCTCAATTCATTTCAAATCACCGAGATTATCAAAGGTCGTGAAAATCACATAAATCCTTTCAAATTAATTTGCCGAAGAACAAATATACATTTCGAACTTGAAATGGAGTAGAATAATGTAGAATGACTTAATGACTTACTAAGGGGCTATCTCAATACACACTTAACTTTTAAACATTGATTAATAAAAGAACATGTTTGATGCCAATGAAAATCCACAACATTTAAAATGATAGAGTGTGCATTGAGATTTGGAAGCTTCCCGGGTAAATTCCACATATATTCATTCTCTCATTGTTCTCATTCCATTTCACAATTTTTTTGTAGTTCAAAAACAAAGTATCCCTTACGGGCTTTCATAAGTCAAATGGGCATTGAATTGGGCTCCAAGCTAAGGGGAGACAAGGGCCAAAGAGGGGCTGCAAATGGGCCTAGAACAGGTTGGAAATTGGCCTTAAAACAAGCTGAAAACAGGGCCTTAAACAGGCTGAAAACAGGCCTCAAAACAGGGCCTTAAACAGCCCAGAAAATGGGCTAAAACAACCCTTTCCAAAAGCCTGGCTCGCAATAGCGAGCTGGGCTTCTGTCCAGCCCGTGCCGGGGAGTTTTTCTCCCCTGATTTCTGTACTTCTTCCTCTCCATTTGATTTTTCTTTCCCTCCCACTTCTTCTACATCAAATCTAACATAATTTGGGCTTCTCCTTGTGATAAGTCCACAAAATTATAGTTTTCATGGATCATTTTATATTACCTTGTGGACTTAATTAGGGTAATTTGCACTCAATTTCATAGAATTTCATATTTCCATGCATTTGAGCATCAAAGTCGGAATTTTAGTCAAAATCATTCAAAATCATCAATCTTGCATGAATTTTATGAAATCATTAGTTTACATCATCTTAGTGTCATACAAATTAGCTTTTTGATTCTTGCATCATCAATTAGATCATGGAAAATCATCCAACGGTGCATTCATATGCATAATCTCATTCGGGTCCCATGCATGTGATTTATGAATTTTTATACATATGAGGGCTGAATTAATTTTTTTTATTCTTGTAGGAAATCTTTTGTAATGGGATCCACTTGAAGAGAAACTAAAGATGGAAAGAAAGATTCACACGTCCAATGACTTACACCATCTTACCAAGAAGCTAAAATCTCCCCAAAAGTTGTTAAGAAATCCACCTTAACCTGACATTTAGGAGAAGAATTTGCAAAAGATTAGCAAGTCAAGAGAGAATCAAGGAAGTCACGTTGAATTATCACCTCTTGGAAAGTATGAAGAGAAACAAAGAAGGTTCCAGCAAAGTGATTCTTGGGAAAGTCTTTCTAAAAGCAATTATGATGGATCATTGGTGGGCCATGATAAAAGGAGATATGATTATATGAGTTTCTTGGTGGCCACTCAAAGAGCTTGATTTAGAAAGAATTGTAGCCAAACATGGAAGACAATTCCATTTAGAATTATTAAGGCATGGAAACAAAAACGTGAATGGATGGCAAGTAGAAACCTGATTCTATATAATGGAAGTCCATAGCTTCATGCAAGGATCCATTCTCCAGAGGCATCTCACGTCCAAACAATTTAACCAATTTTTTGTTTATTTTCTCCGAGCCACACCTTCTCTTCCTTACTCCATTATTTTATTTTGGTATCCTTGGGCCATGTCCAAGGATTTATTTTGAAGGAGAATCTTTTTGAAGGAGAAGTTGTAATTACCATAAAGTATTCAATGAAAATCATATCTTTAGCAATGGAGGAGTAAATTCTCTTGGATTGGAGCACAAAGTGAAGTTAAGTGATTTTATTTTCATTCTATGTCTTTAATTTAATCTTTACGTCTCTATGATGCATGTTTAGTAGAATAATAGATCTGCCTTCGTGCCGCAGGCAAACCTCCACTTTATATTTTAATTAAATTTTTTTTAATCAGTTAATCTTCTTTTGATAGAATATACTTAGGTTTTTATGCCTTTGATATTTTATGCTTAATTTGTTAACTGATAATCAAAGTAATTTATATTTTATGAGGTGATGGAGATCTTGGATTTTTCAGTTTAAGAATTGAATTAAAAAAAAAGAATATCTTCCGGATCAGAAACATTGAGTTGTTTATAATCTGAGTTATTTGACAAGGCAAAAGATTAAATTAAAGTATGTGATTTGAGAATTGAAATTAATTAATGGACTCTTTGTTGCTCTGATCTACCTTTATCATTATTGTTATCCGTTTATCTTGCATAGTAGCTCTATCTCTCATTCAAATCTTGATCTGTTTTTATATTCACTAAAAAAAATCAGATTTAGTAAAAGAAAAAAAAAAGATTTCAGTAGTGTTCCCTGTGGGATTCGACCTGTATTTGCCACTGTCTCAAAAAGACAGCTGCGCACTTGCAGTATTAAAAGATTGAATTTAATTTCACATCAAGTTTTTGGCGCCGTTGCCGGGGATTTACGCATTAATTTTCTTAATTTTTTTTTAAAGAATTTTGTGGGTATATTCACTGCAAACCCTCACGAGGCACAACTCGTCCACTAGGGGGAACCTAGGGGTTTAAGGGCTTGCTGCATACGCTAAATGCAGTCGAGAGGGCCAGCGAAAGTGGCATTTTATTTTTTCTTTTTCGGCAATTGTTAGGATAACAAACTTCTCATTTTGCTCGAGGACTAGCAAAAAGCTGGTTTGGGGGTGTGATAAGTCCACAAAATTATAGTTTTCATGGATCATTTTATATTACCTTGTGGACTTAATTAGGGTAATTTGCACTCAATTTCATATAATTTCATATTTCCATGTATTTGAGCATCAAAGTCGGAATTTTAGTCAAAATCATTCAAAATCATCAATCTTGCATGAATTTTATGAAATCATTAGTTTACATCATCTTAGTGTCATACAAATTAGCTTTTTGATTCTTGCGTCATCAATTAGATCATGGAAAATCATCCAACGGTGCATTCATATGCATAATCTCATTCGGGTCCCATGCATGTGATTTATGAATTTTTATACATATGAGGGCTGAATTAATTTTTTTTATTCTTGTAGGAAATCTTTTGTAATGGGATCCACTTGAAGAGAAACTAAAGATGGAAAGAAAGATTCACACGTCCAATGACTTACACCATCTTACCAAGAAGCTAAAATCTCTCCAAAAGTTGTTAAGAAATCCACCTTAACCTGACATTTAGGAGAAGAATTTGCAATAGATTAGCAAGTCAAGAGAGAATCAAGGAAGTCACGTTGAATTATCACCTCTTGGAAAGTATGAAGAGAAACAAAGAAGGTTCCAGCAAAGTGATTCTTGGGAAAGTCTTTCTAAAGGCAATTATGATGGATCATTGGTGGGCCATGATAAAAGGAGATATGATTATATGAGTTTCTTGGTGGCCACTCAAAGAGCTTGATTTAGAAAGAATTGTAGCCAAACATGGAAGACAATTCCATTTAGAATTATTAAGGCATGGAAACAAAAACGTGAATGGATGGCAAGTAGAAACCTGATTCTATATAATGGACGTCCATAGCTTCATGCAAGGATCCATTCTCCAGAGGCATCTCACGTCCAAACAATTTAACCAATTTTTTGTTTATTTTCTCCTAGCCACACCTTCTCTTCCTTACTCCATTATTTTATTTTGGTATCCTTGGGCCATGTCCAAGGATTTATTTTGAAGGAGAATCTTTGTGAAGGAGAAGTTGTAATTGCCATAAAGTATTCAATGAAAATCATATCTTTAGCAATGGAGGAGTAAATTCTCTTGGATTGGAGCACAAAGTGAAGTTAAGTGATTTTATTTTCATTCTATGTCTTTAATTTAATCTTTATGTCTCTATGATGCATGTTTAGTAGAATAATAGATCTGCCTTCGTGCCGCAGGCAAACCTCCACTTTATATTTTAATAAAATTTCTTTTTAATCAGTTAATCTTCTTTTGATAGAATATACTTAGGTTTTTATGCCTTTGATATTTTATGCTTAATTTGTTAACTGATATTCAAAGTAATTTATATTTTATGAGGTGATGGAGATCTTGGATTTTTCAGTTTAAGAATTGAATTAAAAAAAAAAAGAATATCTTCCGGATCAGAAACATTGAGTTGTTTATGATCTGAGTTATTTGACAAGGCAAAAGATTAAATTAAAGTATGTGATTTGAGAATTGAAATTAATTAATGGACTCTTTGTTGCTCTGATCTACCTTTATCATTATTGTTATCCGTTTATCTTGCATAGTAGCTCTATCTCTCATTCAAATCTTGATCTGTTTTTATATTCACTAAAAAAAATCAGATTTAGTAAAAGAAAAAAAAAAGATTTCAGTAGTGTTCCCTGTGGGATTCGACCTGTATTTGCCACTGTCTCAAAAAGACAGCTGTGCACTTGCAGTATTAAAATATTGAATTTAATTTCACATCAAGTTTTTGGCGCCGTTGCCGGGGATTTATGCATTAATTTTCTTAATTTTTTTTAAAGAATTTTGTGGGTATATTCACTGCAAACCCTCACGAGGCACAACTCGTCCACTAGGGGGAACCTAGGGGTTTAAGGGCTTGCTGCATACGTTAAATGCAGTCGACGAAAGTGGCATTTTATTTTTTCTTTTTCGGCAATTGTTAGGATAGCAAACTTCTCATTTTGCTCGAGGACTAGCAAAAAACTGGTTTGGGGGTGTGATAAGTCCATAAAATTATAGTTTTCATGGATCATTTTATATTACCTTGTGGACTTAATTAGGGTAATTTGCACTCAATTTCATAGAATTTCATATTTCCATGTATTTGAGCATCAAAGTCGGAATTTTAGTCAAAATCATTCAAAATCATCAATCTTGCATGAATTTTATGAAATCATTAGTTTACATCATCTTAGTGTCATACAAATTAGCTTTTTGATTCTTGCGTCATCAATTAGATCATGGAAAATCATCCAACGGTGCATTCATATGCATAATCTCATTCGGGTCCCATGCATGTGATTTATGAATTTTTATACATATGAGGGCTGAATTAATTTTTTTTATTCTTGTAGGAAATCTTTTGTAATGGGATCCACTTGAAGAGAAACTAAAGATGGAAAGAAAGATTCACACGTCCAATGACTTACACCATCTTACCAAGAAGCTAAAATCTCTCCAAAAGTTGTTAAGAAATCCACCTTAACCTGACATTTAGGAGAAGAATTTGCAATAGATTAGCAAGTCAAGAGAGAATCAAGGAAGTCACGTTGAATTATCACCTCTTGGAAAGTATGAAGAGAAACAAAGAAGGTTCCAGCAAAGTGATTCTTGGGAACGTCTTTCTAAAAGCAATTATGATGGATCATTAGTGGGCCATGATAAAAGGAGATATGATTATATGAGTTTCTTGGTGGCCACTCAAAGAGCTTGATTTAGAAAGAATTGTAGCCAAACATGGAAGACAATTCCATTTAGAATTATTAAGGCATGGAAACAAAAACGTGAATGGATGGCAAGTAGAAACCTGATTCTATATAATGGACGTCCATAGCTTCATGCAAGGATCCATTCTCCAGAGGCATCTCACGTCCAAACAATTTAACCAATTTTTTGTTTATTTTCTCCTAGCCACACCTTCTCTTCCTTACTCCATTATTTTATTTTGGTATCCTTGGGCCATGTCCAAGGATTTATTTTGAAGGAGAATCTTTGTGAAGGAGAAGTTGTAATTGCCATAAAGTATTCAATGAAAATCATATCTTTAGCAATGGAGGAGTAAATTCTCTTGGATTGGAGCACAAAGTGAAGTTAAGTGATTTTATTTTCATTCTATGTCTTTAATTTAATCTTTATGTCTCTATGATGCATGTTTAGTAGAATAATAGATCTGCCTTCGTGCCGCAGGCAAACCTCCACTTTATATTTTAATTAAATTTCTTTTTAATCAGTTAATCTTCTTTTGATAGAATATACTTAGGTTTTTATGCCTTTGATATTTTATGCTTAATTTGTTAACTGATATTCAAAGTAATTTATATTTTATGAGGTGATGGAGATCTTGGATTTTTCAGTTTAAGAATTGAATTAAAAAAAAAAGAATATCTTCCGGATCAGAAACATTGAGTTGTTTATGATCTGAGTTATTTGACAAGGCAAAAGATTAAATTAAAGTATGTGATTTGAGAATTGAAATTAATTAATGGACTCTTTGTTGCTCTGATCTACCTTTATCATTATTGTTATCCGTTTATCTTGCATAGTAGCTTTATCTCTCATTCAAATCTTGATCTGTTTTTATATTCACTAAAAAAAATCAGATATAGTAAAAGAAAAAAAAAGATTTCAGTAGTGTTCCCTGTGGGATTCGACCTGTATTTGCCACTGTCTCAAAAAGACAGCTGTGCACTTGCATTATTAAAAGTTTGAATTTAATTTCACATCACCTTGCCACACCAAATCCATTAAGTCATCCACACACTAAATCATTCCATCATTTCCAAAATTTCTAACATGAACAAAGTATTCTCCATTCATCGAAGACAATAATTTCTGAAATATAAAGAACTAATCCAAAGATAATCATTTGAAGAACAAAGATTCCGGATTGTTGCAAAACAACAACTTAAAGGAGAATATATAGAAAACATTACTCAAGCATCTCAAAGATAAAACCATAAATTGTAAAGAGAAAACAACATAGAGTAGAGATCCATAAAAATCATTCACATTAATCAACAAACACCATATTAGCTGTAGTATTTACTTGCCTCAAGTCAAGAATAGGGGGCAAACTACTCCAAGAGCACCTCTCTAATAGCAAAGCCCCAAATCTACAAAAGCCCCAAAAATATCCAAGAGAAAACCCTTGAAAATCAATCTTTTGCAAATCTCAATGAAAACCCTTGCTTGTATGATAAAAATACTCCAAATGGTTTGGAAAACAAAGATCTAAAGAAAGAAATCCATTGCTAACCTTTTTGAAGCTCAAACAAGGAAGAAGAGCATGGAAAAGTGGTCTCTCCTAGCTCAAATCCTTTGAAAATGGCTTCCATGGAAAGCTAAGAGAGAGGAGAAGAAGATTGGGAGATCAACCCTCCATTTAACACTCAAGATGAGGGGTTTCAAAGAGGAGAGAGAAAGTACTGGGAGAAAACCCTAGGCTCCCCTCTAGTTGCAGGAAAAATGAAGAATGGGGAAAGAGAAGAACCCATTGTGGTTTTATAAAGTGGGCTGGGCCCCATGGGCCCCAACATAGCAAAGGCTGAAACTAACATTTGTGGGTCCCGAATGAGATCGACGAAGAAGACAAAATCGATCAACGAAAAATTTACTTTCGAAAAAGTATATTTTTACCAATTTCTGAAATTTTCAAAATTAATGGACAGATTTAGTGAAAATGTCATTTTTGCCCATTTTTTCTCGAAAAACGTGATTTTTGAGCATCATATCAAAACGGTCAAAACATGAAAGTTGTTCAACTTAATGAGATGAGTCAAAATACACCAAATTTGGAAATTTTAGAAATCAAGAGTAATTTCCTGTAAAAATACATTTTACAAAGGCCGGGTCAAACTAAAGTCAACGGTCTTCAAAATCTCCAAGGCTATGAAAAATCTAGTCAAACTCAAAGACAAGGTCAAACCAACTCTAATCTCACTTAAAAAGCTAAACCATGATTAAAACAATACTAAATAAAAGAACTGGGGGTCGAGGTCTTACATCCACCCCCCCCCCCTAGAACCCAATTGGTCCTCCAAAAGGTCTAAACCAAATCAAAATAAAAAACCCAAAAGACGAAAGAAAATACTTACACCCTACGCTGAACCTCGGCAACTGATATGTCCCCTAATCAAACCTGATGTTGAGATGCGCCTGCAAACAACATTCTGATTCGGTTGAAGGCTTCACACTGTTCCACATATCTGCTCAAAACATACTCCTCTGACCAAACTAGAATTCAACAATTCTTCAAATCATCCTTGGTGTCATCTATCGTTCCTACACTGGATCATTTCTTTTTCTTACCTTGTCAGTGACTGTCGGTCCAAGAAACTGCAAACTCTGTCTCTTTCTATCACTTTGGAATTCCGTGTCTTAAGTCTTAGAAAACTGTACACGGTGCTCCTGATGCTTCTACGAAGATGTGATTGTAGACATGCTTTCTCTGAAATAATCTCTATTTCGAAAATTCAAGGAATTCCATATACCTATTTATACTGTACCATTCAGCTTCTGGCCTCCGAGAATACCGTCAATCCTTCTTCATTCTGAAATCACAATCCCCAAATTCTACAGGTCTCCTGTCACTGACTTGGTCTGCTACAACCCAGATGTCACACTACTATAAACCAGATGTTAAACTGCCATAACCTGCTGAGCTATTCTGGGTCGAAACTTCCCGTGGCTTGCCTCTTCAAGTTTCACTCTTCAAGTCTTCTACTTCGGACAAGCATAACCGATCTTAGAAACCCAACATGGGTGTGTTTAAAACCGTAAAGTTCAAGTCTTTCTCCTCTGTACTCAGAAGTCTATGCTCACTCTGATTCTATCTGCTTGTTTTTCTTGATCTTCTGCTTGATACTGTGTCATCAACAAAATAAACCTGCCAAGCTGGCATCATTCCCTGATAAGCTGAAACTTTCAATCCAAGTCTCGAATGATATTTACTCTCTCATAAATCCAACTTTGTCTCCAACTGAACCAGTACACGTCCTGACATCCATCAACCCTTCAATTCATACACTCCCAAACTCCAACCATAAGCTAGAGCAACTCATTCCATTCAATGCAAAACAAATCTTAAAAATTTAAACATGATGACTAAAACAATTACTTAGTTGAATTTCATCATTTTAAAACATAGTAGAAACTAAGCCTCCAAATTATCAAATAAGGCTTAAATAGATAAAGTTTATCAAAGTTTGAGTATGAAATAACATTATTCATTTTGAAATTCATGTTTTCATAACCAAACAAATCATTGAAACACTCAACAATTTCAAATCAAGATTTCAAAAATAAATCAGATTCATATAGTATGACTATACATTAAATTTTACAAAAATCTGAGTGTTAATTAACCACTAAACCTTGTTGAAATCTGAACTCATTTATTCATAAAAATCCTTCAGAAATCTGAACCTGTTTGATCATTAAAACAGTGCAGAAATTTCAGATTTAAAGTTCAGTTATAAAACAATCACTGATCAGAGATTTCTTTCCATATAACCATGAACATAAAATCCTGTAGAAGTTAAACAAAAATCCGAAACAAAAAACCTTATGAGAAAAAATTATATAACTCTTGAAAAAGAGTAGATGACATAGTTATTTAAAAAATAAGCCTTAAAGAAGAAACATAAATCCATTAGCATACATCCCAATCAGTTGATTCACTTGCATCTACACGTTGTCCAATCCATTACCCTGTAAGTCAGTAAAATCCACAAGGTTTCCTCTGCCGCCGAAAATTATCTTGACTACAACTAACCATCCACTTGGTATTCCTGCTGAATCAACTACACTGGCTAAGCTGCAAGTTATGGAAATTCTCAGCCAAAACTATGACAAGGCTCATTGAATATGGGAAATCCCTGAGTCTCTTGCACCAACTTCTAACCTTACTAACTAAGAATCACTTCTCCCTTCATAAAATCGACAGCTAATATGCCTTTTGCAGTCCTTCATCTTGAAAAGATGGTCTGAGTTCACCCAAAATTCCTTACTTACTTAACTTGGCATGCTGCATGACGATCTTCGATTAATTGAAAGGGGACATTCAAATCCTGCTCAAGTTCTACTTTGGGGGGAAAATGCACATGTCTTCTCTCATTAACCACATTAGTGATGTTGAAAGGCTTAAAGTCTGCCGATGTTCTCCGAAAACAACATACTAAGTCCACAGGGTTCTCAGTCTCTGACACAAGCACCGATAAAAGACACTGCATGTGGGTATGGAGATTTTTAAATTCTCCCCCACGAAAGAGGAAATTTGGTTGTCCAAATTCCCTAACAACAAGAATAACAGAAAAGACAAGAAAAGTCTCCCGAACTAAAAGAAAAGCGGACTCAAATTCAAAGAAACAAAGACAAGAGAAAACAAATCGACACAATCTAACGAATCCTCACCACACATCTTAATGTCTCTAGAGTGTTTTATTTCCTAGAAACTAACCAGCTCAGGTACCAAACCTGTCACACCCCGAAACCGGGCCCTGCAGTGATCCGACCTCGGGATGCGAAATTTCGGGATTAATTTGAAACTTTTGTTATATTTTCCAAGATCCACGTGAGTGAGGATAATAAAATTCCATCACGATCAGAATATATTTTCACGGAAGCTAATCATGGCATTGCCACCCGGAGTCTGTGGCCATCCGATTCCGTGCTGCACTCAACCAATATCATAAAGCCATCACATAAGCTGTAAGACCCCGACCCTCAATTCCTCTATTTAGTACTGTTTTAATCATGGTTTAACTTTTTAAGTGAGATTTGAGTTGGTTTGACTTTGTCTTTGAGTTTGTCTAGATTTTTCATAGCCTTGGAGATTTTGAAGACCGTTGACTTTAGTTTGACCCGGTCTTTGTAAGATGTATTTTTTTGTGAGAAATTATTCTTATTTTGGAAAAAATTACAAATTTTGCTCCTTTTGACTCATTTTATTGAGTTTAACAACTTTCATGTTTTGACCATTTTGATTTGATGCTCCGAAATTGCATTTTTCGAGAAAAATGGGTAAAAATGATATTTTCACTAAATCTGCCCATAAATTTCGAAAATTTCAGAAATTGGGGAAATTATACTTTTTAGAAAATAGATTTTTTGAGGATCATTTTATCCTTCTTCGTCGATCTCGTCCGGGGCCCCCAACATGATGTTTTAGCCGTTGCAAGTTTTAGACATGGTGGGGCCCACTTTTCACTCAACTTTATCAACCCATCTCCCTCACTCACATTTTCAAATCTGCAACCCATTTTCAGTTTCAGAACTCAGAAACCAGAGAGAAAACCTTCTTCTCCTTTCATCTTTCTCCTCCTTGCATGTTAGCCATTTGAGCTTGGATTGAAAATCTGAGAGCACCATCTTCTTCCTCTCCTTCCTAGCTCTCCATTGCACCCATTTATTTGAGGATTTCAGCTGGACTACTACCTCTTCTTCTTCCTTGCTTCTTGTTTGGATAGCTTCAGGTAAGAACTCCTCTTCATCTCTTCAATGGAGTCTTTTCAGCTCCTAAATAATCTGTTTTTCAAACATGCAAACCCATTTTCGAATTGGGTCTGTTTTCAAGATTTTGGTTGGATTTTGAGGTGTCTTTCTTGGGGCTTTTTGTAGAGCTCGGTTCAGCTGTAGGAAGAGATCCTTGAGGAGATTTTTGGTTTGACATTGGGCTAAGGCAAGTGAATAAATTGATGAAATGCATGCATTTGAATCTTGTTTATTTATAAGTTTTGATTTGAAAATGTTAGTTCATTTGAATGATTATTTGAGCCATTTATGGTCTGATTTACAGAAGTTTTGTAACATTGTACTTATGTGTACTTATGTTCAGTCATTTTATATGGTTTTGTTTATAATAGTATGAAATCTCTGGTTTATTAATGTTCTAAGAGTGCTGGAAATCCTTCACTAAAACTCTGTTTTCATTTTACTTAATGTTAGAATTTCTGCAACAATTCTGTATAATGCAATGGCTAACTGGGATTTCTTTAATTTTCTATGATTAGTGTTTGATCTCTATTTTCAGCCTATGTATAGAATGAGACTCTTTAATTGATGTTGAATGGAATTCTGATTTTAGAATGTTGATTGGAAAACTCAGAAGGAAGGAAAATGGAAATAAGAAGACAATCTGGGCGTCTCAGCAGACTGCTCACAGCAAGCAGTCTCACTAGAGCGAGCCCACCTGCAGGAAGGGTCCGTTCGAGTGGATCCAGGCCCACTGGAGCGGGCCCAGTCACAGCCCAACTGGTTTTTATGGGCCTATTTTGATAATTTTTATTGAATATTGGGCCCGGTTTCTGCCCATTTATTTTTGTGGGACTGTTTTGATGTTTTATTAAATGGTTGAGCCCAGCCACTGTTTCATGTAATTTTTAAGGCTTGTTTTACATAGCTTGGGCCTGTTTTGATGTTTTATTAAATGGTTAAGCCCATGAAAGATTTGGGTAAATTGTGATACTTGAAAAATTGTGAAATGGAATGAGAACAATGAGAGAGTGAGCATATGTGAAATTACCCGGGAATCTTTCAAGTCTCAATGCGCACTTTACCATTTAAATGTTGTGGATTTTCATTGGCATCAAACATATTCTTTTATTAATCAATGTTTAAAGGTTAAATGTGTATTGAGATGGTTCCTTGGTAAGTCATTAAGTCATTCTGCACTATTCCATTCCATTTCAAGTCAGAAAGTGTATCTGTATTCTTTGGTAAACTAATTTGAATAGCATCGGTGATTTGTTATAAAATCATGTGGTTGTCCATGTTCGAAATGATCGATCGTATGATTTTATACAAATTACTTTGATGTGTATTTGAGCGGTTTACCATGGAAATTCGTATGTTTTCTACGAATCGATTTGGAAGGAGATTTGAGTAGTTTGCCACATTCGGAAATACATCGATAAGACTATTATTTTGAAAATAAAACCTCGAGGCAAGACGGGGCCAGAGCTTCGTAGTGCGAGCCCATGAGCCAAAGAGACTATTATTTCGAAAATAAAACCTCGAGGCAAGATGGGGCCAGAGCTTTGTAGTGTGAGCCCATGAGCCAAAGGGATTATTATTTTGATTTGTATTGGTTCAGGTTTTAAAAACTAAAGGCACCACTAGGCTTAGGTCACCTTGTCGGGCTGATCACCCGGCTTGGGAGCTTTAATTTGTTCGCCAACTGCAGTTTGGATTCTGTCTGTACCGACCATGGCAACGGTTTTTATCTGCCGGTCCCACGTGTAGTGGCTTCGGTTCTGATTTTGTTTCCGGTCCCACATGTAGTGGCTACGATTCTGTCTGTTCTTGTTACTTCGGTAATAGGAGAATATAGCTATGTGTGGTCGCCAACGTTTTATCTGTTTATTAATTTGTTTTATGATTCTTGTTTGTTTATACTCAGTATATTCTTTGAATTTGTTAATGTTTATTAAATCGATCTTTTATCGTATTGTCTCTATTATTCGGGATTTTAAATGTATTTCGAATTATTAAATGTTTTGCGTAGGCTGTTATCTTTTCGAGATATTTATGCTCCAGAGACTTTTCGTTTATTTGCCTTGATATTTATGTTCGGTCTTTCGATCGTTTTATCATGATTTATTGTTATTAGTGTTTAGACTCTTTAAATGGATTTACAATGATTCCATAAGGTTTTATAAATGCCCATGTTATATATTACTTGTTTATTTGCTTGCCAGACCGTCGTGTCTGACCCTGTTTGTTTGGTGCCAGTTTCCTCTCATTCTGTTTTTAGGTGTTTGATCGAAGGAGGCGGTGGAGCCGCCGGTCTGGCGTGAGAGGCTGCCCATTGATATCATCTAGATGTCAAGTTTGGCACCGGAGTTCGTATCTAAATATTGGGGTAGTATTTCTGTTTAGTTGGATATTTTTGTATGGCTTTGTTAGCCTTTTTCTTGGGTTTGTAATTAAGACACTTGTTAATTGTAATTTGAATATGTGGGAAATAAATAGTCTTGTTACTACCAGCTCAGTATTTTGTGATTTATGATCAATACCAGTCTACTTATGTGATGGCTTTATGATATTGGTCGAGTGCGACACGGAATCCGATGGCCACGGACTCCGGGTCATAACACCATGATTAGCTTCCGCGAAAATATACTTTGATTGTGATGGAATTTTATTATCCTCATTCATGCGGATCTTGGGAAATATAACAAAAGTTTCAAATTTATCCCAAAATTTCGCATTCTGAGAACGGATCACTGCAGGGCCCGGTTTCGGGGTGTGACATAAGCAGACTGGTACATATCATAAATCATAGAATACAGAGCTGGCAGTAACAGGATATTTTATTTCCCACATATGTTAAAGTTACAAATAACAAGTGTCTTAATTACAAATCCCATGAAAAAGGCTAACAAAGCCATACAAAAATAAACAACTAAATAAAATGCTACCCCAAATGATATTACGAACTCCGGTTCCAAACTTGACATCTATATGACATCAAAGGCAGCCTCTCGCGTCAGACCGGCGGCTCAACCGCCTCCTCCAATCAAACACCTAAAAAGCAATAGGAGAGAAATCTCGCACCAAACAAATAGGGTCAGACACGACGGTCTGGCAAGCAAAACTCAGATAATATGGTAATGGACATTTGTAAAATATTATTAAATAATTGTAAGTCCATTTAAAGAGTCTAAACAATAAGAGTAATAAATCATGATAAAATGATTGAAAGACTGAACATAAATATCACAGCAAATAAATGAACAGTACCAGAACATAAATATCTTAAGAAGATAACAGACTACGTAAAACATTTAATAATTGGAAATACACTTAAAATCCTGAATAATAAAGACAATAAGATATAAGAACGATTTCTTGAACATAAACAAACCCAAAGACTATAATAAGCTGAAACAAACAAGGATCATAAAACAAAATATCAAATGGATAAAACATTGGCAAACCACATATAGCTATTTTCTCCTATTACCAAAGTAAAAAGAGCAGACAGAACCGCAGCCACTACTCGTGGGACCGGAACGAACAAAGTCGTTATCAAACAGAACCATAGCCACAACACGTGGGACCGGAAACAGAACCGTTGTCATGGTCGGTACAGACAGAATCCAAGCTGCAGCTGGCAGACAAATTAAAGATCCCAAGCCGGGTGATCAGCACGACAAGGTGACCTAAGCCTAGTGGTGCCTTTAGTTTTCAAAACCTGAACCAATACAAATCAAAATAATAATCCATTTGGCTCATGGGCTCACACTACAAAGCTCTGGCCCCATCTTGCATCGAGGTTTTATTCTCAAAATAATAGTCCCTTTGGCTCATGGGCTCGCACTACAAAGCTCTGGCCCCAACTTGCCTCGAGGTTTTTATTTTTAAAATAATAGTCCTATCGATATATTTCCGAACGTGGCGAACCACTCAAATCTATTTGTCGAACCGATGCATTTCAAATCATCGCAATACATTACCAAAAATCGATAAGAGCAACTACTTGGATGATTTACAAACGAGCAATATCAATTAATTCAAAACAAGCAGTTTTATCGATATTTCCCATCGTGGCAAACCCCTCAATTCATTTCAAATCACCGAGATTATCAAAGGTCGTGAAAATCACATAAATCCTTTCAAATTAATTTGCCGAAGCACAAATATATGTTTCGAATTTGAAATGGAGTAGAATAATGTAAAATGACTAAATGACTTACTAAGGGGCTATCTCAATACACACTTAACTTTTAAACACTGATTAATAAAAGAACATGTTTGATGCCAATGAAAATCCACAACATTTAAAATGATAAAGTGTGCATTGAGATTTGGAAGCTTCCCGGGTAAATTCCACATATATTCATTCTCTCATTGTTCTCATTCCATTTCACAATTTTTTTGTAGTTCAAAACAAAGTATCCCTTACGGGCTTTCATATGTCAAATGGGCATTGAATTGGGTTCCAAGCTAAGGGGAGACAAGGGCCAAAGAGGGGCTTCAAATGGGCCTAAAACAGGTTGGAAATTGGCCTTAAAACAAGCTGAAAACAGGGCCTTAAACAGGCTTCAAAACAGGGCCTTAAACAGCCCAGAAAATGGGCTAAAACAACCCATTCCAGAAGCTTGGCTCGCAATAGCGAGCTGGGCTTCTGTCCAGCCCGTGCAGGGGAGTTTTTCTCTCCCTGATTTCTGTACTTCTTCCTCTCCATTTGATTTTTCTTTCCCTCCCACTTCTTCTACATCAAATCTAACATAATTTGGGCTTCTCCTTGCCACACCAAATCCATTAAGTCATCCACACACTAAATCATTCCATCATTTCCAAAATTTCTAACATGAACAAAGTATTCTCCATTCATCAAAGACAATAATTTCTGAAATATAAAGAACTAATCCAAAGAAAATCATTTGAAGAACAAAGATTCCGGATTGTTGCAAAACAACAACTTAAAGGAGAATATGTAGAAAACATTACTCAAGCATCTCAAAGATAAAACCATAAATTGTAAAGAGAAAACAACATATAGTAGAGATCCATAAAAATCATTCACATTAATCAACAAACACCATATTAGCTGTAGTATTTACTTGCCTCAAGTCAAGAATAGGGGGCAAACCACTCCAAGAGCACCTCTCTAATAGCAAAGCCCCAAATCTACAAAAGCCCCAAAAATATCCAAGAGAAAACCCTTGAAAATCAATCTTTTACAAATCTCAATGAAAACCCTTGCATGTATCATAAAAATACTCCAAATGGTTTGGAAAACAAAGATCTAAAGAAAGAAATCCATCGCTAACCTTTTTGAAGCTCAAATAAGGAAGAAGAGCATGGAAAAGTGGTCTCTCCTAGCTCAAATCCTTTGAAAATGGCATCCTTGGAAAGCTAAGAGAGAGGAGAAGAAGATTGGGAGATCAATCCTCCATTTAACACTCAAGATGAGGGGTTACAAAGAGGAGAGAGAAAGTGCTGGGAGAAAACCCTAGGCTCCCCTCTAGTTGCAGGAAAAATGAAGAATGGGGAAAGAGAAGAACCCATTGTGGTTTTATAAAGTGGGCTGGGCCCCATGGGCCCCAACATAGCAAAGGCTGAAACTAACATTTGTGGGTCCCGAATGAGATGACGAAGAAGGCAAAATCGATCAAGGAAATATTTACTTTCCAAAAAGTATATTTTCCCCAATTTCTGAAATTTTCGAAATTTATGGACAGATTTAGTGAAAATGTTATTTTTGCCCATTTTTCTCGAAAAACACGATTTTTGAGCATCAAATCAAAACGGTCAAAACATGAAAGTTGTTCAACTTAATGAGATGAGTCAAAATACACTAAATTTGGAAATTTTAGAAATCAAGAGTAATTTCTTGTAAAAATATATTTTACAAAGGCCGGGTCAAACTAAAGTCAACGGTCTTCAAAATCTCCAAGGCTATGAAAAATCTAGTCAAGCTCAAAGACAAGGTCAAACCAACTCTAATCTCGCTTAAAAAGCTAAACCATGATTAAAACAATACTAAACAAAAGAACTGGGGGTCGGGGTCTAACAACGGGTATAAAACATGAATATTTGACAAGACATGTATTCCTTTAAAGCATGTATCAAACATGAATATCTAGCAAAACATGTATCCATTTAAAACGTGTAGAACATGGATATTTGACAATTCGAGAATTCAATTTAAACAAGTACAAAGCATGAACATTTAACAAATCGGGGATTCATTTAAAACATGTATGAAGCATGTGTATTTAAAACAGTAAGGGTATCAAGGATCGGGAACTGTCAAGATGGCAACCACACAAAGCTAAATCCTCTCTCACTAAAGTGATGAGAGCACATACCCTACAGGATCATTGACCTCAGTCACACAAGGTGAGGAGCGACAATGATAAAATACTATAATATACATATATATACTCTGTGGGACCACGGTAGCGAACCGGGTAAAAACTCTGCGGATTCCAGACTGCAGCTGACTAACAGGAGGGGAAGGATCTCCAAGTCGGTGGATCAAACCGATAAGGTTGTCCAAGCTTAGTGGTGCCGACTCATAGGTCAAATACGGGAAATCAAAATAACTATATAATAACGGAACAGGGTGCCCATAGGCACAAATGCACATTCATATCTGGTCGAGCATCTACAGGCTAGCAAAAGCTAAACACATTTTCCAAATAAATGCATAATAACGGAACGGGGTGCCCATAGGCACAAATGCACATTCATATCGGGTCGAGCATATACGGGTTATCAAAAGCTAAACACATTTTCCAATACTTTCGAGACAAGTCCAAATCATAAGATATGATGTTTGAAAAGCACAATTAAGATTCGGGTCAAGATGAACATGAATGGATCTCCAACATTCTCCTCACTAAGTGTTGAAGGTCCAAGATTTAAATCAATGTAAATAGGGTCTCGTTTGTCAATTTAACATTTATTTGGTACTCCATAGGAATTAGAGACAACCCGGGACCTTACACACATTGACAAGTCTACAAGACCTTTAACAAGATTAGAATGATGGTCCTTTTTCCTTACTATAGTCTTACATAATTCTTCGAAAATAATCAATTAAATTATATGATTTTGGTCAGCTTTTCGGTTGGCTGTCAGCTAGCCGAAAGGCTGACCCACGGCTGACCGAGTACAAAAATGGGGAGAAAGTAGCTCTCTGGAATTCGAATTGAAAAATATTTCGGTTAGCTTTTCGGTTAGTCGAAATGCTACAATCAGAATTCGACAAAAATTGCAGCTCTCTGGAATTCGAACGGAAAATATTTCGGTTGGCCGAAAAGCTGACCAAAACGCTACAGGACTGATTTCTGAAGCTGTTTTCAGTCCTCCCTTCCTTCAAACCTTTCTCATTTTTAAGGGTCAGATCCCTACACGACATTGAGTTGAAAACTCCACCATTTCTACAGTTAAAATTTCCTTTCTCAACACTTCAAATCCACCATTAGAATCTCCAAAGCATTCACCCAACACCTCCTTTCCATCCATTCAAATCACGTGGAATCCATTACAACATAAGCCATTTGAATTTAACATAAAACAATGCACATTTACAAGAGATAGAATGAGATAGAAAGACACATTAATAGGTGCATTTGAAATCAATAGAAGACAAGTCATAACCATGATTTAAGCAAATCAAATCATGAATGAGAAAATTAAGAACATGCATAAATAAGATTTTATAGCATTAAATGAATCATTTCATCTACTTGCCTTGGGTCCAAGCTAATGCAAATCAACCTCTAATCACACTCCAAGCGAAGAAATCACAACCTATTCAAAAACGCCCAAAAACAAGCCTAAAATGTCAAAACCAAGAAATATAAAGAGAAAGCTTTCAATAATGGAGATGGAGAGTCTCATGGGCTAGGAAAACACAAATCTAGGAGATGGAGAGAATCACTTATATGGAAGACCTTCAAATGCACAAAGTTAGCTCAAAGAGGATCCTAAGATGGCTGGTTTTCTCTTCAAATGGCATCAATGGAGAGCTCTCAAGGTGAAGAAGAAGATGGAGTCCATTTCTCCATTTGGGCAAGATTTAGAAAGGGTTGGAGATGAAGAAGCAAGAAGAAGAACAAGAAATCGGAAAAAGCTCTCAAAGGAGCTGAAACTCCTCCCTCACTGTGCTGGGACAGTTTTGGGGAAGAAGGGAGAGGGGTGGTACTTTATATAATGGGTGGGTGTGGGCCCCACCACACTTAGAAACACTTAAAATTTGCAATGAAGATTAGATGGCTTTCTAGACCTTGGATTAAGAAACTTAAAACATGAAAAGTGTCCGAAATAAAATTATCTTTCCAACAATGTTAATATTGACATACTTCCGGAGTCCACAGAAAAAGTCAACCATTTGGTCAAAGGGATCAAAATAATGGAAACTTTGGGATTTTAAGGGTTAAAACATCGATTTCTGGGCCTCAGATGCGATCGACCAAGAAGAGAGAAATGTTTATCATAAAATCTAGTTTCCAAAAAGTATATATTTGGCAAGGTTCTGAGATCTCGAGATTTGGGCCCAGATTCAATGTGAAAAGACTGATTTTGCCCCCAGGGCTAGAAAAACTGATTTTCAGAGTTTCGGATGGGCATGGAGTGGACACGAAAGTTGTAGGAAATGGCGAGATTAGTCAAACAAATTTGAAATGAGAATTTTTAGAAATCAAAGAGAATCTCTCCAAAATGACCACACAAAATAAATAGGACCCTATGGTCACTGTCTAGGTTCACTGGCTTACAAAACTCTCCAAAACTAAAGAAAATGGTAGTCTAACTCCGAAATTCAATCAAACAAATGGTAAACCCACTGAGAAAACAAATCTAAGATTAAAATCATGCTAAACCAGGAAATCTGGGGTCTGGGGTCGGGTTCTCACATCGTCCCCCACTTAGAACATTTAGTCCTCCAAATGAACTAAACAAATCCAAAAGTAAGTGGGGACATTGATCCCGCACCTCGAAAACAAAACCAAAAATCAAGAATCCAAAACAATCCTCTCGAAAACAACTGAACTCGCTGGGTCATCCTCGCTGTAGAACTCTTCGATTAATTATCAACAGTCGTCAAACATTCTTCCACTGGCTCGAATCTGTCATTGCCCTGCCAATCTGACTGCCCATGAAATTTGCCAACTCTGACTCTTTCTAAACTCAACCAAGTCTCTTGCTTGTAAACACCTTGATATTGAAAATTCTTGGAACCATTCTGTTGACCTCGTCGTAACTGTCGAAGCTATGATCTCATATCCACTACACAATCTTCAAGGTGAACTCTTGCCAGTTCTAACTCTTTCCGCTCGTTGCTCTTGATCCTCTGTACAACAATCAGTCTCTGACACTAACATGCTTGTCCCTTCACCATTCTTCATCAATTGAAACTCTGCACACACTCTTAACTGTTCTGCCAAATCTGCTTTCCCAACCAACATCCATAATAACTGATTTCCTGCTCCTCATATTTATGCATTGAAATCCGAAGTCCCTCATGTCGATAAAATCTATGAAAATCTTCATTATCAGGCAATCAAGTAGAGGTCCTCTCTGCAGTCAACTCTTTCATTAGCTGCTGAAATTAAACTCCAAAAGCTTCTAACCACACAAATGACACATCCTGTTGGGTCTACTCCTCCACATGGCTGCACTTGTTGAAAATCTCAAAATAATTTCTCTAACAAAACTCATCAAATTTTAGAAATCTCTAACTCTAAACATCTCCTTGGAGTTTTACCAACTGAAAATTTGTCTCTATACATTGATGATCTGTACTGCTCCTGTATAACTGCACTATCCCCAGTCAAACTCTCTGATTTTGGTTGAAGATCTCAAACTGTCCAAACCTCACTTGGTAATTTGCTCCTTTGACACAATCAATATTCAAAGAATCCTTCCATCAAACCTCTAACACCTTTCAGATTTTCTTACACGATCTCGAATCTGCTACTCTTGTCCATCAATGTCGGTCCAAGAGAATGGAAGTTCTGACTCATCCTGATGTACTGTCACCTTGTCTCTGTCAGTCCTGGAATTCCATTATATGTTTTTACTAATTCTTCGAAATATTATCTCATTCTTCTGTCTACTCTTGGCTTCAGAAAATTTGGTGACGCTGAGTACTACCAGATGTGTCTTACTTCAGGTAATGTCGTCCAGTCCTCGGTACACTTCTGTTGTCTCCGTCTGTTTGTTGAAATCACAAGGTTCACAACACTGTAGGTTTCCATCTCTGACCAAACCTGTTAACACTCTAATTGTCATGTTACTCCACATGTCCCAACTTCGTAGGGTGTGCTTTTGTCAAAATCTATCTCTGTCTTCCGGTCTTCTACCCAGGCTCCAAAATATCCAAAAGTTTTTATTACTCTGACTCTTTCTTTCGGTTGCCATTGGTCCTTTGCACGATGATCAGTCCTCGACTATACATGTTTGTCTACTACTCATCACACTCAAACGATTACAACTCTGCATTTAAATATCAAAATTGTTTTAATCAAACCTTGGTTGCTCAATCTTCTGCCTCTGTTTCAGGTTCACCATCCTCAAGTCTTGCACATGTGCCCTTCTTCTCTGGATCTTTCAACTGACCTTGTCCATATATTATGATTCTTCTGCTTGCATCTGCACAGTGTCCAACTAATATCCCAATCCATAAAGTCCACAAGATTTCTTTTATCACATGACCAAGTGACTATCCATTCTGTATATAGTTCTTTGTACCACAGCTGAAAACTTACTTCCCATGATTCTAACCACACACTGATGCATCCTGCCGAGTCGACTTCACCATCCTAGCCACAATTATTAAACCTCCTCGAACAACTCTTCGTCATAAGTTCATCGATACGCGAGAAACTTCTAACTTTTGGCATCCACTTGAAGCTCTATCAACTGAAAGTCACCTCAACCGTCCTGAAATCCACCACTTATCTGGTCTCTGGAGTCTCTTGACTTAGGAAAATCGCTTAAGTTCAGCCCAAACATTTGTACTTACCTATTTTGGCTTGCCACATGACGGTTCTCAATCAACTGCAAATAGTCTTGAAGTGTTGCCCATGCCTCTTGTTGACTGACAACTATACAATTCTTCTCTTGCTGCTGATATCTGTGATGCCAAAAAAGCTAAAACATTGCCAAATCCTTCGAGAACCACATGCTAAGACCACAAAACTTTGACTCTCTGGCGCGAAAACAACAAAAAGACACTGAATGTGGGTGCGGAGACATTAAATCCTCCCCCACTAGAAAAGAATTTGGTCCCCCAAATTCCCTAGTAATAACAAAAGGGGAAGAGACCATGAGAGTCTCCCCCACTGGAAGAAAAACAAATCCAAATTCGACAAAATAATATCTAGTCAAAACAAGATCACAAATCTAATGATTCCTCACCACACGTCTTAAGGTTCCTATAGTATTTTATTTCCTAGAAACCTGCCCGCTCTGATACCAGTCTGTCACGACCCCAAACACGAGGGGCCGTGAAAATTGTTGGGAGTTAAGTAATGATTAAGTTTCTCCCAAGATCCGCGTGTGTGAGGATAACACGTTCCAACACATCCTGAATATATATATATTTTTTTTGCAGAAGCTTTCGTGGCGTTGCGACCTGAAGTCCGTGGCCTTGTATTCCGTGTCGCACTCAACCACTAACATATTGCTATCATATCAATGAACATATCAGACTGGAACAAACCATTATAACAAAATACAGAGATGACAGTATCTGGATATTATATTCCCATATATGTTCAAGTTACAATATCAATATCCTTCAAGGTGATAAACATAATCCAAGCGTCCGAAGAACTGGTTCCTTACCCGACACCAGATGGACAACCCATATGGGTACATCCTGATCTCCTGGAAGATGAAAACTGGGAGATCGTGAAAACAAAGCCTACAGCTCAACAGCAAAGGCAGGCTAGGAAACATCTCCTCAAGCTCAAACGGCAAGAGAAGACCCAGCCAAAACAAGAAGTCCATGAAAAGGAAGAGGCCTCCTCTACCGCTTCACTGGAGATAACAAAAGCATCCCTTCCAGAGATTTCAAAGGGGCTAAGAAAATTCACTCTTAGTGATTTCATGCCACCTCAATTCAAAAAAAAAGCCACGTAGGGGGCATCATACTCTTGCAATTCGGTAGTTGGATTTTCCATTGATGGATACGAGTCCAGCGACACCGATGATGGATTCTAATCCAACTACACCGACGAGTGGGAGGAATCCCTTAAAATAGGAGAATACCTCTCCAATGAAGAATGGGTTCCCAAAACTCACCTTATGCCAGTAATCTGGTATAACCCCCTATAGCCACAAGAATCCTGGTTTGATGATGAAGAAAACCAAGAGGCTGTACAAGAAAATGCCGCTGACCTAGCACCCGTCATTGCTCCAGTGGAAATCAACCATGTTGAGCCACAAAGAGTATACAAAGAAGAAGATTTGGCTCCCATGCCTGATCTTGAAGAATATGCAAGGATCTTGCAGCATCTCGATTTCGAACAAGAGCAAGACCGCGTCAACGAGCTTCCTCACAGTCCAGAATCGGAAGTCCCTGAAGACCATCAGGTACATCCTCCCTTAACTCCTGAAAATGGAGAAAATTGCTGGATAGACGATCCTCTTACATCCGAGGATGAGTCTGTCTCCGAACAGGCAACGTCTCCTGTCAGAGCTTCCTGTAATGTGATAATTTGGGATTATAGCTCTTCCGAAGCATCGTCTGATGAGATCACTTACACTCCGGCAATGCCTAGCAATGTATCTTCTAGAGCTACCTCGTCTCATGTGACTTTCACTGAGGCAACACCCTCTTAGGTTTCTTCTCCTGAGACTGTGACTTCGGAACTCACACTCTTCCCGACTGATCATCATGAAGAAACCCCAGATATTGATGCTTGGGATGATGAATTGGTCAACAAAGAAGAAAGATTGCTGGATGCTGTTCAGGACTAGTTCCCGAAAAATACTCCGTGCAACACAATCACTGAGGATGGTAACTCTGCTGCAGATACATCCTTAGCAAATGAAAAATGACAGCCTCTTGATCCTGAAGACAATCTTCCAAATGAAGACTCTTCTCAAGAAGCTCTCGAAGTTGGTAGAGGCACCAGCTCTGGCCGGGACTACCACAAGAATTACAACCAATCTTCCTTTACTTATGTAAATAATTCGGGAAAAGATGTTGTAAGCGCCCCTAGTGGCAACAATGATGAACATGCAGCCCCAAGGAGGCTTTCAAGTATGACTCGATTGAACATTTCAAGCACATACCTACACGTCTGCACATCCTAGACTTATTGCGAATGTCTCCGCCCACTAGTGATAATCTCATGTTAGAATTACAAAACATGAATGAGGATGTCAACAAACATGCCCCGCAAGTCGTCCAAATTGAAATGAACTACCGGGTCAAAAACTCAGAAACTTCCTCAAAGGGAGAAAACAAAAAAAATGAGAGATCATGCATCGAATGCCTCTCGGTTCAAAAGGCAGCCAGTGCAACCATCGCCTTCACTAAGGAAGACCTCCTACCTGGCGAAACAAGGCACAACCGACCCCTGTACTTCACAGGGTACATCAAGGAAATGCCTATGCACAGAGTTCAGATCGACCCAGGTTCTGCACTCAACCTCATCTCCACTTCGGCTCTCGAAGAGTTGGGCATCCCACCCAGCAAGCTGAGCCACACATCTGTATCTATCTTTGGATATGATGGGAGTACTCAAAGGCCTATCCGCAAAATCAGGTTCAAGTTGCAGATCGGTGATCTTATCTCTAAGGTCACTGTGTAAGCAATAAAAACCCCTTCATGCTACAACATCCTTCTCGGACGCCCCTGGATCCACGAGAACGGTGTTGTCCTATCAACTCTACATCAATGCATCAAGTTTATTGGCAACGACGGCGTGGTACATCGAGTCTTTGCGGACAGAAAACCCTTCAAATGTAAAGAAGTCATCTTCGCAGACTCCTAGATGTATGAAGGTGAAAAAGAAGAAGAGGACACAGCACCCTTTGCCGAAAATCTCCATAAAAATAAAGGCTAGGCTCCTCAACAATCACCAGAAGAAAACAAACCCTCCAGTAAATCCAAAGAGAGCATTCAAACTCCCTTCGTCATTTCTCTCAAGACTTCAAAGCCTTTGGTCATCACGACTAAAGTGAAGAAGGCAAAACAAAAGTCTGGGGGCAAATTTGTTGTCTATTTCGTGTCTATCATGCAAGACACGGATTCGGATTTAGAGCCAGAAGACGATGCATCGTCAAGCCAATCTGACACTCAGCAAGTTCAGCCTGCTCCAACTCCAATGGAGACACATACTGATGTAGAAGATCCTACATCTGCTTCCTTCGTTGTTCCAGCAACTTCAGCAAAGGAAAAGCCGATCTTCTTCCATAGATCGGATGCTTCTTCATCAAACTCCATGCTTGAACCTTTCCAAAATGAAGGTATGCCTCAACTATCCTTATATAGTCATGTGGCACAAGCTATTATGAAGAAAATGGGCTATGACGCTCAAAATCCAGTCGGTTTGGGAGAAGGTCGCGGTATTCTCACACGATTGGGGCCCACCTTGACCAAAAGTCAGCTGGAAGATTGGAGACTCTACGGCCATGTAGAAAAGTCTTCACACGGGTTAGGGTATGATCCCGACACTCCTCTGAGACAGTTGACACAAATGCTTAAAATTCGACTTACCGACCAAGCCTCAACATCTCGTATCCAAGAAGACATTGATCTCCCTGGATATCTCTTCGATGAGTCACCTGACAAACATCCAGGAAGCTCATCCAATTGGTACAATTTCTCTGACGATGAAGAGGAATTATCTGATGGCACAGACGTGTGGTCTTCTGACCCAGAAGAACCCTCGTCTCTAAAAGAAGTACCTTACTTCGACCCGGTTTCAACAGACGATTGGGACCATCTCATAGCAAGCCTTGAGAAGATCACCGATCAATAAAACCCATGGAAAGAACAATACCTTGGTCTGGAAATTCCCTTGAGACCTCAGAAGGTTTCGTTGAGCTGGAAGCCTCCGAAAATATTATGGAGGAACCACCTTCGAACCTTCCAACAGAAGATCCTGTTCAAAAGATAGACTTGGGAACACCAGATAACCCACGTCCTGTATTCATAAGCAATAATGTAAAGGATGATTAGTTACCCGAGTATATCGCTTTTCTTCTTAAATTTGTCGATTGCTTCGCATGGTCTTACGCTGAAATGCCTGGTTTAGACCCCAAGGTAGCAGTACACAAACTCAATCTTCAGGAAGACATCAAGCCTATCAAGCAGGGCCAAAGAAGATTCCATCCAGATATGATGGATAAAATTGAACAAGAAGTTCGAAAACTCAAAAGCGTCGGCTTCATCCGTGAGGAACAACATCCTGAATGATTAGCCAACATTGTCCCCATGACAAAGAAAAATGGGCAGATCAGAGTCTGTATTGACTGTAGAGACCTGAATGGCGCATGCCCTAAAGATGAATTCCATCTCCCTATACCATAGGTAATGATTGACAATACCTGTGGATACGAGCGAATGACATTCATGGATGGCTTCTCTCGTTACAATCAGATAAAGATGCATCCTGAAGATGAAATACATACATCCTTTCGGACCCCATTTGATGTGTATTGCTACACTGTCATGCCATTTGGTCTGAAAAATGCTGCTGCCACATATCAGAGGGCTATGATGAAAATATTCCAAGATATGCAGCACAAGACGGTCGAATGTTACGTTGATGACCTCGCCATCAAAAGCAAAAGAAAAGAAGACCATCTGAAGACCTTCGAGAAGTCTTCCACCGGCTTCGCAAACACAAACTACGGATGAATCCTCTGAAGTGCTTCTTCGGCGTCTCGTCGGGTAAGATCCTCGGATTCCTAGTTCGGAAGGCTGGAATAGAGCTTGACTCCATAAAAGTCAAGGCTATTCTAGAAATGCCCTCTCCAAGAACCTTGAGAGAACTCAAAGGGCTTTAAGGGAGATTGGCCTACATCAGACGGTTCATCTCCAATCTTTTGGGGAAATGCCGTCCATTCTCCCGGTTGATGAAAAAAGGTGTAAACTTTGTCTGGAATGCTGACTGTGAAGCTGCATTTCAAGATATCAAGTCATACCTGACCAAACATCCAGTGTTAGCTGCTCCTACTACTGGAAAACCATTCATCTTGTACACAATAGCCCTTGATCACTCTCTGAGCGCTCTGCCTGCACAAGAAAATGATGAAAGAAAAGAAGCTGCTCTACACTACCTCAGCCGCATGCTAGTAGGTGCATTGCATCGCTACTCTCTAGTCGAAAAGGAATGCCTTGCAGTGATGTTCATCGTACAAAAGTTGCGTCACTACTTGCTTTCCAACACAGTCTACCTGGTCTCGAGGATCAACCTCTAATGGTCCTTGTCACAAAAGCAGGTTCTCTCAGTGCCCGATTGGCAAATTGGTCCATCCTTCTGTCACAATTTGATATTAGGTATGTACAGCAAAAAGCAATCAAAGGCCAAGCTCTAGCGGACTTTCTCGCAGAGCATCCATTGCCTAAAGATTCTCCACTCAGAGATGATCTCCCAGACGAACCAGTCTATAATGTGGAGACTTTCTCACAAAATGTCTCCTGGGACATGTACTTTGACGGTGCAACCAGGACAAATGAAAAAAGACAGCTGATCTCGGGTGTTGGTATCTTCTTTGTTAGCCCCAACAAATACATGATTCCACACGCTTTCTTGCTACTGGTACCATGCACAAACAACGCAGCTGAATATCAAGCTCTAATCCTAGGATTGGAACTCGCCATCGAATCTGGCATCACCATGCTGGAAGTCTTTGGAGACTCTCAACTGATCATCAACCAGATGAATCAGAAATTTGAAGTCAGGAAGCCCAATCTACTGCCTTACTACAACAAGGCACAATCGCTTCTACAAAAGATTGACATCTATCACATCACCCACATTCGTAGAGGTGAAACCATCCGCGCAGATGCCCTGGCCGGACTTGCCGCATCTATGGCAATCCAAGAAGGGGAAAACATGCAAATCATAGTGTGCGAGAAAAGAATCCTCCCTCCCCTTAACACACACACCAAGCAATTGCTGAATGCCACCGAGTGGTTGGAAGTCGGATCTCTATCCTTGAACCTTCAATTGGCGACTGGAGGGATCCATTCATTGATTACACTATGTTCGGAATCCTATCTGAAGATCCAAAAGAACGGGTAAGCATCCAAAGGCGAACCCCAAACTTTCATTTGGATATTCCTTCAAAAATCCTTTAACGGAGTACTTCTACACTGCTTGTCACAACAAGAGGCTGAAAAAACACTCAAAAAGTTCATGTTGGTCTTTGTGGAGCCGATCAGGCTGGTCCCAAGCTCTATGATCAGATAAAAAGGTTAGGTTATTACTGGCCTACCATGGTAGCTGACACAATGCAATTTGCTAAGCGCTGCCAACAATGCCAAGTTCATGGAGATTACATTCACATGCCTCCAGAATGGCTACATCCTACAATGATCTCATGGCCTTTCGAAGCCTGGGGTATGGACATCATAGGTCCTATTTCTCCCCCTTCGAGCAAAGGTCATCGCTTCATCTTCGCCGCTATGGATTATTTCTCTAGGTGGTCAGAAGCATTTGCGCTTAACGAAATGAAGACCTCATTAGTCCTTCAGTTCCTGCTCCCCAACATCATTTGTCGTTTCGGCATACCTAAAAGATTCGTCCATGATAACGGACCACAATTCCCGGATCATCAATTCTACAGGTTCTGCGACAAATACAAAATCCAAAGTTGTCCTTTGACTCCATACAACCCGGCAGCAAATGGATTAGCAGAAGCTTTCAACAAGATACTCTATAAAATCCTCAAAAAAATGGTCTCCAGTCATAAAAGAGACTGGAGTGACAAACTGTCTAAATCTTTGTGGGCCTATCGAACCACCATTCGAGGACCAACCCATATCACATCATTCTCCTTGGTCTATGGGAGCGAAGCTGTCGTACCCTTGGAAGTACACATTACTTCCTTGAGGGTATCTTTGCAAAATGACATGACTCAAGAAAATAATGTCAAATTGCGACTCCATGAGCTGGACAATCTCGATGAGAGATGGGTCGAAGCTTGACAAAGCATTGAGCTTTACCAAGCACGCATGGCAAGATCTTTTGACAAGAAGGTCAGGCAACACACCTACAAAAAGTGTGACTTGGTTCTTGCGGTAAAAAGACCAATCATCTTCGCTCACAAGTCCAAAGGCAAATTTGAGCCAAAATGGGAGGGACCCTACGTCATCGACAAGGTTTTCTACAAAGGCGCATACGCACTCCTAAACATGGAGGGTGATAGATGTATGCTGCCCATCAACGGCAAGTTCTTAAAACGGTACTACCCTTGAGGACTTACCCAACTGGGTAAGAGCAATGCCTGTACGGCCAAAACCTATTTCCAGGTACTCGCTCGCTAAACCCACTCTTTTTAGAATTTTCATATTAAATGTTGAAATTTCTAGAAATTTAAGCAATGCTTACTTTCATCATTTCATTGTTCAAAAAAATTTTCCAAGTTTAGGAGCCTCTCCCTAACTTGACCAAAATTTTCAATCCTTGAACCCAAAATTCATGGTTTGAAACAAAATCCGGATTCAGGGATTTCCACCCTAGTCCACCCAGCCTTTTACCGCCAAAATGGTTTTAGGTCAAAATTTACGACCCTCGTGTCTTTAAACAAAAAATGGTTTTTCAAAACCGCGAGGAAGTGACGCTTAGTTGATACTCGCACCAATCGGAAGAATGCGAACCATGTTTGACACCTCCAAAATCGCAGGGAAGCAACATTTCATTAATACTTGCAAAACCCAAAACCGTGGAGACGCAACATTTCAGTTGATCATATCCACAACCCAAATTTCAAAGGTTCGAGAAAACCTAAAATCGTGGAGACACAACATTTCAGTTGATATCCACAACCCGAATTTCAAAGGTTCGAAAAACCAAGAAATCGTGGAGATGCAATATTGCAGTTGATATCCACAACCCAAAGGTTCGAGAAAACCGCAAATTTAAAAAATCGTCGGGAAATGACATCAAGTCAGTACCCGCAAAACCAAAATTTTTGAAAAGCAAGAATGCGACATTCCATCGATACTTGCACCCAAATCCGCGAGGAGGCGACATTCCAATGATACTCACAACCGAATGAGCAAGGATGCGACATTCCATCGATACTTGCAAGACCATTCAGTAGGGAGGCGACTTTTAGTCGATACTTGCATTTTTGGAAACCAAAACATGCTATAAATGCCACCAAAACCGGCTATAAATGCCACCAAAATCGGCTATAAATGCCACAAACCGGCTATAAATGCCACAAAACAAACCGGCTATCAATGCCAGCAAAACGGCTATCAATGCCACAAAACAAAACTGGCTATCAATGCCACAAACTAAAAATCGGCTTTCAAAACAAAACCCAGCTATCAATGCCACAAACCGGCTATCAATGCCACAAAAAAAAAACTGGCTCTCATGCCAAAATCTGGCTCCCATGCCAAAACAATCATTTGACAAAAGATTTTCACAAAATGACAAGCTTTTGAACAAATCCCATTTAGCAATTGCTTTCATCACAAAAAGATTTAAGTGAGCGTAGAGAAAACAAAAAAAAAGAGTACCAAAAAATACATGTGGTACCAAAAGAAAGTGTTTACAAGCGCTACAAAAAAAAAAGAGAGTGCCAAAAATATATATATATATACATATACATGTGGTACCAAAAAAAAAGAATGATAGTTTATGCTACAAAAAATCAGGAGCTCAGCCAAAAACAGTCTTTAGCCAAAGTTTTAGCTCCTTAAGCAAACTCTTGGCCTCAGCCGTCATAGTTTTCAAGGCACACTTCTTCAAGAACTTTCCATGAGATGCTGGAGAAGGCTGCAACCCTTCTTTTATACCGAGAAGCTAATCCCGATCAGTTTGCCATTATTTATCTTCTTGAAACTTCCTTTCGAGAACTTGATCGGCATCTGCAACCTGACAAATCAGAGCACTCTCCCTGTCGCGAGCCTCTGTTATAGCAGCCCATTTGGCAGCAACTTGTGCCTTCAAATGCTCAAGACGTTTCCTGGCCTCATCAACCTCCCTATCAAGGATGTTAAGGTCGTGCCTCAGCCCGATGATGGCTAGCTCTTCTAAGTTCTTCTCTCGGACTACCTGCTTCCTGCTCTGTGTAGCCTCACTCAGGTCAGACTTAGCCCTATTAGCAGGATCCAAGAACATCTCCTTGAAGAACTGGTCATCAGGGAAGTCCATGGTCTCAAACCACTTGTCACCCAGTGCAATGATCCTATCAACGATCGCCCTGGCACCAGTGACATCTAGACCAACTTCTTCGGCATCAGTGAAATTCTCCTGCACATGCTGGATCATACCAAATCCGGCATCCAAGTGTCCAGAAAGGAGAGTCTTAATCCAAGAGTTCAAAACCCGTGCCAACACCTTTTTCGCAAATAGAAAAGATGGCCCAGAGGAAGATTCGCCCCGCTCCGTCGGTCGGCTGCTCATGTCATGCCCTGTTGGAAGTGTAACAATAGAACTCTTTCCAATCGGAGCAATCGGGGAAGGAATCTCATCACGAGTTCTTGCCTATACCGTGTCAGAACTGGTTGTAAGAGTCTCTACCTCCAGGTCATCCTTTGGGATCCCTTGCTTTGGTTCTGAAGGAAGCAATGGACTCTCTTCTGTCACTTCAAAACCTGCCAAAGAAACACAAAAATGTATGAATATGATCATGTTTGAAAATCATTATCAGGATTATCATTACAAAGTACCTTCTTCGACAACTGGCGGAACACTTTCTTCCTCCATGAACTCATCGGAAGCATTGCCAACATTTGCGTCCATCGATGGTTCAAAGTCATCAGAATCCTGTGGCAAATCAACTGACACAAAAAAAAAATGTTAGCAAATCAAGTCACAGACACAAAAAAAAGCAAAAGAAGTTATACCAATTGGAGATTCTGGATTCACTCCAGAGTCCCTTGGCTCTTTTTTAGGTGCCCCCATAGGATTCGTCACCGTCTCATCAGTCGGGACTTCAGGCATCGCCAAGTCTTCTTCTTCTGCTAAAAAAAAAGAAAGAGAAAAACAGAAGTAGAAAGCAAATCAGAACATGGAAAAAACTCCATGAAAGAAATTGAGAGAAAGAGGAAGAATCATACCTTCATCGACGGTCTCTTCTTCTCGACTCCTCTTTTTTGGAGGCTCGTCAGCATTCCCTGTCACCTCCTCAGTGATAGTAAGAGGGACTTCTATATCAGGAGAGTCTTCGTGTTGCTCCTTGCAGCGATGATGACTCCTCGTCCTCTTACCTCTACGGGCTCGCTTCCTAGACGAACCTGCCCCACTGTCAGAGTCAGGTCTCTCACTTGACTCCTCGCTGGATGGTCTACCCTTATCAGTAGACTCCACAGAAGCTTGCCTCTGTGCCACTTGCATCCAAGCGTCAAGCTCAGCTTCCTCCCGTTCTAGCTGCTCTAAAGCCTCATCAGTATTTCTCGAACAGCTTCAGAACCAATGACGCCCTGGTCACCGAGAAAGACTATCTTGTGCTTCTCTCCAGAAAGGAAGGCCCAGACTTCCTCTCGCCGGACGCCATCTGACTTTCCAAGGCCTTTTCCAGACGATAGCTTCACATCAAGCTCCTTCTTGGAAAGCCCCTGATATGCCGAAAAGCTCTCCACGAACCACTTCGCGAAGCCGGCAGTCCGGGAAGTTGACAATACAGGATAGGAAATCATGGCAATAGTGTCTTCAGCACTATAGAAAGCCCATGCATTTCTCTCGTCCGGCAAACCTCCAAAGCGCTTCACCACGCTTGAAGGTGCTCCAACAACGCCTTGAGAAAAACCCAACTGCAACGCAAAGCGAGAAGGTACATACGGCTGGATGTCGACGAAAAGATGATTATGGTACACCATTGTGCCCGCACATATGCTGAAAAGCCACTCCTTCTCTGCATTTGTCAAGGAGTAATGCCTTCCCGACCCTGCCCTGATAGAGTCTCGGGAGACACCAAAGTCAAAAGCCTTCTTCCGCAACTCCGGAGAAAGCTTCACTGAAGACTGCCTCATCTCGACGTCCCTGAATCGTCGGATCCTCATGCAGGCAAAAAAAATGATTCGGATACGGCTTTCCCCTTAGCCAGTCGAATCATTAGAGGATCATCATCCTGTGCAGCACCCAGCCGGTGGAAGCCAGGACAGTGGTATACGTACCACGAATAAAAGATATGGGATGAAAATACCCTGTTCATGGGAAGTTCAAGCCAAACCAAGAAAGCAATAGCCTGCAGTTCGGTGCACAAGTAGGAGTAAAGAGCCGATACCAAAGCAAGCCGCTCTCCAAACGCCATCTAACAAGCCGAAAAAATGCAATGCGGCCTGATGTGCGTTCCATCTCCTCCAGCAAAAATAGCCTAACCTAGCCAATAAGTGTGGTAAATAGCGAGATCTCTTCGCAGTGCAATGTCAGCAAAAATGGCGTCTGTACTCGCGAAGAAACCTCTCAACTCTTCTTGCATGGTCGAAGTCTTCTTTGAACCTAGATTCTGAGCCCTGGCTTCTCGGGCCGCGCTATTAGAAGACTCCTTACTGTCAAAAAAGTTGAGGAACGAAGAGCCAGAACTCTTCCAACTACTGGATCTAACTTTCGAGCCCTCCTTCTCCTTCAAAAAATCATAGAAGGCGACAAGCTGAAAGTACAGGAGCTTGAACTCCTCCGACTGCTCCTCAAGGACGCTGTCAATCGGCATGATCTCTTCATAGAGTTTGCCAAGGATAGGCAATCTAGTAATGGCACTCAACTCCTTCAAAGAAAAACCAATCTCACCATTCGTGACAACGAAGGTATTGGTTTATGGTAGGAATGACTCCAACATAGCCATGAAGGCCTCGTCGGAAAAGATCACGGTCTCCCTAAAGGCGCAGACCACATCAAAGATCCCGGCTTCCTTCAAAACGGCGCCACCAATCAGCAGGACACGATCAGTCCACGAATTCCACTCAGAGTCAGCACTGAGACGGCCACGAAGTCGAAAAGGCTTCACCCAATTGCTGCCGTCACCACTAAAAATACTAAGGCCCACCGGTCCCAAATTGACCGATGGATAATCAGAGCCTTGGTAGCCGCTGGCCGGCATCAACACGTCTATGTCAGCAGGCAATTTCTCCGCATATCCAGGAGAACTACCAACAAAAACCCCGGTCTTGATTACATTTGTCCTCTTCACCCAGCTTGGAGGATCTTCCCTCTTAGAGCACATGGGGGCAAGGCTCATAATCGAGATGGTGCGATCAAACGTCGACCGGGTAACAACGGTTCTCTTCTCACCATCAACTGTGTAAGAGAACTGAAAACATCTCCTCTGGTATCTCACGTCGTCAGGGACTGCATCACCGAAGAAGAAGGTAGGCTTGGGCAAAACCCTCTGATCGTTCATAACCCATGGACGGTCACTTACCATGATCTTATTCCTCACTCTTGAGAGCGATCAGCCGCTACCTCATCTCATCTCTGTTGAAGGAGTCACACTCTTCGAGGTTTCTCTCAACATACTGGACCTTCTCCCAGGCCTGCTGAACAGCTGGATTAGAATATCTAGCAGATCGACTGAGGTACGCTTGTAGCAGGCTCTTTACCTTTGTTCGTTCTGGACGAACCACCTGCAAAGGTTGGAAAAGAAAACGATCATCATCAAAATGAAAGAAATTCGCTAAAAAAATATGGCGAAATTTTGACATGACTCCGGGGCAACTCCAAAGAAAAAGAAATAGCCCGAAAGAAATAGAAAGCTTGAAGATGGGTTCAACATTGCTGCGAGATCCGAAAGTCCAAACTTTCGAAACCTCAAAGTCTCCGCAAAATCAGGAAGGGCCCAACATCACTGCGAGTCCAAATTCCCAAATTTGCAAAAACTTTCAGGTATGCTATCACATCATGCTACTAATTCAATTTACAAAAGAATGCATGCATGAACATCTTGGTTTGCCAAAAAATGCATTATCATGATGAGCAAAAAAAAAAAAAAAGAAACTTTCTCAAAAAAAAAGGAGAAAGAAAAGAATAAAAAAATGAAGAAAAAGAAAACTTTCTTAAAAAAAAAACACATGGAAAAAGAAAAGGAAAAGAAGAAAAGAAAAAAAAACGCTTTCTTTTTTTTTACCATCCTACTTTCTACATGGAGTCTTCTTGAGAAAGAGAACTTACTTGAAGCCATTGATAAAGAAGAAGAATAAAAGTTTGAAGATCCTTGAAGAAGAAAGACTCTTGGTCTTGGAGCACTCTTGAGATTGTTGTAAAAGAAAGCAATAAGAGCAAGAGATCCAGCCTCCCCTTGCTTTTATAGAAGAGAGCAAACCAAAGAAGGAATGAAAAAAGAGGTAAGTGTTACTAATTAGTAATCTTACCAAAAGAAAGAAATAGAAATATTCCTTCCCAAAAGAAAGATATCTTGAGGGATTCTCTCCCAAAAAGAAAGCAATGAGAGATTTTCTCCCAAAAGATTGGAGATTTGAGATATCCTCTCCCAAAGAAAGATATCTTGAGATATTCTATCCCAAAATAAAGGAGACATGAGAGATTCTCTGCAAGTAAAGATATTCTTAGATATTCTCTATCCAAAAGAGATATTTTTTAGATATTCTTTACAAAAATGACACCATATGAGATCTAAGCCATCTCAAAAGCTTAAGATCCCATGGGTTAGCCCATATGAGCCAGGTTTGACCACCTACGCACTAAAAAAAAATTGGGCTTTTAGTCAAAGAGAATACCAAGAGCATACAAAAATGGTTTCATGCCTCTTTTGAGTTGATTGGACCATACAAAAAGAATTCCAAGCCCCATGAGCTTCCAAAAATCAAACCATCCAGCCTCATATAGTAAATTGAGCCAAAATCTTGAAATTGACATTCCACAAAAATCCAAACCAAATCCTGGTCCATTAACTTGCCACATACAACTTGTTAGGTCACAAGACCGAAACCAAAAACCAAAAACCTAATCCCCTAACTTGCCACATACAGCCTGTTAGGTCACAAGATCAAAATCAAGATCGACCCCCCCCCCCAACATTCCACATACAGCTTGTTGGGTCACATGGTCAAAATCGAACCCGACCCCCTAGCCTGCCACATACAGCTTGTTAGGTCACAAGGTCAAAAACAAAAACCCAAATCCACATCCCTGATGTCATCTTCAAAATATTGCCTCGAGATGGTATGTGATCCCTTTCACTGCCATAAAATTCCCCTGGAAGCTCAAAAGGCCACTCTACCAAAAGAAAGACTGCTCAAAGACTCTTGGTCAAGTCACAAGCTCTCCCTCAGAAATCTCTTCAACGCACATCGACTACAGAAGTTAAGCAACTCGTCGCTGTACCTCGAGGGGGCATTTGTTGACACAAAAAAATGTGTCACTTTGCCTCTCCAAACTCAAGAAAGCTACATGAAGTCGCAGCCCGCCATAAATAGACAATGCTACTTCAAAAATCAAATCTTGTCAGAATCAAACGAAAACTACAAGATTCTTCAAGACAACCAAAAGAGAGCACACAAAAAGTTTCGGGCCATTTCAAAATCATTTGGCCTAACTTCGCTTCTCCTATAGCTGAACAGGAGCTCCCGGCAGCGACAGCATTGAAGACACCCAATCTTCGATCAGAACCTGTGGATGATCTCAAAATGCGTCCAAAAGGCTCCACGCCAAGTTCCAAGTCAAACCGACAACGTTTGACCCTACATCAACCCTCGAACAGCTAAATCAAGCCTCTCGGCGGCGAGAAGCACCGAGGCCATCAATGATTAAAAAGAGCACATGGATGGCTTCAAGATGCTTACAAAGGGCTACACGTCAAGTTTCAGGTCATTTCGACAACATTTGACCATACTTTGACTCTCGGAAGCCAAATCAGGCTTTTCGGCGGCGAAGCTCCCCGGGACCATGGTTTCTAACACAAAGCTTGTGGATCATCTCAAAATGACTCCAATAGGTTCCCTGTCAAATTTCAGGTCAATCAGACATCGGTTGATCGCACATCAAGGCGCAACATCTTCCTCGGGACGAAATCAAGTCTACTGGCGACAGGACCCATACGGCTTCAAAACTCAAATAAAAGCCTATCGTTGGTCTTATTTATTGCTCATGAGGCTTCACCTCAACTTTCAGGTCATTCCGACATCATTTGACCCAGTTTCAGCTTCTGACGGAAAATCGACAGCTCTACGCTACAAAGTCTTTGACTTCCCCGGAAAATTGGAAACTTTGCACTACAAAAAGCAAGGATTCTCGTCAAGTTTTCTACAGCGGAATCAGGCCAATAAATGTGCAAAAATATAAGGAAAAATACAGGAGAAAAAAGAATGGAAAAATACCTCAAAACGGCCGCAAAACGGGATAAAAAGGGAAAATTCCCCCCAGGGTTGCGGGGGTCTGCGACCCTGGCCAAGGGTCGCCAGCCCCTGCGACCCTATGCATGGTTGCCGGCGACCATGGAAACCCGGGTCTCCGGGTTCGCCCCGGAAGGCCCATTTTCCGTCATTTTTTTACGATTCGAAGCTTCCAACTCCTGGGGTTTTCTAAAATTCATACTTTTGAGGCACCAAATCCTTCGACATCCGTCAAAATCACGGGTCAATCGTCAAGAGTATCAAAATCAACATTGATCACCAACTAGTCAACCAAAAAAGTGTGCTTTGTACCCGACCGATTGAGAAATCGACAGGACAGATGGCACCGACCCACTGTTGGCAATCAATGCCTGAAGTTACATGGTCATCCGATGTCAATATACATGAAGATCCATCGATGATCATCGCCAGAAGAATCCCAAAAGACGTGGCACGGCCTGCGACTCTTCAACTGATCGGCAACCACTTAATGCGATTAATTGACTAGCTTTATTGTAGTCATTAATTCATTTTTTGGATGGCCCAATCAGAAGTGAGCATCCGGGAGTTACAAGTCAATTAATTCATGGCATTTAAACCATGAAACTCCTCCCATCATGGCGATTAAACGCCAAAAATCGGCTATAAATGCCAAAAAAATCTCCTTTCACGGCAAATCAAGAAAATGTCTCTTTTCTTAACTATATGTGCAATGGAAAACTTGAAAGAAGTTGATTTCCTTTTACTTGCGAAGGTCGATCCCCGAATCACCACTTGCAATTCCAAGTAAAACAAAAAATCTGGCACACCCATACACAAAAAAATGTTGATGCACGCCTTTGCCCCCCGGGCGCGAAAGGGTCGGGAGTCCACCGACCTCGGTAGCACCGAGCAGAATGCGCGTTCCATCACGGTAAGGGTACTAGCTAAGCATATCTCGGTCTCGTCCATGCACACCTCGGCAACAGTGCCAGAGCACCAACCGAGATCAAGGTCATTTCCAACTTCGGTCATTCCTGACCTCGGCACCGTGTCTTAGCCTCGGTCACGCATCTCAGCGGTAGTGCCAGAATGCTAGCCGAGACGGGCATTGACAGATGTGCTTCTATGGGTGCTCAACCACATTGATGGACCGCGCTCCTGCTTGGTTCTACCGAGGTCGGCGGACGTGGGAGTCCGTCGGGTCCGACCCTTTCGTAACCGGGGGGCAAGGGCGTGCATCAACATTTCTTTTTTTGTGGGTGTGCCAGATTTTCTATTTTACTTGGAATTGCAAATGGTGATCCGGAGATCAACCTTCGCAAGTAAAAAGGAAATCAACTTCTTTCAAGTTTTCCATTGCACATATATTTAAGAAAAGAGACATTTTCTTGATTTGCCGTGAAAGGCGATTTTTTTGGCATTTATAGCCGATTTTTGGCGTTATAGCCGATTTTGGCGTTTATAGCCGATTTTTGGCGTTTATAGCCGATTTTGGCGTTTATAGCCGATTTACAATCCTTATCAACAATGAAAGACAAGAATTGTGATTTTTGTCTCTTTTAAAAAAATACAAACTATAATGAAAAGCAAGAAAAGGAGGATCTAACTTCTCAGGAGATTGTGGAGGACTCGTTTAGATTGACGGTCGCAAGCCATATGTGGGCTTCGCCATCATCCATGCAGATGAGAACAGAGGATGCTATTTGATTCGCTTGGCTTGGCTATAACCTCGGGTTTTTAGAAGACAAAGACCAAAGGAAGGTCCTATGTCCAATAAAAAACCGAGTAGACGGGCTGAAAAGCCACATCTAAGCCATTGGAGGCAGGAGGAGAAGGCAAGGACCTTGGGGGGGGTGCCCCCCAAGGGACTTTTGTCACCTTGTTGCGGTGGCCGGTGTAGAACTTCCGCAGAGTTTTCTCTCTTTTTCTTTTCTCTGGATTTCTGACTGCTGTCTGATGTTTGTTGTGTGTTTTTCCGATCTTCTCTGTGTTTTTTCCGATCTGGATTCCTTTGGAGTGCTCCTCTATTTATAGGCTCTTGGTAGCCATTTAGGAGAGTTTATGGGCTTTTAATGTCATTAAGCCACTTAATGGGAGGAGTTACAAAATTGAATTGTTTATTTTGTAACTCCTTTTTCTTGGCTTCTGATTGGCCGGAGGAGATTAAGGGCATTTAATCGCCTTTAATCGCCATGATGGGAGGAGTTTCATGGGTTAAATGCCATGAATTTCTTGACTTGTAACTCCCAAATGCTTGCTTCTGATTGGGCCGTCCAAAGAAATGGATTAATGACTGTAATAAAGCTAGTCAATTAATCGCATTAAGTGGTCGCCGAGCAGCTGAAGAGTCGCGGGCCGTGCCACGTCTTTTGAAATTCTTCTGTCGATGATCATCGATGGATCTTCATGTAGATCGACATCAGATGACCATGTAATTTCAGGTGTTTGTTGCCAACAGCGGGTCGGTGCCATCTGTCCTGTCGATTTCTCGATCGGTCGGGTGGAAAGCACACTTTTTTTTGGTTGACCGGGTGGCGATCAATACTGTCTTCGATACTCTTGATGATTTACCCGTGTTTTGGACGGATGTCAGAGGACTTGGTGTCTCAAAAGCATGAATTTGGAAAGTACCAGAGGCTGGGCTTCTCGAATCGCGAAAAAAACGGCGAAAACCGGGGTTTCCGGGGCTTTCCCGGCGACCCCGGGGTCCATGGTCGCCGGCGACCCTGGCCCAGGGTCGCAGGGGTCTGCGACCCTGGGGGGGTTTTCCCCCTTTCTGGTCCCGTTTTGCGTCCGTTTTTGCTTTTTTCTGATTCTTTTTTCTTCTGTACTTTTCTTTGACATTTTGATCATTTACTGGCCTGATTTCTTTGTAGGAAACCTGATGAGAATCCTTGCATTTTATTTTGCAAAGTTTCCAATTTCCTGAGAAAGCCGAAGACTTTGTCGCGCAGAGCTGCCGATTTTCTGTCAAAAGCTGAAACTGGGTCAAACGATGTCGGAATGACCTGAAATTTGGTGTGAAGCTTGCTGGGCAATAAATAAGACCAACCATAGGCTTTTGTTTGAGTTTTGAAGCCGTTTGGGGTCCTATCACCTGTAGACTTACTTTTTGTCGCGATGAAGATGTCGCGGTTTGATGTGCGGTCAACCGATGTCCGATTGACTTGAAATTTGACAGGGAACCTATTGGAGTCATTTTAAGATGATCCATAGGTTCTGTCTTGGAAATCATGGTCCCGGAGAGCTTTACCGCCGAGAGGCTTGATTTGGCTGTCGGAGAAGCGAAGTTAGGCCAAATGATCTTGAAATGGCTTGAAACTTCTTGTGTACTCCTCTTTTGGCTGTCTGGAAGAATCTTGCAGTTTTTGTTTGATTCTGACAAGATTTTATTTTTGGAAGCAGCATTGCCTATTTATGGCAGGTTGCGACTTCATGTAGCTCTTTGGATCTTGGAAAGGCAAAGTGACATTTTTGGTGTCAACAAATGCCCCCTCGAGGTACAGCGGCGAGTTGCTTAACTTTTGTAGTCGATGTGCCTCGAAGAGATTTCTTTGAAGGAGAGCCTGTGACTTGACCAAGAGTCTTTGAGCAATCTTTCTTTTTGGTATTTGTAGCCTTTTGAGCTTCCAGGGGAATTTTATGGTGGTGAAAGGGATCACGTACCATCTCGAGGCAAAGTTTTGAAGATGACATCAGGGATGTGGATTTGGGTTTTGACCTTGTGACCTAACAGGCTATATATGGCAGGTTAGGGGGTCAGGTTTGGTTTTGATCGTGTGACCCAACAAGCTGTATGTGGAATGTTGGGGGATCAATTTTGGTTTTGATCTTGTGACCTAACAGGCTGTATGTGGCAAGTTAGGGGATCAGGTTTTGGTTTTTGGTTTTGGTCTTGTGACCTAACAGGCTGTATGTGGCAAGTTAGGGGACCAGGATTTGGTTTGATTTTTGTGGAATGTCAATTTCAAGATTTTGGCTCAATTTGGTATATGAGGCTGGATGGTTTGATTTTTGGAAGCTCATGGGGCTTGGAATTTTCTTTTGTATGGTCCAATCAACTCAAAAGAGGCATGGAACCATTTTTGTATGCTCTTGGTAAGAGGGATTTCTCTTTGACTAAAAGCCCAAAAAATTTTTCTTCTCTTTTTTTTTTTTTTTTTTTTTTGTGCCTAGGTGGTCAAACCTGGCTCATATGGGCTAACCCATGGGACCTTAAGCTTTTGAAATGGCTTAGATCTCATATGGTGTCATTTTTGTAAAGAATATCCAAAATATCTCATTTGGATAGAGAATATCTAAGAATATCTTTACTTGGAGAGAATCTCTCATGATCCCTTTATTTTGGGATAGAATATCTCAAGATATCTTTCTTTTGGGAAAGAATCCGTCATAGATTAATTTTAGGAGAAAATCTCTCAATATCCCTTTATTTTGGGATAGGATATCTCAAGATATCTTTCTTTTGGAAAGAATCTTTCTAATCTCTTTCTTTTGGTAAGGTTACTAATTAGTAACACTTACCTCTTTCTTCTTTCCTTCTTTGGTTTGCTCTCCTCTATAAAAGCAAGGAGGAGGTTGGATCTCTTGCTCTTACTACTTTCTTTTGCAATAATCTCAAGAGGGCTTCAAGACCAAGAGCTTTTCTTCTTCAAGATCTTCAAGAGTTTTCTTCTTCTTCTCCATCAATGGCTTCAAGTAAGTTCTCCTTTTTTTTTCAAGAAAACTTCATTTGTAGGAAAAAAGGTTCTTTCTCTTTTTTTGTTTCTTTCTTTTTCTTTTCTTTTTTTTTTGTTCACGTGTTTGCCTCTTTTTTTTTTTCACACGTTTTTTTTTTTTTTGCTTTCTTTTCTTTCTTTTTTTTTTCATGTTTTTTTTTTTATTGTGTGGGCCGTACGGACAGATCCGTACGGATCTGGCCGTACGGCCACGTGGCCTGTGGGCCACGGCCTGTGGGCCAGCCCCTAAAAATCTTTTCTTTCTTTTTTTTTTTTTTTTTTCTTTCCCTCCCCTTTTTTTTTGAGAGAGTTTGGTTTCTTTTTTGTTTTCTTTCTCCTCCCTTTTTTTTTTAGAGAAAGTTTCTTTTCTTTTTTGTTTTCTTTCCCCCTTTTTTTTTCGAGAAAGTTTCTTTTCTTTTTTTTTTTTTTTTTTTTTTTTTTTTTTTCATCATGATAATGCCTTTTTTTTCGCAAATCTAGATGTTCATGCATGCCTTTAATTTGTAAATTAAATTTGTAGCATGATGTGATTGCATACCTGAAAGTGTTTGCAAATTTGGGAACTTGGAGCTCGCAGTGATGTTGAGCCCTTCCTGATTTTGCGGAGACTTTTAGGTTTCGAAAGTTTGGAGTTTCGGAGCTCGCAGCGATGTTGAGCCCATCTTCAAGCTTTCTATTTCTTTCGGGATAGTTCCTTTTCTTCGGAATTGCCCCGTCATCATGTCAAAATTTCGCCAGATTTTTTTTAGCGAGATTCTGTCATTTTGATGTTTGATCTTTTTCTTTTCCATCCTTTTCAGGTGGTTCCTCCAGAGCGAACAAGGGTAAAGAGCCTGCTACAAGCGTACCTCGTCGGTCTTCTAGATCCTCTAATCCGGCCGTTCAGCAGGCTTTCGAGAAGGTCCAGTATGTTGAAAGAAACCTGGAAGAGTGCGACTCCCTCAACAGAGATGAGATGAGGCAGCGACTGATCACTCTCAAGGGAGAGGAATTCTATAAGATCATGGTAAGTAGTCGTCCATGGGTGATGGAAGATCAGAGCATTTTGCCCAAGCCTACCTTCTTCTTTGGTGATGCAGTCCCTGACGACATTACATACCAGAGGAGATCTTTTCAGTTTTCCTTCACAGCAGATGGTGAGAAGAAGACTGTCACTACCCGGTCGATGTTTGATCGCACCGTCTCGATTCTGAGCCTTGCCCCCACGTGCCCCAAGAGGGAAGATCCTCCAAGCTGGGTGAGAAGGACAAATGTAATCAAGACCGGGGTTTTTGTTGGCGGTTCTCCTGGATATACGGAGAGGTCGCCTGTTGACATGGACCTGTTGATGCCATCCAGCGGCTACCAGGGCTCTGATTATCCGTCGGTCGATTTGAGACCGGTGGGCCTTGGTATTTTCAGCGGTGACGGCAGCAATTGGATCAAGCCTTTTCGACTTCGAGGTCGTTTCAATGCTGACTCCGAGTGGAAGTCGTGGACTGATCGTGTCCTGCTGATTGGTGGCGCCGTTTTGAAGGAAGCCGGGATTTTTGATGCGGTCCGCGCTTTTGGGGAGACCGTGATCTTTTCCGACGAGGCCTTCATGGCTATGCTGGAGTCGTTCCTCCCTCAAACCAATACCTTCGTTGTGACGAATGGTGAGATTGGTTTTTCTTTGAAGGAGCTGAGCGCTATTACCGGATTGCCCATTCTCGGCAAACTCTATGAGGAGTTTATGCCGATTGACAGCGTCCTCGAGGGGCAGTCTGAGGAGTTCAGGCTTCTATACTTTCAGCTCGTCGCCTTCTATGATTTTTTGAAGGAGAAGGGGGGTTCGAAAGTTAGATCCAGCAGTTGGAAGAGTTTTTGCTCTTCATTCCCCAACTTCTTTGATAGTAGGGAGCCTTCTGATAGCATGACCCAAGAAGCTGGAGCTCAGGATCCAAGTTCAAAGAAGATCTTGGCCATGCAAGAAGAGTTGAGAGATTTCTGTGCAAGTACAAACGCCATATGTCCTGACATTGCACTGCGGAGAGATCTCGCTGTTTACCTCACTTATTGGCTTGGTGAGGCTATTTTTGCTGGAGGAGATGGAACGCACATCAGGCCGCATTGTATTTTCCCGGCTTGTCAGATGGCGTTTGGAGAGCAGCTTGCTTTGGTGCCTGCTCTTTACTCCTACCTGTGTACCGAACTGCAGGCTGCTGCTTTTCTAGTTCGGCTTGGGCTTCCCATGAATAGGGTATTTTCAGCCCATATCTTTTATTCGTGGTATGTATACCACTGTCCTGGCTTCCATCGGCTGGGTGTTGCACAGGATGATGATCCTCTGATGATTCGACTGGCTAAGGGCAAAGCCGTGTCCGAATCACTTTTGTTTGCCCGCATGAGGATCCGACGGTTCAGGGACGTCGAGATGGGGCAATCTTCAGTAAAGCTTTCTCCGGAGTTGCGGAAGAAGGCTTTTGATTTTGGTGCCTCCCGAGACTCTACCAGGGCGGGGTCGGGAAGGCATTATTCCTTGACAAATGCAGAGAGAGAGTGGCTTTTCAGCATACGTGTCGGCACGATGGTGTACCGCAGACATCTTTTCGTCGACATCCAGCCGTATGTACCTTCTCGCTTTGCTTTGCAGCTTGGCTTTTCTCAAGGCGTTGTTGGAGCGCCTTCAAGCATGGTGAAGCGCTTTGGAGGCTTACAGGACGGGAGAAATGCATGGGCTTTCTATAGTGCTGAAGACACTACAGCCATGATTTCTTATCCTGTGCTGTTGACTTCCCGTACTGCCGGCTTTGCGAAGTGGTTCGCGGAGAGCTTTTCGGCATATCGGGGACTTTCCAGGAAGGAGCTTGATGTGAAGCTGGCATCTGGAAAGGGCCTTGGAAAGTCGGATGGCATCCGGCGAGAGGAAGTTTGGTCCTTCCTTTCTGGAGAGAAGCACAAGATAGGCTTTCTCGGTGACCAGGGCGTCATCGGTTCTGAAGCTGTTCGAGAAATACCTGACGAGGCTTTGGAGCAGCTAGAACAGGAGGAAGCCGAACTTGGCGCTTGGATGCAGGCGGCACAAAGGCAAGCTTCCGTGGAGTCTACTGGCAAGAGCAGACCATCCAGTGAGGAGTCAAGTGGGAAACCTGACTCTGACGGCGGGGCAGGTTCCTCTAAGAAGCGAGCCCGCAGAAGTAAGAGGAGGAGGAGTCATCATAGTAGCAAGGGGTAGCATGAGGACTCTCCTAACTTGGAAGTTCCTCTTACTATCAATGAGGATGTGCCAGTGGATGCTGACGAGCCTCCGGAGAAGAGAAGCCGAGAAGAAGAGACCGTCGGTGAAGGTATGATTCTTCCTTTTTCTCTTTCCATTTCTTTTCATGGGATTTTTCCATGTTATGATTTGCTTCTTGTTTCTGCTTTTCTCTTTTTTTTTAGCAGAGGAAGACTTGGTGATGCCTGAGGTCCCAACCGATGAGGTGGTGATGGATCCTGTTGAGGCACCTGAAGAAGAACCGAGGGACTCTGGAGTAAATCCAGAATCTCCAATTGGTACGACTTCTTTTGCTCTTTTTTTTTTTTTTTTTTTTTTTTTGTGACTCGGTTTGCTAACACATTTTTTTTTTGTTGCCAGCTGACTTGCCACAGGGTTCTGATGACTTTGAACCATCGATGGACGCAAATGTTGATGATGCTTCCGATGAGTTCATGGAGGAAGAAAGTGTTCCGCCAGTCGTCGAAGAAGGTATTTTGTAGTTATAACTCTGATAATGATTTTCAAACAGGGTCATATTCATACCTTTTTGTGTTTCCTTTGCAGGTTTTGAAGTGGCAGAGGAGGATCCGTTGCTTCCAGGGCAAGAGATGCCAGAGGTTGATCCAGAGGTAGAGATTCCTGGGACCAGCTCTGACAATATTGAGGAGATTCCTCGCGCTGAGATTCCTTCCCGAGCAGGAGCAGCTTCAGCTGGAAAGAGTTCTTTTGTTACTCTTTCAACAGATGATGACATGAGTAGCCGACCAACGGAGTTGGGCGAATCCTCAGCTGGGCCATCTCTTCTTTTTGCGAAGAAGGTGGTGGTGCGAGTTGTGAGCTCTTGGGTTGAGACTCTCCTTTCTGGGCACTTGGAAGTTGGATTTGGCATGATCCAGCATGTGCAGGAGATTCTCAGTGATGCTGAAGAGGCTGGTCTGGATGTCACAGGTGCCAGGGCGATCGTTGATAGGATCATTGCACTGGGTGACAAGTGGTTTGAGACCGTGAGTTTGGCTGATGACCAGTTCTTCAAGGAGATGTTCCTGGATCCTGCTGATAAGGCTAAGTCTGACCTGGATGAGGCTACAGAAAGCAGGAAGGTGGCAGTCCGAAAGAGGAATAGAGAAGAGCTAACCATCATCGGGCTGACACATGACCTTAACATCCTTGATAGGGAGGTCGATGAGGCCAGGAAACGTCTTGAGCATCTGCAGGCACAAGTTGCTGCCAAGTGGACTGCCATAATAGAAGCTCGCGACAGGGAGAGTGCTCTGATTCACCAGGTTGCCGATGCCGAACAGGTTCTCAAAAGGAAGTCTGATGAGGATGAACAATGGCAAGCTGCTCGAGGTAAGCTTCCTGGTGTGAGAGAAGGGGTACAGCCCACTCCAGCATCTCATGGCAAGTTCCTGAAGAAGCGTGCCTTGGAATCCTTGACAGCTGAAGCTAAAAGTTTGCTTGGGGAGCTGAACTCTTGGCTGGAGACCATTTTTGATTGAGCTCCTGTATACAGAAACCATCCTTCTTTCTTTTTTTTTTTGGTACCACTTGTATTTTTTGGTACTTATTTTTTTTTATAGTGCTTGTGAACACTTTCTTTTTTTTGGTACCACATGTATTTTTTTTTGGTACTCTTTTCTTTTTTTGTTATGTAGTGCTTATGAACACTTTTTTTTTTGTTATCCCTACGCTCACTTTAATCTTTTTGTAATAAAAGTAATTGCTAAATGGGATTGATTTTTTTTTGTTATCCCTACGCTCACTTGAATCTTTTTGTGATAAAAGTAATTGCTAAATGGGATTTGATCAAAAGGTTGTCATTTTGTGAAAATCTTTTGTCAAATGATTGTTTTGGCATGAAAGCCAGGTTTTTGTTTGTGGCATGGAAGCCAATTTTGGCATGAGAGCCAGCTTTTCTTGTGGCATTGATAGCCGAGTTTTTTTTTGTTTGTGGCATCTATAGCCAATTTTGGTGGCATTGATAGCCGGTTTGTTTTGTGGCATCTATAGCCGGTTTTTGGTGGCATTGATAGCCTGTTTTGTTTTGGTGGCATTGATAGCCGGTTTGTTTTGTGGCATCTATAGCCGGTTTTTGGTGGCATTGATAGCCTGTTTTGTTTTGGTGGCATTGATAGCCGGTTTGTTTTGGTGGCATTGATAGCCGTTTTTGAAATCCAAGTTTTTTTTTTTTTGTGTGGCATTGATAGCCGGTTTTGTTTTGGTGGCATTGATAGCCGGTTTGTGGCATTTATAGCCTGTTTTGATGGCATTTATAGCCGGTTTGGTTTTCAAAAAATGCAAGTATCGACTAAAAGTCGCCTCCCTGCTGAATGTTCTTGCAAGTATCGATGGAATGTCGCATCCTTGCTCATTCGGTTGCGAGTATCGATGGAATGTCGCATCCTCGCGGATTTGGGTGCAAGTATCGATGGAATGTCGCATCCTTGCTTTTCAAAAATTTTGGTTTTGCGGGTACTGACTTGATGTCGTTTCCCCACGATTTTTGAAATTTGTGGTTTTCTCGAACCTTTGGGTCATGGATATCAACTGAAATGTTGCGTCTCCACAGTTTTTTAGGTTTTTTTCGAACCTTTGAAATTTGGGTTGTGGATATCAACTGAAATGTTGCGTTTCCACAGTTTTTTTTTTAGGTTTTTTCGAACCTTTGAAATTTGGGTTGTGGATATCAACTGAAATGTTGCGTTTCCACAGTTTTTTTAGGTTTTTTCGAACCTTTGAAATTTGGGTTGTGGATATCAACTGAAATGTTGCGTTTCCACGGTTTTGGATTTTGCAAGTATCGACGAAATGTCGCTTCCCTGCGTTTTTGGAAGTGTCGAACGTGGTTCGCTTGCTTCCGATTTGTGCGAGTATCGACTAAGCGTCGCTTCCTCGCGGTTTTTGAAAAACCATTTTTTTTTGTTTAAAGACACGAGGGTCATAAATTTTGACCTAAAACCATTTGGGCAGTAAAAGGCAGGGTGGACTAGGATGGAAATCCCTGAATCCGGATTTTGTTTCAAACCATGAATTTTGGGTTCAAGGGTTGGAAGTTTTGGTCAAGTTAGGGAAAGGTTCCTAAACTTGGATATATATATTTTTTTTTTGAACAATGAAACGATGAAAGTAAACATTGTTTTAGATTTCTAGAAATTTCAATTTTTGACATGAAAATTCTAAAAAAGGGTGGGTTTAGCGAGCGTGTACCTGGAAACCGGTTTTGGCCGTACAGGCATTGCTCTTACCCAGTTGGGTAAGTCTTCAAGGGTAGTACCGCTTTAAGAACTTGCCATTGATGGGCAGCATACATCTGTCACCTTCCATGTTTAGGAGTGCGTATGCGCCATTGGAGAAAACTTTGTCGATGACGTAGGGTCCCTCCCATTTTGGCTCAAATTTGCCTTTGGACTTGTGAGCGAAGACCATTGGTCTTTTTACCGCAAGAACCAAGTCATTCTTTTTGTAGGCGCGTTGCCTGACCTTTTTATCGAAAGATCCTGCCATACGTGCTTGGTAAAGTTCAATGCTTTGTTGAGCTTCGAGCCGTCTCTCATCGAGATTGTCCAGCTCATGGAGCCGCAATTTGACATTGCTTTCTTGAGTCATGTCATTTTGCAAGGATACCCTCAAGGAAGGAATTTGTACTTCCAAGGGCACGACAGCTTCGCATCCATAGACCAAGGAGAATGGTGTGCTATGGGTTGGTCCTCGAACGGTGGTTCGATAGGCCCACAAAGCTTCAGACATTTTGTCGCTCCAGTCTCTTTTGTGATTAGAGACCATTTTTTTGAGGATTTTGCAGAGTGTCTTGTTGAAAGCTTCTGCTAACCCGTTTGCTGCCGGATTGTATGGAGTCGAAGGACAGCTTTGGATTTTGTATTTGTCGCAGAACCTGTAGAATCGATGATCCCGGAACTGTGGTCCGTTATCATGGACGAATCTTTTGGGTATACCGAAACGACAAATGATGTTGGTGCGTAGGAACTGAAGGACTGATGAGGTCTTCATTTCGTTAAACGCAAATGCTTCTGACCACTTGGAGAAGTAATCCGTAGCGGCGAAGATGAAGCGATGACCTTTGCTTGAAGGGGGAGAAATAGGACCTATGATGTCCATACCCCAGGCTTCGAAAGGCCATGAGATCGCTGTAGGATGCAGCCATTCTGGAGGCATGTGAATGTAATCTCCATGAACTTGGCATTGTTGGCAGCGCTTAGCAAATTGCATTGCGTCAGCTACCATGGTAGGCCAGTAATATCCTAACCTTTTTATCTGATCATAGAGCTTAGGTCCAGCCTGATGAGCTCCACAAAGACCAGCATGAACTTCTTTGAGTGTTTCTTCAGCCTCTTGTTGTGACTAAGCAGCGTAGAAGTACTCCGTTGAAGGATTTCCTGTAAAGGATTTTTTGAAGGAATATCCAAATGGAAGCTTGGGGTTCGCCTTTGGATGCTTACCCGTTCTTTTGGATCTTCAGGGTAGGATTCCGAACATAATGTAATCAATGAACGGATCCCTCCAGTCGCCAATTGAAGTTTGAAGGATTGAAATCCGACTTCCGACCACTTGGTGGCATTCAGCAACTGCTTGGTGTGTGTTAAGAGGAGGAAGGATTCTTCTTTCGCACACTGTGACTTGCATGTTTTCCCCTTCCTGGATTGCCATGGATGCGGCAAGTCCGGCTAGGGCATCTGCACGTATGTTTTCACCTCTACGAATGTGGGTGATGTGACAGATGTCAAACTTTTGCAGAAGTGATTGTGCCTTGTTGTAGTAGGGCAGCAAATCTGGCTTCCTGACTTCAAATTTCTGATTCATCTGGTTGACGATCAGTTGAGAGTCTCCAAAGACTTCCAGCATAGTGATACCGGATTCGATGGCGAGTTCCAATCCTAAGATCAGAGCTTGATATTCAGCTGCATTGTTTGTGCATGGTTCCAGTAGCGAGAAAGCGTGTGGAATCATGTATTTGTCGGGGCTAACAAAGAGGATGCCAACTCCCGAGATCAGCTGTCTTTTTTCATTTGTCCTGGTTGCACCGTCAAAGTACATGTCCCAGGAGGCACTTTGTGAGAAAGTCTCCACATTGTAGACTGGTTCGTCTGGGAGATCATCTCTGAGTGGAGAATCTTTAGGCAATGGATGCTCTGCGAGGAAGTCCGCTAGAGCTTGCCCTTTGATTGCTTTTTGTGGTACATACCTAATATCAAATTGTGACAGAAGGATGGACCATTTTGCCAGTCGAGCATTGAGAGAACCTGCCTTTGTGACAAGGACCTTCAAGAGGTTGACCCTCGAGACCAGGTAGACTGTATTGGAAAGCAAGTAGTGACGCAGCTTTTGTACGGCGAACATCACTGCAAGACATTCTTTTTCGACTGGAGAGTAGCGATGCTCTGCACCTACTAGCATGCGGCTGAGGTAATATAGAGCAGCTTCTTTTCTTTGATCATTTTCTTGCGCAAGCAGAGCTCCCAGAGAGTGATCAAGGGCTCTTGTGTACAAGATGAATGGTTTTCCAGTGGTAGGAGCAGCTAACACTGGAGGTTTTGTCAGGTATGACTTGATGTCTTGGAAAGCAGCTTCACAGTCAGCATCCCAGACAAAGTTTACACCTTTTTTCATCAACCGGGAGAATGGACGGCATTTCCCCGAAAGATTGGAGATGAACCGTCTGATGTAGGCTAATCTCCCTTGAAGCCCTTTGAGTTCTCTCAAGGTTCTTGGAGAGGGCATTTCTAGAATGGCTTTGACTTTTATGGGGTCAAGCTCTATTCCAGCTTTCCGAACTAAGAATCCGAGGAACTTACCCGACGAGACGCCGAAGAAGCATTTCAATGGATTCATTCGCAGTTTGTGTTTGCGAAGCCGGAGGAAGACTTCTCGAAGGTTTTCGAGATGATCTTCTTTTCTTTTGCTTTTGACGGCGAGGTCATCAACGTAACATTCAACCGTCTTGTGCTGCATATCTTGGAATATTTTCATCATAGCCCTCTGATATGTGGCACCAGCATTCTTCAAACCGAATGGCATGACAGTGTAGCAATACACGCCAAATGGGGTTCGAAAGGATGTATGTTTTTCATCCTCAGGATGCATCTTTATCTGATTGTAGCCAGAGAAACCATCCATGAATGTCATTCGCTCGAATCCACAGGTATTATCAATCATTACCTCTGGTATGGGGAGCGGAAATTCATCTTTTGGGCATGCGCCATTCAGGTCTCTATAGTCAATACAGACCCTGATCTGCCCATTTTTCTTTGTCACGGGGACAATGTTGGCCAACCATTCAGGATGTTGTTCCTCACGGATGAAGCCGACGCTTTTGAGTTTTTGAACTTCTTGTTCAATTTTATCCATCACATCTGGACGGAATCTTCTTTGGCCTTGCTTGACAGGCTTGATGTCTTCTTGAAGATTGAGTTTGTGAACTGCTATTTTGGGGTCTAAGCCTGGCATTTCAGCATAAGACCATGCAAAGCAATCAACGAACTCACGAAGAAAAGCGATATACTCGGGTAACTCATCATCCTTTATATTCTTGCTTATGAATACAGGACGTGGGTTATCTGGTGTTCCCAAGTCTATCTTTTGAACAGGATCTTCTGTTGGAAGGTTCGAAGGTGGTTCCTCCACAATATTTTCGGAGGCTTCCAGCTCAACGAAACCTTCTGGGGTTTCAAGGGCATTTCCAGACCAAGGTTTTGTTCCTTTCCACGGGTCTTCTTGATCGGTAATTTTCCCAAGGCTTGCTATGAGATGATCCCAATCGCCTGTTGAAACCGAGTCGAAGTAGGCTACTTCTTTTGGAGATGAGGGTTCTTCTGGGTCAGAAGTCCACACGTCTGTGCCATCGGACAACTCCTCTTCATTTTCGGAGAAATCGTGCCAATTGGATGAGCTTCCTGGATCTTTGTCAGGTGACTCATCAAAGAGATATCCAGGGAGATCGATGTCTTCATGGACTTGAGATGTTGAGGCTTGGTCAGTATATTGACTTTTAAGCCTTTGTGTCAACTGTCTCAAGGGAGTGTCAGGATCATACCCTAACCCGTGTGAAGACTTTTCTACATAGCCGTAGAGTCTCCAATCTTCCAGCTGGCTTTTGGTCAAGACGGGCCCCAATGGCGTGAGAATACCGCGTCCTTCTCCCAAACCGACTGGGTTTTGAGCGTCATAGCCCATTTTCTTCATAATAGCTTGTGCCACAGAACTGTATAAGGATAGTTGAGGCGTACCTTTATTTTGGAAAGGTTCAAGCATGGAGTTTGATGAAGAAGCATCCGATCTATGGAAGAAGATCGGTTTTTCCTTTGCTGAAGTTGCTGGAACAACGAAGGAAGCTGACGTAGGATCTTCTATGTCAGAAGTTGTCTCCATTGGAGTAAGAGCAGGCTGAACTTGCTGAGTGTCAGCTTGGCTTGACGATGTGTCGTCTTCTGGCTCTGAATCCGAGTCCGTGTCTTGCATGATAGACACGAAAGAGACAACAAATTTGCCCCCAGGCTTTTGTTTTGCCTTCTTCACTTTAGTTGTGATGACCAAAGGCTTTGAAGATTTGAGGGAGATGATGAAGGGAGTTTGCATGCTCTCTTCAGATTTACCGGATGGTTTGTTTTCTTCCGGTGATTGTTGAGGAGCTTTGCCTTTATCTTTCTGGAGATTTTCGGCAAAGGATGCTGTATGCTTCTCCTCTTCTTCTTTTTCACCTTCATACATCTGTGAGTCTGCGAAGTGGATTTCTTTACCTTTGAAGGGTTTTCTGTCCGCAAAGACTCGATGTATCATGCCGTCGTCGCCAACAAACTTGATGCATTGATGTAGAGTTGAAGGGACAACACCATTCTCATGGATCCAAGGGCGTCCGAGAAGGATGTTGTAGCATGAAGGGGTCTTTATTGCATACACTGTGACCTCAGAGATAAGATCACCGATCTGCAATTTGAACCTGATTTTGCCGATAGGCCTTTGAGTACTCCCATCGTATCCAAAGATAGATACAGATGTGTGGCTCAGTTTGCTGGGTGGGATGCCCAACTCTTCAAGAGCCGATGTGGAGATAAGGTTGAGTGCAGAACCTGGGTCGATCTGAACTCTATGCATAGGCATTTCCTTGATATACCCTGTGAAGTACAGGGGTCGGTTATGCCTGGTTTCGCCAAGTAGGAGGTCGTCCTTTGTGAAGGCGATGGTTGCACTGGCTGCTTTTTTAACCGAGAGGCATTCAATGCATGATCCCTCAGTTTTCTTCTTTTCTCCCTTTGAGGAGGCTTCTGAGTTTTTGACCCGGTAATCCATTTCAATTTGGAGGACTTGCGGGGCATGTTTGTCGACATCCTCATTCAGTTTTTGTAATTCTGAGATGAGATTATCACGAGTGTGCGGAGACATTCGCAACAAATCTAGGATGTGCAGACGTGCAGGTATGTGCTTGAAGTGTTCAATCAAGTCATACTTGAAAGCCTCCTTAGGGCCTGCATGTTCATCATTGTTGCCACTAGGGGCGCTTACAACATCTTTTCCCGAAGGATTTACATATGTAAAGGAAGATTGGTTGTAATTTTTGTGGTAGTCCCGGCCAGAGCGGGTGCCTCTACCAACTTCGAGAGCTTCTTGAGAAGGGTCTTCGTTTGGAAGATTGTCTTCAGGATCAAGAGGCTGTCGTTTTTCATTTGCTGAGGATGCATCAGCAGCAGAGTTACCATCCTCAGTGATTGTGTTGCATGGAGCATTTTCCGGGAACAAGTCCTGAACAGCATCCAGCAATCTTTCTTCTTCGTTGACTAATTCATCGTCCCAAGCATCAATGGCTGGGAATTCTTCAGTCAGGAAGGGTGTGAACTTTGAAGTCACAGTCTCAGGAGAAGAAACCTGAGAGGGTGTCATCTCAGTGAAAGTCACGTGAGACGAGGTGGCTCCAGAAGATATATTGCTAGGCGTCGCCGGAGTGTAAGTGCTCTCATCAGACGATGCTTCGGAAGAGCTATAATCCCGAATTATCACATTACAGGAAGCTCTGACGGGAGACGTTGCCTGATCGGAGTCAGACTCATCCTCGGATGTGAGAGGATCGTCTATCCAGCAATTTTCTCCATTTTCAGGAGTTAAGGGAGGATGTACCTGATGGTCTTCAGGGACTTCAGGCTCTGGATTGCGAGGAGGCTCGTTGACGCGTTCTTGCTCTTGTTCTAGAGCGAGTCGCTGCAAGATCCTTGCATATTCTTCAAGATCAGGCATGGGAGCCGGATCTTCTTCTTCATCATCTCTTTGTGGCTCAACATTGTTGATTTCCACTGGAGTAATGAGAGGTGCTGGGTCAGCAGCATTTTCTTGTACAGCCTCTTGGTCTTCTTCATCATCAGACCAGGATCCTTGTGGCTGTAGGGGGTTATACCAGATTACTGGCATAAGATGAGACTCAGGAACCCATTCTTCATCGGAGAGATATTCTCCTGTTTCAAGGGACTCCTCCCACTCATCTGTGTAGTTGGATTCGAATCCATCATCGGTGTCGCTGGATTCGTATCCATCAATGGAGAATCCAACTACTGAATTGCAAGAGTATGATGCCTCCTGCATGGCTTCTTTAAATTGAGGTGGCATGAAATCACTGAGAGTGAATTTCCTTACCCCCTTTGAAGTCTCTGGAAGGGATGTTTTTGTTACCTCCAGTGAAGCGGTAGAGGAAGCCTCTGCCTTTTCTTTGACCTCTAGTTTTGGCTGGGTCTTCTCTTGCCGTTTGAGCTTGAGGAGATGTTTCCTAGCCTGCCTTCGCTGTTGAGCTGTAGGCTTTATTTTCACGACCTCCCAATTTTCATCTTCCAGGAGATCGGGATGTACCCATATCGGTTGTCCGTCTGGTGTCGGGTAAGGAACCAGTTCCTCGGACGCTTCGATTGAGTTTATCACCTTGAAGGAAGTAGTGATCTTCTTCTTCGGTGATCTTGATGTTTGTCCACATGTCACCATGTTGACGGAGGCAGACCCATAGTTTTTGTCAAAGGTGATGACTCCGTTTTTCCACATCTCATTTATTTTCTCTCTCACAACGAAGCATTGATTGAGAGGATGCGAGATCATCTGGTGGTATGGACAGTACCGAGGATCGTTGGTTTTGCCAACATCACCCGGTCTTTTTGGTTCAGGCAAGGTGAGCTTGCCGTTTGCCACAAGAGCCCCGAAGATTTCATCAACATCTTCATCAAACGGGTATTTCTTCTCTACTCGTTCTTTGAAGGCATCAGAGAGTTCAGGTCTCTTACCAGCAGCTTTGTTTTCAGCTTTCTTTGGTGGCTGAGGAGCTGGCTTGGTCTGCACATTGAGGACCTCTTTCTTCTTTGGTTTAGAGGTTGCAATGGCGGTTGGCTCTTTTCTTGATGATTTCTGACTGTTGAGGTCTTTAATCACCGTTTCAGCTTCCATGGAAGCTTCTAGGAGTTCTCCCAGGTTTTTTGATTTGTTGCCGATGATCATGGAGCGGATTCTGGCTCTCATGTTGTTTCGGCAGATGTCGACTAGCGACGCTTGTGGCAATACATCAGAGCATTTGTATGCCATTGCTTTCCACTTGTGAATGAAGTCATATGTTGATTCATTCTCCCCCTGTTTTAGGCTGCACAGCTGAGCCATAGTAGCGGGGTGATCCTCACCTTTGAAGTGAGTCAGGAAGCGTGTCTCTAGCATGGCCCAATTTTGGATTGAGTCCTCCGGCAGAGTGGAGTACCAATCGAAGGCCGTACCTTTTAGGGTACTTGCAAAGAGGCGGATCTTGAGTGCATCTTGATCCGCGATAGCTCCCGTCAAGATCTTGAAGTGGATGACGTGCTGTCTGGCTGATCCTTTCCCCGTATATGTTTGGAGAGTAGGATGCTTGAATTTGGTGGGGAACGGGACCGAGTCCATCCATAAGGGATATGGTGGCTTGATCCCATGCTCCTTGAGTATATCCTCTTCTTTTGCTTTGGCGAGGATACCGTCTACGTCCTTTTTGGTAAGGGCGCGTGACTCATTTTCTTCTCTATTTACCTCGTCGTCTTGATGATTCGGAGGAGGTTCATTGTTCGCCTGATTTTGGAAGGCGAGGAGAAGGTTTTCCATCAGAGTTTCAATCCTCTGCTGGCCCTGTTCCAACTGCTGGATGCGGGTGATCGCATCTTCTGGAGGTGGATTGTGGGGTGGTGGCTCAGAATTTGTAGCCAAGACATTCATCCTTCGTGATTCGAACGAAGAAACTGTCCTGGTGACTGAGCTGGGGCTCATTCTTTTTGAAGAAGAGCTTGAGGAAGGATCACTCTGCTGTCCTTTGCTTGAAGGAGCAGGGGATTCTTCTGAATGTCTTCTTGTCCTTGAGACGCTGCGGGTCATTGGACGTCGGACATGGATTTTTGTTGCTGATTTTTGGCGCCTTCTGGTTTTTCCAACCATATGGACGGCAGCAACTTGGTTGGGTCTTTCTTTTTCGACCCATTTGGGAGAGACTTGAAGTGTGGGAGGCTGGGTCCTTTGCTTCTGTAGTCTCTTTTGTCGGTACGACGCGCGGCGGCGTATACGACGAGCAATTTGAGCTTCGGTCAGCTCTGACTGGGCTTTGACAATGAAGGATGTGCTCCCTCGGGCGCAGCAGCCGAGTCTGTCTTCTTTGTAGCTGGGCAAGGACAGGATGCGAACCCTATCCTTCGCCTGTTGCAGCGAAGCTTTGAATTTGTGAAGTTCGGCCCCTGTAGAAATGAAGGGTCGAACTGCAGATTTGTAGGCCTTAGCAGGTGCTTGTGGAGGCCTTGTGATGCATGACTTGATTTTGGGCTTGTAGGAACAAGCCGGCTCATGCTGGGATGACTTTGAAGTCAGGTTGGAGATGGGTCTCTCCTCTTTCATGTAAGCAAGAGGATAGAACTGGTTCTCCTTGAGTGGGGCCAGGAATGCTGGCTTAGTGGATGTCTGGGACCTTCTTTGTTTTGGTGAAGGTCTTGGGGACCAAGTCTTGGGGTAGACCTGGTTGTTTGCAGGTTGAGGCTTCGTGGGGCTGCCACGGGCTTCAGGCCTTCTTGTACTCGCCTTTGGTGTCACGGTAGTGACACGTTGAGAGGCGAGTTTCTGCTTCTTGGAGGGAGCAGCTTGTTCCTCAGGAAGTGGGAATGGTCCCAGCGTCCCGAAGACGATAGTCCGGGGAGTCGAGGTCGACCCGGAGTTCACAGAGTTGCCGAGGGAGTTGACACTTCGGCAGCTGATGGGGCGCTTGTAGGTGCGCGTGGTTTGCTTCTGTTGAAGCATGAGTTGGTGCTTGCTTTCGTCGAAAGTAATGGTTAGTGAAGCTGCCATTGTTAGTTTTTTCGAAAATTTCTGAAACAAGACCACATCCATTAGTAATCACAAGAATATAATGATCATAAATGGGAAGTTCTATGGTTTCGTCTTTTCAAATTGCTCGAGGTAGATGACCCAAACAATATGAGGAAGGCAAAATGCCATAGAGGGTACAATTGTTCTGATCGCAGGTGTGGTAAGCCCGGAATGGGCATCCCAGTGACTGCTAGAAGCAATTGTGAACTTAAATTCGACTTATCGAGAAGCAGAGCTTGCTCGAGGTAAGAAGAATATAAAGTTGGAGTTACAGATGTGCCGGTCGCAATACAGTAGACCCTGAAAGGGCGTACTAGTACCGCTAGACACAAATGTTTTGAGACCGCATCTATGAGATGAGATTCTCTGTTTTGAAAGGTCAAGATTGGATTCATCAAAGAGAGCAGATGGTATTCCAATCTGAACACGGGCTCAGCGATTTCCGCGAGCGCCAGTGCTCAGAAAGAAATGAACCATGATTTCTCGGATCTGAATCTAAAAATGACGAGTTTTTTTTTTTGAAAGGCCAATATCGGGTTCATCAAAGAGAGCAAAAGGCACTCCAATCTGAACACGGGCTCAGCGATTTCCGCGAGCGCCAGTGCTCAGAAAGAAGAAGACCAAGATTTCTCCGATCTAAACCCAAAATGACGGAAGTTTTTTTTTTTTGAAGTTTTTGAAGATTTTTTTTTTTGAAGATTTTTTTTTTTTTTTTTAAAAAATCTTTTTTTTTTATTTTTTATTTTTTTTTAAGATTTTTTTTTTGAAAATTTTTTTTATTTTTTATTTTTTATTTTAAAATTTTTTATATTTTTTATTTTTTATTTAAAAGACGAGAGAGTACACATAGGCCTCCTAACCCGGTCTTATGAAATCTTGATTGATAGAATTGCCCCCAGGTAAGGGTAGGATTACTTAATGAACCCGTTTGGAGGACCCTTGCCTAGAACAGTCAAGCTGTCTCCACACTCTGGACAAGGCTTTTCTTTGAATCAACCATGATCAAAGAACACAGTTGGTTTAACCTTAGTGGTCTATGTCTTTTTTTTTTATATATATATTTTTTATTTTATTTTTATTTTTATGAATTCATCGAAGAGAAACCATGGCCCAAAACCTTAGTCGAACAGGCTCAACATTTCTGCAAGCGCGATGAACGATAGGAACAGATCAAGGTTTCTCAATTTTGAATCCAAATTGAGAAATCTAAAATTTTTTTTTATATATATATATATATTTTTTTATTTTGATGAACTCATCGAAGAGAAACCATGGCCCAAAACCTTAGTCGAACAGGCTCAACATTTCTGCAAGCGCGATGAACGATAGGAACGGATCAAGGTTTCTCAATTTTGAATCCAAATTGAGAAATCTAAAATTTTTTTTTTATATATATATATATTTTTTTTTGATTTTTGATGAACTCATAGAAGAGAAACCATGGCCCAAAACCTTAGTCGAACAGGCTCAACATTTCTGCAAGCGCGATGAACGATAGGAACGGATCAAGGTTTCTCAATTTTGAATCCAAATTGAGAAATCTAAAATTTTTTTTTTATATATATATATATATATTTTTTTTTATTTTTGATGAACTCATAGAAGAGAAACCATGGCCCAAAACCTTAGTCGAACAGGCTCAACATTTCTGCAAGCGCGATGAACGATAGGAACGGATCAAGGTTTCTCAATTTTGAATCCAAATTGAGAAATCTGATTTTTTTGTTTTTTTTTTTTTAAAAATTTTTTTTTTTTGAAAAGAGAAAGAATGGAAATAAATTCAAAGAATTAGAAATTTCCAAACAAAAAATCTCATCTCATTTTTTTTTTTGCAGAATTCAACATAGGCCACCAATTATAAAGTAGCCAAGGAATCGAGAAAAGAAATATAAGCATAGAGCAAAATATATGATATGCAAATATTTCATTTCTAGCATCGTGTTCTCAAATAAACGAGTCCCACCGGGTGATGCCAGCTTGATGGACCGCGCTCCTGCTTGGTTCTACCGAGGTCGGCGGACGTGGGAGTCCGTCGGGTCCGACCCTTTCGTAACCGGGGGGCAAGGGCGTGCATCAACATTTCTTTTTTTGTGGGTGTGCCAGATTTTCTATTTTACTTGGAATTGCAAATGGTGATCCGGAGATCAACCTTCGCAAGTAAAAAGGAAATCAACTTCTTTCAAGTTTTCCATTGCACATATATTTAAGAAAAGAGACATTTTCTTGATTTGCCGTGAAAGGCGATTTTTTTGGCATTTATAGCCGATTTTGGCGTTTATAGCCGATTTTTGGCGTTTATAGCCGATTTTGGCGTTTATAGCCGATTTACAATCCTTATCAACAATGAAAGACAAGAATTGTGATTTTTGTCTCTTTTAAAAAAATACAAACTACAATGAAAAGCAAGAAAAGGAGGATCTAACTTCTCAGGAGATTGTGGAGGACTCGTTTAGATTGACGGTCGCAAGCCATATGTGGGCTTCGCCATCATCCATGCAGATGAGAACAGAGGATGCTACTTGATTCGCTTGGCTTGGCTATAACCTCAGGTTTTTAGAAGACAAAGACCAAAGGAAGGTCCTATGTCCAATAAAAAACCGAGTAGACGGGCTGAAAAGCCACATCTAAGCCATTGGAGGCAGGAGGAGAAGGCAAGGACCTTGGGGGGGGGGGTGCCCCCCAAGGGACTTTTGTCACCTTGTTGCGGTGGCCGGTGTAGAACTTCCGCAGAGTTTTCTCTCTTTTTCTTTTCTCTGGATTTCTGACTGCTGTCTGATGTTTGTTGTGTGTTTTTCTGATCTTCTCTGTGTTTTTCCGATCTGGATTCCTTTGGAGTGCTCTCCTATTTATAGGCTCTTGGTAGCCATTTAGGAGAGCTTATGGGCTTTTAATGTCATTAAGCCACATAATGGGAGGAGTTACAAAATTGAATTGTTTATTTTGTAACTCCTTTTTCTTGGCTTCTGATTGGCCGGAGGAGATTAAGGGCATTTAATCGCCTTTAATCGCCATGATGGGAGGAGTTTCATGGGTTAAATGCCATGAATTTCTTGACTTGTAACTCCCGAATGCTTGCTTCTGATTGGGCCGTCCAAAGAAATGGATTAATGACTGTAATAAAGCTAGTCAATTAATCGCATTAAGTGGTCGCCGAGCAGCTGAAGAGTCGCGGGCCGTGCCACGTCTTTTGGAATTCTTCTGTCGATGATCATCGATGGATCTTCATGTAGATCGACATCAGATGACCATGTAATTTCAGGTGTTTGTTGCCAACAGCGGGTCGGTGCCATCTGTCCTGTCGATTTCTCGATCGGTCGGGTGGAAAGCACACTTTTTTTTGGTTGACCGGGTGGCGATCAATACTGTCTTCGATACTCTTGATGATTTACCCGTGTTTTGGACGGATGTCAGAGGACTTGGTGTCTCAAAAGCATGAATTTTGGAAAGTACCAGAGGCTGGGCTTCTCGAATCGCGAAAAAAACGGCGAAAACCGGGGTTTCCGGGGCTTTCCCGGCGACCCCGGGGTCCATGGTCGCCGGCGACCCTGGCCCAGGGTCGCAGGGGTCTGCGACCCTGGGGGGGTTTTCCCCCTTTCTGGTCCCGTTTTGCGTCCGTTTTTGCTTTTTTCTGATTCTTTTTTCTTCTGTACTTTTCTTTGACATTTTGATCATTTACTGGCCTGATTTCTTTGTAGGAAACCTGATGAGAATCCTTGCATTTTATTTTGCAAAGTTTCCAATTTCCTGAGAAAGCCGAAGACTTTGTCGCGCAGAGCTGCCGATTTTCTGTCAAAAGCTGAAACTGGGTCAAACGATGTCGGAATGACCTGAAATTTGGTGTGAAGCTTGCTGAGCAATAAATAAGACCAACCATAGGCTTTTGTTTGAGTTTTGAAGCCGTTTGGGGTCCTATCACCTGTAGACTTGCTTTTTGTCGCGATGAAGATGTCGCGGTTTGATGTGCGGTCAACCGATGTCCGATTGACTTGAAATTTGACAGGGAACCTATTGGAGTCATTTTAAGATGATCCATAGGTTCTGTCTTGGAAATCATGGTCCCGGAGAGCTTTACCGCCGAGAGGCTTGATTTGGCTGTCGGAGAAGCGAAGTTAGGCCAAATGATCTTGAAATGGCTTGAAACTTCTTGTGTACTCCTCTTTTGGCTGTCTGGAAGAATCTTGCAGTTTTTGTTTGATTCTGACAAGATTTTATTTTTGGAAGCAGCATTGCCTATTTATGGCAGGTTGCGACTTCATGTAGCTCTTTGGATCTTGGAAAGGCAAAGTGACATTTTTGGTGTCAACACACATTACATAACGTGCGATAAGACAGGGGCGTGCGTAGTTAAGGTTGAGAAGTCAGCCTTACCACCCATAATTCCTAACAGAACGACATCCAGTGGCTACATCAAGGTAGTGTCCCAGGCAGAGTCCGATGGGACTTTGCCAAGAAGTCAACAGGGTAAGGCCCGATAGGATCACCATTTAATGAAATGTGGGCTGATGGAATTGTAACTCTCAAGTACGAGGATCAAATCATGGGACTCCCTGTCAGAGTCATAGGAATCCTCACCTAAAGTCAACAGCCTTCTCTGCCTATAAATGTCCAAAGATCAACTCCATAACGGGTATGATTTCATACACTCATACTTACATACACTCTCCCTTCTTCTTCTCCATCCTCTGCTTAGTTATAGAACTAACTTAGGCATCGGAGAGCCTTGCGCTGACTGCAACCAGGGTCTTTGATTGCTTTCCTCTTTCCCTTTCAGGTTTCAGGCATCCCATCTTCATCAAGGAGTTCTAAACTCATCCTAATCCATCATTCCAAGTTCGTATATTTTTAGGCACTTACAGTTGTGTTATGAGACACTTATTGCTTCTTTCTTACTGCAGTTACTGAACTCAAAGAAGGCGACTCGTCTAGGAAGATAGTAGAGATCATTTGCAGGACAAACTGGTTAAAGTATGGTAACAACTTTAGCAGAATAGAGAGAGTCCTAAAGGTCCATAACATGCAAAAGATCCTCACGCAGTTTGAAGAATAAAGGGAGATGGTAAAGATTAAAGCAAGCAAACTGCTCAAGAAACACCCACGTTGCCTAGCCGATGGTAATGAGTTATTAAGATTATATGGCACAACTGTCACGTTCTCTAGGTATAAATGGCGCTGCCAACCTCTGCTTATTGGAGACATGCAATGTCTGCAGAAATATAAGAAATTGGTTCTCTGCAAAAACAGAGTTGAAGGAGGGGATTGGTTTTTTTACGACTTCAACGAGTGGAAGAGCCTTTGAATCAATTGAATTGCGCGGAGAAAGCCCAAATGTTAAAAGGGGTTTACTTGTTTGTAGAGTGATTGCAGGGAGGGATCATAGACCTTTTGTCACGACCCGGGCCCGAGAACTGAATACTTCGGACAAACCCCGAGTCGCGATCTCATACTTACTCCCGTAAACTCCGAATTAACCAAAGTTAAAACGAAATCCACAAGGGATAACAAAACTTCAGTACCTATCAAATGTACATTTTTACGGAATATATACATTGACGAAAACATTCAATACAGTACGAATTCTTTACTAAACGTAAAGTTCAATATATACATTCTATTTTCTACTAAAGTCAACCACTGTATATTCATATACAATACAGGGGACTTCTATTTACAACTCAAAATGAAGCTATCAGGTTTTCTTAAAACGTTTCCAAAATATTCATAACTCTTTAGCACTCCGGTTCAAGTCCATTCGATCAAACCTCCTAGAGGTATCGGATGGGCATCCTCCGCTGGTGATACGGCCTCTGCAAGACCGGCATGGACAACTGGGTCTATGATGTCATCAATAACACCATGAACACGACGGTTCAATAATGTATACACAATTCTATGATAGTACATGTATCATACATAAGAATCCGTCAATTTATCAATTTTACAGTTCTATACAATTCAATACAATCAACAGTGAACAGTTCTAAACAGTGGAGTCAAGTAATAATAATTACTTGTGACAACTATAGTCATATTCATTTCAATTCAAGTCAGTTCTTCCAACGGAAGCATTCGTTGTATTTGTAAACACAAATACTAGTCATTCATTTTCGTTCAGATTCAGTCATTATCAGTATTTATTCAGTGAGTACTCTTTTTATTACATGGCTTATCAATGACTTATCAAATAGTGGGATCTACCAGTGTCTTGATTAGAGATCACTGACAATTCCACAGAGCTCTGGAATGCCCATTCCATCTACTGCTATAGGATTATTCATTACATTGTTATCTTTAGTAACTATTCATTAATTTCATTAATTCTTTTCATGAACTCAGTTCAGCTCTATATGAGTTTAAGAAATCGTTATGTAATGTTAGACTAGGGAATCGATTCGATTAATTCTACAAACGACATTAAAACTTCTAAACCAACAATTGAGCGGAACGTTCATTTTCCAAAACATGTGTTATTCTTGATGAACATCACTATATATGTAATTTGTGCATTCAGAGGACCTTAGCTAACACCTATGAAGGTTTAGACATTAAGGAAACCAGCCCGTATAAATTAGGCTTCAAAACAGGAAAATCAGACCTCAATCTGTAATTCTCCTCAATTTCGGTCACCTTTTCAGTCACCTGTCGGTTAACCGAATCCTGGAATGCGGCAAACTGAATTACATTTTGGTCAGCTTTTCAGAACCATAAATTTTCTGACACTTTCTATCAATTCGGTCACCTCGTTGGTCACCTCTCGGCTAACCGAATTCTGGCTAACCAAATTAATTCCGGTTACCCTACAGTTAGTTTTCCAAAGGCTTAACTTTTGATGGAATTTCTGACCATAATCTCGGTCACCTAGCGGTCACCTTTCGGCTAGCTGAATTCTCAATTTCGGCTAACCGAAATTCGTTGGTCAGCTCACGGTAAGCTTTCCAGAAGCTGATTTTTCTGTGAAACTGAACCCAGAAGGGTTCAATCAGCTGGCGGTCAGCATTTCGGCTCCCAGAACTTCATTCTAGAGCTTCGGAATTTCTGAAGCAAATTGTGGAAATTGAACTCCTTGAGTTCTAATACTTCTCATAACATCATAAATCATTGAAAGTATATACACTTGCCTTAAATTGAAGATCAATTGACAAAAAACCTTTTGATTAGCTTGATCTTGAGATGAAAATCCCCAAATCAAACACTCTTTTCAACCTAAATCCATATCAATTCAAAACATAGAACTTCTATGAGTTATGTGAGCTAGAAACTATTCTAACCCCTTCAATCATCATCCACAACACTAACAAGAGTTTAAGACACTTACTTGTTAGCTTTTGAAGAGAAAGTTGAGACTTTTCACAAGTCTTAACTCCAAAGAAATGGAGAATTCTTGGTGAAGAAGATGAAGCCTCTTCAAACCACAAGCAAACCTTCCAATCTTCACACTTGATGCTCAATGGAGGAAATGGAAGAAAGAAGAGAGAAAAGGAGAAGAGAAGTGTCTAGGGCTGGGATTTGAGAAGAATGAACTCATTCAAGTCCATCTCTTAGCTTATATAAGCTTATTTTGCATTTAAGCCCTCCACCTCTATTTCATTACAATTCGAGTCAAATGAAGGGTCATTTGATTCGTTTCTCGTCAAACGAGTTCAAGTCTTTTACGAAAGTTAACGTACTCTTTGATATATGCATATTGGTATCAAGAATTTCCGTATCCGACAAAAAACGCAAAGATTCGTATTTACATAAAAGCCTTCAATTTCATTGTTTGAGTCTCAACTTCATTTCATTCATGTAAGCTCATTCACTATCATGTCATTAAGCCTAAATCATTCTTTTAAGGCTAATCCAAGTTCATTTGGCCAATTTCCATCATTTGTTTAATTAAACATGGTTAATTTTAATTTTAATTCCGATTAACTAGAGTTAATCTCGATTAACTCGGTACGGGGTCTAACATTCCCCTAAACTTTTAGAATCATTCGGTCCTCCGAATGCAATATAAATCAATGAAAAGCAATTAAACAATTCAAAATTGAACTTACTTGTATGAATAGCTCGGGATACTTCCGAGCCATTTACTCCTCAAGCTCCCATGTAGCTTAACTAGGCTTATGATGTGCCCAAAGCACTTTGACCCACTTAATCATTCTTGTATGCAGAACCGCCTCCTTGGTATCAATAATCTGGACTGGCTTCTCAACATATGTGGTGTTTGGTAACACTTGGATCTCTTCATCATGAATAACATGTGAAGGATCGGCCACATACTTCAGAATCATCGATAGATGGAATATATTATGGATACCAGAGAGTTCTGCTGGTAAGTCCAGACGACAAGCCACATTTCCAATCCAACTCTTGACCTTGAAAGGTCTAATGAATCTTGGGGAAAGTTTCCCTTTTTTCCCAAATCGGATAGTGCCTTTCATCGAAGAAGTCTTCAAAAAGACTAAATCATCAATGGCGAACTCTAGATCACGCTGACGATTATCAGCATAGCTTTTCTGCCTTGATCTAGCAACTTTCAACCGACCTTGTATTTTTTGTACCTTTTCTATTGTTTCAGCAATGATCGTAGACGAGTTCCAACCTCTTACTAGCTCACTGGAGTCCTACATCTTCGACCGTATAATGCTTCGAGTGGTGCCATTTCAAAACTAGAGTGATAACTGTTGTTGTACGCAAATTCGCACAATGCTAATTGCTCATCCCAATCACTCCCAAAGTCAACTACACTGGCACGAAGCAAGTCTTCTAAACTCTGGATATTCCATTCCGATTGTTCGTCAGTCTGTGGATGTACGCAATACTAAACCGAAGTCTCGTACCCATTGAATTCTGGAAGGACTGCCAAAATGCGGAAACAAACCGACTATCCAATCGGAAACAATCGAGATAGGAGTTCCATGCAATCGAGTCACTTCCCTGACAAACAATCTAGACATATCACTGAATCCCATAGCTTTCTTAATTGGAAGGAAGTGTGCGGACTTTGTAAGATGATCCACGATCACCCATACGGCATCATGCTATTTCTTCATCCTTGGCAAACCTGATACAAAGTCCATTGTGAGATGTTCCCACTTCCATCTAGGAATATGCAGTGAATGAAGCAATCCAGGGGGTTTCTGGTGCTCAAACTTCACACGCTGACAAGTCAAGCAGGAAGCTACATAACCGGCAATCTCTCGGTTCATATTGTTCCACCAAAACCTATCATTGAGATTTCTATACATCTTTGTGCTTCCAAGATGCATAGAATATCGAGTGTGATGTGCTTCAAACATCACTACTTGCTTCAAATCTTCCTGTACTGGTATACACAATCTGTCTCTGAAGTAGAGAACTAATTCTACCAACACGTAGTTTGGCCTTGCTGCAATGTTGTCTTTGATCCTTACAAATTCTAGATCCTCGAACTCTCTATCCTTAATCTGCTAGATAAGAAGTGGTTTGAATACAGACATTATTGCAATCTTTCGGTCGCCCATTATTTCAATGGATACATCCATATCCTTGAATTCATCAACCAGATTCATCCACGCTCATTGATGCCAAGTCAGCAGATTTCCGACTCAAAGCATTGGCTACGACATTGCCCTTTCTAGGTACATATGTGAATGGAAAGTCGTAGTCTTTGATCAGCTCTAACCAACGGCGTTGTCTCAGGTTGATATCCTTCTGAGTAAACAAGTATTGAAGGCTCCTGTGATCGCAGTGGACTTCAAAAGTCTCACCATACAAGTAGTGCCTCCATTGCTTTAATGCAGATACAACAGCCGCGAGCTCTAAGTCATGAGTAACAAAGTTCTTCTCATGCTCCTTTAACTGACGTGAACTGTAGGCAATGACCCTACCATTCTGGATTAATACACATCCCAATCCAATACCCGAGGCATCTGAGTAGATCTCAAATCCTCCTCTTCCATCTGGTAAAGCTAGGATTGGGGCTGAAATCAGTTTCTGCTTCAAGTTTGGAAACTAGACTCACTTGCATCATTCTAGTGAAATGGAACATTCTTCCGAGTCAGTTTCGTTAACGGAGCTACTATCTTTGAGAAATCCTTGACGAATCTCTTGTAATAGCCTGCTAATCCCAAGAAGCTTCGAATTTCTGGTACATTCTTCGGATTCTGCCAATTGGTTACCGCTTCAATCTTAGCTGAATCAACAGCTAACCCATATCCGGTAACTATATGACCCAAAAATGCAACCTGCTGCAAACAAAAGTCGCACTTCTTGAGGTTCGCATACAACTGATTCTCCCTCAGTATTTGTAAAGTTGTCCTCAAATGATGTGAATGTTCCAACTCTGACTTTGAGTATACCAGGATGTCATCTATGAAGATCACGAAAAACTGGTCCAGGTAGGAAGCAAACACTCTATTCATTAATGCCATAAACACTGCAGTTGCATTGGTTAGACCAAAAGGCATCACTAAAAATTCATAGTGACCGGTTCTGAATGCAGTCTTCTGTACATCTTGATCTTTAACTCGAATATGATGATATCCAGATCGAAGATCAATCTTGGAAAGGTACGTTGCACCCTGAAGTTGATCAAACAACTCATCTATCCTAGGCAGTTGATCAAGCAACTCATCAATTTTGGAAAAGTCATTTGATTTATTTGCCTATAATCGATACACATTCGAAGGGTGCCATCCTTCTTCTTCACAAATAGTACAGGTGCTCCCCATGGTGAGACATTAGGTCTAATGAAACCCTTGTCAAGCAAATCATGTATCTGTTTCTTCAATTCATACAACTCTGATAGTGCCATTTGATACGGTGCCTTGGATATTGGTGCAGCACCGGGCACAAGTTTAATAGTAAAGCCACTTCCCTAGCTGGAGGTAGACCTGGCACTTCATCTGGAAATATGTCTAGAAATTCACAGACTACAGGAATGTTTCTCAATTCCCTTACAAGCTTCTTCTCAGAAATGAATGCGATGTGCCCTTCACAACCACTACGCATCATTCGTTCAGCCTTAAGTGATGAAACTAGCCTGGTATCATATTTCTTTTGGACTCCTTCAAAGAGTACACCGGCATTGGCCTCTTAAAAGTGATGATTTTGCGAAAACAGTCTAAACAAGTCCTGTACTTCGCAAGCCAATCCATGCCAAAGATTACATCGAAGTAATTCATTGCTAATACAACCAGATCAGCTAGCATAGACATGTCCTCGATTTTAACACTGCACTGGGGAATATACAATTCACAAACCACTCTCTTTCCTAAGGGAGTAGATACAGTAAAATCATAAGACAGTTGTTGTATCCGGTTTTGCATATCACAAGCAAATATAGGTGCTACAAATGAATGCGTAGAACCCGGATCAAACAATGCAATTGCACGTCTACTTTCTACAATGATTGTGTCGCGACCCCGGACCGAGATTAGAAGATTCAAGACCTGGGCCAGCGACGTAGAGTTGTGTTACCACAAATAGTGTTTGTTTTCCCACAGGTTTCCGCGGTGAGGATCCCAAGACACAGGGATTTAACTCACATGTACAAATATGCGAAAGCGTGTAGCAAAAACATATTCAATCATGATATAAACATTTTAACATATCTCAAAAGTACGATGACATCGAGACTTAATATCAGAAAGAGAAATCATAATATGGCATTCCCACCATAGTTAAAGTTCTCAAGATTACAAGGTGAGTTAAGTTAATACATCCCAAAAGTAAGAAGCCAACAATGGCCAATACACTTCCAAAGGTTCAATCTAACTTCCCAAAATAAAATAGATGATCTCATACACCCGCCCAACGTCTAATTGACGTCATCGGGTTGCTACTCGCGACCTGGGTGTGGCTCAATAGCCTCCTCCGGACACTCCTCCTCAAGGGCAAAACCTCCTGCACCTGGGCACCAAAATAACAAGCATCAAACACGAGGGTTTGGCAAGGAATCAATTTAGGCATGAACAATAAAACAATATTAAAATAGTTTATTAGAGTTGAAACAGTTCAAGATCAAGATGTACATTTTAGATTTACGAAACTAGCATGAATACATAAATATCATGAAAAGATAAATCAACAAAGAGCTCATCTCATCCTTTCTCTACCATAATAATGATAAGAGCATGCATGCACGACAAGACACGCTAAGCAAAACACGATCCCACGTTACACAAGGTAAACAGGGAGGCCGGCCGCTGAACCGGGAACACCCACGATGTGTAATATAATACACGACTAGTCTGCAGACAGTCCACATGTTTAAGGACCCCCGAACAGTGGATCAGGCTGAAGGGGCAGTCCAAGCTTAGTGGTATTTACTTAGAATCATGAATGCACAAAACACGATGAAATGCTTATCAAACTTATCGAAAATCAAGGGAAAACACTTGTCAAGACTGACCAAAGCACGACTAGCAAAATAGCATAAATATATGCATAACAAGCCTAAGAAGTGATTCCCTTTTCATTCTAAAAGCAAATCTTCAAAACACACTTATACTTGAAACTTCGAGTCAAAATACGATAATAATTCTTGTATCAAAATTGAAGTTCAAAAGCAAGATCCATCAAGTATATGTTAAGACTATTCATTGATCTTTATGTAATTGGAACCTAAATACCGGAAAGATAAAACCAATTGGTGCTCCCGAAGTTGATAAGGTATTTTAGAATTTCAATTGCATAAAATCAAGTTAAAAGTCCATAAACATAAACTAGTTTTCATTTCTAAAGAAATTCTTCGAAAACATAAAATATATGGGATTTCGATCAATTTCTCGGTCACCTATCGGTTAGCCGAGGTGGGTTATGTCGGCTAACCAACACCTGACCAAATGCTGACCGATGGATCTCAACCCAGAAATTACAGCTCTCAGGAAATGGAACCGAGGGGGTGTCGGTTGGTTGTCGGCTAGCCGAAATGGATAGTTTGGTTAGCCGCAAGCTAACCGACGAACTCCTGACGCAATGCAGGCTTCTGGAATTGGAACCGACAGACTTCGGTTGGCTGCCGGTTGACCGAACTTGGCAATTCGATCAGCCGACAGCCTGACCGACAATGCACGGACAGTGCGTTTCAAGTCAGATTTCAACATTTTTCTTCCCTTCGTCATTCCCATTTCTGAACCACCTGTACTCCCCCAAACCACCATGCTTTCCAAGGGTTAAAATCTGAACATTTCTAAGCCATTCCATCCAAAACTAAATCATTCGTTTCATTGAAAACATCAAACTCATTCCATACATTAAATCACACATGCTTGCAAATCCAAAACAAGATTCTAGGAGCTTGGAAAGATCATCAACATCAATATAATTAGTGAAACTGAAGCTAATGATTTTAAAGAGCATAAACATAACATACATTTTGAGATTAAGCATTAAAATCATGCTTTTAAAGAAAGTAGTGAAACCCACATTGCAATGTATGAAAATCCTATAAAGATTACTTGCCTTTGTCCAAATGCCAAGCAAAACTTCACAAAAACCCAAGCAAAGATATCCACGAAATCTATACAAAAGCCTCAAAATAGAACATACAAAAAAAATCACATTTTGGTCAACACAAATCTCCATCTCGAAAATGGGTTTGATAGTATAAAAAACAAGCTCTTTGTGAGCTAAATAAACTCCATGGAAGAGAAGAAATGGAGCTCTAACCTGTAGCTTGTCAAACAAGGAGAAGAGAGCTAGAAGAAGATGAATAGTTGCAGGGATTTGTCCAAAAACGTGCCCAGCTGAAGCTTGAGAAGAGACGAAGAGATTGATGGTCTTGGATTTGAGAATGGAGTCTTCTAGCTAGATTGGAAAGAAGGTGATGGAAAATGGTTTCTTCCTCCCAACTCTAGGTCAAGAGAAAAGTTGCAAGATTATATAATAATGAAGGAGAGAGAGTATAAGAGCTTTTATATCACTTGAGAAGTGGGTCCCTAGCAGCTGAAACTTGAAATGATTAAAACATGGTCTTGCGGACCCCGGATGAGATTGACGAAGAAGGATAAAAACGATCTTCGAAATATCTAGTTTCGAAAAAGTATAATTTTGACATGATTTTGAGATTTCAAAAATTATGCCCAGATTATGCATGAAAAGTCATATTTACCCCTTTTGGGCCAAAACTTGAGTTTCTAGGCCTCAAACATTTACAAGCTAAAAAGGAAAGTTTTCATAAATAACAAAATCATTCAAATGGCATAAAAACCACAACCAAAATCACAAAACTAGAACGAACACCCATTTCACACTTGCACTCAGGGCGTCCCTGAGTATGACTGACTAATATAAAACGATCTCAAAATTCCCAAAACTAAACCAAGACTAAATCTAATCATATTCTAACCCAACTAATACTAAAACTCACTTAAGGCTAAATACTCACTTAATTAGTACTAATTGAGTTGGTCTGGGTCGGGGTCTAACAGATTGTACCTTTAACCACATTACAGCCTATTCCCTGTTGACGGCACAAGCCATCCCACCCATCTGTGGCCTGTTGGGCTGCTGCTGTCTTTGCCATTATCGTTGTTGGCCTTGACGTTGAGGTTGTTGTTGCTGTTGTCTAGGAGGAGCTGGCAAAACTAATCTCAGAGGAGGAGCGGGATGTGTTGCTTGTCCTCGAGCAGGCTGCTGATAAGGAGCTCTATCATCTCTCCAAGCCCTCGGACACTGTGCCATTTTGTGTTCCATAGAACCATAAACTATGCAGGCTTCGGTAGTCCTCCAACACAACTCAGTCCTATGAGCTTTACCACAAGTCTCACAGACTGGCCTGTTCTCTTGCCTCTCTTCTCTTGCAACACATCTTTGTTTCTGCCTCTTGCCTTTGAATTGTCCTCCCTTTTTTACCCATGAATCACCACTCTTCTTGGTGTTCACTGTTGTCTTCTCTCTATGTATCTCTTCAGCTGTAAATGCCTTATCAACGGCATCATCAAACGTAGCAGGCTTCTGACCAGCCACTACGATTGTCTTGTACTCTGGGTTCAATCCAATAATGAACCGCTTGATCTTCTAAGCTTCAGTATCTACCAAGTCAGTAGCATACTTGCATAGCTTCAAGAAGGTATGAACATAAGCAGACACGGTTAGTTGACCTTGTTTCAAGTTAAGAAACTCTGCTTCCTTTTGCTGTCTCACATGTTCTGGTACAAACTTTCTCTGGAATTGTGTCTTGAAAGTCTCCCAAATTTCATCTACAGGCATCACCTTTAATGTCTCTTTGACACTCTTCCACCATGTGTTGGCTAACCCTCTCAGCATAGTAGAGGTCAGCAACACTCTCTACTTGTGAGTGCAGATAATAGTGTCAAACACGTCCTCGATGTGTTATAGCCATTCATCGGCCTGCATCACATCCTCTGTTCCTTGGAACTCGGTGGCTCCTCTCTTGCGGAATTGTTCGAAAAGGATATTATGATCCTATTTGTGCTGCACCACCACTTGATTCTCAACATGTGTTGTTGAACTGGTGGTATCTGTGGATTCTGCATTTGAGCCTGCATTTGGCTTTGAGTTTCCAACATTGTAGCCATTTGGGCTTGCGTACCCACTTCAGCCTCTCTACTCCTGGCTAACTGCTCGTTACTTATGGCCAACTTGGTTTGCATGCCCATCTGTGCCTCATGGCTCTTGGCCATCTGTTCAGTACTCCGGGCTAACTGCTCTAGTATAGCAGTAAACCTAGCATCAACATCAGATGTAGGAGAATGCGTGACAACTACGAAGTCATCATTTCTTGATCTCGATCCAGCTGTAAACAGTACGGAAGGTAAGAATATATGTCTACACTTCCATCAATATCAATCACATACAGTGAAAGCAATAAAACAAATCCTAAGTTGAATTTGTCACGAAACTTAACGTTCCTCACTTCGTTCTTACATTCTGCTAAGTTTTTTAAAAGTTTTTAACTTAGCTTTTTCAACTAACTCTGATACCATACAATAAGTATGTCACGACCCGGGCCCGAGATCTGATTGCTTCAAATAAACCCCGAGTCGCGATCTCATACTTACTCACGTAAACTCCGAATTAACCGAAGTTAAAACGAAATCCACAAGGGGTAACAAAACATCAATATCTGTCAAATGTACATTTTTGCGGAATATATAAATTGACGAAAACATTCAATACAGTACGAATTCTTTACTAAACGTAAAGTTCAATATATACATTCTATTTTTTACTAAAGTCAACCACTGTATATTCAAATACAATACAGGGGACTTCTATTTACAACTCAAAATGAAGCTATCAAGTTTTCTCAAAACGTTTCCAAAATATTCCTAACTCTTTAGCACTCCGGTTCAAGTCCATTCGATCAAACCTCCAAGAGGTATCGGATGGGCCTCCTCCGTTAGCCTCTACAAGACCGGCACGGACAACTGGGCCTGTGATATCATCAATAACACCGTGAACACGACGGTTCAACAATGTATACACAGTTCTATGATAGTACGTGTATAATAGATATTTAGATCTTACACACTTCAAACAAATCAAATCCTCAAAAACCACAATGCATCTAAATGATAAGCAAAACCAAGAACAAAAGAAACCTGTATTCAAAGATTTTATGCAAAGAGAAATGGAAAACACGAGAAAGAGAGATTGAGAAAAAGGGGGAGATAGAGAGAGAGATGGAGAGACCAGAGACAAGATGAGTAGAGTACCTGCCGGAGAGAGGGACGGCGTCACGACAGTGGTGTGCCAATGTCGGTGGGGGCTTCAGCCCCCAACCCACAACATTTAGGTCCGCCCCTATGGGCTTTTTCCAGTTCCCCAACCCACAACATGTAGGTCCGCCCCTGGCTATATACCAGGATATTTGCTATGTCATTTATCAAAGCTAAAGGTATTCTCTAGAGCCATGGTGTAGTTTGGATTGGCATCTGATTAGAACAGAATGACTGCCCCTAGCAAACAAGGAGATGGACTTTTCCAATCCTGAAATTTTATGAGGAATCTTTGGCTCAAGGTTTTTATAAGTCCTGCCTAATCTGCACAATAGGAACTGTAACTTCTGCATAGGTGAATTTTTCAATCTGAGGAAACTGTAATTCTACAGGTACTAACAGGTTTGATGATGTTCGCATTAACCAGTCTGCTTACATATCTCAAAGGGCTTAAGAAGAGATAATGTCTGGGTAGGGTGAAAGGGGGCCTCCCTACTTGATTCCTGTCATGGTCTCCATTGGAGACCTGTATATCAGGAATTGAAGGATTCTGTCTCAACGTGCTTCGGGACTATGGATGAAAACGTCGCTTAAGCCTGTTTTCATTGAGCATTTCCTAATGAACATCCAATCATCAGGTTTCTTCTCGCAATATAATTTATTCTTAATATGAACGAACTCCCATTTCAGGGTATTATAAGCTTTAGTGATGTCTAATATAACCACCATCCCCATGGCTTTCCTCTACTTGTTTCCAAATGCGAGCAGTGATGCTTGTGGGATGCATTGTAACAATATTGTCTATTGCCTACCTCCCAAAATGAAAGATGTTAGATAGGTGAAAATTAACCAAGCATCAGCCTTGGGCGCTGGAACAAAAATTATAGTTAGAAAAAGAGCTTGTAAAGAGACTCACTGTAAGATCCCGGTCCCACCTATTATATATTTATTATTATTTTTATTAGATATTATTATTATTTTAATTGAAATGTATTTTAGTTATTTAAGTGGTTAGGATTAAGTGGGGCACACGTGAGATTAGATGCGTGGATTGGTGAGTTGGGTTATTGGGTAGATGTCCTGACCCGCAGTTTGACCCGACCCAATGACTTAAGCCCATTATTCTCTTAACCTTATCCTCTTATTACGAATGCACATCCTTATCTCTTCCTCTGCAACTATTCCTGTCCCGATCGTTCGTCTTCTTCTTCCTCTTTTCAGCATCCCAAGCCATACCAGCTTTGAGATCTAGCCATCAGAATCAAGATCAGAGGATACCATCATTCTTGGTTCGACCTTCTTATCTCAGGTAACCCTCTCCTCAATCCATTAGAGAAGTAAATCTATACTCTTGGGTTATCTTCTTCTTTTCCAATGTTAGGTTTGGGTAGGGTTATAATAGATCTGCTCATTTGGGCATTTCTTTTCCATCTCTTATGTCAGATTGGCGATAGGATTATTCTCGAGCGCTGTGGGAATCTTGATTTGGGTATTAGGGTCTGTGCATTTTTCTTTAACCCGGTGAAAGGCAAGTACCTAATCATGATTTATAACTTTAATATTTGTTTTTCACCTTGATTCGCATGTAGAAACCTTTTGATGCCTTTTATATTGTAATATGAGTATACGATTTTTATCTTTCATTTTACTGTTACTATAATTCCAATATGATGAACTACCGCCCACTGTGTTTGGAATTACTTCCGTGTGGTTTTAATTATGAAACTAGGTGGACCCCACTGATGATTGATCCAGACCGTAGATCTTATAGTGGACCCTGGGCGACCTTGGAGGTCAGCTCCATCAAGAGTGTTGATCGGTGGGGCCCACTATTTGAATACCCAGTTGTGTAGACGTTAATCTCCATTACAGAACTTTGTTCTATGTTGAGTGCAGAACTGTGTTCTGTATTAAGTGGAGGAGAGGATGACTTTGACTTTAGTTGTATAGGAATAAAATAGAAGTGATGACCTGTTACCTGATAAGAATGGGAATAAAGTGGATAAAGTGATGACATCCCATGTGACTTTTAGTGTGGTGAAATTATTTACATTGACTTTTTTTATTTATGGAAATTTGAAGAAAGGGCCTTAGTTGATTTATAAATACAAATTAATTTTAAAATGGTATCTTTGATTTTCATGGGTAAGTATTATAATTTTATACCTTATTAATTAGATCTTCGGACCTAAGTAAATACCGACTGGGCACGTGGTATCTTACTAACATGGGGTTTAGTGCTTCATATAACCTCGGGGAAGTCCTAGTAGATTTGAGTTCAATCCATCTCTATTGGAAAACCCTTAATTGGGTCTATGCACCATAATTGGAGAAGGGATGCGTTGACCTTTTATCTATTTAGAGATTCCTATGGTTGTTGGGTACGAGACCTTATGTTTAACCTTAGGATTGGCTTGTGATTATTCTTTGACCTTCGCATGCATATATATATATGTTGATTTAGGATATCTATTCCTTTAGATGTATACCTTATGGTGTTATGGACTGTAAAGTGGCTTGGCAAATTCTGTATGACGATTTAATTATAATATGAATGTAGAATGGCCAGCACTTTACTTTGACTTAGGACTCTTGTGTCGGAGCCTTATTATTCGGGTCTATTATGCATATATGTTTCCTTTATGTTGGTCATTTTTGAACGACTGCAGATCGTATATGGACGGTTGATCACCGATGTGTCCGGATCACTTATAATCCGCTATGAATGTGAACATGTTATCCTGATTTTTGTTTATTGATCGGTTGACCACCGACGTTATGGACGGGCTTTCCCGATTATGTAGGGTTGACCACCCACAACGGGGACACTTGTCTCCGTGTGAATCTTATTGCTCCATTTGTTTTATTTGGATTTATGTCATACGTTCATTCATGTATATCTTCACCTTTGCTTCTATATGATCACACTTGTCTATATTCTTCTCGTCATGATATTTAATTTTGAATTATGATTTTGTACTTGCTATTTACTTTGTAATATTTGGTGCATAGGTACCGAGCCCTATTTTACCGAGGAAACGGAGGAGGATCAAACGTTTCAAACGTTTGAGCCAACTGACGAACCCGAGTGGGACGCCGGAGACGGTTTCAGAGCCGTCTGAGCCATCATTAGAGAGAACGTCATCTTAGTAATTCCTTAGATGAACTTTCCTCAATGATAAACATTTCTTAGTAATTGTTTTATTCATTTTTGCAACTTGAATTATTATGTTTATTTGATTTTCGTGATGGTTCATTACTTTGAATACCAATTGAATATAGCTTCCGTTGCATTTAATGAAATTTATTTTGACTCACCACATGTTGAAATTTTATGTGGGTCCACTTTTGGAAGCTTGTGTTGTATTAAACACAGGAATTTGAATTTAAAATTTTAATTTTCACGTTTTTCCCCAATTCTTATTTTGGGGACGTGATACTTGGTATCAGAGCCCAGCACGATCTTCGGATATTAAAAATGGATAGAAACAATAGGACGTGGTGAGGATTGCGATTTCCGTTAGATAGACTTTAAAGTGTAAACTTTTAAGCCTATAGAATTGTTTGTTAGCTTGTTTTTGAGGAACTAAACCATTATTATTTTATTGTAGGTCATGGCCCAACGTAGTACAAGATCTCAGGACAAAGAGCCTGGGAATGGATCTAATAATTCAGATGAACGTTTCAATCAGCTGTTGCAGGCTTTTATGCAATCACAGGCAACTCAAAATGAGCAACAAAGAGCAGCTGAAGCTGAACGAGCTGCAGAGAAACAACAAGAAAGAGAAGATAGAGCTGCTGAGAGGGCACAAGCAGATCATGATAGGGCAGCATTCCAGGCTCAGATCATAGCATTAACTGACAGAGCAACCCAGCCAGTACAAGTGGTCATGCCTCCTCGAGAAGTAGATCCAAATGACTTGTACGAGAAATTTAGGAAGAGGGTTCCTCCTGAGTTTCACGGGTCCGAGGATCCCATGGCAGCAGATGCCTTTATAGAGCAGTTAGAGCAGATCTTTGCAGTTTTCCGCTGTACTCAGAAGCAGCGAGTGAACTTGGCAGCTTACTTGTTCCGAGGGATAGCTCTCCAGTGGTGGAACTCGGTGAAGGCAGTAGTGCAAGCAGAGGTAGTGGCTGAAGAAACTGCATGGGAAACATTCACCAAGGAGTTTATGGACAAGTTCATACCCAAATATGTCAAAGACCAGTGGAAGAGGGATTTTCAAAACTTGGTGCAAGGGGATATGTCAGTGCAGCAATATGAACAGCAGTTCACAAGATTGTCTAAGTATGCACCCACACTAGTTGTTCCGGAGGAAGAGAAAATCAGGCGTTTTCTGGATGGATTATCATCTGATATCTATATGATGATTGGAGACAATCAACGCCCGACATTCCAAGAGGCTGTAAAAAGTGCATATTGGGCTGAAGGTGCACTAAATAAGAAGGCAGCAGAACGGCAAGCCAAATACCAGCAATATCAGTTGAGGCAATCTTCTAGTCAGGGGAACCCAAAGAAACCGAAGTTTCAAGGTCAACCCTCAGGTGGTCAGAAACCACTGTGTAGACGGTGTGGAAAGAATCACCCTACTGAGCAGTGCTACAAGGAGACTGGGGCATGTTTTCATTGTGGACAGCTTGGACATCAAGTTCGAGATTGTCCCAACGGTGGTAGTCAGTTACCAAAATCCCAGCTAGTAGCTTCTCGTACTCCGGCGCAGCCGTGGAGAGCAGCACCTCCGCAGGGGCCACAACAGATTTATCGAGCCCCACAACAGCAGCAGTTGTACCGAGCACCAGCTCCTCAGTATCAGCAGTATAGGGGTGCAGCGCCACAGCAGCAGAGGCCAGCGCTAGGTCAGCAGAGGCCAGTTCAGGGACAACAGAGGCCATTTCAGCAATACAGGCAGCAACCAGTGGGTCAACCAAGAGCACCAAGGCCAGTCCAAGGGCAGCAGAACCAAGCCTATCAGATGGGCAAAGTGTATGCAGTTACACATGAGGATGCAGATGCTTCTGCAGAAGTGGTGGAAGGTATTGTTCTAATCTCAGAGGTAGAAGCTAAGGCCATTTTTGACCCTGGCTCTACACATTCATTTGTTTCTCATGATTTTGCTAGACATATCAATGAGGCTGTAGTGAGATTAGATGTTGCTTTAGTAGTGGGTACCCCAGTGGGCACGCAGGTCCGTTGTCACCAATATTTTCCGAGTACCCGAGTTCAGGTCGGAGATTTCATTTTACCTGCAGACCTGATTCTTTTAACGATGAAGGATTTCGATGTCATACTTGGTATGGATTGGCTAGCGACCTATAGAGCAGTGATGGACTGTTTTAATAAAACCATCAAGTTGTCGTTGCATTCTGACACAGTTGAATTCGTTGGGCAAAAGAGATCAATTCAGACATGCCGGATCTCGGCACTGAAAGCAGAAAGATTGTTGAAATCTGGATGCGAAGGATACTTGGCGTTTATCACGAAGGATAAACAGTCAAAAGGGGTGGAGGATATTCCAGTGGTCTGTGAGTTTCCGGATGTTTTTCCCGATGAGATTCCAGGCTTACCTCCAGTCAGAGAGATAGATCTCTCAATTGAATTGGTACCAGGGACAGCTTCTATTTCTAAAGCTCCATATAGAATGGCTCCAGCAGAACTCAGAGAGTTGAAAACCCAATTGCAGGACTTGTTGGACAAGGGATTTGTGAGACCAAGTGTATCACCTTGGGGTGCACCGGTCCTGTTTGTGAAGAAAAAGGATGGTTCCATGAGGATGTGTATAGATTATAGACAACTCAATCAGGTCACAATCAAGAACAAATACCCTCTTCCCAGGATCGATGAGTTGTTTGACCAGCTTCAGGGAGCTGAATATTTCTCAAAGATAGACTTGAGATCAGGATACCACCAGCTCAGAGTTCGAGATCAGGACATTCAGAAGACAGCATTCAGGACAAGATATGGCCACTACGAGTTTTTAGTAATGCCGTTTGGATTAACCAATGCTCCAGGAGTATTTATGGCCTTGATGAATAAGATATTTACTCCATTTCTCGACCAGTTCATCGTTGTTTTTATAGACGACGTATTAGTGTATTCTCGGTCTCGAGAAGATCACGAGCAGCATTTGAGATCAGCATTACAGACTTTGAGAGATCATCAACTCTATGCCAAGCTGAGTAAGTGTGAATTTTGGCTTGATCAAGTTATTTTCTTGGGTCACATCATCAGCAAGGAAGGATTGGCGGTAGATCCAGGAAAGATTGAGGCGGTGGTCAAGTGGCAGAGACCCATGTCTATTACAGAGATTCGTAGTTTCTTGGGTTTAGCAGGTTACTACAGGAGATTTGTGAGAGGATTTTCATCCATTGCTGCTCCATTGACCAAATTAACACGAAAAGATGTGCCTTTCGTGTGGACTGACGAATGTGAAGCAAGTTTTCAGGAGTTAAAGAATAGGTTGACTACCGCTCCAGTACTCACATTGCCTACAGACAATGGTAGATTTGTCATTTACACAGATGCTTCGAAGGTTGGATTGGGTTGTGTGCTTATGCAGGATGGGAAAGTAGTGGCTTATGGCTCTAGACAATTGAAATAGCATGAGAAAAAGTATGCCACTCATGATTTGGAACTTGCAGCAGTAGTCATGGCATTGAAGATGTGGCGTCATTACCTTTACGGTGAGAAGTTTGAAATTCATTCGGACCATAGAAGTCTCCAATATTTGTTTACTCAGCCTGAATTGAACATGAGACAAACCCGGTGGATGGAATACATGAAGGATTTTGACTTTCCAATCAAATATCATCCCGGGAAAGCCAATGTAGTGGCTGATGCGTTGAGTCGAATAGTAGCAACTAATGCATGTTTGAGAGCAGAATGGTCTTGGGCAGAGATTTTTCTCGATCTGGGAGTGTGCTTGCAACCAATTGATGACAAGATTATGTTAGCTAACATGTTCGTCCTAGAACCGGAGATTTTGAGCAGGATCAAAAGCAAGCAATCAGAGGATCCAGAGCTAGCTCGAGTAATTGGACAGATTGACAGCAGACCAGACTTCAGAATAGTAGAGGGTGTGTTGTACTTTCAAGATCGGTTATGTGTGCCAAACATAGAAGAGCTGAAGAATGAGATTATGACGGAGGCGCATCATTCCCGTTATACTATTCATCCGGGTAGTACAAAGATGTACCAGAACCTGCGTAATCATTATTGGTGGAATAACATGAAGAAGGAAGTAGCAGGATTTACAGCAAGATGCTTGGTGTGCCAGCAAGTAAAGGCAGAACGGAAGCAACCCCCAGAACTTTTAAAACAATTGGAAGTGCCAGATTGGAAATGGGAACACATAACAATGGATTTTATTTCTGGATTGCCATCGATTCATAACAGAGATAGTATCTGGGTGATAGTTGATAGGCTGACAAAGGTGGCACATTTCTTACCAATGAACATGAAGACACCTCGAGATGAATTAGCTCGAATGTATATGGAGAAGGTTGTCACAATTCATGGAGTTCCTCTATCGATTGTATCAGACAGAGATCCTAGATTTTTGGGCAGATTTTGGACAGAACTTCAGGCAGCTTTGGGCACGAAGTTGAATTTCAGTACAGCGTATCATCCTCAAACCGACGGTCAAACTGAAAGGACTAATCAGACACTGGAGGATATGTTGCGAGCTTGCGTCCTTGAGTTTGGGAAGGACTGGCAGAAGAGTCTCCCATTATGCGAGTTTGCATACAATAATAGTTATCACTCTAGTATCGGTATGGCACCATTCGAAGCGTTGTATGGCCGTAGATGCAGTACCCCAATTTGTTGGGAAGAGATAGGTGTCAGAAGTTTTCATGGCCCATCTATTGTTAGTGATACCAGTGAGCAAGTGAAGCAAATTCATGATCGGTTGAAAATTGCTAGAAGCCGGCAGAAGAGTTATGCAGACATGAAGAGAAGAGATCTTCAGTTTGAAATAGGTGAACATGTATTTCTTAAGGTTTCACCGACGCGAGGAACATTGAGATTTGGGCAAAAAGGCAAGTTATCTCGGAGATATATAGGCCCATTTGAGATCTTGGAAAGAATTGGAGAAGTTGCTTACAGATTGGCTTTACCAGCAGAGTTGTCAGTAGTGCATAATGTTTTTCATGTCTCGATGTTGAAAAAGTATATCAAAGACCCTTTGCACGTGTTGCACTATGAGCCATTGGAATTGCAGCCAGATGTTACTTATGTGGAGCGACCGTCTCAGATCATCGACACAAAGGAGCAAATTCTCAGGACTCGGACAATACATTGGGTGAAAGTCCAGTGGGAGCACCATAGTCCTCGAGAAGCCACTTGGGAACTTCGGGACCAAGTGAGGAAGTTGTATCCATTTCTTCTTCCAGAGGTATGATTTTTATTTGGAGGACCAAATATCCTAAGGGGGGGAGAATGTAAGATCCCGGTCCCACCTATTATATATTTATTATTTTTTTTATTAGATATTATTATTATTTTAATTGAAATGTATTTTAGTTATTTAAGTGGTTAGGATTAAGTGGGGCACACGTTAGATTAGATGCGTGGATTGGTGAGTTGGGTTATTGGGTAGATGTCCTGACCCGCAGTTTGACCCGACCCAATGACTTAAGCCCATTATTCTCTTAACCTTATCCTCTTATTACGAATGCACATCCTTATCTCTTCCTCTGCAACTATTCCTGTCCCGATCGTTCGTCTTCTTCTTCCTCTTTTCAGCATCCCAAGCCATACCAGCTTTGAGATCTAGCCATCAGAATCAAGATCAGAGGATACCATCATTCTTGGTTCGACCTTCTTATCTCAGGTAACCCTCTCCTCAATCCATTAGAGAAGTAAATCTATACTCTTGGGTTATCTTCTTCTTTTCCAATGTTAGGTTCGGGTAGGGTTATAATAGATCTGCTCATTTGGGCATTTCTTTTCCATCTCTTATGTCAGATTGGCGATAGGATTATTCTCGAGCGCTGTGGGAATCTTGATTTGGGTATTAGGGTCTGTGCATTTTTCTTTAACCCGGTGAAAGGCAAGTACCTAATCATGATTTATAACTTTAATATTTATTTTTCACCTTGATTCGCATGTAGAAACCTTTTGATGCCTTTTATATTGTAATATGAGTATACGATTTTTATCTTTCATTTTACTGTTACTATAATTCCAATATGATGAACTACCGCCCACTGTGTTTGGAATTACTTCCGTGTGGTTTTAATTATGAAACTGGGTGGACCCCACTGATGATTGATCCAGACCGTAGATCTTATAGTGGACCCTGGGCGACCTTGGAGGTCAGCTCCATCAAGAGTGCTGATCGGTGGGGCCCACTATTTGAATACCCAGTTGTGTAGACGTTAATCTCCATTACAGAACTTTGTTCTATGTTGAGTGCAGAACTGTGTTCTGTATTGAGTGGAGGAGAGGATGACTTTGACTTTAGTTGTATAGGAATAAAATAGAAGTGATGACCTGTTACCTGATAAGAATGGGAATAAAGTGGATAAAGTGATGACATCCCATGTGACTTTTAGTGTGGTGAAATTATTTACATTGACCCTTTTTATTTATGGAAATTTGAAGAAAGGGCCTTAGTTGATTTATAAATACAAATTAATTTTTAAATGGTATCTTTGATTTTTATGGGTTAGTATTATAATTTTATACCTTATTAATTAGATCTTCGGACCTGAGTAAATACCGACTGGGCACGTGGTATCTTACTAACATGGGGTTTAGTGCTTCATATAACCTCGGGGAAGTCCTAGTAGATTTGAGTTCAATCCATCTCTATTGGAAAACCCTTAATTGGGTCTATGCACCATAATTGGAGAAGGGATGCGTTGACCTTTTATCTATTTAGAGATTCCTATGGTTGTTGGGTACGAGACCTTATGTTTAACCTTAGGATTGGCTTGTGATTATTCTTTGACCTTCGCATGCATATATATATATATATATGTTGATTTAGGATATCTATTCCTTTAGATGTATACCTTATGGTGTTATGGACTGTAAAGTGGCTTGGCAAATTCTGTATGATGATTTAATTATAATATGAATGTAGAATGGCCAGCACTTTACTTTGACTTAGGACTCTTGTGTCGGAGCCTTATTATTCGGGTCTATTATGCATATATGTTTCCTTTATGTTGGTCATTTTTGAACGACTGCAGATCGTATATGGACGGTTGATCACCGATGTGTCCGGATCACTTATAATCCGCTATGAATGTGAACATGTTATCCTGATTTTTGTTTATTGATCGGTTGACCACCGACGTTATGGACGGGCTTTCCCGATTATGTAGGGTTGACCACCCACAACGGGGACACTTGTCTCCGTGTGAATCTTATTGCTCCATTTGTTTTATTTGGATTTATGTCATACGTTCATTCGTGTATATCTTCACCTTTGCTTCTATATGATCACACTTGTCTATATTCTTCTCGTCATGATATTTAATTTTGAATTATGATTTTGTACTTGCTATTTACTTTGTAATATTTGGTGCATAGGTACCGAGCCCTATTTTACCGAGGAAACGGAGGAGGATCAAACGTTTCAAACGTTTGAGCCAACTGACGAACCCGAGTGGGACGCCGGAGACGGTTTCGGAGCCGTCTGAGCCATCATTAGAGAGAACGTCATCTTAGTAATTCCTTAGATGAACTTTCCTCAATGATAAACATTTCTTAGTAATTATTTTATTCATTTTTGCAACTTGAATTATTATGTTTATTTGATTTTCGTGATGGTTCATTACTTTGAATACCAATTGAATATAGCTTCCGTTGCATTTAATGAAATTTATTTTGACTCACCACATGTTGAAATTTTATGTGGGTCTACTTTTGGAAGCTTGTGTTGTATTAAATACAGGAATTTGAATTTAAAATTTTAATTTTCACGTTTTTCCCCAATTCTTATTTTGGGACGTGACACTCACACAGGCTAGGCTGATGGGACTTGAGTGATAGAAATCTGATAGGTCGGGCACTTTAGGATAAAGACAACAAACGTGTGATTCAACCCAGCCAGAAGATTTCCAAATCTAAAAAGTTTCTGAACCATGTTAATGAAGCCATCCTCAATAACCACACAAGATTTGGTAGAAAGGACAGAGAAATCCATCACGGCCCAGCGCCTTACAAGGCCCCATAGATTTCAGAGCCATTCATGTTTTTTTTCTGGTCCAGGATGCAGGAAAGAGCAAGCTTATTCTCCCCTGTAACGAGGTGGGTCCCCATCTCCCTTGTTAAGATCTGAACATTTTTGCTGTTAACACAAATCCTTGATAAAGTTTGTGAAAACTTCCCTAATTAAGGTCGCATCTTTTACCAGATTACCCCAATGATCATAGGTTTCCAAAATCTTTCTGCGTCTGCAACATGATTGCCCGAGAAATAAAAACTTTACAGAGCAAAGAAGGAACATATGGATGTGAAAGTTCAGTGAATTGGACAGTACTGAACATTAGTTGGTAGGATCGAAAACAATTTAATGCGAGTATGATAGACATTAATATCCAGAAGAAACTACTGAGCAAAATGAAAGGTTAGTGTTACAGCAAAATGGAGAGTGGAGGGTAGGCAAAGTGAAGAAAAGCTAGTGGATTGTTATGCAACCATCAAATGAAACTTCACTTAAAGGGGCATTTTTACAAGACAGCAGTTAAGACTTGCTATGTTACATGGATATCAATGTTTAGAAATAAAGGAAAGAGAACCAACTAAAGCATATGTTGGAGATATAAGTATGCTAAGAGGGATATGTAGATTGTAGGGTAACAAGAAACAATATATTAAGGAATGAACATATAAGAGGAATCTTATCGGTAGATCAAGGAATATTGTTTAAAATGATTTGGACACATTTGGAAGACCAAAAATGGATCTTGAATGACTTATTTAAGAGTTTATGTAAAAGTAACTAAGAGAAAGGGGAGAATGATAAAGACCATACATGACCAGTAAAGAAAGACACGATTGTGGTGTGGACTCACTGAAAACAAAGTTGTACATGGGGCTGCATGAAAAAGTATCTCACAGACAACTTCAAATTGATAAGCCTTTGATGATATGATCTGCATACTTTAAAAGGTAAGTGGACCAAAAGAACTGAGTTGCATAAGGTTATTAACATTAACATCACTGTTAAAAAGTAAAACATTTAATATTCCATCATTTTTCCTTTCTTTTAGTTCAATTGTTTATTTTTCTAAGGACCCTCATGTTGGATATCGCGATCACTGAGAGGGGGGGGGGGTGAATCAGTGATAGCAAGGAGAGATGTTATGCTATGAAAGCTAGGGGGAGATTGTTGGCAACACTATTGGAACTTCAACACTCACTTGGAACCAATTCTGAAATTCTGAAATAACAACCATGCACTGTCAACAATCTCCCCCTAGCTTTCATAGCATAACATCTCTCCTTGCTATCATAGCATAACATCTCTCCCCCTTTGACAACAAGTCCAAAGGGACCAAACCGAGGAGCGAATAGGATATTCAATGAATGCATTGCTCCCCCTTTCAAGCACAACTCCTACGGTTTAGGAGAGTGAGTAACTCCTAACTTTTTCCGGAGATACTCGAAGACTTCCTTTGGCAGAGGTTTCGTGAAAATATCAGCCACTTGCTCAGTTGTTGGAACATATTCCAACTTGACCTCTCCATCAGCAACTTTATCTTTAAGAAAATGATAACGAATTGCTACATGCTTTGTTCGAGAGTGCTGAACAGGATTCTTAGATATATGAATTGCACTCGTGTTGTCACATAGGATCGGCGTAGGATCCGTTGTAGGAACTCCTAGATCAGAGAGCATTTGCCGCATCCATAACACTTGCGTACAACAAGTTGCCGCTGCAATATATTCCGCTTCCGCTGTCGAAAGGGATACTGAGTCTTGCTTCTTACTATGCCAAGCAACTAATCTTTCTCCAAGATAAAATGCGCCGCCGCTAGTACTCTTGCGATCATCTACGCATCCAGCCCAATCGGCATCAGAATATGCAACAAGAGTGAAGGATTTGCCTTTGGGATACCAGATACCAAGCTCCATAGTACCTTTCAGATATCGAAAGATTCTTTTCACTACTGTAAGGTGCGTTTCAGTTGGTGCTGCTTGAAAACGTGCAACCATACATACTGCTTGTAGAAGATCTGGTCTTGTAGCAGTCAAGTAGAGCAAGCTTCCTATCATAGAGCGATAGGTGGTATGATCAACGGACGAGGCCTTATCATCTTTGCTAAGCTTCGTGTTCGTTGACATTGGTGTGCTCACTGGCTTGCTGTCTTCCATATTGAACCGTTTCAGCATTTCCTTAATGTACTTCATTTGTGATATGAAGATGCCATGTTTCAGCTGCTGAACTTGTAAACCAAGAAAGAACTTTAGTTCTCCAAGCATTGACATTTCAAATTCTTTCTTCATCTCTTCAGCAAAATTCCTGCACATCTCCTCATCATTGCCACCAAAGATTATGTCATCAACATAAACAATGACAACCAGCTGTTTGCTTAACTCAGTTTTGACATACAGATTGCTATCAACCATTCCTTTTCCAAAACCGATCTTGCGGAGATAGAGATCCAGCCTTGCATACCATGCCCTTGGCGCTTGTTTCAGTCCATAAAGAGCCTTTTTCAATTTGCACACTAGATCTGAATTTTTGCTGATGAGAAAACCATCAGGTTGCTCAATGTAGACCTCTTCTTCAAGTAAACCATTCAAGAAAGCTGACTTTACATCCATCTGAAATACCTTGAAGGTTTTGTATGCTGCCAATGCAAGAAACATACGAATAGCTTCCAGACGAGCCACCGGTGCAAAGGTCTCTTCAAAATCTATGCCTTCAACTTGAGCATAGCCTTTACAAACCAACCTTGCTTTGTTTCTAATGACTTGACCATCTTCATTCAGCTTATTCCGAAAGACCCATTTAGTACCAATAACATTCTTATCAGTAGGTCTAGGAACAAGTTCCCATGTGGAGTTCTTCTCAATTTGCTCCAACTCCTCATGCATAGCTTTCAACCAACTTTCATCGAGACTGGCTTCAGCCACAGTCTTGGGTTCAATGGTGGACACAAGTGAGTAATTGCTAACTACACTTTGTCTAGTTTGAACGCCTGCCTTAGGATCTCCAATGATTTGATCCTTAGGGTGTTGCTCTACCCAAGTGCTGTGCTTCTTAGGTGAAGTATCTTCTGAGTCATCCTTTGATTTCTCAGAATCATTAGATTCAGCCATCTCATCATCAATCTCACTCGAGTCCTCATAAACTGGACTGTCATTATGAGTTGCATTCTTTGGTTCAATATTCTCATCTATTCTCACATCAGCACTTTCTATGATTTTTCTGGTTCTTTTGTTAAGACACCTATATGCCTTGCTAGTAGAGGAGTAACCCAGAAATATACCTTCGTCAGCTCTTTCTTCAAATTTGCCCGGATTTTGTTCGAGCCGCTTGATGTAACACTTGCTGCCGAAGACTCTGAAGTGCTTGACTGTTGCTTTTCTTCCAAACCATAGCTCATAGGGAGTTTTGTCTTCATGTGGCCTGATCAAGCATCGATTTTGAATGTATACAGCCGTATGAATTGCCTCTTTCCAATACTTGTCAGCCATCTTGCTTTCACTTAGCATCGTACGAGCCATCTCTTGTACGGTGCGATTCTTCCGTTCCACAACTCCATTTTGCTGTGGAGTTCTAGGGGCTGAGTACTGTCTTTGAATGCCATGATGTTCACAATATTTAGTGAACTCTTCAGATGTGAACTCGCCTCCACGATCAGACCTTAAAATCTTGATACGTTTTTCCAATTGATTTTCAACCTGTGCTTTAAACACTTTAAAACGATCAAGTGCTTGATGCTTATGCTTAAGAAACAATACCCATGTCATACGAGTATAATCATCAATGCATAACATGAAATACTTATCTCCATTGGTGCTTTGAGTTCGCATTGGTCCACAGAGATCAGTGTGCACTAGCTCAAGAGGTTTCTTGGAATGATGCTCCTTTGACTTGAACATAACCCTCGTTTGCTTTCCCTTTTGGCAAGAGTCGCAAATGGGATTGGAAGGCTTTTCAACTGTAGACATGCCTCTTACAGCCTTTGAATTGCAAATCTTTGACATGTTATCAAAGCTTAGATGCCCAAGGCGTTTGTGCCACAACCAACTTTCCTCTGTCCGACTCATCAAGTAGGTCTTTTCAGCTCCATCTGACAATGTATAGAGATTTCCAGCAGTTCTTGATCCAGTTGCCACTGTTTTGCCGTTGCTACTCTTCTTGATGGCAAACCCATTCTTTGTGAAGATAACTTCGTGACCCTTGTCACAGATCTGGCTCACACTAAGCAGGTTGTGTCTCAATCCAGACACATATAAGACTTCTTCAGATCTGATCTTGTTTGCCATAAGCTGAATAACACCTTTTCCGCAGATTTTGGCACCATCATTGTTGCCAAACTTCACTGAACCGCCTTCATAATGCTGTAATTTGATGAATTTCTCTTTATCACCAGTCATATGGCTTGAACAACCACTATCAAGGACCCATGGTGCTGCCTTCTTTTGTGCATTGAATGCCATTTGCACAATGAGAGATTCTTTGGAATTACCTTCCCTTTTCTTTGCCCTCCATGCCTTAACTAACTTGGGTTTCTTTTCAACCTGAAATTGGTTAGCTATAGGCAACCTACAATCCCTAGCCAAGTGTCCATAATTATGACATATATAGCACTCAATTTTGTGGCTACTTAAGATTGAAAAAGGATTCCTAGTCACAAATGGGCTGTTTCTAACATAGAATTTGCAATCAGCTCTTTTATGTCCAAATATATTACAATGAAAGCAATAACCATAGAATTTGTATCTTCTTTGTGGCTGGTTAGTCTTCATTACCTTTCTAACAGGAATGGACTCCTTTCTAGGTTGAGTGGGCTTCATAGAGTTAGAAGGTGCAGTGACTTGCTTCACAAACTCTTTCTTTTCAGGAGGTGCAATCTTAGAGGATTCACCTTTCTCAAATCCTAGACCAAATCTGAAGTGGGCAGGTCTTTGAACTTTCAGTAGTTCATCGAGTTTCATAGTCCCTTCAATCGCTTGGAGCGCTTTGAGTTTTTTGCTATTTTCAAATTTTCAGCCTTTGCTCTAGCGATCTCAGTTTCAAGTTTCATAGCCTCTTCCTTTTTGATACTTATTTGTTTTTCAAGAACTTCTACCATTCTTTTATATTCTTCTACTTGAGTTTTCAAAGCAATAATAGAACTTTCAGATTCATGGAGAAGTTTCAGATTTTTCTTACTTGTTTTGCGTTCCATGCTAAGCTCCTCAAGTGCGGCTATGAGTTCCTCTTCAAGATTGACTTCGGCCTCCTCTTCCTCTTCCGGATCTAGCTCTTCTTCTTCTTCAACAGTGACCATGAAGAGAGCTTCGGTTGATTCATCATCGTCTGAAGTTTCAGACGTGCTGTCATCTTGTTGACATAGAAAGTTTTTAGCTTTGCCCCTTTTTCTGAAATTTCTCTTTCCTTTACTCTTTTCAGCATAAGAGTCATTATCATTGTCTTCTTTTAGCGGACACTTCGCAGCAAAGTGACCAATACCTCCACAATTGAAGCATTTAAAGGGTAGCTTCCCTTTGTACTTGCCATTACTTCCTTTCTTCAACTTTCTAACAAATTGAGCCTCAAGCTCATCATCATCAGAATCAACATCATGACCAGCAGTCTCTTTTGCCTTTTTCTGAACTTTGAAGGCCGCTTCTTTATCAGATGAAGACGTCTTTCCTATGCGCATCTCATAGGCAGTTAGAGAACCATGTGATTCATCCATGGAAAATGCATTCAGATCTTTGGCTTCTTCGATGGCTGAGACTTTTGAATCAAACTGGGGAAGAAGAGATCTTAGAACCTTTTTGACGATGACCGGCTCTTTAATCTCCTCCCCTAGTCCACGAATGTCATTCGTGACTTCATTCACTCGTTGCATATACGAGTCAACATTCTCGCTTTCCTCCATACGAAGAGACTCGAATTGAGAGCGATGAGTTTGCAATTTGGCTTCTTTAATCTTCTCATCACCTTCATGTATGCTTTGCAACTTGTCCCAAATTTCCTTGGCTGTTTTGCATGCAATTACTTTGACAAGCTCGCTGTCCACAAGGCCACTAAAGAGTGCATTCTGCGCCTTGGAGTCGTTGTCTGCCAACTTCTTCGATGCAGTATCATTGGGTACGGTGGCAGCATTGTAACCGGCTCTGACAGCCTCCCAAACATCATAGCCAAGAGATTTGATGAAGGCTTGCATCCTAATCTTCCAAAAGGAGTAATTAGAACCATCAAACAGAGGTGCTTTCATATTCCCTGTATTGACTGCCATGTGATTTGACAAGAGATCACCCTTAGCGTATTAAACTGATCAAGGGAACCTCGCTCTGATACCAATTGTTGGATATCGCGATCACTGAGAGGGGGGGGGGGGTGAATCAGTGATTTCTAAAAACAGGTCCAATTCAACAACAAAACAAGTCAAACCACACAATGACACCAGATTTAACGTGGTTCACCAAAAGGCTACGTCCACGGATCAAAACCGTCCGAACACCGATCCGGTACAGGTCTGAATATATTTAGTCGCACCAACGACAAAGAGCACCAACCCTTAGTTTCAGATAGCACCAACTATCTAGGAAGCACCGACTCCCCTTACAATTTATCTGCACCCACAGATAGGATCACCAAACCCCAAACACCAAGCACCAACTTGATGTAAAAAACAGAATAGAAGATTAATTCTGTCTACAGCCCTTCCCCTTTACAATTCTCTCTCTCTCAATCCCTTACAAATTGAAATTAAAGCATAAACAGAGAGACACTTATCTTATGGACGAAATACCATCTTCAAGAGCACATCCTCGTCCACACTTGCTGTAGAAAGATGCAGCACAACAGCACACAGCACCAGCACTCTTCTTCTCTCCAAAACTCTCTCTCTTTTCTCTTCTCTTCTTTCTCTCTCTGGTGTCTACTTAAGAACGACCCTTACATGCCTCTTTATAGGTTATGATAACCCTTAATTGTATTTAAAACAGGCTACAATTCGTTTAGAAAGAGTCCCAAACAAATTAGATAAGAGTGCTGAATTTTCGTCCAAGACTTCTGTTTCTACGCAACTCTGATCCCGTGCTCGGTCGACATCCTTGCTTGCTCGGTCGACATCATACACTGTCTGGAATCAGTCAATTATCGCGCTCGGTCGACATCCTGGGGTCTCGGTCGACCGAAGACACACTGTGTCACGAAAATAACTGAGAGGTGCCTGAATCTGTTTCTGCAGGTTTCTCTTTGCTCGGTCGACCGCATGGGGTGCCCGGTCGACCGCATGCTCTGCTTCAGGAATTCTGAATTCCTGACTGTTTGAACTCTGATTCTTCTTTTCAGCTCTATCAACACTAACTTTTTAACATCACGTTTGTGATAATGTGTTGACAAGAATTCCAACTTAAAACAATACTTGAGATACTATATTCTTCAATTCATCAAAAGACTTCTCAAGTCATCTCAAATTCCAACACCTCACCACTACATAATTGCCATGCGGCTCGGCTGTTGCTAAAAAGAAAACATGTTCCGCTACCAGTGGACTGCATATTGTTCATATCCAGTCAACTAATGTGGCCCACCTGGATGCAATTCTATCGGTGGGTCAGGGGGAGTAGAAAGGTCTCGTCATGGATTAATATGGCCTTTGACTAAAAAGTCCTCAATTTTAGTGGAATTTTGACTAAAATATTTTTTTAGATTCAATCCAGCGCCAATTGACAGGACAGCCAATTGACATGACAAAGGGATCCGAATTGGGATCAGTGAGTGAGCGTATCAATAAATAAATACAACTCAACATCACAAGTAGCAAGGAAACATTTGGACGATTTTTTTAATACTGTAGGGACGCGAACTGTGTTGGTGTCCACGTGGTGGTGTCCGTACAGCTGGTCCCCCACAGGGGATAGGCGGAGCCCAGGGCCCCGCGCCTATTGTATACACTCGGGCTGTAACCTCTTGGCTGTAACCCTTGTGTGTTTGTCCCACATCGAGTGTGTGGGCCTCCCACCCCCGGTATATTAGCCTGAGCGTAACCTAAGGGCGTACCACTACACTCACCAGGTGAGGTGTAGTGGTACGCCCTTAGGTTACGCTCAGGCTAATATACCGGGGGTGGGAGGCCCTCACACTCGATGTGGGACAAACGCACAAGGGTTACAGCCAAGAGGTTACAGCCCGAGTGTATACAATAGGCGCGGGGCCCTGCGCTCCGCCTATCCCCTGTGGGGGACCAGCTGTACGGACACCACCACGCGGACGCTGCGCAGGACGTGTCCCTACAAAAAGGCCGGCCTTTTTGTAGGGACGCGAACTGTGTTGGTGTCCACGTGGTGGTGTCCGTACAACTGGTCCCCCACAGTGGATAGGCGGAGCCCAGGGCCCCGCGCCTATTGTGTACACTCGGGCTGTAACCTTGTGGCTGTAACCCTTGTGCGTTTATCCCACATCGAGTGTGAGGGCCTCCCACCCCCGGTATATTAGCCTGAGCGTAACCTAAGGGCGTACCACTACACTCACCAGGTGAGGTGTAGTGGTACGCCCTTAGGTTACGCTCAGGCTAATATACCGGGGGTGGGAGGCCCTCACACTCGATGTGGGACAAACGCACAAGGGTTACAGCCAAGAGGTTACAGCCCGAGTGTATACAATAGGCGCGGGGCCCTGGGCTCCGCCTATCCCCTGTGGGGGACCAGCTGTACGGACACCACCACGTGGACACCAACACAGTTCGCGTCCCTACAAAAAGGCCGGCCTTTTTGTAGGGACACGTCCTGCGCAGCGTCCGCGTGGTGGTGTCCGTACAGCTGGTCCCCCACAGGGGATAGGCGGAGCCAAGGGCCCCGCGCCTATTGTATACACTCGGGCTGTAACCTCTTGGCTGTAACCCTTGTGCGTTTGTCCCACATCGAGTGTGAGGGCCTCCCACCCCCGGTATATTAGCCTGAGCGTAACCTAAGGGCGTACCACTACACCTCACCGGGGCCCTGGGCTCCGCCTATCCCCTGTGGGGGACCAGCTGTACGGACACCACCACGTGGACACCAACACAGTTCGCGTCCCTACAAAAAGATTTCCAGAACCACAGGATTACACTAATCACAACCATCAGATGAGGCTAAGCACTCTCACGTGCCGTCCGCGTGCCGTCCACGTGGCACCAAGCTCACCCCGGCTACCAGGACAGGGGGTCCGGCCGAAGTCAGGCATCTCCAGGCCACCAGCGCCGAACTGAGTCACCCCGGGTGCCATTTCGGCAGAAAGCTCCACCCCGGCTGAAGAGGCCGGGATGGAAGCCGAACCAAGAAAGAGTCTCCACATGCGCCCCTCATCCCCCACGTCACCAGGCACGTGGAGGGATAGGGGCACGAGCTAGTGGGACACACACGACATCCAGCGGCTGAGGCCACATCAGGGCAAGGCCCGAGGGCAGATCCCACGATCCCCTACCGCCAAAGGCGTCCAACACGATCTGGCCCAACAAGACGCGCATTAAATGCGACGTGGGCTGATCCGACGCGCATTTAATGCAGAGTGGGCTGGATTGGACCGCATTTATGGCAACGTGGGCTGATCATGACTTCCTAGTCGAATCATGAGACCCACACCACGATATCTCCCAAAGATACGTCCCAAACTCTATAAATAGAGGCTCAAACCACCATTAAAGGTACGCACAATTTCATACACAGAGCCGTTACTCTGTCTCTCTTCTTCCTCTCCTTCCATTATTCCAGTTCATTCACTGACTTTGGCATCGGAGAGCCTTGCGCCGCCCAGGCCAGGGTCCTTTGATCGTTTGCTCTTCTCTTTCAGGCTTTCGGACGGTACCCAGCCATTCCCAGTCATCATCTTATCGGATAAGTCCTCTAAGGCTCCCCCTTATTGTGGGTCATTATTTTTTGCACCTACAATTGGCGCCGTCTGTGGAAAAGTAATATCCCAACCTTCCCAACCTTCTAAACCTCAATCTCTCAGAAGCCATGCCTCCGAAAGCTAGGAAGGGCGTAGAGTCCTCAAGAGCAGCACTCGAGCTGCCACCACCGTCAACGGACGTCCCTCCTCAAGGGCGCTCCCGCACGGTGCATGGCACGTCTGCAGGCGAGGGCCGCTTAGGCTCTCAGCTCTTTGTCGAGTTCCCCCTCCAGGAGGGGCTCGAGGCCTCGATCTCAGCAGAAGAAGTCATGCCACCCAGACACGATGAGCGTCGGCATGAGCGTCCTCGGAAGGACAAAGCCGTGGCCGTAGTAGAGACGCGCCACGTTCACCCCCTGCTGCTGGAGAGGTTCTCGAAGCCCAAACTGCTCTCCTCCAGAAGCAAGAGCAGCTGATTCGCGAGCTCCAGCAGCAACTGAGGGCAGCGCAAACTGCCTCCTTGAGGCAAGTCTCTGAGCCTCAAGGGAAAAAGAGGGACGCCCCCAGCAGGGCAGCCCAGCCTCCCCGCGAGGACCTCAGAAATCATCTGGACCAGAAACGGAGCCAGATCCGTGACGAAGGCTCGAGCAACAGCCGAAGTCACCATAGCCGCGACGGCCGAACTCATAGCCGTCGTAGCCCGAGCCACCCCAAGCGAAAGCCCAGAGCTCAGACTCCAGAGAAGGACGATGAGCAGGAGCGATTTGACAAACGTGTCAGATTGGCTCTCCAGCACAACTTGGACGTGCGGGACCAGAAGCAGATCTGTGGTCACACTGATCTGGGGGGCTCGCCCTTCACAAAAGAGATCGAGCGCACCCCCTTGCCCAGAAAGTTCTCCGTCCGCGGTTCGTCCCCTATGACGGACTGTCCGACCCATCCTCACACCTCCGACACTTCTCCCAGAAGATGTCCATCTGGGGGAACGAGGGTCACCTAAACTGCAAAATCTTCTCCTCCAGTTTGGGTGACCTCCCCCTGAAGTGGTTCTGCTCTCTCCCGGAGCAGTCGGTTTCCAGTTGGAAAGAGCTCCAGCTCTCCTTCCTGAAGAAGTTCCAAGCCTACACCGTCATCCCCAAGAAGGAAGGGGATCTCCTCGCCCTGAGAATGAAGCAGGGCGAAACCCTCGCCAAGTTCGCCTAGCGATTCTGGGCGGTCTACAGCCAGATCGAGGGCACGAGGGAAGGGATAGCAATCTACGCCTTCCAGCATGCCCTGATCCCCGGCAACGACTTGCGAAAAGACTTGGCCGGGGACCCCCCAGAATCCATGCCAGAGTTGATGTCCCGGGTGAAGCGCTTCATCGCCCAGGAGGAAGACGAGATCCGGGCCAGGGATCAGGACGGGCATCCGGAGCCCGAACAGAAGAGTGGCCAGCCTCGGCAGAGAGGCGGGAGGCCCTCCCAGAAGCAGGAGCCCAAGTAGGCCTGGGTCTCCAGTTCGGCGAAGCCTTCGTCGTCCAGGTCTGGGGGCACTTGGAAGCCCAGACCTCCCTCCAGCGCCAGTCAGAGCGTCAACGTCGTCTTCAAGGAGCCGATCTACCGCATCCTGACCAAGATCAGGTCCAAGCCGTTCTTCAAGTACCCTCCGCCCATGCAGAATGAGCCCACCTCCGGCGGCCGAAGCCAGCTCTACTGCTCCTTCCATAGGGGAAACGGGCACAAGACCGAGGACTGCAAGACTTTGCAGCGGTACCTGGAGAAGCAGGCCGAAGAAGGCCACATTCCAGAATTCGTCAAGGCAGGTGATGCCGGCGGTAGCGAGGGCCGGATTCACGAGGCAGCCCAGGCTCTAGACAGCGAGGATTCAGAGAAGATCATTAACGTGATCCATCTGGCGTCCTCAGTTCCCGCTTCCTCGTCCCGGGACAGCTCCCAGGCCCGTGCTGAAGCCAGGCGGGCTTCGCACGGGAAAGAAGTATTAAAAGCCGAGCTCGCCCCGGCATCCAAGAAAGCCCGCCGCGACCGACCCGCCATCTCGTTCTCGGACAGAGACCTAGAGGGAATCCAGCTCCCTCACAACGACCCTCTACTCCTCACCATGAAGCTGAGAGACTTCACAGTGAAGAGGATCCTCGTCGACTCCGGCAGCTCCTCCGAGGTCCTCTACTACGACTGCTTCAAAAAGATGAAACTCTCCGAAGCAGACCTCACGGAGGTCCGTGCACCCCTGCTAGGGTTGTCCGCCACGCCAGTCTACCCCAAGGGCAGGATCACCTTGGAGACCCGAGTTGGCGGAGCCTCCGTGTCGGCCGACTTCCTGGTCGTGGATGCCCCTTCTCCCTACAACGTCATTTTGGGCAGAACGTGGCTCCACAAGTTAGAAGCCGTCCCATCTTCCCTCCATCAAAAGCTGAAGTTCGTCCTTGAGAACAAGGAGGGCAAGATGGAAGTAGTCACAGTAGAGGGGGATCAGCAGCAAGCCAGGCAGTGCATGCTGGCCGCAGTCCCGGCAGTAAAGGAGCCAGAGCGCGTCAACCTCGCCGAGTTCGAGAAAGGCCTCGATGAAATCAGCCGAGATCCTGAGAAGAAGAGCATCGAGGACCTGGCCGAGGTCAGGCTAAACCCGGCAGATCCGGACAGGTTCTTCCTGATTGGCACCCAGCTGCCAGACGAGGAGAGGGCCGAACTCTCTCGGTTCCTGATGCAGAACGTCGACGTCTTCGCTTGGAGCCCAAGCGAAATGCCTGGAGTCGACCCCGAGGTCATGTGCCACAAGCTGAATGTGGACCCCGACCACAAGCCGGTAGTGCAGAGGGCCCGCAGGACAGGGCTGCAGCAGACAGATGCGGTCGTCGAAGAGATCGACAACCTGCTGAAGGCAGGAGCCATCCGGGAAGTCCAGTACCCGGTATGGCTGGCCAACACGGTGGTGGTCAAGAAGAAAACTGGAAAGTGGAGGGTGTGTGTGGACTTCACAGACCCGAACAGGGCCTGCCCTAAAGATAGTTTCCCCCTCCCAAAGATTGACCAACTGATCGACGCCACCGCTGGTCACGACCGAATGAGCTTCCTCGACGCCTACAGGGGCTACCACCAGATCCCGCTCTACGAGCCAGACGAGGAGAAAACATCATTCATAACCCCCCGCGGCACTTACTGCTACAAGGTGATGCCCTTCGGGCTAAAGAACGCGGGGGCAACCTATCAGCGCCTCGTCACAAAAATGTTCCATGCTCAGCTCGGCCGGACGGTGGAGGTCTACATCGACGACATGGTCGTCAAATCGGTGCATTCCGGCGATCATCTGGCGGATCTCGGCCAAATCTTCGACATCCTTCGCGCGTACAAGCTCAAGCTAAACGCTTCCAAGTGCGCCTTCGGCGTAGCCTCTGGCAAGTTCCTCGGCAGCTTGGTAACGCGGAGGGGGATAGAGGCTAATCCGGACCAGATCACCGCGATCCAGAGCATCCAGATCCCCTCTACCACGAAGGAAGTTCAGAAGCTCACAGGAATGGCTGCAGCACTCAACCGCTTCATCAGCCGGTCATCAGATAAGTGCAGGCCTTTCTTTCAGCTTTTAAAGAAAAATTTGAAGTTCCAGTGGACCCCTGAGCGTGACCAGGCATTGGCCGCACTCAAAACTTATTTAATGACACCACCATTACTCTCCACCCCAACTTTGGGGGAGATTCTGTATTTGTACCTTGCGGTCTCGGATCACGCAGTGAGCTCCGTCCTCATCAGGGAGGACGAGGGAGTTCAAAAGCCAATCTATTACACGAGCAAGACCCTGCTCGATGCCGAGACCAGGTACCTTCTATTAGAGAAGCTTGCGTTGGCTCTCGTCAGTGCCTTCCGCAAGCTCTCCCATTATTTCCAATCCCACACCATTGTGGTAATCACGGAGCATCCACTCCGTTCAGTGTTCAAGAAAGCTGATTTTTCAGGGCGAATATCAAAGTGGGCAGTTGAACTGGGGCAGTATGATATACAGTACCGTCCCCGAACTGCGATCAAAGCCCAGATCCTGGCAGACTTCATTCTCGAATTCGCCTACCCCCACCCGGCTCCGACCCAGCTCGGCACGGCACTGGGGGGCACAGGGCACGAGCCAGTAGAAACAGAGGTCCAGCAGTCTCCCACCTCGGCATGGAAGATCTTTGTCGACGGGTCGTCCACCTCCAAGAGAGCTGGCGCCGGCATAGTTCTCCAATCGCCAGAGGGACTGGTCATAGAGCAGGCCTTCACCCTGGACTTCAAAGCGACAAACAATGAGGCAGAGTACGAAGCACTGATTGCAGGGTTGAACAGCGCCCAAATCCTCGGAGCCCAGCACCTGGAGATCTTCAGCGACTCTCAACTGGTAACTAACCAGCTCGCTGGAGACTACCAGGCCAGGGACGACAGGATGGCGGCCTACTTAGCCCTTGCGAAAAAACTGCTCTCTCATTTCCAGAAAGCCGAGGTCAGGCAAATATCCAGAGATACCAACACACACGCAGATGCGCTTGCAAACCTGGCCTCCGCCGTCGAAGCAGGGAAGAAAAGGACCATCGAGGTTGGGTCAGTATCAAGGTCAAGCTTAGAACTCCATTCATCTCGGCTTGTCCTCTGTGCCGACCTCGGCCCAAGCTGGATGGATCCAATTGTCGCCTACTTGAAGGACGACCGCTCCCCGAGGACAAGGCTGAAGCCCACAGGATCAGACTCAAGGCAGCGCGATTCTGGCTCTCTCCCGAAGGCAAACTCTACAGGAAGTCCTTCACAGGTCCATACCTCCAATGCGTCCATCCGAGCAAGGTGGACGACTTCCTGTATGAGATCCACGAAGGAATCTGCGGCAGTCACATAGGAGGTCGATCCCTGGCTTACAGAGCAATAAGCCAGGGCTACTGGTGGCCCTACATGCAGAAAGACGCGCAGGTCTACGCCAGGAAATGCGAGAAGTGCCAGAAGTTCTCCCACTCCCTCCATCAGCCAGCACAAGATCTGAGTCCCCTCTCTAGCCCATGGCCCTTTGCTCAATGGGGCCTGGACATTGTGGGGCCTCTTCACCGAGCTCCAGGAAACAAGAGATGGCTGATAGTGGCTACGGACTACTTCACAAAATGGATAGAGGCTGAACCGTTGTCTTCAATCACGGACAGGGACTCCAGGAACTTCGTTTGGAAAAACATCCTTACGAGGTTCGGCATCCCCCGGATCCTGATTTCGGATAACGGGACTCAGTTCGACTCCAAGTCCTTCAAAGACTTCTGCCAAGGGCACGGCATCAGAAATCATTACTCCACTCCGGCATATCCACAGAGTAATGGCCAGGCAGAAATCTCCAACAAAGTGATCCTGGACGGCCTGAAGAAGCGACTGGACAAGGCAAAGGGCAGATGGACAGAGGAGCTTCCGAGCGTGCTGTGGGCATACAGAACAACTCCAAGGAGGTCCACCTCGGCAACACCCTTCTCTCTGGCCTACGGGATGGAGGCGGTCATTCCTTTGGAAATCGGCCTTCCTACCCTGAGGACAGAGCTGGTCGACCAAGGCCGAAATGAGATAAACTTGGCAATGGAGCTGGAGCTGGCAGACGAGCGACGAGAAGCAGCAGCCCTACGACTGACCGACTATCAGCAGCGGTTAGCCAGGGCATACAATCAAAATGTCAGAGAAAGAAAGTTCTCCGCGGGAGAGCTGGTTCTAAAGAAAACCCTGCCAGCTGACAGAGAGCCAAACGAAGGGAAGCTAGCCCCGAACTGGCATGGCCCATTCAGAATAGTCTCACTGGCAGGAAAGTCAGCCTACAAGCTCGAAGACTTGGAAGGCAAGCCACTGCCGAGACCATGGAATGCATCCCACTTGAAGAAATTTTATTTCTAAAGATGTATCGAGTCTCAAAATCAATAAAAGCAGCTTTCACCTTGTCACCAACTTATCGTCTCTCTCTGACTGATTCCGACAGCATGGGTCTACCGCCCTGGAAAAGGCCTCGAGTCCAGACTCGGTCGTTTCCTAAAGCTCCGGGCCTTGGGCCCTGGAGAAGGCCTCGAGTTCAGACACTCGGCCGGATTAGGTCTACCGCCCTGGAAAAGGCCTCGAGTCCAGACTCGGTCGTTTCCTAAAGCGCCGGGCCTTGGGCCCTGGAGGAGGCCTCGAGTTCAGACACTCGGCCGGATTGGGTCTACCGCCCTGGAAAAGGCCTCGAGTCCAGACTCGGTCGTTTCCTAAAGCTCCGGGCCTTGGGCCCTGGAGAAGGCCTCGAGTTCAGACGCTCGGCCGGATTGGGTCTACCGCCCTGGAAAAGGCCTCGAGTCCAGACTCGGTCGTTTCCTAAAGCTCCGGGCCTTGGGCCCTGGAGAAGGCCTCGAGTTCAGACACTCGGCCGGATTGGGTCTACCGCCCTGGAAAAGGCCTCGAGTCCAGACTCGGTCGTTTCCTAAAGCTCCGGGCCTTGGGCCCTGGAGAAGGCCTCGAGTTCAGACGCTCGGCCGGATTGGGTCTACCGCCCTGGAAAAGGCCTCGAGTCCAGACTCGGTCGTTTCCTAAAGCTCCGGGCCTTGGGCCCTGGAGAAGGCCTCGAGTTCAGACACTCGGCCGGATTGGGTCTACCGCCCTGGAAAAGGCCTCGAGTCCAGACTCGGTCGTTTCCTAAAGCTCCGGGCCTTGGGCCCTGGAGGAGGCCTCGAGTTCAGACACTCGGCCGGATTGGGTCTACCGCCCTAGAAAAGGCCTCGAGTCCAGACTCGGTCGTTTCCTAAAGCTCCGGGTCCTGGACCCTAGAGAAGGCCTCGAGTTCGGACACTCGGCCGGATTCCTGAAATCAGGGTTTTTACACCCCTCAAAGATCATTGCCGAGCTTACGCTTCCATAGCCGAGACCAGCGGAATGATGACTCCACTTCGGCACAAGACAGCTCGTCTCGGCCAATGCCAGCCATCTCGGCCAAGGGCAGCTTTCCAGAGGAAGAGAGCTGTGCCAGCACCCAAACACACAAAAATGCAAGCATTCCAGAACAGTGCAAAGAAAGAGAAAAAGAACTCGAAAGCATTGTACACAGTTTGGGTAATCACAGAATTCCTCCCTTTTATTCATTGTAAACTGCTTTATTACAAGAATTACAGAACAGAAAGCAAAGTACAGAAAGGAGGATCACAGTCCTCTAAAAATAGAAAATAGAGAAAGGCAGGATGACTCTGATCTTCACTCACTCCAAGACGTCGGACCGTGTCGGACGAGAATGCGCCACCACCGTGTCGGACGAGAATGCGCCACCGCCCCTCTTCCTCTTCTTCTCTCCATCAACGAAACCCGACCCATCTGGTTTCGACGGGCCGGGCGTGAACCCGCGTTCAGAGAGCGGGTAGTCCACGGAGAGTTCCTTCAGAGAGCGCGCAGACTACGACTGGCTTCCCCCCTTGAAGAAAGCCATCCACAGGCACAGGGGCCTTCCCAGTCATCATCTTATCAGATAAGTCCTCTAAGGCTCCCCCTTATTGTGGGTCATTATTTTCTCCACCTACAAATACAACAACAGAAAACAAAGACGTCTCTGCATACAAGAAAGCACTCACCCATGTTATGTCAAGCAGATACTTCAGCTTCCTTCTTCTCTTTAACCGTCCTCTGCCAGTTCTCGTTGCCATCGATTATTTCGCCAGTTTTGATTAGGTAACGAACTCGTGTCCCATCCTCGAGAATTTTATGACCCACTCGACTCGCTACTTCCTTTTCCTTTGAGTATAGCATCACATTTGAGCTGTGAATGGCAGCTTCAATCTGTTCAAATAAGATAGCAATAAATAAATAAACAATTGAATAAATAATGCTGAGCTGTAATTCCAATTATAACAGAAGGGTAAAACAATATAACAACTCTACAACTTGGTGCACTCACATGAAGAGAAAAAGAATTAGGTAAGTTAATGCTAAAAATAATTTGAATTTACGTGTATGATTTAGAGGTGGTGATGTTGGTCTGATTTGGAGGAACTAGCAGAGTTGGTATGTTCAATGGTAATGGCTGCTGACTGAGAAGCACTATGCTGATGAGCATGAAAATTATAATGGCATATCAAAGCAGCATTCTGAAAAATAAAAATAAAAAAAATAATGGAGTGACATGGGAGTTCTGATAGAACAATATGCGTGTCCCACAGAGGTGCCCGTGTATGGCTGGCATCCAATTCATGCAACCAGTTATTATCAATAAAAGAAAATTAAAAAAATATTTTTTTCTTCTTTTTTTCTCTCTTTCAAGATACGTCTGTAATCTACTAGAAGAATAGACAGATGAGTTTGTGGGCCTCGTCGTCTTCATGACATGGCCACACTTAATGCATGATTGAGCCAAGTCCGAATGTGGCCACATATAAAAGGAAGCCATATCAGAAAACCTCAGCATGTAAATCCAAACAGATGAGTCAGTTGAAGAGAAGAAAACCTGGCTTTTCATTCCCTAAATCTATGGTATTTTTTTTTATTTTTTTTCCAATTAGGTCGGCTCAAACAAGGTTGACTCAGGTATAAAAAGGTGCATATGGATACACCCTAAACAACAATCAGTTTTGCATATTAGGGCAGAATCATCTTGATCCTGAGTGATGATTATAAATATTTTGCAATAGATGGATTCTAACTAGATTGAGTTTGGAAATCTGCTCTCCTTAACATGGTTGTCATCGTGGTCCCTGTTTCGGTTTGACTCTGGGATGAAAAGTTTCGGTTATTCAGCATTCGTATATTTAAGCTCCCACAAATCACCCAAGAGGCAAAACCAAGATCAAATGCCCCGTTTCAGGCACTGGCCCTATTACCAGGAGGTCTAAAAGCAAACGCACCTCCCCCATCCTTTCCCCATGTTAACGGCCCTTTACTGGAACTGTAGGGGTATTGCCAACCTTCCTACCAAAAGAGTCCTGGCTAACCTGGTCCGCCATCATCATCCAGACTTGATATTCATCTCTGAACCAATGACCACCTTCTCCTCCACCCAATCCCTTGGCCTCTCCACCTTTGGCTTTGACACCTTCCACTCTAATCTTCCAGCCTCAACTTCCCCAAACCTCTGGTGCTTCTCTAAATCATCCCATCCTCTTGCCACCTCTGTCTTCAATGCCTCCTCCCAACATCTCACTATGCTTCTTTCCAATCCAGCCTCTGGCCTTTCCTCCCTAATCACTGGAGTTTACGGATCCACAAACCATACCCTCAGGAAAGATCTCTGGCAAGTCCTCATTGACACCTCTATTACCACTCAGCCCTGGTGTGTCCTTAGGGACTTTAATGCTACCCTTGCTCATCATGAGAAGCTCAGTCTTCGTCAGTCCACCCCCTCCTCTCTCAAAGATTTCCAAACGGCTGTCATGCAAGCTGGCCTCACAGACATTCTCTTCTCTGGGAGTAAATTTACTTGGTCCAACAATAGGAAAGGCCTCTCCTATGTTGCTGCCAGGCTAGATAGAGCTCTTGTGAACACCCATTGGTTGGCTAGCTACCCTGATCCCTTAATTCTTCACCTACCAAGACTTTCATCTGACCACAGTCCACTCATTCTTAACCACACCAGCCTTCCCCCTGCCACCAAAGCTCCCTTCAAGTTCGAAAATAAGTGGCTCCTCCACCCTTCCTTCCTTCATGTTGTTGCATCCAGCTGGAATGCTACCGTGGATGGGAACCCTCAATTCATTCTTGCCCAGAAGCTCAAGGCTCTTAAGCAAGCTTTAAAACTTTGGAGCAAGTCTACTTATGGGCAAGTCCACAGTAATATCCTAGCGGCAGAGGCCTCTGTTTTGAGATGTCAGCAGAGCTTCGACTCTTCTCCCTCGGATTCCCTTTGGAACGACCTCTTGACAGCCAAGCTTGGTCTCCATGAAGCCCTCAAAGCCCAGGAGATACATTGGAAACAGAGGTCCAGAATTAATTGGTTAAAGGAGGGTGATATGAACACAAAGTTCTTCCACCAATCTGCAAAAACAAGGAGTTACTTCAACAGTATCAACCACATCTCAGTTGATGGCAACTATACAGATGACCCTCTCATCATCCAAGCTCAAGCTGTGGATTACTTCTCCAATCTCTACAAACCCCTTGATGGTCAGCTCCACCACATCTTATTCCAGACTGACAGCCATAAGGTCTCTGATCTAGATAACTACATGCTCACTTCTATTCCAGATGAATCCGAGATCAAAGCAGCTGTTTTTGCTCTCAAGAAGAATAGTTCTCCAGGGCCTGATGGCTTCAACGGAGCTTTCTACACGTCAGCTTGGGGAATCATAGGCCAGACAGTTAACAAGGCAGTGCAACACTTTTTTCAGACCAAAAAAAATCCTGAAAGCCTCCAATACATTCTTTCTTGCCCTCATCCCAAAATCTAAATCCCCTGATACCTTTGCTGACTTCAGGCCTATCAGCTTCCTGAATTTCTCCTACAAGATTATCTCCAAAATCCTAACTTCCAGACTCACCACCAGTCCTTCCAAATCTGATCTCCACTAACCAGGCAGCTTTCATAAAAGGCCGTTCCATCCATCACCATTCAGCTCTGGTTTTTGAGCTCTTCCAAAAGCTTAAATCCAAGCTCAGCAAAGGATCTCTCTGCCTCAAGTTAGACATCTCCAAAGCCTTTGACAAACTTAATTGGACCTTCCTTTTCTCAGCCCTCGGATTTTTCAAATTCTCTGAAGATTGGATATCCCTAATGAAAGAGTGCGTTTGCACTACTAAATGCTCTGTCCTCATCAACCGATCCCCCCATGGCTTCTTCAGCTCCTCTTGTGGTCTAAGACAAGGTGATCCCCTATCCCCCTACTTGTTTACTATAGCAGAAGAAATCCTTAGCCTCCACCTCCATAACCTTTATTCTCAAGGTATTATCCTTCCCCTCTCCACTGTCCCCTCCACACCTTGCCACCTGTTATACGCTGATGACATTATCATCCTCATGAAAGGAGCCACTTCTGGTGTTCTCGCCCTGCAAGACCTTCTAGAATTATATCAATCATCTTCTGGCCAACACTTTAATCTCCTTAAGAGCCAGCTCTTCATTGGCAAATGTGGCATCAGAAGAAAGGATAGGATATGTTCCATCCTTGGAATACAGGCAACCATGGCTCAACTAAAGTATCTGGGTTTCCCCATTGTTTTTGGTTTCCCAAAGAGAGCTCACTTCCTCCCTCTTCTGGATTCCATTAATGCTCGGCTGTCAGCTTGGAAAGCTAAAACCCTCCCTTTTGCAGGTCGTTTAATCCTTATCAAACATGTGCTCTCCTCTATTCCCATACACTCAGCTGCCATCCTTCCTCTTCCAATCTCAATTTGCAAAGCTATTGAGCGTCAGATGAGACACTTCCTTTGGTCAGGCAATGCTACTACCACAAAGATTAACTATGTGAAGTGGTCTCAAGTTACTCTTCCGAAGATGGAAGGTGGCCTTGGCATTAGAAGGATTCAAGATGTTAATAAAGCCTCTTTAATCAAGCTTGGCTGGCAGGCCTCTACTGTGAGCACAATCTGGTCTACTTGGTTCAAGAATCGCTACTTCAGAAACAACAACATCTGGGATCAAACTAACACTACTTATGGCTCTTGTATTTGGAAGAGAATCCGCCGCCTTGCTCACTTCATTCATCAAGGAAGTGCCTGGTGCATTGGCAATGGTCAAGAGATTAACCTTTGGCATGATACTTGGAATGGAGACAAACCTCTCTCTGCAGCTTTTCCTAACTTGAATTTCCCTCCGGATCAGCGTCTGGCCTCCATCTTCCACTCAGGCTCTTGGCATATTCCATCGAATCTTCCCACTGCTGTCCAAGACCAGCTTGCATCTGCCACATCTCTTCTCTCTCTCAATCCTTCTGCCAGAGATCACCTCTTCTGGAAAGAGGCAACAGACGGAATGCTCTCTCTCAATCAAGCTTGGAACACCCTCAGAGCTAGGGGGACTGATCTTCAATGGCCCAGCTTCATCTGGAATGGTATCTCTCTACCCAAGGTCAGTTGCTTTGGGTGGCGCTTGATGCTCAATCGAATCCCAACTGATAATCACCTTCAACGCCTTGGTTTCTTCTTACCTTCCAGTCAGCCTCTGCTTCAACAGTGAAGAATCGATCAGCCACCTCTTCTTCTACTGCGATCTAGCTACTTCCATTTGGCGTTGGCTTTTCCGCTGTGCAAGCGTCCAGCATCCCCTACCCAATCACGCATCATCCATTTGGCAAGCCCTTTCCAGAGGTAATGACAAGGCTGGTAAGAAATACATGGCATCGTGTTTCCTCTCTGTTCTATATGCCTTATGGCTGGCCAGGAATGCTGCAATTTTTGAAGATCAGCATCCTCCTCTCAACCAGGTCATCTCCCAACTGCAGGATAATCTATGCTTTTCCTTGAAGAAGATCTCCAAGCCATTTTGCAGTCACCAGCTCAGTTCCCTCTTCTTTTGTTTCAAAATTGCTCAAGATGATCACTAACTTCCTCCCTGGCTCTTCTTTGGTTCCAGCTTCTGTAATCCCCTTCCTCTGGGGCTCCATGAGCCTTTGTATTTCTTTTGTCTTCTTTTTATAAAATTACCCATTTTAATGAAGGATTGTAGAGGCAAGGAGAAGCCCAAATATATGTGAAATTATGTCGGAAAGGAAGGAGGGGAAGAAAAGCATCAACGAATTGCAAAAAAATGCAATTTCTGCATTCGACACGGTCACAAACAGAACTGGGTCCGCTCGAGCAACCCAATGGGCCGCTCGAGCGGCCCAGGAACTGGATGGAGTCCGCTCGAGTGGGCCTAGTTCTGGTTGGGGACCTGGTTCAGGGTCGTTTGGGGGCTTCTTTTTAGGCCTGTTTAGGCCCTTTTCAACCCATTCCTCCTCTTTGTTTTGAGGCCCTTAAATCTCCTTTGATGACTAGAAGCCCATGAATAATTTTGATAAATTATGATACTTTGAAATTTGTAAATTGAATGGGAAAAATATGAGAGAAAGTCTTCATATGAGATTTTTACCGGGGAATTCTTTTAGTCTTAAAGCACACTTATTAATCTCTAAGTGTTGTGAACTTTCATTGGTGCCAAACTTATTATTGTAAATCAACCTTTAGGTATTAAGTGTGCATTGCGACTTCCCTTGGTAAGTCATTAATTCATCATACACTATTCCATTTCCAAGTTATCGAAAATGTACGTGCATTCGTGTGTAAATTGATTTTTGAAATGGATTGAGTGGTTTGCCACGATTTGAAAATATCGATAAAACTACTCGATTGATTGAGTGATATGTCCGTTTATATAGTGTCCAGAGTAGTTGCTTTATCGATGAAAATGCTTTGAATGATTTTGAATGTATCGATTTATGTCTTTGTCCGGCACCACTAAGCTTGGAACCCTTGTTGGATTGATCACCCGACTTGGAATCCTTGAATTTATTTGCCAACTGCAGTTTGGATCTTTGAGTGATTGCTTCCGGCCATGGCAACGGTTAGAGCTTTCCTTCCATTTTTTATGGTTTGGAATTGATCGAGTACTCTCATTGATTCGGCAATGAAGTACGTATTGATTTAGTACTTTTATAGTACACTATTACCTTGGTAATAGGAGAATATAGCATATGTGGTTTGCCAAGTATTTACTTGAATGTCATTACTTTATCCGAATGTTATTGTTTTATTCAATTGCTATAGTTTATTCGAATGTTTATACTCTTTGAATTATTTAATGTTTCATAAATGTCTCCTTATTTCCTTACTACTATTGTTTAGGATTTCAAATGTATTTACACTCTTTTTATAATGTTTTATAAATCCTATCATCTTGTTATCTGTCTTATTTGCTTGCCAAACCGTCGTGTCTGACCTTCTTTATTTGGTGCCAGATCTTGACCCCTCGGCCCTTGAGACGCAGTGTGAGGAAGAACCCGTAGCTCCAATCGAACGTGAGTGGCAGCTTGATGATGTTGTTTAAGCATCGGGTTGAATCTTGAGTTACGGATCACATTGTGGGATGGTTTTACTTTGGGAACTTGTTTTAGCCATTGTTGGCTTGTTTTTGGGAATTGTAATTAATTAACTTTTATTTGTATTGAACTTGAACTAACTTTGGGCCTATCTATAATACGTTTCTCATTTTGATGCTAGTCTTAAATATGTTCATTTTATATGCATGATTAGAATTAAAAGTTTGCTACAATGCTTCCGCGAAACTTTATATATTGTGAATGTGAATGTTATGCGTTATTGGATCGACCTTGTGGATCCTTACCGCGGAAACCTGTGGGAAACCAGCGTGTGCGGGCGGGTCGTAACACCATGATTAGCTTCCGCGAAAATATACTTTGATTGTGATGGAATTTTATTATCCTCATTCATGCAGATCTTGGGAAATATAACAAAAGTTTCAAACTTATCCCAAAATTTCGCATTCTGAGATCGGGTCACTGCAGGGCCCGGTTTCGGGGTGTGACATAAGCAGACTGGTACAGATCATAAATCATAGAATACAGAGTTGGCAGTAACAGGATATTTTATTTCCCACATATGTTAAAGTTACAAATAACAAGTGTCTTAATTACAAATCCCATGAAAAAGGCTAACAAAGCCATACAAAAATAAACAACTAAATAAAATGCTACCCCAAATGATATTACGAACTCCGGTTCCAAACTTGACATCTATATGACATCAAAGGCAGCCTCTCGCGTCAGACCGGCGGCTCAACCGCCTCCTCCAATCAAACACCTAAAAAGCAATAGGAGAGAAATCTCGCACCAAACAAATAGGGTCAGACACGACGGTCTGGCAAGCAAAACTCAGATAATATGGTAATGGACATTTGTAAAATATTATTAAATAATTGTAAGTCCATTTAAAGAGTCTAAACAATAAGAGTAATAAATCATGATAAAATGATTGAAAGACTGAACATAAATATCACAGCAAATAAATGAACAGTACCAGAACATAAATATCTTAAGAAGATAACAGACTACGTAAAACATTTAATAATTGGAAATACACTTAAAATCCTAAATAATAAAGACAATAAGATATAAGAACGATTTCTTGAACATAAACAAACCCAAAGACTATAATAAGCTGAAACAAACAAGGATCATAAAACAAAATATCAAATGGATAAAACATTGGCAAACCACATATAGCTATTTTCTCCTATTACCAAAGTAACAAGAGCAGACAGAACCGCAGCCACTACTCGTGGGACCGGAACGAACAAAGTCGTTATCAAACAGAACCATAGCCACAACACGTGGGACCGGAAATAGAACCGTTGTCATGGTCGGTACAGACAGAATCCAAGCTGCAGCTGGCAGACAAATTAAAGATCCCAAGCCGGGTGATCAGCACGACAAGGTGACCTAAGCCTAGTGGTGCCTTTAGTTTTCAAAACCTGAACCAATACAAATCAAAATAATAATCCATTTGGCTCATGGGCTCACACTACAAAGCTCTGGCCCCATCTTGCATCGAGGTTTTATTCTCAAAATAATAGTCCCTTTGGCTCATGGGCTCGCACTACAAAGCTCTGGCCCCAACTTGCCTCGAGGTTTTTATTTTCAAAATAATAGTCCTATCGATATATTTCCGAACGTGGCGAACCACTCAAATCTATTTGTCGAACCGATGCATTTCAAATCATCGCAATACATTACCAAAAATCGATAAGAGCAACTACTTGGATGATTTACAAACGAGCAATATCAATTAATTCAAAACAAGCAGTTTTATCGATATTTCCCATCGTGGCAAACCCCTCAATTCATTTCAAATCACCGAGATTATCAAAGGTCGTGAAAATCACATAAATCCTTTCAAATTAATTTGCCGAAGCACAAATATATGTTTCGAATTTGAAATGGAGTAGAATAATGTAAAATGACTTAATGACTTACTAAGGGGCTATCTCAATACACACTTAACTTTTAAACACTGATTAATAAAAGAACATGTTTGATGCCAATGAAAATCCACAACATTTAAAATGATAAAGTGTGCATTGAGATTTGGAAGCTTCCCGGGTAAATTCCACATATATTCATTCTCTCATTGTTCTCATTCCATTTCACAATTTTTTTGTAGTTCAAAACAAAGTACCCCTTACGGGCTTTCATATGTCAAATGGGCATTGAATTGGGTTCCAAGCTAAGGGGAGACAAGGGCCAAAGAGGGGCTTCAAATGGGCCTAAAACAGGTTGGAAATTGGCCTTAAAACAAGCTGAAAACAGGGCCTTAAACAGGCCTCAAAACAGGGCCTTAAACAGCCCAGAAAATGGGCTAAAACAACCCATTCCAGAAGCTTGGCTCGCAATAGCGAGCTGGGCTTCTGTCCAGCCCGTGCAGGGGAGTTTTTCTCCCCTGATTTCTGTACTTCTTCCTCTCCATTTGATTTTTCTTTCCCTCCCACTTCTTCTACATCAAATCTAACATAATTTGGGCTTCTCCTTGCCACACCAAGTCCATTAAGTCATCCACACACTAAATCATTCCATCATTTCCAAAATTTCTAACATGAACAAAGTATTCTCCATTCATCAAAGACAATAATTTCTGAAATATAAAGAACTAATCCAAAGAAAATCATTTGAAGAACAAAGATTCCGGATTGTTGCAAAACAACAACTTAAAGGAGAATATGTAGAAAACATTACTCAAGCATCTCAAAGATAAAACCATAAATTGTAAAGAGAAAACAACATATAGTAGAGATCCATAAAAATCATTCACATTAATCAACAAACACCATATTAGCTGTAGTATTTACTTGCCTCAAGTCAAGAATAGGGGGCAAACCACTCCAAGAGCACCTCTCTAATAGCAAAGCCCCAAATCTACAAAAGCCCCAAAAATATCCAAGAGAAAACCCTTGAAAATCAATCTTTTACAAATCTCAATGAAAACCCTTGCATGTATCATAAAAATACTCCAAATGGTTTGGAAAACAAAGATCTAAAGAAAGAAATCCATCGCTAACCTTTTTGAAGCTCAAATAAGGAAGAAGAGCATGGAAAAGTGGTCTCTCCTAGCTCAAATCCTTTGAAAATGGCATCCTTGGAAAGCTAAGAGAGAGGAGAAGAAGATTGGGAGATCAACCCTCCATTTAACACTCAAGATGAGGGGTTACAAAGAGGAGAGAGAAAGTGCTGGGAGAAAACCCTAGGCTCCCCTCTAGTTGCAGGAAAAATGAAGAATGGGGAAAGAGAAGAACCCATTGTGGTTTTATAAAGTGGGCTGGGCCCCATGGGCCCCAACATAGCAAAGGCTGAAACTAACATTTGTGGGTCCCGAATGAGATCGACGAAGAAGGCAAAATCGATCAAGGAAATATTTACTTTCCAAAAAGTATATTTTCCCCAATTTCTGAAATTTTCGAAATTTATGGACAGATTTAGTGAAAATGTCATTTTTGCCCATTTTTCTCGAAAAACACGATTTTTGAGCATCAAATCAAAACGGTCAAAACATGAAAGTTGTTCAACTTAATGAGATGAGTCAAAATACACTAAATTTGGAAATTTTAGAAATCAAGAGTAATTTCTTGTAAAAATATATTTTACAAAGGCCGGGTCAAACTAAAGTCAACGGTCTTCAAAATCTCCAAGGCTATGAAAAATCTAGTCAAGCTCAAAGACAAGGTCAAACCAACTCTAATCTCGCTTAAAAAGCTAAACCATAATTAAAACAATACTAAACAAAAGAACTGGGGGTCGGGGTCTAACAACGGGTATAAAACATGAATATTTGACAAGACATGTATTCCTTTAAAGCATGTATCAAACATGAATATCTAGCAAAACATGTATCCATTTAAAACGTGTAGAACATGGATATTTGACAATTCGAGAATTCAATTAAAACAAGTACAAAGCACGAACATTTAAAAAATCGGGGATTCATTTAAAACATGTATGAAGCATGTGTATTTAAAACAGTAAGGGTATCAAGGATCGGGAACTGTCAAGATGGCAACCACACAAAGCTAAATCCTCTCTCACTAAAGTGATGAGAGCACATACCCTACAGGATCATTGACCTCAGTCACACAAGGTGAGGAGCGACAATGATAAAATACTATAATATACATATATATACTCTGTGGGACCACGGTAGCGAACCGGGTAAAAACTCTGCGGATTCCAGACTGCAGCTGACTAACAGGAGGGGAAGGATCTCCAAGTCGGTGGATCAAACCGATAAGGTTGTCCAAGCTTAGTGGTGCCGACTCATAGGTCAAATACAAGAAATCAAAACAACTATATAATAACGGAACAAGGTGCCCATAGGCACAAATGCACATTCATATCTGGTCGAGCATCTACAGGCTAGCAAAAGCTAAACACATTTTCCAAATAAATGCATAATAACGGAACGGGGTGCCCATAGGCACAAATGCACATTCATATCGGGTCGAGCATATACGGGTTATCAAAAGCTAAACACATTTTCCAATACTTTCGAGACAAGTCCAAATCATAAGATATGATGTTTGAAAAGCACAATTAAGATTCAGGTCAAGATGAACATGAATGGATCTCCAACATTCTCCTCACTAAGTGTTGAAGGTCCAAGATTTAAATCAATGTAAATAGGGTCTCGTTTGTCAATTTAACATTTATTTGGTACTCCATAGGAATTAGAGACAACCCGGGACCTTACACACATTGACAAGTCTACAAGACCTTTAACAAGATTAGAATGATGGTCCTTTTTCCTTACTATAGTCTTACATAATTCTTCGAAAATAATCAATTAAATTATATGATTTCGGTCAGCTTTTCGGTTGGCTGTCAGCTAGCCGAAAGGCTGACCCACGGCTGACCGAAATTCTGACCGAGTACAGAAATGGGGAGAAAGTAGCTCTCTGGAATTCGAATTGAAAAATATTTCGGTTAGCTTTTCGGTTAGTCGAAATGCTACAATCAGAATTCGACAAAAATTGCAGCTCTCTGGAATTCGAACGGAAAATATTTCGGTTGGCCGAAAAGCTGACCGAAACGCTATAGGACTGATTTCTGAAGCTGTTTTCAGTCCTCCCTTCCTTCAAACCTTTCTCATTTTTAAGGGTCAGATCCCTACACGACATTGAGTTGAAAACTCCACCATTTCTACAGTTAAAATTTCCTTTCTCAACACTTCAAATCCACCATTAGAATCTCCAAAGCATTCACCCAACACCTCCTTTCCATCCATTCAAATCACGTGGAATCCATTACAACATAAGCCATTTGAATTTAACATAAAACAATGCACATTTACAAGAGATAGAATGAGATAGAAAGACACATTAATAGGTGCATTTGAAATCAATAGAAGACAAGTCATAACCATGATTTAAGCAAATCAAATCATGAATGAGAAAATTAAGAACATGCATAAATATGATTTTATAGCATTAAATGAATCATTTCATCTACTTGCCTTGGGTCCAAGCTAATGCAAATCAACCTCTAATCACACTCCAAGCGAAGAAATCACAACCTTTTCAAAAACGCCCAAAAACAAGCCTAAAATGTCAAAACCAAGAAATATAAAGAGAAAGCTTTCAATAATGGAGATGGAGAGTCTCATGGGCTAGGAAAACACAAATCTAGGAGATGGAGAGAATCACTTATATGGAAGACCTTCAAATGCACAAAGTTAGCTCAAAGAGGATCCTAAGATGGCTGGTTTTCTCTTCAAATGGCATCAATGGAGAGCTCTCAAGGTGAAGAAGAAGATGGAGTCCATTTCTCCATTTGGGCAAGATTTAGAAAGGGTTGGAGATGAAGAAGCAAGAAGAAGAACAAGAACTCGGAAAAAGCTCTCAAAGGAGCTGAAACTCCTCCCTCACTGTGCTGGGACAGTTTTGGGGAAGAAGGGAGAGGGGTGGTACTTTATATAATGGGTGGGTGTGGGCCCCACCACACTTAGAAACACTTAAAATTTGCAATGAAGATTAGATGGCTTTCTAGACCTTGGATTAAGAAACTTAAAACATGAAAAGTGTCCGAAATAAAATTATCTTTCCAACAATGTTAATATTGACATACTTCCGGAGTCCACAGAAAAAGTCAACCATTTGGTCAAAGGGATCAAAATAATGGAAACTTTGGGATTTCAAGGGTTAAAACATCGATTTCTGGGCCTCAGATGCGATCGACCAAGAAGAGAGAAATGTTTATCATAAAATCTAGTTTCCAAAAAGTATATATTTGGCAAGGTTCTGAGATCTCGAGATTTGGGCCCAGATTCAATGTGAAAAGACTGATTTTGCCCCCAGGGCTAGAAAAACCGATTTTCAGAGTTTCGGATGGGCATGGAGTGGACACGAAAGTTGTAGGGAATGGCGAGATTAGTCAAACAAATTTGAAATGGGAATTTTTAGAAATCAAAGAGAATCTCTCCAAAATGACCACACAAAATAAATAGGACCCTATGGTCACTGTCTAGGTTCACTGGCTTACAAAACTCTCCAAAACTAAAGAAAATGGTAGTCTAACTCCGAAATTCAATCAAACAAATGGTAAACCCACTGAGAAAACAAATCTAAGATTAAAATCATGCTAAACCAGGAAATCTGGGGTCTGGGGTCGGGTTCTCACATCGTCCCCCACTTAGAACATTTAGTCCTCCAAATGAACTAAACAAATCCAAAAGTAAGTGGGGACATTGATCCCGCACCTCGAAAACAAAACCACAAATCAAGAATCCAAAATAATCCTCTCGAAAACAACTGAACTCGCTGGGTCATCCTCGCTGTAGAACTCTTCGATTAATTATCAACAGTCGTCAAACATTCTTCCACTGGCTCGAATCTGTCATTGCCCTGCCAATCTGACTGCCCATGAAATTTGCCAACTCTGACTCTTTCTAAACTCAACCAAGTCTCTTGCTTGTAAACACCTTGATATTGAAAATTCTTGGAACCATTCTGTTGACCTCGTCGTAACTGTCGAAGCTATGATCTCATATCCACTACACAATCTTCAAGGTGAACTCTTGCCAGTTCTAACTCTTTCCGCTCGTTGCTCTTGATCCTCTGTACAACAATCAGTCTCTGACACTAACATGCTTGTCCCTTCACCATTCTTCATCAATTGAAACTCTGCACACACTCTTAACTGTTCTGCCAAATCTGCTTTCCCAACCAACATCCATAATAACTGATTTCCTGCTCCTCATATTTATGCATTGAAATCCGAAGTCCCTCATGTCGATAAAATCTATGAAAATCTTCATTATCATGCAATCAAGTAGAGGTCCTCTCTGCAGTCAACTCTTTCATTAGCTGCTGAAATTAAACTCCAAAAGCTTCTAACCACACAAATGACACATCCTGTTGGGTCTACTCCTCCACATGGCTGCACTTGTTGAAAATCCCAAAATAATTTCTCTAACAAAACTCATCAAATTTTAGAAATCTCTAACTCTAAACATCTCCTTGGAGTTTTACCAACTGAAAATTTGTCTCTATACATTGATGATCTGTACTGCTCCTGTATAACTGCACTATCCCCAGTCAAACTCTCTTATTTTGGTTGAAGATCTCAAACTGTCCAAACCTCACTTGGTAATTTGCTCCTTTGACACAATCAATATTCAAAGAATCCTTCCATCAAACCTCTAACACCTTTCAGATTTTCTTACACGATCTCGAATCTGCTACTCCTGTCCATCAATGTCGGTCCAAGAGAATGGAAGTTCTGACTCATCCTGATGTACTGTCACCTTGTCTCTGTCAGTCCTGGAATTCCATTATATGTTTTTACTAATTCTTCGAAATATTATCTCATTCTTCTGTCTACTCTTGGCTTCAGAAAATTTGGTGACGATGAGTACTACCAGATGTGTCTTACTTCAGGTAATGTCGTCCAGTCCTCGGTACACTTCTGTTGTCTCCGTCTGTTTGTTGAAATCACAAGGTTCACAACACTGTAGGTTTCCATCTCTGACCAAACCTGTTAACACTCTAACTGTCATGTTACTCCACATGTCCCAACTTCGTAGGGTGTGCTTTTGTCAAAATCTATCTCTGTCTTCCGGTCTTCTACCCAGGCTCCAAAATATCCAAAAGTTTTTATTACTCTGACTCTTTCTTTCGGTTGCCATTGGTCCTTTGCACGATGGTCAGTCCTCGACTATACATGTTTGTCTACTACTCATCACACTCAAACGATTACAACTCTGCATTTAAATATCAAAATTGTTTTAATCAAACCTTGGTTGCTCAATCTTCTGCCTCTGTTTCAGGTTCACCATCCTCAAGTCTTGCACATGTGCCCTTCTTCTCTGGATCTTTCAACTGACCTTGTCCATATATTATGATTCTTCTGCTCGCATCTGCACAGTGTCCAACTAATATCCCAAATCCATAAAGTCCACAAGATTTCTTTTATCACATGACCAAGTGACTATCCATTCTGTATATAGTTCTTTGTACCACAGCTGAAAACTTACTTCCCATGATTATAACCACACACTGATGCATCCTGCCGAGTCGACTTCACCATCCTAGCCACAATTATTAAACCTCCTCGAACAACTCTTCGTCATAAGTTCATCGATACGCGAGAAACTTCTAACTTTTGGCATCGACTTGAAGCTCTATCAACTGAAAGTCACCTCAACCGTCCTGAAATCCACCACTTATCTGGTCTCTGGAGTCTCTTGACTTAGGAAAATCGCTTAAGTTCAGCCCAAACATTTGTACTTACCTATTTTGGCTTGCCACATGACGGTTCTCAATCAACTGCAAATAGTCTTGAAGTGTTGCCAATGCCTCTTGTTGACTGACAACTATACAATTCTTCTCTTGCTGCTGATATCTGTGATGCCAAAAAAGCTAAAACATTGCCAAATCCTTCGAGAACCACATGCTAAGACCACAAAACTTTGACTCTCTGGCGCGAAAACAACAAAAAGACACTGAATGTGGGTGCGGAGACATTAAATCCTCCCCCACTAGAAAAGAATTTGGTCCCCCAAATTCCCTAGTAATAACAAAAGGGGAAGAGACCATGAGAGTCTCCCCCACTGGAAGAAAAACAAATCCAAGTTCGACAAAATAATATCTAGTCAAAACAAGATCACAAATCTAATGATTCCTCACCACACGTCTTAAGGTTCCTATAGTATTTTATTTCCTAGAAACCTGCCCGCTCTGATACCAGTCTGTCACGACCCCAAACACGAGGGGCCGTGAAAATTGTTGGGAGTTAAGTAATGATTAAGTTTCTCCCAAGAACCGCGTGTGTGAGGATAACACGTTCCAACACATCCTGAATATATATATTTTTTTTGCAGAAGCTTTCGTGGCGTTGCGACCTGAAGTCCGTGGCCTTGTATTCCGTGTCGCACTCAACCACTAACATATTGCTATCATATCAATGAACATATCAGACTGGAACAAACCATTATAACAAAATACAGAGATGACAGTATCTGGATATTATATTCCCATATATGTTCAAGTTACAATATCAAGATGCATTAATTACAATCCCAAGAAAAAGGCTAACAAAAACCATACAATAACAAGCTAAATAAACACTACCCCACATATGACGTAACTCAGATGTCAAGCTCAATGTCTATGTGACATAGCCGACAAACTACCTGCAACTCATGGCTCCACAGTCAACACAAGCACTCATCTCGGGCGAAGAAGTCTGAACCTGAGTACCAAAGTAGTGGGTCAGACACGACGGTCTGGCAAGTGGTTGAAAGGATATAAAAAATATATTGAAAAATAAAACATATGATAAATCACGCTATTTGATCAAAAGCTGTACATAATTAAAATGTATAGAAATTTGTGAACATCTGACAAAATCCTATGTTCATATAAAACGGGTATAAAACATGAATATTTGACAAGACATGTATTCCTTTAAAGCATGTATTAAAAGTGAATATCTAGCAAAACATGTATCCATTTAAAACGTGTAAAACATGGATATTTGACAATTCGAGAATTCATTTCAAACAAGTACAAAGCAAGAACATTTAACAAATCGGGGATTCATTTAAAACATACATGAAGCATGTATATTTAAAACAATAAGGGTATCAAGGATCGGGAACTGTCAAGATGGCAACCACACAAAACTAAATCCTCTCTCACTAAAGTGGTGAGAGCACATACCCTACAGGATCATTGACCTCAGTCACACAAGGTGAGGAGGGACAATGATAAAATACTATAATATACATATATATACTCTGTGGGACCACGGTAGCGAGCCGGGTAAAAACTCTGCGGATTCCAGACTGCAGCTGACTAACAGGAGGGGAAGGATTTCCAAGTCGGTGGATCAAACCGACAAGGTTGTCCAAGCTTAGTGGTGCCGACTCATAGGTCAAATACGGGAAAACAAAACAACTGTATAATAACGGAACGGGGTGCCCATAGGCACAAACGCACATTCATATCCGGTCGAGCATATACAGGCTAGCAAAAGCTAAACACATTTTCCAAATAAATGCATAATAACGGAACGGGGTGCCCATAGGCACAAATGCACATTCATATCGAGTCGAGCATATACGTGTTAGCAAAAGCTAAACACATTTTTCAATACTTTCAGGACAAGTCCAAATCATCAGATATGATGTTTGAAAAGCACAATTAAGATTCGGGTCAAAATGAACATGAATGGATCTCCAACATTCTCCTCGCTAAGTGTTGAAGGTCCAAGATTTGAATCAATGTAAATAGGGTCTCGTTTGTCAATTTAACATTTATTTGGTACTCCATAGGAATTAGAGACAACCCGCGACCTTACGCACATTGACCTACAAGACCTTTAACAAGATTAGAATGATGGTCCTTCTTCCTTACTATAGTCTTACATAATTCTTCGAAAATAATCAAATAAATTCTATGGTTTCGGTCAGTTTTTCGGTTGGCTGTCGGCTAGCCGAAAGGCTGACCCACGGCTGACCGAAATTCTGACCGAGTACAGAAATGGGGAGAAAGTAGCTCTCTGGAATTCAAACTGAAAATATTTTGGTTAGCTTTTCGGTTAGCCGAAATGCCACAATCAGAATTCGACAAAAATTGCAGCTCTCTGGAATTCGAACCGAAATTATTTCGGTTAGCCGAAAAGCTGACCGAAACTGCTACAGGACTGATTTCTGAAGCTGTTTTTAGTCCTCCCTTCCTTTAAACCTTTCTCATTTTTAAGGGTCAGATCCCTACACGACATTGAGTTGAAAACTTCACCATTTCTACATTTAAAATTTCCATTCTCAATACTTCAAATCCACCATTAGAATCTCCAAAGCATTCACCCAACACCTCCTTTCCATCCATTCAAATCACGTGGAATCCATTACAACATAAGCCATTCAAATTTAACATAAAACAATGCACATTTGCAAGAGATAGAATGAGATAGAAAGACACATTAATAGGTGCATTTGAAATCATTAGAAAATTAAGAACATGTCTCTTTTCTTAAATATATGTACGATGGAAAACTTGAAAGAAGTTGATTTCCTTTTTACTTGCGAAGGTCGATCCCCGGATCACCAATTGCAATTCCAAGTAAAACAAAAAATCTGGCACACCCACACACAAAAAAATATTGATGCACGCCTTTGCCCCCCCGGGCACTAAAGGGTCGATCAAACAGACTCCCACGTCCACCAACCTCGGTATCACCTAGCAGAATGCGCGGTCCATCAAGCTGGCACACCTGGTGGGACTCGTTCATTTGAGAACACGATGCTAGAAATGAAATATTTGCATATCATATCTTTTGCTCTATGCTTATACTTCTTTTCTGGATTCCTTGGCTACTTTCTAATTGGTGGCCTATGTTGGATTCCGCATCTAAAAAAAATGAGATGGGAGTTTTTGGCAATTTCTAATTCTTCAAATTTATTTCCGCTATTTATTTTTTAAAAAAAAAAATCAAAAAATCAGATTTCTCATTTTGGATTCAAAATTGAGAAACTTTGATCCTTTCCTTTTTGGGCACCAGTGCTTGTAGAAATGTTGAGCCTGTGATGAATCGGGGAATGGGCCATCGTTTCTCTTCGATGTATCTGTTCGGGATTTAAAAAAAATCAGATTTCTCATTTTAGATTCAAAACTGAGAAACTTTGATCCTTTCCTTTTCGGGCACCTGTGCTTGCAGAAATGTTGAGCCTATGACGAATCGGGGATTGGCCATCGTTTCTCTTCGATGAGTCTGTTCGGGATTTCAAAAAAAAAATTAAATAAATCAGATTTCTAATTTTTGATTCAAAATTGAGAAACTTTGATCCTTTCCCTTTCGGGCACCGGTGCTTGCAGAAATGTTAAGCCTGTGACGAATCAGAGATCGGGCCATCGTTTCTCTTTGATGAGTCTATTTGGGATAAAAAAAGACGTAGACCACTAAGGTTAAACCAATTGCGTTCTTTGATCACGATTGATTCAAGAAAAGCCTTGTCCAGAGTGTGGAGACAGCTTGACTGTTCTAGGCAAGGGTCCTCCAAACGGGTTCATTAAGTAATCCTACCCTTACCTAGGGGCAATTCTTTCAATCGAAATTTCATAAGACCGGGTTAGGAGGCCTATGTGTACTCTCTCGTCTTTTAAATAAAAATGTTTAAAATAAAAAGATTTTAAAATACAAATTTTAAAATAAAAAAAAATCAAAATAAAAAATTTTTAAATAAAAAAAATCAAACAAAAAACTTTAAAAAAATTTCAAAAAAAATCCAAAAAAAAAAAAACTTCCGTCATTTTGGGTTCAGATCTAAGAAATTTTGGTCTCCTCCCTTCTGAGCACTGGCGCTCGAGAAAATCGTTGAGCCCGTGTTCAGATTGGATTGCCTTTTGCTCTCTTTGATGAACCCGATCTTGGCCTTTTTAAAAAAAAATCTCGTCATTTTTTGGTTCAGATCTCGAGAAATTTTGGTCTCTTCCCTTCTGGACACTGGTGCTCGCGGAAATCGTTGAGCCCGTGTTTAGATTGGAATACCATCTACTCTCTTTGATAAATCAAATCCTGACCTTTCAAAACAGAGAATCTCATCTCACAATGCGGTCTCCAAACATTTGTGCCTAGCGGTACTGATACGCCCTTTCAGGGTCTACGGTATTTGCGACCGGCACATTTGTCACTCCAACCTTATATTCTTCTTACCTCGAGCAAGCTCTGCTTCTCGATAAGTCGAATTTAGGTTCACAATTGCTTCTAGCAGTCATTGGAATGCTCATTCTGGGCTCACCATACTTGCGATCATAACAATTATACCCTCTATGGCTTTTTGCCTTCTTCATGTCGCTTGGGTCATGCCCCTCTAGCGATTTGAAAAGATAAAACCATAGAACTTCCCATTTATGATCATTATATTCTTGTGATTACTAATTGATGTGGTCTTGTTTCAGAAATTTTTTGAAAACTAACAATGGCAGCTTCACTAACCATTACTTTCGCTGAGAACAAGCACCAACTCATGCTTCAACAGAAGCAAAACACGCGCACTTACAAGCGCCCCATCAGCTGCCAAAGCGTCAACTCCCTCAGTAACTCTCTGAACTCCGGGTCTACCTCGACTCCCCGGACTATCGTCTTTGGGACGCTGGGACCATTCCCATTTCCCGAGGAACAAACTGCTCCTTCTAAGAAGCAGAAGCTCGCCTCCCAACGTGTCACTATCATGACACGAAAGGCGAGCACCAAAAAGCCCGAAGCCCGTGGCACCCCCACGAAGCCTCGACCCACAAACAACCAAATCTATCCTAAGACTTGGTCCCCAAGACCTTCACCAAAATAAAGAAGGTCCTAAACATCCACCAAGCCAGCATACCTGGCCCCACTCAAGGAGAACCAGTTCTACCCTCTTGCCTACATGAAAGAGGAGAGACCCATCTCCAACCTGACTCCCAAGTCAACCCAGCATGAGCCGGCTTGTTCTTACAAGCCCAAAATCAAGTCATGCATCACAAGGCCTCTGCAAGCACCTGCCAAGGCCTACAATTCTTCGGTTCGACCCTTCATATCTACAGGGGCCGAACTCAAAATTTTCAAAGCTTCGCTGCAACAGGCGAAGGACCGGGATCGCATCCTGTCCTTGCCTAGCTACAAAGAAGACAGGCTTGGCTGCTGCGCCCGAGGGAGCACATCCTTCATTGTCAAAGCCCAGCCAAAGCTGGCCGAATCTCAAATTGCTCGTCGTATACGCCGCCGCGCGTCGTATCGACAAAAGAGACTAGAGAAGCAAAGGACCCAGCCTCCTTGTCGCGACCCCGGACCGGGTTAGGGGAAACAAATCCGGGATCGGGACTATGATGATGCCGCGCCACGTGCATCTCTTTGGCTAATCCGCACACGGAATTAAGAAAATATTTATCCGTGCATGTGATTTCCCACAGGGTTCCGCGGTGAGGATTATCCATGCATATCATCTCACAAGTAAACATATCAAACATATATTCAAGATTGCGGAAGCGTGTAGTAAATCATAGTAGTGCTATTCCATTCCATAAACAAGACTGATTTATAATTGATGAGACGAGATATCAGAATGAGCAATGATCATTAGCATATTACCCAAAAGTAAGGTTAAATGTATATACAAAAGATCAGTTGATTAGTTTCCCCAAAATAGTGGTCAACAAAGACCAATACATGACAAAAGAATAAACCCAAAAGATGTTATCACAAACTCCCAAAAAATGTCGTTCTCAAAGCCTGAACGGATGTCTACATGATATCGTCAGCTTGCCACTCTATAACGCATTGCGGTTCACTGACGGCCTCCTCTGGCTCCTCCTCGATGGTAATGGGTTTGGGACCTGAGTACCAAAATAAATGAATCAGACACGACGGTCTGGCAGGTAGGTGAAAAGATATGATAATACATTTGAAATAATGATACCTTAGAAAATGTATTGAAAACCTGTATAAATAATGAATTTCATAAAAGACAATGCATCATTTAATAGGTAAAGGCATGAGCAATATAAAATAATAAGGTACCAAGAATAAGGAACTGATAGGGTGGCAACCACACAAAGCTAAATCCTCTCTCACAAGAGTGATGAGAGTTATCAGGGCGTTGCTCTCGGTCACACAAGGTGAGGAGATTCAACGACGTTGACCTCAGTCACACGAGGTAAAGAGAGTCAACGAATTTATATAATCATATACATATAGCAAGACAAGAACACGGTAGCGAACCGGATAGCAATACAAGACAAGACCCAAGCTGCAACTGGCAGGACAAGAGGGGGATCTCCAAACCGGTGGATCAAACCGATAAGGTATATCCAAGCTTAGTGGTGCCGACTCATAGGTCATGTGCAAGAAAACAAAACAATACATATGTATATCGGGGCAAGATGCTAATCATCATACAATATATTACATCGGGTCAAGCAAGAACAAGATAGCAAAAATGCTAGAAACCGTTTCCGGGACAAGACTAGTTACAAGACATGAAACTTGAAATTCTACAAGTGAAATCCGGTAAAATCAGGTACAAATGGATTATGTAAATCTTCGGGCCAAGTGTCTGAGGTCCGAGTTTAAATCAATGAGTGTAGGGTCTCGTTTGTCAATTTACTATTTATTTGGTACTCCACAAGAATTAGAGACAACCCGGGACCTTACGCACATTAATAGGTTACAAGACCTATAACGAGATTAATGGTGTTTCTCCCTCACTATAGTCTTACAATTCTTCTGACATAATCAATTAAATTCGATGACTTCGGTCAGCTTTTCGGTTGCTGTCGGCAAGCCGAAAGGCTGACCCACGGCTGACCGAAATTCTGACCTAGAACAGGAATGGGGAGAAAGTAGCTCTCTGGAATTCTAACCGGAAACATTTTGGTTAGCTTTTCGGTTAGCCGAAATGCTATAATCAGAATTCAACAAAATTTGCAGCTTTTTGGAATTTGAACCGAAACATTTCGTTTAGATTTTCGGTTAGCTGAGACTCCACAATCAGAAGTTAACAAAAACTGCAGCTTTCTGGAATTCGAACCGAAACATTTTGGTTAGCTTTTCGGCTAGCTGAAATGCCACAATCAGAATTCGACAGAAATTGCAGCTCTCGAGAATTCAAACCGAAACCCCTTCGGTTAGCCGAGATTCTGATCGAAACAGCTACGGGACTGGTTTCTGAAACTGTTTTCAGTCCTTCTTTCCTTCAAATCTTTCTCATTTCTAAGGGTTAGATCCCTACACAATATTGAGCTAAAAACTCCACCATTTCTACATTAAAATTCCCATTCTCAACACTTCAATTCCACCATTTGAATCTCCAAAACATTCACCCAATACCTCCATTTCCGTCCATTCAAATCACTTGGAAACCATTACAACATAAGCCATTCAAATTTTCATAGAGAAATGCACATTTGCAAAGGATGGAAAGGCACATTAATAGGTGCATTTGAAACAATAGAAGTCAAGTATAAATCATGGTTTAAGCAAATCTAATCATAATTGAGAAAATTAAGAAAATGCATAAATCTGATTTTCACATTAAATGCATCAATTCATCCACTTGCCTTGGGTCCAAAGCTAGCAAATTAAGCTCTAATCACCTCTTAAGCTCACAATCAAACACCTATACAAAAGCCCCAAAATCCAACCCTAGAATATCAAAATCCAAGCAAAACAAAACGAAATCTTTCATTAATTGAAATGGAGCTTCTCTAAGGCTCAACAAACAAGAACCTAGGAGATGGAAAGGAGCTCTTACCCAGAAGGCCTTCAAATAAGCAAGGCTAGCCCAAGGAGAAATTCGAAATCTAAGAATCCCCTCAAAAACGGTACCAAATGAAAGCTCTTGCAAAGGGGAACAAGATTTGTGAAGCTTCCATAACGATTTGAGCAAGCTTTGATGATGATTTGTGAGGAAGAACACAAGGAGAAAAAGAGGAAGGTGGCTGCTGCTGGGGCTTCTCTTGTGCAGGAATTAGGGCAAGCAAATGGAATGAGGAAGGTGGGTTCTCTATATATACAAAGGAGAGAGTGGGTCCCACAACTTAAAACATTCATCGGGCTAAAAACATGCGTCTCGGGACCTCAAATGAATTCGACGAAGAAGACAAAGTTGTTCGACGAAATATCTAGTTTCCAAAAAGTGTATGTTTTGCAAGTTTTAGTGACATTGAAAATCATGTCCAGATTTTGGGTAAAAGACTGTTTTGCTCTCAAATTGAGAAAAGTTGAGTTTCGGGCCCTCGAATGAGAACGAGGTCAACACAAAAGTTGTAGGGAATAATAAGATAAGTCAAACAGGATTAAAAACACAATTTTTGGAAATCATGATTAAACCCCCAAGCTCACACAATTCCATAACAAAAACCCCCAAAGGGTCCCACAAATCAAGAAGGCTCTCAAAATTCCCCAAAGCTGTTATAAAAGCTATTCTAACCCAAAACTAAGTCCAAATCCACTAAACACACTTATAGCTAAGACACAACTTAATTAACACTAATCGAGGTCTCTCGGGTCAGGGTCTTACATCCTCCACCCCTTAGGACATTTGGTCCTCCAAATGAAATAAACTCACCTCCGGTAGTAGGTGCGGGTACTTCTTCTGAACTTGATCCCGTAGTTCCTAAGTTGCCTCTTCCATTCCATGATTCTCCCAAAGCACTTTGACCCACTGAATAGTCCGAGTTCTCAACTCTTTTCCTTGGTGTCAATAATCTGCTTAGGCTTCTCAACATATGTAGCATCTTCTCTGATTTCCAACGGCTCATAACGGAGTATATGCAATCTATCGGGAACGTACTTCTTCAACATAGATACATGAAAAACATTGTGTACGCCGGAGAGTTCGAGTGATAAGGCTAATCTGTAAGCCACGTCACTAATCCTACTCACAATATCATACAGTCCGATGCATCTCGGAGACAACTTACCTTTCTGCCCAAACCTCAATGTTCCATGAGTAGGTGACACTTTCAAGAAAATCTTATCTCCTTCTTTGAACTGTAAGTCCCTTCTATGAGAATCTGCATAGCTCTTCTGCCTACTCTGAGCCACTTTCAGACGTTTTTGGATCAATTTGACCTTGTCACTTGTCTCACTAACAATGGTCGGTCCATGAAAACTGTGAGTGCCAACTTCTTCCCAACAAACAGGTGTCCTACACCTTCTGCCATACAAAGCCTCAAAAGATGTCATCCCGATACTCGAGTGGAAACTGCTGTTGTAAGCAAACTCACACAATGGTAAGGCTTCATCCCATTGAGTCTTGAAATCTAACACATAAGCTCTAAGCATGTCCTCAAGTGTCTGAATTGTCCTCTCTGACTGGCCATTGGTCTGTGGGTGATAGGCTGTGCTGAACTGTAACTTCGTACCCATAGACTCATGCAATGTCTTCCAAAATCTCGAGACGAATCTGCTTCTCTATCGGATGTGATGGAAACTGGTTGTCCATGTCGACTGACAATCTCTATGACGAACAACTGTGCCAAAGGAAACATATGCATCTTCTTCCCAGCCTTCATCGGTAGGAAATGAGCTGACTTGGTGAGACGGTCCATGATGACCCAAATAGCATCATTGCCTCTACTAGTCTTTGGTAATCCCGAGATGAAATCCATGGTAATGTGCTCCCATTTCCATTCCGGAATCTCTAATGGCCGTAGCAACCCTGGAGGCTTCTGATGTTCTGCCTTGATCAACTGACATGTCATACATCGAGAGACAAATGCTGCGATTTCTCTCTTCATGTTGTTCCACCAAAATCTGTTCTTCAAGTTTTGGTACATCTTTGTCCTACCCGGATGTATGGAATGCTTGGTATTGTGAGCCTCTGTCATGATATCATTCCTCAAGTCCTCCAAGTTAGGCACACATAGACGGTCTTGGTAGTACAAAACTCCATCCACAACACGAAAATCCGGACGATCTGCTATATGCTCTGAAATCTTGGCCAACTCTAGGTCTTGCAACTGATTCTCTTTGATCTTCTGAATGAAAGAAGGCTCTGACACTGACATATTTACTAACATAACACCATTCCTTAGAGGCTGAAAATCTACTCCCAACTCCTCGAACTGCTGAAAAACATAACTTCCCCGAAGACTTGCCATGCTAACTGACTTCCTGCTCAAGGCATCTGCAACTACATTCGCCTTCCCCGGGTGATACTTGATTGGAAAATCATAGTCCTTGATATATTCCATCCATCTCCTCTACCTCATGTTCAACTCTTTTTGAGAAAACAAGTATTGTAGACTACGGTGGTCGGAGTGAACCTCAAACTTCTCTCCATAGAGATAGTGTCTCCACATCTTCAACGCTAAAACAACTGCTGCTAACTCAAGATCATGCGTTGCATAGTTCTTCTCGTGATCCTTTCAACTGCCGGGATCCATAAGCAACTACTTTCCCATCCTGCATCAACACGCATCCAAGTCCAAATTGGAAGCATCGGTAAAAATGGTGAAACCGCCGCTCCCGGATAGCAAAGTAAGGACTGGAGCTGTAGTCAATCTCTTCTTCAGCTCTTAGAAACTAGCTTCACACTTGTCCGTCCATACATAAGGTGCATTCTTCCTTGTCAACTTTGTCAAAGGTGACGCAATTGACGAAAATCCTTGCACAAACCTCCGATAATATCCTGCTAATCCAAGAAAACTCCTGATCTCTGATGCATTCTTCGGTCTCTCCCAATTCATAATTGCTTTAATCTTGGACGGGTCCACTGATAATCCTTCCTTGGAGATGATATGACCCAAAAATGTGACTTGGTCCAACCAAAGTTCACACTTATCGAGTTTTGCAAACAACTGATTCTCCCTCAAAAGCTAGAGTGATTTCCTCAAATGTTCTTCATGCTCTTCTTTGGTCTTGGAATACACCAAAATATCATCAATAAACACCACTGTGAACTGATCCAAATACTTTGCAAATATCTTGTTCATCAATGCCATGAATACCGCCGGTGCATTCGTCAAACCGAATGGCATCACTAGAAACTTGTAGTGTCCATATCTTGTCCGAAAGGCTGTCTTCGGTACATCTGAATCTCTAACTCTCAACTGACGATCTCAAATCAATCTTCGAAAAGTAATCAGCTCCTTGCAACTGATCAAATAATTCATCTATCCTTGGCAATGGATACTTGTTCTTGATGGTCACTTGGTTCAATCTTCGGTAGTCAATGCACATTCTCATAGAACCATCTTTCTTTTTCACAAACAACACTGGTGCTCCCCACGGTGAAATACTCAGCCTCACAAAACCTTTGTCTAACAATTCTTGCAACTGAATCTTCAATTCTCCCAATTCTATCGGAGCCATTCTATAGGGTGCAATAGATATCGGAGCGGTCTCCGGTAACAACTCATTGGTGAAATCTATCTTTCTGATAGGTGGTAAACCTAGTATCTCCTCCGGAAAAACATCCGGGAATTCCCAAACAATAGGGGTCTCCTCCACCCCTTGGGACCGTTTATCCTCCATGATAAATGCCAAATATGCCTCACAACCACTTCTTAGAAGTCTATCAGCCTTCAACGCTGAAATAAACCCTGCACGAGGATTACTCCTCTCTCCTTGAAACAACACCCCTGCTTGGGTCTCCCTCTAACTTAAAAGTTAGGGTCTTATGGAAACAATCCATAGTAGCATAGCAACCTGCTAACCAATCCATCCATAGGATGACATCAAAATCCTGCATCTCCAATAAAATGAGATCTGCCGGTAACACTACTTCTCCTATTTTGACTGGACAACTAGAGTAAAAAGTCCTACAAATAACTTCCTTACCTAAAGGGGTAGTCACAGTCAAAATGAAATCCAGTTCTCTAGCATGCATGTCAATCAACTTAGCAAATTTTGGAGATAGGAATGAGTGAGTAGAGCCAGGATCAAACAAATTCCTAGCATCAAAACCACAGATGAGAAGTGTACCTTCCACTACGTTGCCTTCTGCCTCTACATCAGCTCTATTGACAACATAGAGTTGTGCCCTTTGGTGTGGCCTGTTCTGGATTTGTTGCTGCCTACCCTGCTGTGCATTCTTGTTCTGATTCTGAGGACGTTGATTATGATTCTGGTTTTTCCCTTGCTGACGGGCATGTTGTTGTTGTTGCTGCTGTGGCCTATACTGCTGTTGTGGTGCCTGTTGCTGTAGTGGCCTTGCCTGATTCTGGACTACTAGTGCATTTTGAGGTGGTGCCTGATGCTGTACTCCCGGTTGTCGCCGATTCTGCCTGTTATGCCTTGGGCAATCCCTCCTCTGGTGGTTCATCGAACCACATCCGAAACATGCTCCTGACATAGTACGGCACTGGGCACTTTCGTGGTTCTTCCCACAGTGGATGCAAACTAATGGATTCTATGCATTCTGCTCTTGCCTTGGCCTCTTATTCTGATTGTTCCTCTGCTGATTATTCTGCTGCTGGTGGCCTTGTCCCTTTCCTTGAACTTTGAGTATCTTGTTGTGGAAGTTCTCAAACTTATAGGCTCTCTTGACAGCTTCCTCAAATGTTGCTGGTGGTGTAATCCCGGTAGCATCCCTCTCAATGATAGGATGAAGTCCCTCAAGGAACTTTGCTATCTTTTTCTCCGCTGTATCTACCAACTCTGGAGCATATCGGGACAATCTCTCAAACTTGGTGAGGTATTCGAGGACTGTCATATTTCCTTGGACAAGTTGTTGAAATTCTGCTGCCTTTTACTTCTTCACATGTGCTGGTACATATTTGTCTCCAAACTGTTTCTTGAACTTAGTCCATTGCTGTGCATCTGCTATTGTCCTGTACTCTGCCTTAATGGTCTTCCACCATATATCTGCTAAGCTCGTGAACATAGAAGTTGCAAGTTGTACTTGTTCTATGCCCGTACACATCAAGATCTCAAAGATGCTCTCCGTATGCTCAAGCCAGTCATCTGCTGTCATTGGGTCCTCCGTTCCCATGAACTCCTTCGGGCCTCTCTTCCTGAACCGTTCGTACAACACATTGGGGTCATTTGCCCTATTGTTGACCACACCCGGTGGTGCAACTGGAATCTGCTCGGGCCTCCTTTCTAATACACCCAGTAACTGTGCCTGCATTCTAGCCATTTCCCTTGCATGATCTTCGTCCTTCTTAGCCATCTGCTCTTGCAATCTGGCCTGTGTCTCATGTGCTTAAGCCTGTAACCTTGCCTGGTTCTCATTGGCTTGACGTTGCTGGTCTAACATGGCTTGCATCATCTGTTGAAATTGGTTCTGCATATTGTTGTCCTGTGTATCCTCTGCAATAGGCCCTGTATTCTCACTGTTACTAGCAACGTGATTACTGTTTGTTGCTCGTTTGCGAGGTGGCATAACGCTGCAAAACAAATTGTTAGCACAGAAAATCATGTACAGGGAGATTACACATTACTCACACGATCCTATCTAACGAGCGTCTAACGAATTCTCGCCACGTCCTTAAGATTTCTAGTTTCTTTCAATTGCCTGAAACATGTCCCGCTCTGATACCAGTCTGTCGCGACCCCAGACCGAGTTAGGGGAAACAAATCCGGGATCGGGACTATGATGATGCCGCGCCACGTGCATCTCTTTGGCTAATCCGCACACGGAATTAAGAAAATATTTATCCGTGCACGTGATTTCCCACAGGGTTCCGTGGTGAGGATTATCCATGCATATCATCTCACAAGTAAACATATCAAACATATATTCAAGATTGCGGCAGCGTGTAGTAAATCATAGTAGTGCTATTCCATTCCATAAACAAGACTGACTTATAATTGATGAGACGAGTATTAAAATGAGCAATGATCATTAGCATATTACCCAAAAGTAAGGTTAAATGTATATACAAAAGATCAGTTGATTATTTGCCCCAAAATAGTGGTCAACAAAGACCAATACAAGACAAAAGAATAAACCCAAAAGATGTTATCACAAACTCCCAAAAAATGTCGTTCTGAAAGCCTGAACGGATGTCTACATGACATCGTCAGCTTGCCATTCTATAACGCGTTGCGGTTCACCGACCGCCTCCTCTGGCTCCTCCTCGATGGTAATGGGTTCGGGACCTGAGTACCAAAATAAATGAATCAGGCACGACGGTCTGGCAGGTAGGTGAAAAGATATGATAATACATTTGAAATAATGATACCTTAGAAAACGTATTGAAAACCTGTATAAATAATGAATTTCATAAAAGACAATGCATCATTTAATAGGTAAAGGCATGAGCAATATAAAACAATAAGGTACCAAGAATAAGGAACTGACAAGGTGGCAACCACACAAAGCTAAATCCTCTCTCACAAGAGTGATGAGAGTTATCAGGGCGTTGCTCTCGGTCACACAAGGTGAGGAGATTCAACGACGTTGACCTCAGTCACACGAGGTAAAGAGAGTCAACGAATTTATATAATCATATACATATAGCAAGACAAGAACACGGTAGCGAACCGGATAGCAATACAAGACAAGACCCAAGCTGCAACTGGCAGGACAAGAGGGGGATCTCCAAACCGGTGGATCAAACCGATAAGGTATATCCAAGCTTAGTGGTGCCGACTCATAGGTCATGTGCAAGAAAACAAAACAATACATATATATATTGGGGCAAGATGCTAATCAGCATACAATATATTACATCGGGTCAAGCAAGAACAAGATAGCAAAAATGCTAGAAACCGTTTCCGGGATAAGACTAGTTACAAGACATGAAACTTGAAATTCTACAAGTGAAATCCAGTAAAATCAGGTACAAATGGATTCTGTAAATCTGCGGGCCAAGTGTCAGAGGTCCGAGTTTTAAATCAATGAGTGTAGGGTCTAGTTTGTCAATTTACTATTTATTTGGTACTCCACAATAATTAGAGACAACCCGAGACCTTACACACATTAATAGGTTACAAGACCTATAACGAGATTAGAATGATGGTGCTTCTCCCTCACTATAGTCTTACAATTTTTCAGACATAATCACTTAAATTCGATGATTTCGGTCAGCTTTTCGGTTGGCTGTCGGCTAGCCGAAAGGCTGACCCATGGCTGACCGAAATTCTGACCTAGAACAGGAATGGGGAGAAAGTAGCTCTCTAGAATTCTAACCGAAAATATTTCGGTTAGCTTTTCGGTTAGCCGAAATGCTACAATCAGAATTCAACAAAATTTGCAGCTTTTTGGAATTTGAACCGAAACATTTCGGTTAGCCGAAACTCCACAATCAGAACTTAACAAAAACTGCAGCTTTCTGGAATTCGAACCGAAACATTTCGGTTAGCTTTTCGGCTAGCCGAAATGCCACAATCAGAACTCGACAGAAATTACAGCTCTCGGGAATTCAAACCGAAACCCCTTCGGTTAGCCGAGATTCTGACCGAAACAGCTACGGGACTAGTTTCTGAAACTGTTTTCAGTCCTTCTTTCCTTCAAATCTTTCTCATTTCTAAGGGTTAGATCCCTACACAATATTGAGCTAAAAACTCCACCATTTCTACATTAAAATTCCCATTCTCAACACTTCAATTCCACCATTTGAATCTCCAAAACATTCACCCAATACCTCCATTTCCATCCATTCAAATCACTTGGAAACCATTACAACATAAGCCATTCAAATTTTTCATAAAGAAATGCACATTTGCTAAGGATGGAAAGGCACATTAATAGGTGCATTTGAAACAATAGAAGACAAGTCTAAATCATGGTTTAAGCATATCTAATCATAATTGAGAAAATTAAGAAAATACATAAATCTGATTTTCACATTAAATGCATTAATTCATCCACTTGCCTTGGGTCCAAAGCTAGCAAATTAAGCTCTAATCACCTCTTAAGCTCACAATCAAACACCTATACAAAAACCCCCAAATCCAACCCTAGAATATCAAAATCCAAGCAAAACAAAACGAAATCTTTCAATAATTGAGATGGAGCTTCTCTAAGACTCAACAAACAAAAACCTAGGAGATGGAAAGGAGCTCTTACCTAGAAGGCCTTCATATAAGCAAGGCTAGCCCAAGGAGAAATTCGAAATCTAAGAATCCCCTCAAAAATGGTACCAAATGAAAGCTCTTGCAAAGGGGAACAAGATTTGTGAAGCTTCCATCACGATTTGAGCAAGCTTTGATGATGATTTGTGAGGAAGAACACAAGGAGAAAACGAGGAAGGTGGCTGCTGCTGGGGCGTCTCTTGTGCAGGAATTAGGGCAAGCAAATGGAATGAGGAAGGTGGGTTCTCTATATATACAAAGGAGAGAGTGGGTCCCACAACTTAAAACATTCATCGGGCTAAAAACATGCGTCTTGGGACCTCAAATGAATTCGACGAAGAAGACAAAGTTGTTCGATGAAATATCTAGTTTCCAAAAAGTGTATGTTTTGCAAGTTTTAGTGACATTGAAAATCATGTCCAGATTTTGGGTAAAAGACTGTTTTGCCCTCAAATTGAGAAAAGTTGAGTTTCGGGCCCTCGAATGAGAACGAGGTCAACACGAAAGTTGTAGGGAATAATAAGATAAGTCAAACAGGATTAAAAACACAATTTTTGGAAATCATGATTAAACCCCCAAGCTCACACAATTCCATAACAAGAACCCCCAAAGGGTCCCACAAATCAAGAAGGCTCTCAAAATTCCCCAAAGCTGTTATAAAAGCTATTCTAACCCAAAACTAAGTCCAAATCCACTAAACACACTTATAGCTAAGATATAACTTAATTAACACTAATCGAGGTCTCTCGGGTCGGGGTCTTACACTCCTACACTTCAAGTCTCTCACAAATGGGTCGAAAAAGAAAGACCCGACCAAATTATTGTTGTCCATATGGTTGGAAAAACCAGAAGATGCCAAAAGTCAGCAACAAAAATCCATGTCCGACATCTGGTGACCCGCAGCGTCTCGAGGACAAGAAGACATTCAGAAGAATCCCTTGCTCCTTTAAGCTAAGGACGACAGTGTGATCCTCCCTCAAGCTCTTCATCAAAAAGAATGAACACCAGGACGGTTTCTTCGTTTGAATCCTGAGGGATGAACGTCCTGGCTACAAATTCTGAGCCACCACCTCGCAATCCACCTTAAGATGATGCGCTCACACGCATCTAGCAGTTGGAACAAGGCCAACAGAGGATTAAAACTCTGATGGAAAACCTTCTCCTCGCCTTCCAAAATCAGGTGAACAATGAACCTCCTCCGAATCATCAAGATGATGAGGTAAACGGAGAAGAAAATGAGTCACGTGCCCTTACCAAAAAGGACATAGACAGTATCCTCGCCAAAGCAAAAGAAGAGGATATACTCAAGGAGCATGGGATCAAGCCACCATATCCCTTATGGATGGACTTGGTCCCGTTCCCCACAAAATTCAAGCATCCTACTCTCCAGACATATACGGGGAAAGAATCAGCCAGACAGCACGTCATCCGCTTCAAGATCTTGACGGGAGCTATCGCGGATCAAGATGCACTCAAGATCCTCTTTGCAAGTACCCTAAAAGGTACGGCCTTCGATTGGTACTCCACTTTGCCGGAGGACTCCATCCGAAACTGGGCCATGCTAGAGACACACTTCCTAACTCACTTCAAAGGTGAGGATCATCCCGCTACTATGGCTCAGCTGTGCAGCCTAAAATAGGGGGAAAATGAGTCAACATACGACTTCAATCACAAGTGGAAAGCAATGGCATACAAATGCTCGGATGTATTGCCACAAGCGTTGCCAGTCGACATCTGCCGAAACAACATGAGAGCTAGAATCCGCTCCATGATCATCGGTGTAAGACCCCGACCCCCAGTTCTTTTGTTTAGTATTGTTTTAATCATGGGTTAGCTTTTTAAGTGAGATTAGAGTTGGTTTGACCTTTTTTTTGGAGTTTGACTAGATTTTTCCATAGCCTTGGAGATTTGAGGACCGTTGACCTTCGTTTGACCCGGTCCATATGATTTGTATTTTTGTGAGAAATTATTCTTATTTTGGAAAATTACAAATTTGGCTCCTTTTGACTCATTTTATTGAGTTTAACAACTTTCATATTTTGGCTATTTTGATTTGTTGATCAGAAAATACGTTTTTCGAGAAAAAGGGCAAAATTGACCTTTCACACTAAATTTGTACTTGAATTTCAAAAATTTCAGAAATTGGGGAAAATATACTTTTTGGGAATTAGATTTTTCGTTGATCGATTTTTTCTTCTTCGTCGATCTCATTCGGGACCCACAAATGTGAGTTTCATCCTTTGTTATGTTGGGGCCCATGGGGCCCAGCCCACTTAACTCTTTATAAGACCACATGGGTTCCTCTTCTTCCCCATTCTTTCATTTTCCTGCAATGCAGAGAGGAGCCTAGGGTTTTCTCCCAGCACTTTCTCTCTCCTCTTTGAAAGCTCCCATCTTGAGTGCTAAGTGACGGAATGATCTTCCCATCTTCTTCCCCACCTTCCAAGCTTTCCAAAGATACCATTTTCTAAAGATTTGGGCTAGGAGAGACCACTTTTCCAAGCTCTTCTTCCTTGTTTGAGCTTCAAAAAGGTTAGCAATGGATTTCTTTCTTCAAATCTTGGTTTTCCAAACCATTTAGAATGTTTTTGTCATATATGCAAAGAGTTTTCATGGAGATTTGAAAATGGTTGGTTTCTAGGGCTTCTTCTTGAGCTATTTTTGGGGGTTTTGTGATTTTGGAGCTTGGGACTATAAGAGGACCATCTTAGAGTGATTTGCATCTCCTCTTGACCCAAGGCAAGTGAATATTCAGTTAATTTGATGGTTTCATGCAATATGAGTAATTTCTTGGTATTTTCACTTTTAATATGTCTTATTATGATTCATCTTGAAATAATTTAGGATGGATTTATGCTTTCTCTCTTTAAGACATTGTTTTACCATAAGATATATGTTTTTCTTTTGGAATGATTCATCTTGAACCAACCTTTATGTTTAAGGAACTTTATATCTTGATGAATGAAGGAAATTCATGTTTATGTTTGATTTCTTTGATGGAAATGAAATGGAAATTACTGTATCAATGATTTGAAGGAATTTTGTTGAGGCTAAGAGAGGTCCATTTCATGTGAAAATATGTACGGAAGAGAAAGGAGGGAAAGGAAATCAAAAGAGAAGAAGAGAGTGAAAATCTGCACTCTAAAACTCGGACCCAGCAGAACTGGGCCGCTCGAGTGAGCCCATGGTCCGCTCGAGCGGACCAGGTTCTGTTAGGGGTCCGCTCGAGCGAACCCTGGGTCGCTCGAGCGGACCTGGGCCCAGTCCAAGGCCCTTTTAAGGCTTGAATTGTGGACTGTTTCTCAGCCCATTGCTTGGGTTGTTTCCCACTCGTTCAGGGTCTTCTCCATCCCATCTCCTTCCATTTGTTTGAGGCCCATTTATCCTCTAATGAGGTATGAAAGCCCATGAAAGTTTGGGGTAAATTGTGATACTTGGAAAATTGTGAAATGGGAATGAGAACAATGTGAGAATGAACATATGTTAAATTACCCGGGAATCTTTCAAGTCTCAATGCGCACTTTATCATTTTAAATGTTGTGGATTTTCATTGGCATCAAACATATTCTTTTATTAATCAATGATTAAAGGCTAAGTGTGTATTGAGATGGTTCCTTGGTAAGTCATTAAGTCATTCTACATTATTCTATTCCATTCTAGATCAGAAAGTGTATCTGTACTCTTTGGTAAACTAATTTGAATAGCATCGGTGATTTGATATAGAATCATGTGGTTTTCCATGTTCGAAAGGATTGATCATATGGTTTTCATACAAATTACTTTGATGTGTATTTGAGTGGTTTACCATGGAATTTCGTATGTTTTCTATGAATCGATTTGGAAGGAGATTGGAGTGGTTCACCACATTCGGGATTTCATCGATAAGACTATTATTTTGAAAATAAAACCTCAAGGCAAGACGGGGCCAGAGATTTGTAGTGCGAGCCCATGAGCCAAAGAGACTATTATTTCAAAAATAAAACCTCGAGGCAAGATGGGGCCAGAGCTTTGTAGTGTGAGCCCATGAGCCAAAGGGATTATTATGGTTTGATTTGTATCGGTTCGGGTTTTGAAAACTAAAGGCACCACTAGGCTTAGGTCACCTTGTCGGGCTGATCACCTGGCTTGGGATCTTTAATCTGTCTGCCAGCTGCAGTTTGGATTCTGTCCGTACAGACCATGGCAACGGTTTTGATCTGCCGGTCCCACGTGTAGTGGCTACAGTTCTGATTTTGTTTCCGGTCCCACGTGTAGTGGCTACGGTTCTGTCTGCTCTTGTTACTTCGGTAATAGGAGAATATAGCTATGTGTGGTTTGCCAATGTTTTATCCATTTGTTATTTTGTTTTATGATTCTTGTTTGCTTATACTCATTATATTCTTTGAGTTTGTTAATATTTATGAAATCGATCTTTTATAGTATTGTCTTTATATTTCAGGATTTTAAATGTATTTCCAATTATTAAATGTTTTACGTAGGCTGTTATCTTTTTGAGATATTTATGCTTCAGAGACTGTTCATTTATTTTCTTTGATATTTATGTTCGGTCTTTCAATCGCTTTATCATGATTTATTACTAATATTGTTCAGACTCATTTAATGGATTTTCAATGATTCCATAAGGTTCTATAAATGCCCATTTTACATATTACTTGTTTATTTGCTTGCCAGACCGTCGTGTCTGACCCTGTTTGTTTGGTGCCAGTTTTCTCTCCCACTACTTTTTAGGTGTTTGATTGGAGGAGGCGGTTGAGCCGCCGATCTGACGCGAGAGGCTGCCTTCGATGTCATACAGATGTCAAGTTGGCAACGGAGTTCGTATCTAAATATTGGGGGTAGTATTTCTTCTTAATTGGATATTTTTGTATGGCTTTGTTAGCCTTAGTCATTGGGTTTGTAATTAAAGCATTTGTTAATTGTAACCTGAATATGTGGGAAATAAATAGTCTTGTTACTACCAGCTCAGTATTTTATGATTTATGATCTGTACCAGTCTGCTCATTTGATGGCCTTATGATATTGGTTGAGTGCAGCACGGAATCCGATGGCCATGGACTCCGGGTCGCAATGCCATGATTAGCTTCCGTGAGAATATGTTCTGATCGTGATGGAATTTTATTATCCTCATTCACGCGGATCTTGGGAAATATAGCAAAAAGTTTTAATTTATTCCAAAAATTTCGCATTCTGAGATCGGATCACTGCAGGGCCCGGTTTCGGGGTGTGACAGATTGGTATCAGAGCTGGTTAGTTTCTAGGAAAGAAAATACTCTAGAGACATTCAGACGTGTGGTGAGGATTCGTTAGATTGTGTCGATTTGTTTTCTCGTGTCCTTGTTTCTTTGGATTTGAGTCCGCTTTTCTTTTAGTTCGGGCCGGAGACTTTTCTTGTCTTTTCTTTTGTTCTTTTTTTTTGGAATTTGGAAGACCAAATTTCTCTTTTGTGGGGGAGAATTTAAAGTCTCCATACCCACATTTATTGTCTTTTGTTCATGTTCGCATCGGAGATTGGAAACATTGTGGATTTAGTATGTTGCTTTCGGAGAACATCAGCTGACTTTTAGCCTTCAGCATCTCCATTGTGGTTAATGAGAGAAGACATGTGCATTTGCCCGCCAAAGTAGAACTTGAGCAGTATTTGAAGATCCCCTCTCAGCTAATCGAAGATCATCATGCAGCGCACCAAGGTAAGTAAATGTGGATTTTGGATGAACTCAGACGATCTTTCCAAGATGAAGGACTGCAAGAGGCATATTAGCTGTCGATTTTACGAAGGGAGAAGTGATTCCTAGTTAGTAAGGTTGGAAGTTGGTGCCAGAGACTCAGGGATTTCCCGGATTTAACGAGCCTTGTCTTAGTTTTGGTTGAGAATTCCCGTGACTTGCAGCTTAGCCAGTATAGTTGATTCGGCAGTAATACCAAGTGGATGGGTTAGTTATAGTCAAGATAATTTTCGGCAGTAGAGGAAACCTTGTGGATTTTACCGACTTATAGGGTGTTGGATTGGACAACGTGTAGATGCAAGTGAATACCTCAGTTAATGTGATGTCCATTTCTTGATGAGAATGATTTTCGTGATATTTTCATCTTTTGTTATGTTTTTCCTTAATGTCTATGATTTATCCTTGCAGTGTTTAAACAATGGATTATGTTTAATCTTCTTAAGATATTGTGTTACAATGATCTTAGAATTTTACTCTTGTTTTAATTTTCTTCAATGTTGACATCTACATTTCAAAACCCTAATGATTTCAAAATTTTGTATATGTTTGGTTGGAAATGGATGGATGTTTTTAATGATAGATTGTAGAGGCTAGTGAATAAACTGATCTTTAAAAGCAAATAACAAAAATGCTGTTTCTTTTTCAAAAGCATAGTGTGAAATTTCTATTTCATTGATTTGTTTTCTTTGGCTATGCAAGATGAATTACCTAAGGGTTTTTGTGTTCAGATTATATGCAGATTTCCTATATTTGTTTTAATGCTCAACTTTGTTTAGATTTCCGCACGATTTTTATGAACAAATGAGTTCAGATTTCAACAAGGTTTAGTGTTTAATTGAACACTCAGATTTCAACAAAGTTTAATGTAAAGTCATACCATATGAATCTGATTTATTTCTTTGAAATCCTGATTTGAAATTGTTGAGTGTTTCAATGATTTGTTTGGTTATGAAAATATGAATTTCAAAATGGATGATGTTATTTCATACTCAAACCTTGATAAACTTTATTTATTAAGCTTTATTTGACAATTTGGAGGCTCGGTTTCTACTATGTTTTAAAATGAGGAAATTTAGCTAAGTAATTATTTTAGTCATTATGTTTAAAACTTTAAGATTTGATTTTCATTGAATGGAATGAGTGGTAATAACTTATGGTTGGAGTTAGGAAGTGTATGAATTGAAGGGTTGATGGATGTCAGGGGGTGTACTGGTTCAGTTGGAAACAAAGTTGGATCTATGAGAGAGTAAACATCATTCAAGACTTGGATTGAAAGTTTCAGCTTATCAGGAAATGATACCAGCTTGGCAGCTTTATTTTGTTGATAACACAGTACCAGGTAAGAGATCAAGAGAAGCAAGTAGATATAATCAGATGTGGGCAGGAATTCTGAGTACAACATAGAAAGATTGGAATATGGAGTTGTGAACACAGATTGGATTTCCAAGGTCGGCTTTACATCTCAAGGGTAGAAGATTTGAAAACTGAAATCTGAAGAGGCAAGCCGTGCGAAGTTTTGACACAGAATAGCTGAGCAGGTTATGGCAGTTTAACATCTGGGTTATAGCAGTGTGACATCGGGGTTGTAGCAGACCAAGTTAGGGACATGAGACCTATAGAATTTGGAGTTTGTGATTTCAGAATGAGGAAGGATTGACGATATTCTTAAAGGCCAGAAGCTGATGATGCATTCGAGGAGCCAACAGATTTCTAAGTCACTCACTTCGAAGTTAACGTACTAACATGAAACGCTTGCGTTGATAGCTTTGATGGAGATGATGGATTGTTTCAGGATTCCGAATCACAGTGGATGAAGAGACTAGCACTTGGTAGGATTTCAATTTTACTAATTACTCGAAGACAAGACCAGATAGAAGAGTTTCAAGCCAGAATCTGAATGGTACAGTAAAAGTAGGTATATGGAATTCCAGAAAGTTTCGAAGTAGAGATTATTTTAGAGAAAACATCGACATCTTCGTACAAGCGTCAAAAGCACCGTGTAAAGTTTTGTAGGGCTTAAGGAACAGAGTTCCAAGCTGATAGAAAGAGGCAGAACTTGCAGTTTCTTGGACCGACAGTGACTAACAGGGTAAGTAAAAGCAATGATCCAGTGCAGGAACGATAGATGACAACAAGGATGAGTAGAGGAATTGTTGAACACTAGCTGGGTCAGAGAAGTATGTCTTGAGCAGATATGTGGAACAGTGTGAAGCCTTCAACCGAATCAGAATGTGGTTTGCAGGCGCATCTCAATGTCAGTTTTGATCAGAGGGTATCTCAGTTGCCGAGGTTCAGCGTAGGGTGTCAGCGTTTTCTTTTGTCTTTTGGGTTTTTTATTTTGATTTGGTTTAGACCATTTGGAGGACCAAATGGGTTCTAAGGGGGGGAGGATGTAAGACCCCGACCCCCAGTACTTTTGTTTAGTATTGTTTTAATCATGGGTTAGTTTTTTAAGCGAGATTAGAGTTGGTTTGACCTTGTTTTTGGAATTTGACTAGATTTTTCCATAGCCTTGGAGATTTGAGGACCGTTGACCTTCGTTTGACCCAGTCCATATGATTTGTATTTTTGTGAGAAATTATTCTTATTTTGGAAAATTACAAATTTTGCTCCTTTTGACTCATTTTATTGAGTTTAACAACTTTCATGTTTTGGCTATTTTGATTTGTTGATCAGAAAATACGTTTTCTGAGAAAAATGGCAAAGTTGACCTTTCACACTAAATCAGCACTTGAATTTCGAAAATTTCAGAAATTGGGGAAAATATACTTTTTGGAAATTAGATTTTTTGTTGATCGATTTTGTCTTCTTCGTCGATCTCATTCGGGACCCACAAATGTGAGTTTCATCCTTTGTTATGTTGGGGCCCATGGGGCCCAGCCCACTTAACTCTTTATAAGACCACATGGGTTCCTCTTCTTCCCCATTCTTTCATTTTCCTGCAATGAAGAGAGGAGCCTAGGGTTTCTCCCAGCACTTTCTCTCTCCTCTTTGAAAGCTCCCATCTTGAGTGCTAAGTGAGGGAATGATCTTCCCACCTTCCAAGCTTTCCAAAGATACCATTTTCTAAAGATTTGAGCTAGGAGAGAACACTTTTCCAAGCTCTTATTCCTTGTTTGAGCTTCAAAAAGGTTAGCAATGGATTTCTTTCTTCAAATCTTGGTTTTCCAAGCCATTTAGAATGTTTTCGTCATATATGCAAAGAGTTTTCATGGAGATTTGAAAATGGTTGGTTTCTAGGGCTTCTTCTTGAGCTATTTTTGGGGGTTTTGTGATTTTGGAGCTTGGGACTATAAGAGGACCATCTTAAAGTGATTTGCATCTCCTCTTGACCCAAGGCACGTGAATATTTGATGGTTTTATGCAATATGAGTAATTTCTTGGTATTTCCACTTTTAATATGTCTTATTATGATTCATCTTGAAATAATTTAGGATGGATTTATGCTTTCTCTCTTTAAGACATTGTTTTACCATAAGATATATGTTTTGCTTTTGGAATGATTCATCTTGAACCAACCTTTATGTTTAAGAAACTTTATATCTTGATGAATGAAGGAAATTCATGTTTATGCTTGATTTCTTTGATGGAAATGAAATGGAATTTAGTGTATCAATGATTTGAAGGAATTTTGTTGAGGCTAAGAGAGGTCCATTTCATGTGAAAATATGTATGGAAGAGAAAGGAGGGAAAGGAAATCAAAAGAGAAGAAGAGAGTGAAAATCTGCACTCTAAAAATCGGACCCAGTAGAACTGGGCCGCTCGAGCGAGCCCATGGTCCGCTCGAGGGGTCCGCTCGAGCGAACCCTGGGCCGCTCGAGCGGACCTGGGCCCAGTCCAAGGCCCTTTTAAGGCTTGAATTGTGGACTGTTTCTCAGCCCATTTCTTGGGTTGTTTCCCACTCGTTCAAGGTCTTCTCCATCCCATCTCCTTCCATTTGTTTGAGGCCCATTTAGCCTCTAATGAGGTATGAAAGCCCATGAAAGTTTGGGGTAAATTGTGATACTTGGAAAATTGTGAAATGGGAATGAGAACAATGTGAGAATGAACATATGTTAAATTACCTGGGAATCTTTCAAGTCTCAATGCGCACTTTATCATTTTAAATGTTGTGGATTTTCATTGGCATCAAACATATTCTTTTATTCATCAATGTTTAAAGGCTAAGTGTGTATTGAGATGGTTCCTTGGTATGTCATTAAGTCATTCTACATTATTCTATTCCATTCTAGATCAGAAAGTGTATCTGTACTCTTTGGTAAATTAATTTGAATAGCATCGGTGATTTGATATAGAATCATGTGGTTTTCCATGTTCGAAAGGATTAATCATATGGTTTTTATACAAATTACTTTCATGTGTATTTGAGTGGTTTACCATGGAAATTCGTATGTTTTCTACGAATCGATTTGGAAGGAGATTGGAGTGGTTCGCCACATTCGGGATTTCATCGATAAGACTATTATTTTGAAAACAAAACGTCGAGGCAAGACGGGGCCAGAGCTTTGTAGTGCGAGCCCATGAGCCAAAGAGACTATTATTTCAAAAATAAAACCTCAAGGCAAGATGGGGCCAGAGCTTTGTAGTGTGAGCCCATGAGCCAAAGGGATTATTATGGTTTGATTTGTATCGGTTCGGGTTTTGAAAACTAAAGGCACCACTAGGCTTAAGTCACCTTGTCGGGCTGATCACCCGGCTTGGGATCTTTAATTTTTCTGCCAGCTGCAGTTTGGATTCTGTCTGTACCGACCATGGCAACGGTTTTGATCTGCCGGTCCCACATGTAGTGGCTACGGTTCTGATTTTGTTTCCGGTCCCACGTGTAGTGGCTACGGTTCTGTCTTCTCTTGTTACTTCGGTAATAGGAGAATATAACTATGTGTGGTTTGCCAATGTTTTATCCGTTTGTTATTTTGTTTTATGATTCTTGTTTGTTTATACTCATTATATTCTTTGAATTTGTTAATGTTTATGAAATCGATCTTTTATCGTATTGCCTCTATTATTCAGGATTTTAAATGTTTTTCCAATTATTAAATATTTTACGTAGGCTGTTATCTTTTTGAGATATTTATGCTTCAGAAACTGTTCATTTATTTCCTTTGATATTTATGTTCGGTATTTCAATCGCTTTATCATGATTTATTACTAATGTTGTTCAGACTTATTTAATGGATTTTCAATGATTCCATAAGGTTTTATAAATGCCCATTTTACATATTACTTGTTTATTTGCTTGCCAGACCGTCGTGTCTGACCCTGTTTGTTCGGTGCCAGTTTTCTCTCCCACTGCTTTTTAGGTGTTTGATTGGAGGAGGCGGTTGAGCCACCGATCTGACGCGAGAGGCTGCCTTCGATGTCATATAGATGTCAAGTTGGCAACGGAGTTCGTATCTAAATATTCGGGGTAGTATTTCTTCTTAGTTGGATATTTTTGTATGGCTTCGTTAGCCTTGGTCATTGGGTTTGTAATTAAAGCATTTGTTAATTGTAACCTGAATATGTGGGAAATAAATAGTCTTGTTACTACCAGCTCAATATTTTATGATTTGTGATCTGTACCAGTCTGCTCATTTGATGGCCTTATGATATTGGTTGAGTGCGACACGGAATCCGATGGCCATGGACTCCGGGTCGCAACGCCATGATTAGCTTCCGCGAAAATATGTTCTGATCGTGATGGAATTTAATTATCCTCATTCAAGCGGATCTTGGAAAATATAGCAAAAAGTTTTAATTTATTCCAAAAATTTCGCATTCCGAGATCGGATCACTGCAGGGCCCGGTTTCGGGGTGTGACAATCGGCAACAAATCAAAGAACCTGGGAGAACTCCTAGAATCTTCCATGGAAGCTAAAACGGTGATTAAAGACCTCAACAGTCAGAAATCATCAAGGAAATAGCCAACCGCCATTGCAACCTCTAAAACAAAGAAAAAAAGGTCCTCAATGTGCAGACCAAGTCAGCTCCTCAGCCACCAAAGAAAGCTGAAAACAAAGCTGCTGGTAAGAGACCTGAACTCTCTGATGCCTTCAAAGAGCGAGTAGATAAGAAATACCCGTTCAATGAAGATGTTGATGAAATCTTCGGGGCTCTCGTGGCAAACGGCAAGCTCACCTTGCCCGAACCCAAAAGACCAAGAGATGTTGGTAAAACCAACGATCCTCTGTACTGTCCATACCACCAGATGATCTCGTATCCTCTCAATCAATGCTTCGTTATGAGAAAGAAAATAAACGCGATGTGGAAAAACAGAGTCATCACCTTTGACAAAAACTATGGTCTGCCTCCGTCAACATGGTGTCATGTGGACAAACATCAAAATCACCGAAGAAGAAGATCATTACATCCTTCAAGGTGATAAACATAATCCAAGCGTCCGAAGAACTGGTTCCTTACCCGACACCAGATGGACAACCCATATGGGTACATCCTGATCTTCTGGAAGATGAAAACTGGGAGATCGTGAAAACAAAGCCTACAGCTCAACAGCAAAGGCAGGCTAGGAAACATCTCCTCAAGCTCAAACGGCAAGAGAAGACCCAGCCAAAACAAGAAGTCCATGAAAAGGAAGAGGCCTCCTCTACCGCTTCACTGGAGATAACAAAAGCATCCCTTCCAGAGATTTCAAAGGGGCTAAGAAAATTCACTCTTAGTGATTTCATGCCACCTCAATTCAAAAAAAAAAGCCACGTAGGGGGCATCATACTCTTGCAATTCGGTAGTTGGATTTTCCATTGATGGATACGAGTCCAGCGACACCGATGATGGATTCTAATCCAACTACACCGACGAGTGGGAGGAATCCCTTAAAACAGGAGAATACCTCTCCAATGAAGAATGGGTTCCCAAAACTCACCTTATGCCAGTAATCTGGTATAACCCCCTATAGCCACAAGAATCCTGGTTTGATGATGAAGAAAACCAAGAGGCTGTACAAGAAAATGTCGCTGACCTAGCACCCGTCATTGCTCCAGTGGAAATCAACCATGTTGAGCCACAAAGAGTATACAAAGAAGAAGATTTGGCTCCCATGCCTGATCTTGAAGAATATGCAAGGATCTTGCAGCATCTCGATTTCGAACAAGAGCAAGACCGCGTCAACGAGCTTCCTCACAGTCCAGAATCGGAAGTCCCTGAAGACCATCAGGTACATCCTCCCTTAACTCCTGAAAATGGAGAAAATTGCTGGATAGACGATCCTCTTACATCCGAGGATGAGTATGTCTCCGAACAGGCAACGTCTCCTGTCAGAGCTTCCTGTAATGTGATAATTTGGGATTATAGCTCTTCCGAAGCATCGTCTGATGAGATCACTTACACTCCGGCAATGCCTAGCAATGTATCTTCTAGAGCTACCTCGTCTCATGTGACTTTCACTGAGGCAACACCCTCTTAGGTTTCTTCTCCTGAGACTGTGACTTCGGAACTCACACTCTTCCCGACTGATCATCATGAAGAAACCCCAGATATTGATGCTTGGGATGATGAATTGGTCAACAAAGAAGAAAGATTGCTGGATGCTGTTCAGGACTAGTTCCCGAAAAATACTCCGTGCAACACAATCACTGAGGATGGCAACTCTGCTGCAGATACATTCTTAGCAAATGAAAAATGACAGCCTCTTGATCCTGAAGACAATCTTCCAAATGAAGACTCTTCTCAAGAAGCTCTCGAAGTTGGTAGAGGCACCAGCTCTGGCCGGGACTACCACAAGAATTACAACCAATCTTCCTTTACTTATGTAAATACTTCGGGAAAAGATGTTGTAAGCGCCCCTAGTGGCAACAATGATGAACATGCAGCCCCAAGGAGGCTTTCAAGTATGACTCGATTGAACATTTCAAGCACATACCTACACGTCTGCACATCCTAGACTTATTGCGAATGTCTCCGCCCACTAGTGATAATCTCATGTTAGAATTACAAAACATGAATGAGGATGTCAACAAACATGCCCCGCAAGTCGTCCAAATTGAAATGAACTACCGGGTCAAAAACTCAGAAACTTCCTCAAAGGGAGAAAACAAAAAAAATGAGAGATCATGCATCGAATGCCTCTCGGTTCAAAAGGCAGCCAGTGCAACCATCGCCTTCACTAAGGAAGACCTCCTACCTGGCGAAACAAGGCACAACCGACCCCTGTACTTCACAGGGTACATCAAGGAAATGCCTATGCACAGAGTTCAGATCGACCCAGGTTCTGCACTCAACCTCATCTCCACTTCGGCTCTCGAAGAGTTGGGCATCCCACCCAGCAAGCTGAGCCACACATCTGTATCTATCTTTGGATATGATGGGAGTACTCAAAGGCCTATCCGCAAAATCAGGTTCAAGTTGCAGATCGGTGATCTTATCTCTAAGGTCACTATGTAAGCAATAAAAACCCCTTCATGCTACAACATCCTTCTCGGACGCCTCTGGATCCACGAGAACGGTGTTGTCCTATCAACTCTGCATCAATGCATCAAGTTTATTGGCAACGACGGCGTGGTACATCGAGTCTTTGCGGACAGAAAACCCTTCAAATGTAAAGAAGTCATCTTCGCAGACTCCTAGATGTATGAAGGTGAAAAAGAAGAAGAGGACACAGCACCCTTTGCCGAAAATCTCCATAAAAATAAAGGCTAGGCTCCTCAACAATCACCAGAAGAAAACAAACCCTCCAGTAAATCCAAAGAGAGCATTCAAACTCCCTTCGTCATTTCTCTCAAGACTTCAAAGCCTTTGGTCATCACGACTAAAGTGAAGAAGGCAAAACAAAAGTCTGGGGGCAAATTTGTTGTCTATTTCGTGTCTATCATGCAAGACACGGATTCGGATTTAGAGCCAGAAGACGATGCATCGTCAAGCCAATCTGACACTCAGCAAGTTCAGCCTGCTCCAACTCCAATGGAGACACATACTGATGTAGAAGATCCTACATCTGCTTCCTTCGTTGTTCCAGCAACTTCAGCAAAGGAAAAGCCGATCTTCTTCCATAGATCGGATGCTTCTTCATCAAACTCCATGCTTGAACCTTTCCAAAATGAAGGTATGCCTCAACTATCCTTATATAGTCCTGTGGCACAAGCTATTATGAAGAAAATGGGCTATGACGCTCAAAGTCTTCACACGGGTTAGGGTATGATCCCGACACTCCTCTGAGACAGTTGACACAAATGCTTAAAATTCGACTTACCGACCAAGCCTCAACATCTCGTATCCATGAAGACATTGATCTCCCTGGATATCTCTTCGATGAGTCACCTGACAAACATCCAGGAAGCTCATCCAATTGGTACAATTTCTCTGACGATGAAGAGGAATTATCTGATGGCACAGACGTGTGGTCTTCTGACCCAGAAGAACCCTCGTCTCCAAAAGAAGTACCTTACTTCGACCCGGTTTCAACAGACGATTGGGACCATCTCATAGCAAGCCTTGAGAAGATCACCGATCAATAAAACCCATGGAAAGAACAATACCTTGGTCTGGAAATTCCCTTGAGACCCCAGAAGGTTTCGTTGAGCTGGAAGCCTCCGAAAATATTGTGGAGGAACCACCTTCGAACCTTCCAACAGAAGATCCTGTTCAAAAGATAGACTTGGGAACACCAGATAACCCACGTCCTGTATTCATAAGCAATAATGTAAAGGATGATTAGTTACCCGAGTATATCGCTTTTCTTCTTAAATTTGTCGATTGCTTCGCATGGTCTTACGCTGAAATGCCTGGTTTAGACCCCAAGGTAGCAGTACACAAACTCAATCTTCAGGAAGACATCAAGCCTATCAAGCAGGGCCAAAGAAGATTCCATCCAGATGTGATGGATAAAATTGAACAAGAAGTTCGAAAACTCAAAAGCGTCGGCTTCATCCGTGAGGAACAACATCCTGAATGATTAGCCAACATTGTCCCCATGACAAAGAAAAATGGGCAGATCAGAGTCTGTATTGACTGTAGAGACCTGAATGGCGCATGCCCTAAAGATGAATTCCATCTCCCTATACCATAGGTAATGATTGACAATACCTGTGGATACGAGCGAATGACATTCATGGATGGCTTCTCTCGTTACAATCAGATAAAGATGCATCCTGAAGATGAAATACATACATCCTTTCGGACCCCATTTGATGTGTATTGCTACACTGTCATGCCATTTGGTCTGAAAAATGCTGCTGCCACATATCAGAGGGCTATGATGAAAATATTCCAAGATATGCAGCACAAGACGGTCGAATGTTACGTTGATGACCTCGCCGTCAAAAGCAAAAGAAAAGAAGACCATCTGAAGACCTTCGAGAAGTCTTCCACCGGCTTCGCAAACACAAACTACGGATGAATCCTCTGAAGTGCTTCTTCGGCGTCTCGTCGGGTAAGATCCTCGGATTCCTAGTTCGGAAGGCTGGAATAGAGCTTGACTCCATAAAAGTCAAGGCTATTCTAGAAATGCCCTCTCCAAGAACCTTGAGAGAACTCAAAGGGCTTTAAGGGAGATTGGCCTACATCAGACGGTTCATCTCCAATCTTTCGGGGAAATGCCGTCCATTCTCCCGGTTGATGAAAAAAGGTGTAAACTTTGTCTGGAATGCTGACTGTGAAGCTGCATTTCAAGATATCAAGTCATACCTGACCAAACATCCAGTGTTAGCTGCTCCTACTACTGGAAAACCATTCATCTTGTACACAATAGCCCTTGATCACTCTCTGGGCGCTCTGCCTGCACAAGAAAATGATGAAAGAAAAGAAGCTGCTCTACACTACCTCAGCCGCATGCTAGTAGGTGCATTGCATCGCTACTCTCTAGTCGAAAAGGAATGCCTTGCAGTGATGTTCATCGTACAAAAGTTGCGTCACTACTTGCTTTCCAACACAGTCTACCTGGTCTCGAGGATCAACCTCTAATGGTCCTTGTCACAAAAGCAGGTTCTCTCACTGCCCGATTGGCAAATTGGTCCATCCTTCTGTCACAATTTGATATTAGGTATGTACAGCAAAAAGCAATCAAAGGCCAAGCTCTAGCGGACTTTCTCGCAGAGCATCCATTGCCTAAAGATTCTCCACTCAGAGATGATCTCCCAGACGAACCAGTCTATAATGTGGAGACTTTCTCACAAAATGTCTCCTGGGACATGTACTTTGACGGTGCAACCAGGACAAATGAAAAAAGACAGCTGATCTCGGGTGTTGGTATCTTCTTTGTTAGCCCCAACAAATACATGATTCCACACGCTTTCTTGCTACTGGTACCATGCACAAACAACGCAGCTGAATATCAAGCTCTAATCCTAGGATTGGAACTCGCCATCGAATCTGGCATCACCATGCTGGAAGTCTTTGGAGACTCTCAACTGATCATCAACCAGATGAATCAGAAATTTGAAGTCAGGAAGCCCAATCTACTGCCTTACTACAACAAGGCACAATCGCTTCTACAAAACATTGACATCTATCACATCACCCACATTCGTAGAGGTGAAACCATCCGCGCAGATGCCCTGGCCGGACTTGCCGTATCTATGGCAATCCAAGAAGGGGAAAACATGCAAATCATAGTGTGCGAGAAAAGAATCCTCCCTCCCCTTAACACACACACCAAGCAATTGCTGAATGCCACCGAGTGGTTGGAAGTCGGATCTCTATCCTTGAACCTTCAATTGGCGACTAGAGGGATCCATTCATTGATTACACTATGTTCAGAATCCTATCTGAAGATCCAAAAGAACGGGTAAGCATCCAAAGGCGAACCCCAAACTTTCATTTGGATATTCCTTCAAAAATCCTTTAACGGAGTACTTCTACACTGCTTGTCACAACAAGAGGCTGAAAAAACACTCAAAAAGTTCATGTTGGTCTTTGTGGAGCCGATCAGGCTGGTCCTAAGCTCTATGATCAGATAAAAAGGTTAGGTTATTACTGGCCTACCATGGTAGCTGACACAATGCAATTTGCTAAGCGCTGCCAACAATGCCAAGTTCATGGAGATTACATTCACATGCCTCCAGAATGGCTACATCCTACAACGATCTCATGGCCTTTCGAAGCCTGGGGTATGGACATCATAGGTCCTATTTCTCCCCCTTCGAGCAAAGGTCATCGCTTCATCTTCGCCGCTATGGATTATTTCTCTAAGTGGTCAGAAGCATTTGCGCTTAACGAAATGAAGACCTCATTAGTCCTTCAGTTCCTGCTCCCCAACATCATTTGTCGTTTCGGCATACCTAAAAGATTCGTCCATGATAACGGACCACAATTCCCGGATCATCAATTCTACAGGTTCTGCGACAAATACAAAATCCAAAGTTGTCCTTTGACTCCATACAACCCGGCAGCAAATGGATTAGCAGAAGCTTTCAACAAGATACTCTATAAAATCCTCAAAAAAATGGTCTCCAGTCATAAAAGAGACTGGAGTGACAAACTGTCTAAATCTTTGTGGGCCTATCGAACCACCATTCGAGGACCAACCCATATCACATCATTCTCCTTGGTCTATGGGAGTGAAGCTGTCGTACCCTTGGAAGTACAAATTACTTCCTTGAGGGTATCTTTGCAAAATGACATGACTCAAGAAAATAATGTCAAATTGCGACTCCATGAGCTGGACAATCTCGATGAGAGATGGGTCGAAGCTTGACAAAGCATTGAGCTTTACCAAGCACGCATGGCAAGATCTTTTGACAAGAAGGTCAGGCAACACACCTACAAAAAGTGTGACTTGGTTCTTGCGGTAAAAAGACCAATCATCTTCGCTCACAAGTCCAAAGGCAAATTTGAGCCAAAATGGGAGGGACCCTACGTCATCGACAAGGTTTTCTACAAAGGCGCATACGCACTCCTAAACATGGAGGGTGATAGATGTATGCTGCCCATCAACGGCAAGTTCTTAAAATGGTACTACCCTTGAGGACTTACCCAACTGGGTAAGAGCAATGCCTGTACGGCCAAAACCTATTTCCAGGTACTCGCTCGCTAAACCCAGTCTTTTTAGAATTTTCATATTAAATGTTGGAATTTCTAGAAATTTAAGCAATGCTTACTTTCATCATTTCATTGTTCAAAAAAATTTTCCAAGTTTAGGAGCCTCTCCCTAACTTGACCAAAATTTTCAATCCTTGAACCCAAAATTCATGGTTTGAAACAAAATCCGGATTCAGGGATTTCCACCCTAGTCCACCCAGCCTTTTACCGCCAAAATGGTTTTAGGTCAAAATTTACGACCCTCGTGTCTTTAAACAAAAAATGATTTTTCAAAACCGCAAGGAAGTGACGCTTAGTTGATACTCGCACCAATCGGAAGAATGCGAACCATGTTTGACACCTCCAAAATCGCAGGGAAGCAACATTTCATCAATACTTGCAAAACCCAAAACCGTGGAGACACAACATTTCAGTTGATCATATCCACAACCCAAATTTCAAAGGTTCGAGAAAACCTAAAATCGTGGAGACACAACATTTCAGTTGATATCCACAACCCGAATTTCAAAGGTTCGAAAAACCAAGAAATCGTGGAGATGCAACATTGCAGTTGATATCCACAACCCAAAGGTTCGAGAAAACCGCAAATTTAAAAAATCGTCGGGAAACGACATCAAGTCAGTACCCGCAAAACCAAAATTTTTGAAAAGCAAGAATGCGACATTCCATCGATACTTGCACCCAAATCCGCGAGGAGGCGACGTTCCATTGATACTCACAACCGAATGAGCAAGGATGCGACATTCCATCGATACTTGCAAGACCATTCAGTAGGGAGGCGACTTTTAGTCGATACTTGCATTTTTGGAAACCAAAACATGCTATAAATGCCACCAAAACCGGCTATAAATGCCACCAAAATCGGCTATAAATGCCACAAACCGGCTATAAATGCCACAAAACAAACCGGCTATCAATGCCAGCAAAACGGCTATCAATGCCACAAAACAAAACTGGCTATCAATGCCACAAACTAAAACTCGGCTTTCAAAACAAAACCCAGCTATCAATGCCACAAACCGGCTATCAATGCCACAAAAAGAAAACTGGCTCTCATGCCAAAATCTGGCTCCCATGCCAAAACAATCATTTGACAAAAGATTTTCACAAAATGACAAGCTTTTGAACAAATCCCATTTAGCAATTGCTTTCATCACAAAAAGATTTAAGTGAGCGTAGAGAAAACAAAAAAAAAAGAGTACCAAAAAATACATGTGGTACCAAAAGAAAGTGTTTACAAGCGCTACAAAAAAAAAGAGAGTGCCAAAAAATATATATATATATATACATATACATGTGGTACCAAAAAAAAAAGAAGGATAGTTTCTGCTACAAAAAATCAGGAGCTCAGCCAAAAACAGTCTTTAGCCAAAGTTTTAGCTCCTTAAGCAAACTCTTGGCCTCAGCCGTCATAGTTTTCAAGGCACACTTCTTCAAGAACTTTCCATGAGATGCTGGAGAAGGCTGCAACCCATCTTTTATACCGGGAAGCTAATCCCGATCAGTTTGCCATTATTTATCTTCTTGAAACTTCCTTTCGAGAACTTGATCGGCATCTGCAACCTGACAAATCAGAGCACTCTCCCTGTCGCGAGCCTCTGTTATAGCAGCCCATTTGGCAGCAACTTGTGCCTTCAAATGCTCAAGACGTTTCCTGGCCTCATCAACCTCCCTATCAAGGATGTTAAGGTCGTGCCTCAGCCCGATGATGGCTAGCTCTTCTAAGTTCTTCTCTCGGACTACCTGCTTCCTGCTCTGTGTAGCCTCATTCAGGTCAGACTTAGCCCTATTAGCAGGATCCAAGAACATCTCCTTGAAGAACTGGTCATCAGGGAAGTCCATGGTCTCAAACCACTTGTCACCCAGTGCAATGATCCTATCAACGATCGCCCTGGCACCAGTGACATCTAGACCAACTTCTTCGGCATCAGTGAAATTCTCCTGCACATGCTGGATCATACCAAATCCGGCATCCAAGTGTCCAGAAAGGAGAGTCTTAATCCAAGAGTTCAAAACCCGTGCCAACACCTTTTTCGCAAATAGAAAAGATGGCCCAGAGGAAGATTCGCCCCGCTCCGTCGGTCGGCTGCTCATGTCATGCCCTCTTGGAAGTGTAACAATAGAACTCTTTCCAATCGGAGCAATCGGGGAAGGAATCTCATCACGAGTTCTTGCCTATACCGTGTCAGAACTGGTTGTAAGAGTCTCTACCTCCAGGTCATCCTTTGGGATCCCTTGCTTTGGTTCTGAATGAAGCAATGGACTCTCTTCTGTCACTTCAAAACCTGCCAAAGAAACACAAAAATGTATGAATATGATCATGTTTGAAAATCATTATCAGGATTATCATTACAAAGTACCTTCTTCGACAACTGGCGGAACACTTTCTTCCTCCATGAACTCATCGGAAGCATTGTCAACATTTGCGTCCATCGATGGTTCAAAGTCATCAGAATCCTGTGGCAAATCAACTGACACAAAAAAAAATGTTAGCAAATCAAGTCACAGACACAAAAAAAAGCAAAAGAAGTTATACCAATTGGAGATTCTGGATTCACTCCAGAGTCCCTTGGCTCTTTTTTAGGTGCCCCCATAGGATTCGTCACCGTCTCATCAGTCGAGACTTCAGGCATCGCCAAGTCTTCTTCTTCTGCTAAAAAAAAAGAAAGAGAAAAACAGAAGTAGAAAGCAAATCAGAACATGGAAAAAACTCCATGAAAGAAATTGAGAGAAAGAGGAAGAATCATACCTTCATCGACAGTCTCTTCTTCTCGACTCCTTTTTTTTGGAGGCTCGTCAGCATTCCCTGTCACCTCCTCAGTGATAGTAAGAGGGACTTCTATATCAGGAGAGTCTTCGTGTTGCTCCTTGCAGCGATGATGACTCCTCGTCCTCTTACCTCTACGGGCTCGCTTCCTAGACGAACCTGCCCCACTGTCAGAGTCAGGTCTCTCACTTGACTCCTCGCTGGATGGTCTACCCTTATCAGTAGACTCCACAGAAGCTTGCCTCTGTGCCACTTGCATCCAAGCGTCAAGCTCAGCTTCCTCCCGTTCTAGCTGCTCTAAAGCCTCATCGGTATTTCTCGAACAGCTTCAGAACCAATGACGCCCTGGTCACCGAGAAAGACTATCTTGTGCTTCTCTCCAGAAAGGAAGGCCCAGACTTCCTCTCGCCGGATGCCATCTGACTTTCCAAGGCCTTTTCCAGACGATAGCTTCACATCAAGCTCCTTCTTGGAAAGCCCCTGATATGCCGAAAAGCTCTCCACGAACCACTTCGCGAAGCCGGCAGTCCGGGAAGTTGACAATACAGGATAGGAAATCATGGCAATAGTGTCTTCAGCACTATAGAAAGCCCATGCATTTCTCTCGTCCGGCAAACCTCCAAAGCGCTTCACCACGCTTGAAGGTGCTCCAACAACGCCTTGAGAAAAACCCAACTGCAACGCAAAGCGAGAAGGTACATACGGCTGGATGTCGACGAAATGATGATTATGGTACACCATTGTGCCCGCACATATGCTGAAAAGCCACTCCTTCTCTGCATTTGTCAAGGAGTAATGCCTTCCCGACCCTGCCCTGATAGAGTCTCGGGAGACACCAAAGTCAAAAGCCTTCTTCCGCAACTCCGGAGAAAGCTTCACTGAAGACTGCCTCATCTCGACGTCCCTGAATCGTCGGATCCTCATGCAGGCAAAAAAAATGATTCGGATACGGCTTTCCCCTTAGCCAGTCGAATCATTAGAGGATCATCATCCTGTGCAGCACCCAGCCGGTGGAAGCCAGGACAGTGGTATACGTACCACGAATAAAAGATATGGGATGAAAATACCCTGTTCATGGGAAGTTCAAGCCAAACCAAGAAAGCAATAGCCTGCAGTTCGGTGCACAAGTAGGAGTAAAGAGCCGACACCAAAGCAAGCCGCTCTCCAAACGCCATCTAACAAGCCGAAAAAATGCAATGCGGCCTGATGTGCGTTCCATCTCCTCCAGCAAAAATAGCCTAACCTAGCCAATAAGTGTGGTAAATAGCGAGATCTCTTCGCAGTGCAATGTCAGCAAAAATGGCGTCTGTACTCGCGAAGAAACCTCTCAACTCTTCTTGCATGGTCGAAGTCTTCTTTGAACCTAGATCCTGAGCCCTGGCTTCTCGGGCCGCGCTATTAGAAGACTCCTTACTGTCAAAAAAGTTGAGGAACGAAGAGCCAGAACTCTTCCAACTACTGGATCTAACTTTCGAGCCCTCCTTCTCCTTCAAAAAATCATAGAAGGCGACAAGCTGAAAGTACAGGAGCTTGAACTCCTCCGACTGCTCCTCAAGGACGCTGTCAATCGGCATGATCTCTTCATAGAGTTTGCCAAGGATAGGCAATCTAGTAATGGCACTCAACTCCTTCAAAGAAAAACCAATCTCACCATTCGTGACAACGAAGGTATTGGTTTATGGTAGGAATGACTCCAACATAGCCATGAAGGCCTCGTCGGAAAAGATCACGGTCTCCCTAAAGGCGCAGACCACATCAAAGATCCCGGCTTCCTTCAAAACGGCGCCACCAATCAGCAGGACACGATCAGTCCACGAATTCCACTCAGAGTCAGCACTGAGACGGCCACGAAGTCGAAAAGGCTTCACCCAATTGCTGCCGTCACCACTAAAAATACTAAGGCCCACCGGTCCCAAATTGACCGATGGATAATCAGAGCCTTGGTAGCCGCTGGCCGGCATCAACACATCTATGTCAGCAGGCAATTTCTCCGCATATCCAGGAGAACCGCCAACAAAAACCCCGGTCTTGATTACATTTGTCCTCTTCACCCAGCTTGGAGGATCTTCCCTCTTAGAGCACATGGGGGCAAGGCTCATAATCGAGATGGTGCGATCAAACGTCGACCGGGTAACAATGGTTCTCTTCTCACCATCAACTGTGTAAGAGAACTGAAAACATCTCCTCTGGTATCTCACGTCGTCAGGGACTGCATCACCGAAGAAGAAGGTAGGCTTGGGCAAAACCCTCTGATCGTTCATAACCCATGGACGGTCACTTACCATGATCTTATTCCTCACTCTTGAGAGCGATCAGCCGCTACCTCATCTCATCTCTGTTGAAGGAGTCACACTCTTCGAGGTTTCTCTCAACATACTGGACCTTCTCCCAGGCCTGCTGAACAGCTGGATTAGAATATCTAGCAGATCGACGAGGTACGCTTGTAGCAGGCTCTTTACCTTTGTTCGTTCTGGACGAACCACCTGCAAAGGTTGGAAAAGAAAACGATCATCATCAAAATGAAAGAAATTCGCTAAAAAAATATGGCAAAATTTTGACATGACTCCGGGGCAACTCCAAAGAAAAAGAAATAGCCCGAAAGAAATAGAAAGCTTGAAGATGGGCTCAACATTGCTGCGAGATCCGAAAGTCCAAACTTTCGAAACCTCAAAGTCTCCGCAAAATCAGGAAGGGCCCAACATCACTGCGAGTCCAAATTCCCAAATTTGCAAAAACTTTCAGGTATGCTATCACATCATGCTACTAATTCAATTTACAAAAGAATGCATGCATGAACATCGTGGTTTGCCAAAAAATGCATTATCATGATGAGCAAAAAAAAAAAGAAACTTTCTCAAAAAAAAAAGGAGAAAGAAAAGAATAAAAAAATGAAGAAAAAGAAAACTTTCTTAAAAAAAAACACATGGAAAAAGAAAAGGAAAAGAAGAAAAGAAAAAAAACGCTTTCTTTTTTTTACCATCCTACTTTCTACATGGAGTCTTCTTGAGAAAGAGAACTTACTTGAAGCCATTGATAAAGAAGAAGAATAAAAGTTTGAAGATCCTTGAAGAAGAAAAACTCTTGGTCTTGGAGCACTCTTGAGATTGTTGTAAAAGAAAGCAATAAGAGCAAGAGATCCAGCCTCCCCTTGCTTTTATAGAAGAGAGCAAACCAAAGAAGGAATGAAAAAAGAGGTAAGTGTTACTAATTAGTAATCTTACCAAAAGAAAGAAATAGAAATATTCCTTCCTAAAAGAAAGATATCTTGAGGGATTCTCTCCCAAAAAGAAAGCAATGAGAGATTTTCTCCCAAAAGATTGGAGATTTGAGATATCCTCTCCCAAAGAAAGATATCTTGAGATATTCTATCCCAAAATAAAGGAGACATGAGAGATTCTCTGCAAGTAAAGATATTCTTAGATATTCTCTATCCAAAAGAGATATTTTTTAGATATTCTTTACAAAAATGACACCATATGAGATCTAAGCCATCTCAAAAGCTTAAGATCCCATGGGTTAGCCCATATGAGCCAGGTTTGACCACCTACGCACTAAAAAAAATTGGGCTTTTAGTCAAAGAGAATACCAAGAGCATACAAAAATGGTTTCATGCCTCTTTTGAGTTGATTGGACCATACAAAAAGAATTCCAAGCCCCATGAGCTTCCAAAAATCAAACCATCCAGCCTCATATACTAAATTGAGCCAAAATCTTGAAATTGACATTCCACAAAAATCCAAACCAAATCCTGGTCCATTAACTTGCCACATACAACTTGTTAGGTCACAAGACCGAAACCAAAAACCAAAAACCTAATCCCCTAACTTGCCACATACAGCCTGTTAGGTCACAAGATCAAAATCAAGATCGACCCCCCCAACATTCCACATACAGCTTGTTGGGTCACATGGTCAAAATCGAACCCGACCCCCTAGCCTGCCACATACAGCTTGTTAGGTCACAAGGTCAAAAACAAAAACCCAAATCCACATCCCTGATGTCATCTTCAAAATATTGCCTCGAGATGGTATGTGATCCCTTTCACTGCCATAAAATTCCCCTGGAAGCTCAAAAGGCCACTCTACCAAAAGAAAGACTGCTCAAAGACTCTTGGTCAAGTCACAAGCTCTCCCTCAGAAATCTCTTCAACGCACATCGACTACAGAAGTTAAGCAACTCGTCGCTGTACCTCGAGGGGGCATTTGTTGACACAAAAAAATGTGTCACTTTGCCTCTCCAAACTCAAGAAAGCTACATGAAGTCGCAGCCCGCCATAAATAGATAATGCTACTTCAAAAATCAAATCTTGTCAGAATCAAACGAAAACTACAAGATTCTTCAAGACAACCAAAAGAGAGCACACAAAAAGTTTCGGGCCATTTCAAAATCATTTGGCCTAACTTCGCTTCTCCTATAGCTGAACAGGAGCTCCCGGCAGCGACAGCATTGAAGACACCCAATCTTCGATCAGAACCTGTGGATGATCTCAAAATGCGTCCAAAAGGCTCCACGCCAAGTTCCAAGTCAAACCGACAACGTTTGACCCTACATCAACCCTCGAACAGCTAAATCAAGCCTCTCGGCGGCGAGAAGCACCGAGGCCATCAATGATTAAAAAGAGCACATGGATGGCTTCAAGATGCTTACAAAGGGCTACACGTCAAGTTTCAGGTCATTTCGACAACATTTGACCATACTTTGACTCTCGGAAGCCAAATCAGGCTTCTCGGCGGCGAAGCTCCCCGGGACCATGGTTTCTAACACAAAGCTTGTGGATCATCTCAAAATGACTCCAATAGGTTCCCTGTCAAATTTCAGGTCAATCAGACATCGGTTGATCGCACATCAAGGCGCAACATCTTCCTCGGGACGAAATCAAGTCTACTGGCGACAGGACCCATACGGCTTCAAAACTCAAATAAAAGCCTATCGTTGGTCTTATTTATTGCTCATGAGGCTTCACCTCAACTTTCAGGTCATTCCGACATCATTTGACCCAGTTTCAGCTTCTGACGGAAAATCGGCAGCTCTACGCTACAAAGTCTTTGACTTCCCCGGAAAATTGGAAACTTTGCACTACAAAAAGCAAGGATTCTCGTCAAGTTTTCTACAGCGGAATCAGGCCAATAAATGTGCAAAAATATAAGGAAAAATACAGGAGAAAAAAGAATGGAAAAATACCTCAAAACGGCCGCAAAACGGGATAAAAAGGAAAAATCCCCCCCAGGGTCGCGGGGGTCTGCGACCCTGGCCAAGGGTCGCCAGCCCCTGCGACCCTATGCATGGTTGCCGGCGACCATGGAACCCCGGGTCTCCGGGTTCGCCCCGGAAGGCCCATTTTCCGTCATTTTTTTACGATTCGAAGCTTCCAACTCCTGGGGTTTTCTAAAATTCATACTTTTGAGGCACCAAATCCTTCGACATCCGTCAAAATCACGGGTCAATCGTCAAGAGTATCAAAATCAACATTGATCGCCAACTAGTCAACCAAAAAAGTGTGCTTTCTACCCGACCGATTGAGAAATCGACAGGACAGATGGCACCGACCCACTGTTGGCAATCAATGCCTGAAGTTACATGGTCATCCGATGTCAATATACATGAAGATCCATCGATGATCATCGCCAGAAGAATCCCAAAAGACGTGGCACGGCCTGCGACTCTTCAACTGCTCGGCAACCACTTAATGCGATTAATTGACTAGCTTTATTGTAGTCATTAATTCATTTTTTGGATGGCCCAATCAGAAGCGAGCATCCGGGAGTTACAAGTCAATTAATTCATGGCATTTAAACCATGAAACTCCTCCCATCATGGCGATTAAACACCAAAAATCGGCTATAAATGCCAAAAAAAATCTCCTTTCACGGCAAATCAAGAAAATGTCTCTTTTCTTAACTATATGTGCAATGGAAAACTTGAAAGAAGTTGATTTCCTTTTACTTGCGAAAGTCGATCCCCGAATCACCACTTGCAATTCCAAGTAAAACAGAAAATCTGGCACACCCATACACAAAAAAATGTTGATGCACGCCTTTGCCCCCCGGGCGCGAAAGGGTCGGATCAAACGGACTCCCACGTCCACCGACCTCGGTAGCACCGAGCAGAATGCGCGTTCCATCACGGTAAGGGTACTAGCTAAGCATATCTCGGTCTCGTCCATGCACACCTCGGCAACAGTGCCAGAGCACCAACCGAGATCAAGGTCATTTCCAACCTCGGTCATTCCTGACCTCGGCACCGTGTCTTAGCCTCGGTCACGCATCTCAGCGGTAGTGCCAGAATGCTAGCCGAGACGGGCATTGACAGATGTGCTTCTATGGGTGCTCAACCACATTACATAACGTGCGATAAGACAGGGGCGTGCGTAGTTAAGGTTGAGAAGTCAGCCTTACCACCCATAATTCCTAACAGAACGACATCCAGTGGCTACATCAAGGTAGTGTCCCAGGCAGAGTCCGATGGGACTTTGCCAAGAAGTCAACAGGGTAAGGCCCGATAGGATCACCATTTAATGAAATGTGGGCTGATGGAATTGTAACTCTCAAGTACGAGGATCAAATCATGGGACTCCCTGTCAGAGTCATAGGAATCCTCACCTAAAGTCAACAGCCTTCTCTGCCTATAAATGTCCAAAGATCAACTCCATAACGGGTATGATTTCATACACTCATACTTACATACACTCTCCCTTCTTCTTCTCCATCCTCTGCTTAGTTATAGAACTAACTTAGGCATCGGAGAGCCTTGCGCTGACTGCAACCAGGGTCTTTGATTGCTTTCCTCTTTCCCTTTCAGGTTTCAGGCATCCCATCTTCATCAAGGAGTTCTAAACTCATCCTAATCCATCATTCCAAGTTCGTATATTTTTAGGCACTTACAGTTGTGTTATGAGACACTTATTGCTTCTTTCTTACTGCAGTTACTGAACTCAAAGAAGGCGACTCGTCTAGGAAGATAGTAGAGATCATTTGCAGGACAAACTGGTTAAAGTATGGTAACAACTTTAGCAGAATAGAGAGAGTCCTAAAGGTCCATAACATGCAAAAGATCCTCACGCAGTTTGAAGAATAAAGGGAGATGGTAAAGATTAAAGCAAGCAAACTGCTCAAGAAACACCCACGTTGCCTAGCCGATGGTAATGAGTTATTAAGATTATATGGCACAACTGTCACGTTCTCTAGGTATAAATGGCGCTGCCAACCTCTGCTTATTGGAGACATGCAATGTCTGCAGAAATATAAGAAATTGGTTCTCTGCAAAAACAGAGTTGAAGGAGGGGATTGGTTTTTTTACGACTTCAACGAGTGGAAGAGCCTTTGAATCAATTGAATTGCGCGGAGAAAGCCCAAATGTTAAAAGGGGTTTACTTGTTTGTAGAGTGATTGCAGGGAGGGATCATAGACCTTTTGTCACGACCCGGGCCCGAGAACTGAATACTTCGGACAAACACCGAGTCGCGATCTCATACTTACTCCCGTAAACTCCGAATTAACCAAAGTTAAAACGAAATCCACAAGGGATAACAAAACTTCAGTACCTATCAAATGTACATTTTTACGGAATATATACATTGACGAAAACATTCAATACAGTACGAATTCTTTACTAAACGTAAAGTTCAATATATACATTCTATTTTCTACTAAAGTCAACCACTGTATATTCATATACAATACAGGGGACTTCTATTTACAACTCAAAATGAAGCTATCAGGTTTTCTTAAAACGTTTCCAAAATATTCATAACTCTTTAGCACTCCGGTTCAAGTCCATTCGATCAAACCTCCTAGAGGTATCGGATGGGCATCCTCCGCTGGCGATACGGCCTCTGCAAGACCGGCATGGACAACTGGGTCTGTGATGTCATCAATAACACCATGAACACGACGGTTCAATAATGTATACACAATTCTATGATAGTACATGTATCATACATAAGAATCCGTCAATTTATCAATTTTACAGTTCTATACAATTCAATACAATCAACAGTGAACAGTTCTAAACAGTGGAGTCAAGTAATAATAATTACTTGTGACAACTATAGTCATATTCATTTCAATTTTCAATTCAAGTCAGTTCTTCCAACGGAAGCATTCGTTGTATTTGTAAACACAAATACTAGTCATTCATTTTCGTTCAGATTCATTCATTATCAGTATTTATTCAGTGAGTACTCTTTTTATTACATGGCTTATCAATGACTTATCAAATAGTGGGATCTACCAGTGTCTTGATTAGAGATCACTGACAATTCCACAGAGCTCTGGAATGCCCATTCCATCTACTGCTATAGGATTATTCATTACATTGTTATCTTTAGTAACTATTCATTAATTTCATTAATTCTTTTCATGAACTCAGTTCGGCTCTATATGAGTTTAAGAAATCGTTATGTAATGTTAGACTAGGGAATCGATTCGATTAATTCTACAAACGACATTAAAACTTCTAAACCAACAATTGAGCGGAACGTTCATTTTCCAAAACATGTGTTATTCTTGATGAACATCACTATATATGTAATTTGTGCATTCAAAGGACCTTAGCTAACACCTATGAAGGTTTAGACATTAAGGAAACCAGCCTGTATAAATTAGGCTTCAAAACAGGAAAATCAGACCTCAATCTGTAATTCTCCTCAATTTCGGTCACCTTTTCAGTCACCTGTCGGTTAACCGAATCCTGGAATGCGGCAAACTGAAGTACATTTTGGTCAGCTTTTCAGAACCATAAATTTTCTGACACTTTCTATCAATTCGGTCACCTCGTTGGTCACCTCTCGGCTAACCGAATTCTGGCTAACCAAATTAATTCCGGTTACCCTACAGTTAGTTTTCCAAAGGCTTAACTTTTGATGGAATTTCTGACCATAATCTCGGTCACCTAGCGGTCACCTTTCGGCTAGCTGAATTCTCAATTTCGGCTAACCGAAATTCGTTGGTCAGCTCACGGTAAGCTTTCCAGAAGCTGATTTTTCTGTGAAACTGAACCCAGAAGGGTTCAGTCAGCTGGCGGTCAGCATTTCGGCTCCCAGAACTTCATTCTAGAGCTTCGGAATTTCTGAAGCAAATTGTGGAAATTGAACTCCTTGAGTTCTAATACTTCTCATAACATCATAAATCGAAAGTATATACACTTGCCTTAAATTGAAGATCAATTGACAAAAAACCTTTTGATTAGCTTGATCTTGAGATGAAAATCCCCAAATCAAACACTCTTTTCAACCTAAATCCATATCAATTCAAAACATAGAACTTCTATGAGTTATGTGAGCTAGAAACTATTCTAACCCCTTCAATCATCATCCACAACACTAACAAGAGTTTAAGACACTTACTTGTTAGCTTTTGAAGAGAAAGTTGAGACTTTTCACAAGTCTTAACTCCAAAGAAATGGAGAATTCTTGGTGAAGAAGATGAAGCCTCTTCAAACCACAAGCAAACCTTCCAATCTTCACACTTGATGCTCAATGGAGGAAATGGAAGAAAGAAGAGAGAAAAAGGAGAAGAGAAGTGTCTAGGGTTGGGATTTGAGAAGAATGAACTCATTCAAGTCCATCTCTTAGCTTATAAAAGCTTATTTTGCATTTAAGCCCTCCACCTCTATTTCATTACAATTCGAGTCAAATGAAGGGTCATTTGATTCGTTTCTCGTCAAACGAGTTCAAGTCTTTTACGAAAGTTAACGTACTCTTTGATATATGCATATTGGTATCAAGAATTTCCATATCCGACAAAAAACGCAAAGATTCGTATTTACATAAAAGCCTTCAATTTCATTGTTTGAGTCTCAACTTCATTTCATTCATGTAAGCTCATTCACTATCATGTCATTAAGCCTAAATCATTCTTTTAAGGCTAATCCAAGTTCATTTGGCCAATTTCCATCATTTGTTTAATTAAACATGGTTAATTTTAATTTTAATTCCGATTAACTAGAGTTAATCTCGATTAACTCGGTACGGGGTCTAACATTCCCCTAAACTTTTAGAATCATTCGGTCCTCCGAATGCAATATAAATCAATGAAAAGCAATTAAACAATTCAAAATTGAACTTACTTGTATGAATAGCTCGGGATACTTCCGAGCCATTTACTCCTCAAGCTCCCATGTAGCTTAACTAGGCTTATGATGTGCCCAAAGCACTTTGACCCACTTAATCATTCTTGTACGCAGAACCGCCTCCTTGGTATCAATAATCTGGACTGGCTTCTCAACATATGTGGTGTTTGGTAACACTTGGATCTCTTCATCATGAATAACATGTGAAGGATCGGCCACATACTTCAGAATCATCGATAGATGGAATATATTATGGATACCGGAGAGTTCTGCTGGTAAGTCCAGACGACAAGCCACATTTCCAATCCAACTCTTGACCTTGAAAGGTCTAATGAATCTTGGGGAAAGTTTCCCTTTTTTCCCAAATCGGATAGTGCCTTTCATCGGAGAAGTCTTCAAAAAGACTAAATCATCAATGGCGAACTCTAGATCACGCTGATGATTATCAGCATAGCTTTTTTGCCTTGATCTAGCAACTTTCAACCGACCTTGTATTTTTTGTACCTTTTCTATTGTTTCAGCAATGATCGTAGACGAGTTCCAACCTCTTACTAGCTCACTGGAGTCCTACATCTTCGACCGTATAATGCTTCAAGTGGTGCCATTTCAAAACTAGAGTGATAACTGTTGTTGTACGCAAATTCGCACAATGCTAATTGCTCATCCCAATCACTCCCAAAGTCAACTACACTGGCACGAAGCAAGTCTTCTAAACTCTGGATATTCCATTCCGATTGTTCGTCAGTCTGTGGATGTACGCAATACTAAACCGAAGTCTCGTACCCATTGAATTCTGGAAGGACTGCCAAAATGCGGAAACAAACCGACTATCCAAGTCGGAAACAATCGAGATAGGAGTTCCATGCAATCGAGTCACTTCCCTGACAAACAATCTAGACATATCACTGAATCCCATAGCTTTCTTAATTGGAAGGAAGTGTGCGGACTTTGTAAGATGATCCACGATCACCCATACGGCATCATGCTATTTCTTCATCCTTGGCAAACCTGATACAAAGTCCATTGTGAGATGTTCCCACTTCCATCTAGGAATATGCAGTGAATGAAGCAATCCAGGGGGTTTCTGGTGCTCAAACTTCACACGCTGACAAGTCAAGCAGGAAGCTACATAACCGGCAATCTCTCGGTTCATATTGTTCCACCAAAACCTATCATTGAGATTTCTATACATCTTTGTGCTTCCAAGATGCATAGAATATCGAGTGTGATGTGCTTCAAACATCACTACTTGCTTCAAATCTTCCTGTACTGGTATACACAATCTGTCTCTGAAGTAGAGAACTAATTCTACCAACACGTAGTTTGGCCTTGCTGCAATGTTGTCTTTGATCCTTACAAATTCTAGATCCTCGAACTCTCTATCCTTAATCTGCTAGATAAGAAGTGGTTTGAATACAGACATTATTGCAATCTTCCGGTCGCCCATTATTTCAATGGATACATCCATATCCTTGAATTCATCAACCAGATTCATCCACGCTCATTGATGCCAAGTCAGCAGATTTCCGACTCAAAGCATTGGCTACGACATTGCCCTTTCTAGGTACATATGTGAATGGAAAGTCGTAGTCTTTGATCAGCTCTAACCAACGGCGTTGTCTCAGGTTGATATCCTTCTGAGTAAACAAGTATTGAAGGCTCCTGTGATCGCAGTGGACTTCAAAAGTCTCACCATACAAGTAGTGCCTCCATTGCTTTAATGCAGATACAACAGCCGCGAGCTCTAAGTCATGAGTAACAAAGTTCTTCTCATGCTCCTTTAACTGACGTGAACTGTAGGCAATGACCCTACCATTCTGGATTAATACACATCCCAATCCAATACCCGAGGCATCTAAGTAGATCTCAAATCCTCCTCTTCCATCTGGTAAAGCTAGGATTGGGGCTGAAATCAGTTTCTGCTTCAAGTTTGGAAACTAGACTCACTTGCATCATTCTAGTGAAATGGAACATTCTTCCGAGTCAGTTTCGTTAACGGAGCTACTATCTTTGAGAAATCCTTGACGAATCTCCTGTAATAGCCTGCTAATCCCAAGAAGCTTCGAATTTCTGGTACATTCTTCGGATTCTGCCAATTGGTTACCGCTTCAATCTTAGCTGAATCAACAGCTAACCCATATCCGGTAACTATATGACCCAAAAATGCAACCTGCTGCAAACAAAAGTCGCACTTCTTGAGGTTCGCATACAACTGATTCTCCCTCAGTATTTGTAAAGTTGTCCTCAAATGATGTGAATGTTCCAACTCTGACTTTGAGTATACCAGGATGTCATCTATGAAGATCACGAAAAACTGGTCCAGGTAGGAAGCAAACACTCTATTCATTAATGCCATAAACACTGCAGTTGCATTGGTTAGACCAAAAGGCATCACTAAAAATTCATAGTGACCGGTTCTGAATGCAGTCTTCTGTACATCTTGATCTTTAACTCGAATATGATGATATCCAGATCGAAGATCAATCTTGGAAAGGTACGTTGCACCCTGAAGTTGATCAAACAACTCATCTATCCTAGGCAGTTGATCAAGCAACTCATCAATTTTGGAAAAGTCATTTGATTTATTTGCCTATAATCGATACACATTCGAAGGGTGCCATCCTTCTTCTTCACAAATAGTACAGGTGCTCCCCATGGTGAGACATTAGGTCTAATGAAACCCTTGTCAAGCAAATCATGTATCTGTTTCTTCAATTCATACAACTCTGATAGTGCCATTTGATACGGTGCCTTGGATATTGGTGCAGCACCGGGCACAAGTTTAATAGTAAAGCCACTTCCCTAGCTGGAGGTAGACCTGGCACTTCATCTGGAAATATGTCTAGAAATTCACAGACTACAGGAATGTTTCTCAATTCCCTTACAAGCTTCTTCTCAGAAATGAATGCGATGTGCCCTTCACAACCACTACGCATCATTCGTTCAGCCTTAAGTGATGAAACTAGCCTGGTATCATATTTCTTTTGGACTCCCTCAAAGAGTACACCGGCATTGGCCTCTTAAAAGTGATGATTTTGCGAAAACAGTCTAAACAAGTCCTGTACTTCGCAAGCCAATCCATGCCAAAGATTACATCGAAGTAATTCATTGCTAATACAACCAGATCAGCTAGCATAGACATGTCCTCGATTTTAACACTGCACTGGGGAATATACAATTCACAAACCACTCTCTTTCCTAAGGGAGTAGATACAGTAAAATCATAAGACAGTTGTTGTATCCGGTTTTGCATATCACAAGCAAATGTAGGTTCTACAAATGAATGCGTAGAACCCGGATCAAACAATGCAATTGCACGTCTACTTTCTACAATGATTGTGTCGCGACCCCGGACCGAGATTAGAAGATTCAAGACCTGGGCCAGCGACGTAGAGTTGTGTTACCACAAATAGTGTTTGTTTTCCCACAGGTTTCCGCGGTGAGGATCCCAAGACACAGGGATTTAACTCACATGTACAAATATGCGGAAGCGTGTAGCAAAAACATATTCAATCATGATATAAACATTTTAACATATCTCAAAAGTACGATGACATCGAGACTTAATATCAGAAAGAGAAATCATAATATGGCATTCCCACCATAGTTAAAGTTCTCAAGATTACAAGGTGAGTTAAGTTAATACATCCCAAAAGTAAGAGGCCAACAATGGCCAATACACTTCCAAAGGTTCAATCTAACTTCCCAAAATAAAATAGATGATCTCATACACCCGCCCAACGTCTAATTGACGTCATCGGGTTGCTACTCGCGACCTGGGTGTGGCTCAATAGCCTCCTCCGGACACTCCTCCTCAAGGGCAAAACCTCCTGCACCTGGGCACCAAAATAACAAGCATCAAACACGAGGGTTTGGCAAGGAATCAATTTAGGCATGAACAATAAAACAATATTAAAATAGTTTATTAGAGTTGAAACAGTTCAAGATCAAGATGTACATTTTAGATTTACGAAACTAGCATGAATACATAAATATCATGAAAAGATAAATCAACAAAGAGCTCATCTCATCCTTTCTCTACCATAATAATGATAAGAGCATGCATGCACGACAAGACACGCTAAGCAAAACACGATCCCACGTTACACAAGGTAAACAGGGAGGCCGGCCGCTGAACCGGGAACACCCACGATGTGTAATATAATACACGACTAGTCTGCAGACAGTCCACATGTTTAAGGACCCCCGAACAGTGGATCAGGCTGAAGGGGCAGTCCAAGCTTAGTGGTATTTACTTAGAATCATGAATGCACAAAACACGATGAAATGCTTATCAAACTTATCGAAAATCAAGGGAAAACACTTGTCAAGACTGACCAAAGCACGACTAGCAAAATAGCATAAATATATGCATAACAAGCCTAAGAAGTGATTCCCTTTTCATTCTAAAAGCAAATCTTCAAAACACACTTATACTTGAAACTTCGAGTCAAAATACGATAATAATTCTTGTATCAAAATTGAAGTTCAAAAGCAAGATCCATCAAGTATATGTTAAGACTATTCATTGATCTTTATGTAATTGGAACCTAAATACCGGAAAGATAAAACCAATTGGTGCTCCCGAAGTTGATAAGGTATTTTAGAATTTCAATTGCATAAAATCAAGTTAAAAGTCCATAAACATAAACTAGTTTTCATTTCTAAAGAAATTCTTCGAAAACATAAAATATATGGGATTTCGATCAGTTTCTCGGTCACCTATCGGTTAGCCGAGGTGGGTTATGTCGGCTAACCAACACCTGACCAAATGCTGACCGATGGATCTCAACCCAGAAATTACAACTCTCAGGAAATGGAGCCGAGGGGGTGTCGGTTGGTTGTCGGCTAGCCGAAATGGATAGTTTGGTTAGCCGCAAGCTAACCGACGAACTCCTGACGCAATGCAGGCTTCTGGAATTGGAACCGACAGACTTCGGTTGGCTGCCGGTTGACCGAACTTGGCAATTCGATCAGCCGACAGCCTGACCGACAATGCACGGACAGTGCGTTTCAAGTCAGATTTCAACATTTTTCTTCCCTTCGTCATTCCCATTTCTGAACCACCTGTACTCCCCAAGCCACCATGCTTTCCAAGGGTTAAAATCTGAACATTTCTAAGCCATTCCATCCAAAACTAAATCATTCGTTTCATTGAAAACATCAAACTCATTCCATACATTAAATCACACATGCTTGCAAATCCAAAACAAGATTCTAGGAGCTTGGAAAGATCATCAACATCAATATAATTAGTGAAACTGAAGCTAATGATTTTAAAGAGCATAAACATAACATACATTTTGAGATTAAGCATTAAAATCATGCTTTTAAAGAAAGTAGTGAAACCCACATTGCAATGTATGAAAATCCTACAAAGATTACTTGCCTTTGTCCAAATGCCAAGCAAAACTTCACAAAAACCCAAGCAAAGATATCCACGAAATCTATACAAAAGCCTCAAAATAGAACATACAAAAAAATCACATTTTGGTCAACACAAATCTCCATCTCGAAAATGGGTTTGATAGTATAAAAAACAAGCTCTTTGTGAGCTAAATAAACTCCATGGAAGAGAAGAAATGGAGCTCTAACCTGTAGCTTGTCAAACAAGGAGAAGAGAGCTAGAAGAAGATGAATAGTTGCAGGGATTTGTCCAAAAACGTGCCCAGCTGAAGCTTGAGAAGAGACGAAGAGATTGATGGTCTTGGATTTGAGAATGGAGTCTTCTAGCTAGATTGGAAAGAAGGTGATGGAAAATGGTTTCTTCCTCCCAACTCTAGGTCAAGAGAAAAGTTGCAAGATTTTATAATAATGAAGGAGAGAGAGTATAAGAGCTTTTATATCACTTGAGAAGTGGGTCCCTAGCAGCTGAAACTTGAAATGATTAAAACATGGTCTTGCGGACCCCGGATGAGATTGACGAAGAAGGATAAAAACAATCTTCGAAATATCTAGTTTCGAAAAAGTATAATTTTGACATGATTTTGAGATTTCAAAAATTGTGCCCAGATTATGCATGAAAAGTCATATTTACCCCTTTTGGGCCAAAACTTGAGTTTCTAGGCCTCAAACATTTACAAGCTAAAAAGGAAAGTTTTCATAAATAACAAAATCATTCAAATGGCATAAAAACCACAACCAAAATCACAAAACTAGAACGAACACCCATTTCACACTTGCACTCAGGGCGTCCCTGAGTATGACTGACTAATATAAAACGATCTCAAAATTCCCAAAACTAAACCAAGACTAAATCTAATCATATTCTAACCCAACTAATACTAAAACTCACTTAAGGCTAAATACTCACTTAATTAGTACTAATTGAGTTGGTCTGGGTCGGGGTCTAACAGATTGTACCTTTAACCACGTTACAGCCTATTCCCTGTTGACGGCACAAGCCATCCCACCCATCTGTGGCCTGTTGGGCTGCTGCTGTCTTTGCCATTATCGTTGTTGGCCTTGACGTTGAGGTTGTTGTTGCTGTTGTCTAGGAGGAGCTGGCAAAGCTAATCTCAGAGGAGGAGCGGGATGTGTTGCTTGTCCTCGAGCAGGCTGCTGATAAGGAGCTCTATCATCTCTCCAAGCCCTCGGACACTATGCCATTTTGTGTTCCATAGAACCATAAACTATGCAGGCTTCGGTAGTCCTCCAACACAACTCAGTCCTATGAGCTTTACCACAAGTCTCACAGACTGGCCTGTTCTCTTGCCTCTCTTCTCTTGCAACACATCTTTGTTTCTGCCTCTTGCCTTTGAATTGTCCTCCCTTTTTTACCCATGAATCACCACTCTTCTTGGTGTTCACTGTTGTCTTCTCTCTATGTATCTCTTCAGCTGTAAATGCCTTATCAACGGCATCATCAAACGTAGCAGGCTTCTGACCAGCCACTACGATTGTCTTGTACTCTGGGTTCAATCCAATAATGAACCGCTTGATCTTCTAAGCTTCAGTATCTACCAAGTCAGTAGCATACTTGCATAGCTTCAAGAAGGTATGAACATAAGCAGACACGGTTAGTTGACCTTGTTTCAAGTTAAGAAACTCTGCTTCCTTTTGCTGTCTCACATGTTCTGGTACAAACTTTCTCTAGAATTGTGTCTTGAAAGTCTCCCAGATTTCATCTACAGGCATCACCTTTAATGTCTCTTTGACACTCTTCCACCATGTGTTGGCTAACCCTCTCAGCATAGTAGAGGTCAGCAACACTCTCTACTTGTGAGTGCAGATAATAGTGTCAAACACGTCCTCGATGTGTTATAGCCATTCATCGGCCTGCATCACATCCTCTGTTCCTTGGAACTCGGTGGCTCCTCTCTTGCGGAATTGTTCGAAAAGGATATTATGATCCTATTTGTGCTGCACCACCACTTGATTCTCAACATGTGTTGTTGAACTGGTGGTATCTGTGGATTCTGCATTTGAGCCTGCATTTGGCTTTGAGTTTCCAACATTGTAGCCATTTGGGCTTGCGTACCCACTTCAGCCTCTCTACTCCTGGCTAACTGCTCGTTACTTATGGCCAACTGGGTTTGCATGCCCATCTGTGCCTCATGGCTCTTGGCCATCTGTTCAGTACTCCGGGCTAACTGCTCTAGTATAGCAGTAAACCTAGCATCAACATCAGATGTAGGAGAATGTGTGACAACTACGAAGTCATCATTTCTTGATCTCGATCCAGCTGTAAACAGTACGGAAGGTAAGAATATATGTCTACACTTCCATCAATATCAATCACATACAGTGAAAGCAATAAAACAAATCCTAAGTTGAATTTGTCACGAAACTTAACGTTCCTCACTTCGTTCTTACATTCTGCTAAGTTTTTTAAAAGTTTTTAACTTAGCTTTTTCAACTAACTCTGATACCATACAATAAGTATGTCACGACCCGGGCCCGAGATCTGATTGCTTCAAATAAACCCCGAGTCGCGATCTCATACTTACACACGTAAACTCCGAATTAACCGAAGTTAAAACGAAATCCACAAGGGGTAACAAAACATCAATATCTGTCAAATGTACATTTTTGCGGAATATATAAATTGACGAAAACATTCAATACAGTACGAATTCTTTACTAAACGTAAAGTTCAATATATACATTCTATTTTTCACAACTGTATATTCAAATACAATACAGGGGACTTCTATTTACAACTCAAAATGAAGCTATCAAGTTTTCTCAAAACGTTTCCAAAATATTCCTAACTCTTTAGCACTCCGGTTCAAGTCCATTCGATCAAACCTCCAAGAGGTATTGGATGGGCCTCCTCCGTTAGCCTCTACAAGACCGGCACGGACAACTGGGCCTGTGATATCATCAATAACACCGTGAACACGATGGTTCAACAATGTATACACAGTTCTATGATAGTACGTGTATAATAGATATTTAGATCTTACACACTTCAAACAAATCAAATCCTCAAAAACCACAATGCATCTAAATGATAAGCAAAACCAAGAACAAAAGAAACCTGTATTCAAAGATTTTATGCAAAGAGAAATGGAAAACACGAGAAAGAGAGATTGAGAAAAAGGGGGAGATAGAGAGAGAGATGGAGAGACCAGAGACAAGATGAGTAGAGTACCTGCCGGAGAGAGGGACGGCGTCACGACAGTGGTATGCCAATGTCGGTGGGGGCTTCAGCCCCCAACCCACAACATTTAGGTCCGCCCCTATGGGCTTTTTCCAGTTCCCCAACCCACAACATGTAGGTCCGCCCCTGGCTATATACCAGGATATTTGCTATGTCATTTATCAAAGCTAAAGGTATTCTCTAGAGCCATGGTGTAGTTTGGATTGGCATCTGATTAGAACAGAATGACTGCCCCCAGCAAACAAGGAGATGGACTTTTCCAATCCTGAAATTTTATGAGGAATCTTTGGCTCAAGGTTTTTATAAGTCCTGCCTAATCTGCACAATAGGAACTGTAACTTCTGCATAGGTGAATTTTTCAATCTGAGGAAACTGTAATTCTACAGGTACTAACAGGTTTGATGATGTTCGCATTAACCAGTCTGCTTACATATCTCAAAGGGCTTAAGAAGAGATAATGTCTGGGTAGGATGAAAGGGGGCCTCCCTACTTGATTCCTGTCATGGTCTCCATTGGAGACCTGTATATCAGGAATTGAAGGATTCTGTCTCAACGTGCTTCGGGACTATGGATGAAAACGTCGCTTAAGCCTGTTTTCATTGAGCATTTCCTAATGAACATCCAATCATCAGGTTTCTTCTCGCAATATAATTTATTCTTAATATGAACGAACTCCCATTTCAGGGTATTATAAGCTTTAGTGATGTCTAATATAACCACCATCCCCATGGCTTTCCTCTACTTGTTTCCAAATGCGAGCAGTGATGCTTGTGGGATGCATTGTAACAATATTGTCTATTGCCTACCTCCCAAAATGAAAGATGTTAGATAGGTGAAAATTAACCAAGCATCAGCCTTGGGCGCTGGAACAAAAATTATAGTTAGAAAAAGAGCTTGTAAAGAGACTCACACAGGCTAGGCTGATGGGACTTGAGTGATAGAAATCTGATAGGTCGGGCACTTTAGGATAAAGACAACAAACGTGTGATTCAACCCAGCCAGAAGATTTCCAAATCTAAAAAGTTTCTGAACCATGTTAATGAAGCCATCCTCAATAACCACACAAGATTTGGTAGAAAGGACAGAGAAATCCATCACGGCCCAGCGCCTTACAAGGCCCCATAGATTTCAGAGCCATTCATGTTTTTTTTCTGGTCCAGGATGCAGGAAAGAGCAAGCTTATTCTCCCCTGTAACGAGGTGGGTCCCCATCTCCCTTGTTAAGATCTGAACATTTTTGCTGTTAACACAAATCCTTGAGAAAGTTTGTGAAAACTTCCCTAATTAAGGTCGCATCTTTTACCAGATTACCCCAATGATCATAGGTTTCCAAAATCTTTCTGCGTCTGCAACATGATTGCCCGAGAAATAAAAACTTTACAGAGCAAAGAAGGAACATATGGATGTGAAAGTTCAGTGAATTGGACAGTACTGAACATTAGTTGGTAGGATCGAAAACAATTTAATGCTAGTATGATAGACATTAATATCCAGAAGAAACTACTGAGCAAAATGAAAGGTTAGTGTTACAGCAAAATGGAGAGTGGAGGGTAGGCAAAGTGAAGAAAAGCTAGTGGATTGTTATGCAACCATCAAATGAAACTTCACTTAAAGGGGCATTTTTACAAGACAGCAGTTAAGACTTGCTATGTTACATGGATATCAATGTTTAGAAATAAAGGAAAGAGAACCAACTAAAGCATATGTTGGAGATATAAGTATGCTAAGAGGGATATGTAGATTGTAGGGTAACAAGAAACAATATATTAAGGAATGAACATATAAGAGGAATCTTATCGGTAGATCAAGGAATATTGTTTAAAATGATTTGGACACATTTGGAAGACCAAAAATGGATCTTGAATGACTTATTTAAGAGTTTACGTAAAAGTAACTAAGAGAAAGGGGAGAATGATAAAGACCATACATGACCAGTAAAGAAAGACACGATTGTGGTGTGGACTCACTGAAAACAAAGTTGTACATGGGGCTGCATGAAAAAGTATCTCACAGACAACTTCAAATTGATAAGCCTTTGATGATATGATCTGCATACTTTAAAAGGTAAGTGGACCAAAAGAACTGAGTTGCATAAGGTTATTAACATTAACATCACTGTTAAAAAGTAAAACATTTAATATTCCATCATTTTTCCTTTCTTTTAGTTCAATTGTTTATTTTTCTAAGGACCCTCACCACTACATAATTGCCATGCGGCTCGGCTGTTGCTAAAAAGAAAACATGTTCCGCTACCAGTGGACTGCATATTGTTCATATCCAGTCAACTAATGTGGCCCACCTGGATGCAACTCTATCGGTGGGTGAGGGGGAATAGAAAGGTCTCGTCATGGATTAATATGGCCTTTGACTAAAAAGTCCTCAATTTTAGTGGAATTTTGACTAAAATATTTTTTTAGATTCAATCCAGCGCCAATTGACAGGACAGCCAATTGACATGACAAAGGGATCCGAATTGGGATCAGTGAGTGAGCGTATCAATAAATAAATACAACTCAACATCACAAGTAGCAAGGAAACATTTGGACGATTTTTTTAATACAACAACAGAAAACAAAGACGTCTCTGCATACAAGAAAGCACTCACCCATGTTATGTCAAGCAGATACTTCAGCTTCCTTCTTCTCTTTAACCGTCCTCTGCCAGTTCTCGTTGCCATCGATTATTTCGCCAGTTTTGATTAGGTAACGAACTCGTGTCCCATCCTCGAGAATTTTATGACCCACTCGACTCGCTACTTCCTTTTCCTTTGAGTATAGCATCACATTTGAGCTGTGAATGGCAGCTTCAATCTGTTCAAATAAGATAGCAATAAATAAATAAACAATTGAATAAATAATACTGAGCTGTAATTCCAATTATAACAGAAGGGTAAAACAATATAACAACTCTACAACTTGGTGCACTCACATGAAGAGAAAAAGAATTAGGTAAGTTAATGCTAAAAATAATTTGAATTTACGTGTATGATTTAGAGGTGGTGATGTTGGTCTGATTTGGAGGAACTAGCAGAGTTGGTAAGTTCAATGGTAATGGCTGCTGACTGAGAAGCACTATGCTGATGAGCATGAAAATTATAATGGCATATCAAAGCAGCATTCTGAAAAATAAAAATAAAAAAAATAATGGAGTGACATGGGAGTTCTGATAGAACAATATGCGTGTCCCACAGAGGTGCCCGTGTATGGCTGGCATCCAATTCATGCAACCAGTTATTATCAATAAAAGAAAATTAAAAAAATATTTTTTTTTCTTCTTTTTTTCTCTCTTTCAAGATACGTCTGTAATCTACTAGAAGAATAGACAGATGAGTTTGTGGGCCTCGTCGTCTTCATGACATGGCCACACTTAATGCATGATTGAGCCAAGTCCGAATGTGGCCACATATAAAAGGAAGCCATATCAGAAAACCTCAGCATGTAAATCCAAACAGATGAGTCAGTTGAAGAGAAGAAAACCTGGCTTTTCATTCCCTAAATCTATGGTATTTTTTTTTATTTTTTTTCCAATTAGGTCGGCTCAAACAAGGTTGACTCAGGTATAAAAAGGTGCATATGGATACACCCTAAACAACAATCAGTTTTGCATATTAGGGCAGAATCATCTTGATCCTGAGTGATGATTATAAATATTTTGCAATAGATGGATTCTAACTAGATTGAGTTTGGAAATTTGCTCTCCTTAACATGGTTGTCATCGTGGTCCCTGTTTCGGTTTGACTCTGGGATGAAAAGTTTCGGTTATTCAGCATTCGTATATTTAAGGATTAGAAATATTTAATTAAACAAAATTGGAAAAATACTAAAAACGTGAAAGTCCCATATATATTATATAATTTTCAATTCATCATGCAAAATCAACAATGTAATATGTTAGTTTTACATGTAAAAAAATAATTTATAAGTTACAACCCATGTACACGCAAAAATGTGAGACTGACAAGCATTCTCAGCTATCACCCTCAAATTATGGATGTCACAGCATAAAATAACACAGTGGAGGATTTAAAAAATAAATAAAATATAAAAAGTACTAATAATAATTGATGATCAAAATTACCAATAGACTAAAATTCCTGCTTGTTTGGCAAAAAATTACTGCAACCAGAATAGTCTACTCGGTCAAATAGGATCAAGATTTGGTTTGGAATCATCACCGAACCAAATAATTTCATACTGAAACGAACTGAAATTGACAGCAATGCTCCTTGATTACAGACCTAAAACCATATAAATAGGGCTAAAGTAAATGCTTCAATAGTCAATGCACTTTCCTCCCTAAAAAATAAAAGAATGCTACAATTAAACAAAAGTTGAGAGAATTTAACGTTCACGGGTGCCCTTTTGAATGGACCATCATCCAGTCAGCAGAGATTTTGGGAAGCACTAAAATCAGAAATTACAGAAAGGAGGGATAGCCGAATTTTGGACATCTCTTCCTGTCAGACCCTGACCCAGGTTCGGTATATTTAATTAATATTTTAATCGCGATTAGTTTATAAGCAGGTTCAGAGGACGATTAGCTTAATCTTAAGCTAGAATTGACTTTTGAATAGCTTTGGGGATTTTTGAGAGCCGATAGATCTAGTTTGACGAGGGCCGGAGAGCCCGTGTGTCGAAGTGAAATTGAGGGAAGTTATTCTCATTTTGAAAAATTCCAATTAGTATTTCTTTTGACTCATTTTATTGATATTAACAACATTCATATTTTATCCATTTGCATTTGAGGCTCAGAAATCGCAATTTTCAAGAAAATGGGGCAAAAACGTCTTTTTACACTAAATCTGTACCAAAATTTCGAAATTTGCAAAATATGGCAAAAATTTACTTTTTCAAAAGTATATTTCGTTGAACAATTTTTGTCTTCTTCGTCGTCTTCGTCCTGGACCCGCAAATGCCGTTTTCATCCATTTAAAGATTGGGACCCACTTGCCCACTTTATATAAAGGGAATAGTTCTCCGTCTTCATTTCCTTTTTCCTACAATAATTGGAGTGAGCCTAGGGTTCCTTTCCAGCACTTTCTCTCTCCTCTTGAAAGCCTTCATCTTGAAGACAAAGTGGAGGATTGATCTCCAAAACACCTTCCTCACCCTTCAAGCTTTCCAAGGATGCCTTTTTCAAAAAGATTTGAGCTAGGAGAGACCCCTTTTTTCCAAGCCCTTGTCCCTTGTTTAAGCTACCAAAGGTTAGCTATGGCTTCTCTTTCTTTAAATCTTGGTTTTTCAAGTCATTTACAGTGTTTTTCTCATATATGCAAAGAGGTTTCATGGAGATTTGCAAATGATTGATTTCTAGGGTTTTCTTTGGGTTAATTTGGGGTTTTTGTAGGATTGGAGCTAGAGACCTTTTAGAGGCCATCTTTGAGTGATTTGCTCATCATATTGATTTGAGGCAAGTGAATATTCAGCTAACATGATGATTTTGTGCAATGTCAATGGTTTTATGACATTTTCATTTTTGTCTTGTTCTCCTTGTGATTTATGGATATGTTTCATCTAATGGTCTAAACTATGGTTATGTTTATTTCCCTTAAGATATTGTTTTGTAAAAATCCAAATCTTCATTCTCTATTTGATCCTCTTGGTTCAACTCTTGTTTTTTTTTTCAAATTTTAGTGTCTTGTTGAATGAAGAATATCTTGTTTTTATGTGAATGATTGGGATTCATTGGAAGGTTTAGCGTATGGATGTTTTTAATGAAGGATTGTAGAGGCAAGGAGAAGCCCAAATATATGTGAAATTATGTAGGAAAGGAAGGAGGGGAAGAAAAGCATCAAAGAGTTGCAAAAAAATGCAATTTCTGCACTCGACATGGTCCCAAACAGAACTGGGTCCGCTCGAGCGGCCCAGGTTCTGGATGGGGTCCGCTCGAGCGGACCTGGCCCAGTTCTGGTTGGGGCCCTGGTTCAGGGTCGTTTGGCGGCTTCTTTTTAGGCCTGTTTAGGCCCTTTTCAGCCCATTCCTCCTCTTTGTTTTGAGGCCCTTAAATCTCCTTTTGATGACTAGAAGCCCATGAATAATTTTGATAAATTATGACACTTTGAAATTTGTAAATTGAATGGGAAAAATATGAGAGAAAGTCTTCATTTGAGATTTTTACCCGGAAATTCTTTTGGTCTTAAGCACACTTATTAATCTCTAAGTGTTGTGAACTTTCATTGGTGCCAAACTTATTATTGTAAATCAACCTTTAGGTGTGCATTGAGACTTCCCTTGGTAAGTCATTAATTCAATATACACTATTCCATTTCCAAGTTATCGAAAATGTAAGTGCATTCGTGTGTAAATTGATTTTTGAAATGGATTGAGTGGTTTGCCACGATTTGAAAATATCGATAAAACTACTCGATTGATTGAGTGATATGTCCGTTTATATAGTGTCCAGAGTAGTTGCTTTATCGATAAAAATGCTTTGAATGATTTTGAATGTATCGATTTATGTCTTTGTCCGGCACCACTAAGCTTGGGACCCTTGTTGGATTGATCACCCGACTTGGAATCCTTGAATTTATTTGCCAACTGCAGTTTGGATCTTTGAGTGATTGCTTCCGGCCATGGCAACGGTTAGATCTTTCCTTCCATTTTTTATGGTTTGGAATTAATCGAGTACTCTCATTGCTTCGGCAATGAAGTACGTATTGATTTAGTACTTTTATAGTATGCTATTGAATGAGTGCTCTTGTTACCTTGGTAATAGGAGAATATAGCATATGTGGTTTGCCAAGTCTTTACTTGAATGTCATTACTTTATCCGAATGTTATTGTTTTATTCAATTGCTATAGTTTATTCGAATGTTTATACTCTTTGAATTATTTAATGTTTCATAAATGTCTCCTTATTTCCTTACTACTATTGTTTAGGATTTCAAATGTATTTCCACTCTTTTTATAATGTTTTATAAATCCTATCATCTTGTTATCTGTCTTATTTGCTTGCCAGACCGTCGTGTCTGACCTTCTTTGTTTGGTGCCAGATCTTGACCCCTTGGCCCTTGAGACGCAGTGTGAGGAAGAACCCGTAGCTCCGATCGAACGTGAGTGGCAGCCTGATGATGTTGTTTAAGCATCGGGTTGAATCTTGAGTTAAAGATCACATTTTGGGATGGTTTTACTTTGGGAACTTGTTTTAGCCATTGTTGGCTTGTTTTCGGGAATTGTAATTAATTAACTTTTATTTGTATTGAACTTGAACTAACTTTGGGCCTATCTATAATACGTTTCTCATTTTGATGCTAGTCTTAAATGTTCATTTTATATGCATGATTAGAATTAAAAGTTTGATACAATGCTTCGGCGAAACTTTATATATTGTGAATGTGAATGTTATGCGTTATTGGATCGACCTTGAGGATCCTTACCGCGGAAACCTGTGGGAAACCAGCGTGTGCGGGCGGAATTTTCCGGCTCGCCGCGCCACGACCCCAGATTAAGGACTTATCTAATATTTTTCTTGGTCCGGGGGCATGACAGGCTTGTTATCAGAGCGAGATATATTCGAGGCAATTAAAAATGGATTAGAAACATAAGGACGTGGCAAGGATTCGTTAGATTGCTCGTTAGTTAGTATTGATTGGGTTTTGGATACGCTTTATTTATTATATTTTGTTGTACTAATAAGTTGTTTTGCAGCATTATGGCTCCACGTAGGCCTCCAACGACTGCAAATGCTTCAGGCAGCAATAGTGGCAGTGGGGTAGAGAATCAGATGTCAGATCAATTTCAGCAACTTATGCAAATGTTAGTTGAACAACAGCAAAAGGCAAATGAAAATCAGATCAGATTCCAAGAGCAGCGAGCTAGACTACAAGAACAGATGGCAAAGAAAGACGAAGAATTAACTCAGGTTCAGAGACAGCTATTAGAGGTTTTAGGGAGAAGACCCGAACCAGCACCTAATGTGGGAACACAATTTGTTATCCAGAATAGAGACCGGGATCCCAATGCATTGTTTGAGAAATTTCGTAAGAGGGGTCCTAAAGAATTCACAGGACAGGAAGATCCTTTAGCGGCAGATGATTGGTTGGCTCATACGGAAAACATCTTTGACATCTTTCAGTGTATTGGCAGACAGCAAGTCCACCTGGCAGCCTCCATGTTGACTGGATTGGCAGATATTTGGTGGAAGACTCTTAAGGATGGCGACCAGAACATTGAAAACAAAGTTGCCTGGACTACCTTCAAATAACAGTTCAGCGAGAAATATGTTCCAGCTCATATCAAGAAGCAGAAAGCGGCAGAGTTTCAGTTGCTCAAGCAAGAGGACATGACAGTCCTTGGGTATCTTACAAAGTTTGAGAAGTTGCCTCGTTATGCACCAGAGCTCGTTGATACAGAAGAAAATAAAATCACCAAGTTTATGGATGGACTTAATCCCATCATCTTGAGGGATGCCTCGGGTGTTGTAACACCCGCTACTTTCCAAGAGGCTATCAAAAGAGCTTACAAATTTGAAGATATTAACAATCAAATCATCAAGGATGCTCAAAGGAAAAGGCAGCAGTACCAAGGGCAGTAATCCTATCAAGGCAAAAGGCAGAAACAATATTAGAAACCTCAAACACTGACTGCTTGTATTCATGTGGCAAGAATCACCCATCACAAGAATGTTACAGAATTACAGGAGCTTGTTACAAGTGTGGTGGATTTGATCACCTAGTCAAGGACTGCCCGAACATCAGAAATCAAGGCAATAGGCCTCCACAGCAGCCCAGGCAAGCACCACAACAGAATCAACAGGCAGTACAGAATCGGCAAAGGCAGCCTCAGCAACAACCTCGTCAGCAACCACAGAACCAAAATGTCCGTCCACCTCTGCAACAGAATGGGAATGTACAACAAGGCAGGCAAAATCAGAACCGAAATAGACCACAACAACAAGGCCGTCTAAATCATCTGAATCAAGTGGACGCAAACGCAGCAGGCAATGTGGTAAAAGGTAAACTTTTTTATCTCTGGAGTAGAAGCTAAAGTGTTGTTTGATCCAGGGTCAACTCATTCTTTTATATCTCCTGTGTTTGCAAAAATGATTAATGTACCTGCTAGCGAGTTAAGAGTTTATTTTTACTGTCACGACTCCAGTAGGGAAACACATACTACCCTAGTTGTGTCAAAGCAAGAGAGGGAAGAAGACAAAGAACTATTTGTGAATTCGATGATCCTTTGAGGGTCTCGATCTTTCAATATATAGAGATAAGTTTACATAAATGTTTACAGTGATTGAGTCAATCAACTAAATTAAAGTAATCCTAATATAATTAACATCTAATCATATCTCCTAATAAGGCACAAATCAATTACATATCATTACAAACGAGATTTCATTTGACCCACAAGTTGGGCTTTATTTGTCATGGGCTGAGACCCACTGACCTAGGTCCATTGGCCTAGTTGACCCCCCCCCCCCCCTCTCAAATTGATGCGGGTGAATCCACGAGCATCAATTTGCCAACTAAGAATTGGTGTCGTGGCCAAGGAAGTCCCTTGGTAAATATGTCTGCAATTTGAAGTCTGGTAGGAACATGGGGAAGAGTAATTGCTTCACGCACAAATTCATCACGTATGTAATGACAAGCCACTTCAATATGCTTTGTGCGTTCATAGAAAACAGGATTTTCAGTAATCCATATGGCACTGGTATTGTCAGCATAGAGAGGTGTAGGGCCAGATTGTGACAATCTAAGCTCAGAAAGAAGACCCCGAAGCCATACAATTTCAGAGGTGGCAGCCGACATAACACGATATTCTGCTTCTGTGGATGATTTGGAGACTTTATCTTGTTTCTTACACTTCCATGAGATCAACGAGTCCCCCAAGAACATGCACCAACGTGTGGTAGACTGTCGACTATCAGGACAACCAGCCCAGTCAGAATCTGAGTAAGCGATGAGAGAAGTCGAATTGCCTACAGGAAAGAAAAGGCCGCAAGATGGTGTATGAAGAACATAGCGAAGAATACGCCGAACAGCAACGAGGTGGAGATGGCGTGGTTGTGTCATGAACTGACTAACCAGATTCACCGCATATGAGATATCGGGCCGAGTGATAGTCAAGCAGATCAAGCTGCCGACTAAACGGCGATACATTGTGGCATTAGGAAGAAGATCACCCGTATCGTGTGAGAGTTGAAGATTGGCCTCAACAGGTGTATCTAAAGGAGTGGAGTTTTGAAAGCCAGCCGTCTCAATCAGATCCATAGCATATTTGTATTGATCGAGGATAAGACCTTTTTTCTAACGGATGAACCTCAAGGCCTAAAAAATATATAAGTGGCCCTAAGTATTTCATATGAAAAGATTCATATAAGGATGCCTGTAGATGGGTGATCATGCCAGAATCTGTCCCAGATATGATGATATCATCCACGTACACCAAAAGGACAGTAATCTCATTTTAGGAGCGATGAAGGAACATAGAAGGATCAGAAGCACTTTGAGAGAACTGTAGATAAAGGAGAGCATTCCTAAATTTCTCAAACCAAGCGCGCGGAGCTTGCTTAAGACCATATAGAGTGTCTTAAGCGCGCACAGTCTCCTGCCGAGACACCTGTAATGCCTTGGGGAAGTCGCATATAGACTTCTTCCTTGAGATCACCATGAAGGAATGCATTATTGACATCAAATTGGTAAAGAAGCCATGAGTGAGAAGCAACAATGGCTATCCCAAAGCACAGATCCGTGATCTGTGTGCAAAAAAAAACCTCAAAAATTGTTCACAAATACTAGAAGGAGCTGGCGACCAGGTTGGTTTCAATATCCAGGCTCAGTGATGCTGATCTGGGATGGGCCACCTCTGATCACACCTTGATCTGGCTACTTCCAAAGCTTGGAAGATGAAAAAATATCCAAAGAGTCTCTCAGAGAATATGACAACTTCCAATGCTTAGAAGATGAAGAAGAATCACTCATAGACACAGCTCTGATACCATGTCAAAGCAAGAGAGGGAAGAAGACAGAACTATTTGTGAATTCGATGATCCTTTGAGGGTCTCGATCTTTCAATATATAGAGATAAGTTTACATAAATGTTTACAGTAATTGAGTCAATCAACTAAATTAAAGTAATCCTAATATAATTAACATCTAATCATATCTCCTAATAAGGCACAAATCAATTACATATCATTACAAACGAGATTTCATTTGACCCACAAGTTGGGCTTTATTTATCATGGGCTGAGACCCACTGACCTAGGCCCATTGGCCTAGTTGACAAGTTGTACAGTTAAAATCGGAGATGTCACCTTCCATGCAGATCTCGCATGACTTTGATGTCATTTTTGGCATGGATTGGTTAGCGAGACATCATGCCTCGATGGATTGCTTTAGCAAGACCATTACTTTTAGATTGGATGGGACATTCATCGGAGTTGAATTTCAGGGAGAGAAAAGGGTTTCTCCGGCTAGATTTATTTCAGCACTTTCTGCAGCTAAATTGTTGAGAACCGGTTGTGAAGGATTCATAGCATTTGTTTCCAAGGATGAACAATCCCAAGGGGTGGAGAACATCCCGGTAGTGTGCGAGTTTCCAGATGTTTTCCCAGAAGAAATTCCAGGTCTACCACCAGTCAGAGAAATTGAATTTACAATAGAATTGATACCGGAGACTGCACCGATCTCCATTGCTCTATACAGGATGGCTCCAACAAAATTAGGTGTACTAAAATTACAATTGCAAGAGTTGCTAGAAAAAGGTTTCATCAAACCAAGTGTTTCACCTTGAGGAGCCCCAGTGTTATTTGACAAGAAGAAAGATGGAAGCCTAAGGATGTGCATAGACTACGGGAGGTTGAATCAGGTCACCATCAAGAATAAGTATCCTTTGCCAAGGATAGATGAATTATTTGATCAGTTGCAAGGAGCAGAGTTTTTCTCAAAGATAGATTTGAGGTCCGGATATCATCAGCTGAGGGTCAGAGAATCAGACATTCCGAAGACAGCTTTCCGGACTAGATACGGGCACTATGAATTTTTGGTGATGCCCTTTGGACTGACGAATGCACGGCGGTGTTTATGGCTCTTATGAACAAAATCTTCACACCTTATTTGGATAAATTCACAGTCGTCTTTATTGATGACATATTGGTGTATTCCAAGTCAAGAGAAGATCATGAGCAGTATTTGAGGACTTCGTTACAGTTATTGAGAGATAATCAATTATATGTGAATCTCGGGAAATGCGGATTCTGGCTAGAACAAGTCACTTTTCTAGGCCACATCATGTCCAAAGAAGGACTGGCAGTTGATCCAGCAAAAATTGAAGCAATTGTCAAGTGGGAAAGGCCAAAGAATGTGACGGAGATTAGGAGTTCTCTGGGTTTGGCAGGCTACTACAGAAGATTTGTACAAGGATTCTCATCGATAGCAGCGCCTTTGACTAAATTAACCCGGAAGAATGTACCATTTATAAGGTCAGAAAAATGTGAAGCCAGCTTTAAAGAATTGAAGAAGAGATTAACTTCAGCACCTGTCCTCACCTTACCTTCGGGGAGTGGCGGTTTTGTTATCTATACCGATGCTTCAAGTGTAGGACTTGGTTGTGTGTTGATGCAAAATGGAAATGTCATAGCTTATGGCTCAAGACAGTTAAAGGAACACGAGAAGAAATATGCAACACATGACTTGGAATTGGCAGCTATTGTCTTTGCGTTAAAAATGTGGAGACACTACCTATATGGAGAAAATTTTGAGGTACACTCATACCACCGCAGTCTTCAATATTTATTTTCTTAAAAAGAATTGAACATGAGACAAAGGAGAAGGATGGAGTACATCAAAGACTACGACTTTCCGATTGTAGAAGATAACTAAGGCCCATCTAGGCCCAAGAAGGATATCCCACGTGTGGGACTGTATTGAGTCTTGTACAGCTTGTCATACATCTTATCTCATAGATTTTCTTCCATGTATAGAGATTTACATTCTTTATTCTTTATATTCTGATTGTAATCCTGCTGATTGATAGCATGTAATTAGGGTTAATATGATTATAAAATGGTGAGTCGATCCTCAATTGAGGTATCAACTTTTCCTCCAAACTTCTTCCTCTCATTTTGCTCTTTACATTTTAACATGGTATCAGAGCTATGGTTATGATCAATCCCTCTTCTATTGTCTTCTATCATTGATCATTCTTCTTCCTGAAGTGAAAACTTCTCTCCGATAGTGTCTGATCATCCCTGATCAGAGGTGGCCCACCTTTGATCATCATCATCATCGCAGCGGAAGCAGCCTATATTGTTCGTCTGGTTATTCTCTTATTTATGGAGATTTTTTCAAGATTTTTGGATCATCAGAAGTAGGATATCCACCTCATTTTGTGATATTTCAGTTTTGTCCGGCAGTTTCCATCACAGCCGTTCAAATTTGTGGATTTTGATCCGATTTGAGTGAAACTTTGGCCTGGTGTTGCGAAAATATCTTGTCCTTCCATCCCCTACCTTTGATCTTGCTGTTGGTCCGCTCATAGAGTTCATGTTCAAATCGACACACTGACGAGCTTCACGGTTTTTACCGTTTGTGCTTCACTGCTTCACGTCTGCCCACAGACGATGATCTAGACAGCACCAACAGTCCACCTAGTGTTGGTCGACTCATTTTTCTGGGAATTATGGTGATTTTTCAGGAATTTTTCCATCACCTTTGAGATAGTTTCCAACATCTTCTTCATCTGACGGTTTTCTAAGACAGATTTCATCATCACCGTCCAGATTTGTGGATCTTTTTCCAAATCTCATCAGATTTGGACCTGAAGGAAGTACATTTGATCCACTTTACAACGATCAAACCTGATCTGTGATTCGATCATTCTGTGGGGCCCACATGTGGATTCACCCACTGAAGATAGGGACGACAGGGCTTCCCTGTACTCTGTTGCTGCTACTGTGCACTACTGTTTGCACCTTCCTCACCCTCTGGCTACCAGCATCCACCTAACAAATATTACTACTGAGTTTTGGACCATATCACTGTCGTGCTACAACAGAGACCATAATCTCTGTTTCCTTTCCTCCATTGGTTCAAGGCATCAGATCTCATCTCAACATCAGATTGGACCTCATCTCAGGCATTAGATTCAAGGATCTGAACAAAGAAAACATTTCTGATCTCTCTCCATGCAGCTATCTATTGATCTGACCGTCTGATCAAGAACTGGGGCCCACCTCGGATTGTGCAACTGTCACAAGTTCTGCACCAAGCTGGTCGCCTCAAAAGTACTGTTGTTGCTGCCACTGTTAGCCCTCTTTGCTGCCGCCACATATTTGATGCTGCTGTTGCTGTCTTTGCTGCTATTAGTATTGTTCCTGCCTCTTTTCTACTATGGACAATTATGATGCTAATGGTGATCGGTATCAATCTCACTCTCCTCTAGCATTTCCAGCTTTTCATTCTTCAATATCTCTGTCTTCATCCATCACCCCATCCACATGGTTTCTAGATTCAGGAGCATCGAACCACATGACTTCTGTAGAAAGTAGCTTTACAGCCTCTCACCCTTACCTTGGAAAAGAAAAAATCACCACTGCTAATGGAGACCAATTAATCATCTCTGGAATTGGTACCATTATTTTATCTGGTGTCTCTGGCCAGTCTCTCCACCTTCCCAATGTCTACTTTGTTCCCAAATTATCAGCCAATTTACTTTCTGTAGGACAACTTATTGATGATGGGTACCATATTATCTTTTCTTCCACTGGTTGTGTCATACAGGGGCGGCAAACTGGGAAGGTGATCGCAACAGGGAGTAAACACGGTCGACTATTTCTGCTGGACATTGGACATCATTCTCTCTTTTCTTCTTCTTCTCCTCAGTTAGATAAATTGTGGACTGTGTGGCATAGTCGTCTTGGTCATGTGAACAATGCGTATTTACTTTCCCTATTTAAAAATGGTTTTTTAGAACCCACTTTTAATAATAAAGTGATGTCCTCTTTCCTTCAATCTAAGTGTGAAACGTGTTGTTTGAGTAAGAGTCATATCTTGCCTTTTCCTATTCATAGTTCTCGTGCGTTATCATCTTTTGATGTTATTCACACTGATGTTTGGGGAATTGCACCCACCTTGAGTCGGACAGGCTTTAAGTATTATGTGACATTCATTGATGATCATTCTCGTTTCACTTGGATTTATTTCATGCGCTTCAAATCTGAAGTTTTTTCTTTCTTCCAAAAGTTTTACAAAATGGTTCAAACTCAATTTCAGAAAGAAATAAAAACTCTTAGGTCTGACTCTGGTGGAGAATACATATCCCATGAATTTTCTGCCTTCCTTTCTGATAAAGGAATTCTTCACCAAAAATCTTGCCCACATACTCCACAGCAAAATGGTGTTGCGGAGAGGAAGAACAGACATATTCTTGAAACTGTTCGTTCTCTCCTCCTTGCATCTTTAGTTCCTCCCACCTTTTGGTGTGATGCTGCACAGACTGCTGTATATCTCCTCAATCGTCATCCTAGCTCCGTTCTAGGAAAGACTACTCCATATGAAGCTCTCTTTGGTAATACTCCTTCATATTCTCACTTGCGTGTTTTTGGTTGTTTATGCTTTGTCCATCTTCCACCTACAGAACGCACTAAGCTGTCACCTCAAGCTGCCAAATGTCTCTTTCTAGGGTACAGTACTGAACACAAGGGATTTCTATGCTATGACCAATCTGAGAAACGCATGCGAATATCTCGTAATGTAATCTTCTTAGAACACATTCCTTTCTTCTCTTTGCGTTTGGATACACATCCTGTTGCTGTCTCTTATCTGCCACAATTTCCTGCACCTACTTCTCCACCACCACCTATTACCAAGGTCTATGTCCGGCGTAACAAGGTTCCTCCTGTGGGGCCTCCTTCTCCTGATCATCTCCCAATACTGCCTCCTACACCCTCAGGTATTAATACTTCCTCCACCGATAGTGTTATACCCTTGCGACGCTCTAGTCGTCCTTCTGTTGCTCCTGACAGATATGGCTTCCCTGCTCTTTTCACTTCTTTGGATAGTGCTCCTATTCCCACCTCTTATTCACAGGCTTCGAAGATTGCATATTGGCAGGATGCTATGACTGAGGAGTTGCTTGCTCTTGAAGCAAACAACACATGGGACTTGGTACCCGACTCCTGAAGGCACCTCTGTGATTGGCAGTAAATGGATCTACTCTATAAAGGTTAACTCTGATGGGAGTCTTGACCGCTACAAAGCCAGATTGGTGGCACAGGGTTACAAGCAGGAGTATGGCATTGACTATGAGGAGACATTTGCACCAGTGGCTAAAATGACCACTGTTCGCACCCTCCTTCGTGTAGCTGCAGCCCGTAACTGGCTCCTATGGCAAATGGATGTCAAAAACGCCTTTCTTCATGGCGACTTACATGAAACTGTTTATTTAAAACCACCTCCGGGTTATGCTTGTCCTCCACACCATGTTTGTAAATTGAGGAAAGCTCTTTATGGACTTAAGCAGGCTCCCAGGGCTTGGTTTGATAAATTTCGGGCCGCTATCCTTCAAGCTGGATTTCGCCAGAGTCACTCTGATAGTTCCCTCTTCCTCCGATGGACATCAAAAGGCTACACATTTCTCTTAGTCTATGTTGATGATATGATTATCAGTGGCAATGATAGTGCCGGTATTACGGATCTCAAACGTCATCTCACTCGCCACTTCAGAATGAAGGATCTTGGTCCTCTCACCTACTTTCTAGGGCTGGAGTTCATACGTAGCAAATCTGGCATTCGGATTCATCAGCGGAAATATGCTAAAGATTTAATCACTTCGGCACAACTTGATGATGCTCACACTTTTGATACTCCTATGGAATTGAACAGCAAGATCCGTAGGGATGATGGCCAGCCCCTAGATGATCCTTCTGTTTTTCGGCGAATAGTAGGTAGTTTACTCTACTTAACTATGACCCGACCAGATATTTCTCATGCCGTTCATACGATTAGCCAGTTTGTGAGCAATCCTCACAAACCTCACCTTGCTGCTGCCTTGCGCATACTCCGCTATGTCAAAGGCACCCTTAACCATGGTCTCTTCTACTCTTCGGGCGCTTCTCTGCACTTATCAGCTTATTCGGATGCTGACTGGGCTGGTTGCCCAGATTCTCGGCGCTCTACCACTGGCTGGTGTATGTTTCTTGGGGACTCCTTGATTTCGTGGAAATGTAAGAAGCAAACCACTGTCTCTAAATCTTCTGCTGAGGCTGAATATCGGGCCATGTCATCTGCAAGTGCTGAAATCATCTGGCTACGCCGTCTTCTCTGTGAATTCGGTGTCATCATTGGTAGATCTACACCTCTTCATGGGGACAACACCAGTGCTACGAGAATTGCAAACAATCCGGTCTTTCATGAAAGAACGAAGCACATTGAGATTGATTGCCACTTCATCCGTCAGCATGTTGTTACGGAGAAGATCACTTTGCCTCATGTCTCTACTCTTAACCAGTTGGCGGATATCTTCACAAAAGCTCTTCCCAAAACGCGTCATCATGATCTCACTAGCAAATTGATGTTTTCTGCCTTACCACATCAATTTGAGGGGGAGTGTAGAAGATAACTAAGGCCCATCTAGGCCCAAGAAGGATATCCCACGTGTGGGACTGTATTGAGTCTTGTACAGCTTGTCATACATCTTATCTCATAGATTTTCTTCCATGTATAGAGATTTACATTCTTTATTCTTTATATTCTGATTGTAATCCTGCTGATTGATAGCATGTAATTAGGGTTAATATGATTATAAAATGGTGAGTCGATCCTCAATTGAGGTATCAACTTTTCCTCCAAACTTCTTCCTCTCATTTTGCTCTTTACATTTTAACACCGATCATCTACCATCCGGGGAAAGTAAACGTAGTAGCGGATGCATTGAGTAGAAAGTCAGTTAATATGGCCAGTTTGCAAGGATTTTATAACTTTCACCAATTTGAAGACTTGGGAGTGGAATTCCAACCACTAAGGAGTTATGTTGGCGAATTTGTCGATGTCCGAACCCGTCTTCATTCAGAAAATCAAAGATAGTCAGATGCAAGATCCAGCCTTAGCCAAATTGTAGAACACATTTCGGAACGCCCAGATTTTCAAGTCATGCATGGAGTTTTGTACTTCCGCGACAGGCTATGTGTTCCAAAGATAGATGATCTGAGAAATGAAATTATGGTGGAAGCTTATAACACAAGGTACTCTATGCACCCGAGGAGTACGAAGATGTATCACAACTTAAAGAGCAGATTTTGGTGGAACAATATAAAGAGGGAGAGAGCAGCCTTTGTATCTAGATGTATGACTTGCCAGTTGGTGAAGGCAGAACATCAGAAACCACCAGGTCTCTTGCAGCCATTGGAAATTCCGGAGTGGAAGTGGGAGCATCTAACCATGGATTTCGTCTCGGGCTTACCGACTACAAGCAGAGGGAACAATGCAATTAGGGTCATTGTGGACCGTTTAACGAAATATGCACATTTTATTCCATTGAAGACTGGGAAGAAGATGCATATGCTATCTCTAGCAGAAGCCTTCGTGACAGAAATTGTCAGCCGTCATGGTCAACCGGTCTCCATTACTTCAGACCGAGACAGTAGATTTGTTTCGAGGTTTTGGAAGACCTTGCATGAATCGATGGGAACAAAACTTCAATTCAATACAGCATATCACCCGCAAACTGATGGACAGTTAGAGAGGACTATACAGACCCTTAAAGACATACTTAGAGCTTGTGTGCTCGACTTCAAGAATCAATGGGATGAGAATTTACCTCTGCGAATTTGCCTACAACAACAGTTACCACTCGAGCATAGGAATGGCTCCTTTCGAAGCATTGTATGGCAGAAAGTGTAGAACCCCAGTGTGTTGGGAAGAAGTCGGAGAACGCAGTTTTCATGGACCGTCATTGGTTGGAGAAACAAGCGACAAGGTCAAGCTCATTCATGAACGTCTGAAGATTGCGAGAAGCCGACAAAAGAGTTATGCGGATGTTCGAAGAAAGGATCTACAATTCCAAGTTGGTGATAAGGTATTTTTGAAGGTATCTCCGGTCAGAGGAACATTGAGATTTGGACAGAAGGGTAAGTTGTCGAAGAGATTCATTGGACCGTACGAGATCTTGAGCCGTGTTGGTGAAGTGGCCTACAGATTGGCTTTACCTCCAGAGCTTTCGGGTGTACACAATGTGTTTTATGTATCGATGTTGAGGAAATATGTTTCAGACCCTTCACACGTGTTACATCACGAACCATTGGAAGTTCGAGACGATGCCACTTATATGGAGAAGCCGGTCAGAATCATCGACAGAAAAGAACAAGAATTGAGGAACCGGACACTTCATTGGGTAAAAGTTCTTTGGGAGAATCATGGACCAGAAGAGGCCACATGGGAACTACGTGATCAGGTCCAGAAGAAATACCCTCAACTTCTACCATACATTATTGTTCATTTGGAGGACCAAATGTTGTTTTAAGGGGTGGAGGATGTCAGACCCCGACTCAGGTTCGGTATATTAATTAATATTTTAATCGCGATTAGTTTATAAGTGGGCTTAGAGGACGATTAGCTAAATCTTAAGCTAGAATAGACTTTTGAATAGCTTTGGGGATTTTTGAGAGCCGATAGATTTAGTTTGACGCGGGCTGGGCCCGTGTGTCGCATGTGAAATTAGGGGAAGTTACTCATTTTGAAAAATTCCAATTTTTAATTCTTTTGACTCATTTTATTGATATTAACAACATTCATGTTTTATCCAATTGCATTTGAGGCTCAGAAATCGCATTTTTCAAGAAAAAGTGGCAAAAACGTCTTTTTACACTAAATCTGTACAAAATTTCGAAATTTGCAAAATATGGCAAAAATATACTTTTTGAAAAGTAGATATTTCGTTAAACAATTTTGTCTTCTTCGTCACCTTCGTCTGAGACCTGCAAATGCCGTTTTCAGCCATTTAAAGATTGGGACCCACTTGCCCACTTTATATAAAGGGAATAGTTCTCCGTCTTCATTTCCTTTTTCCTACAATAATTGGAGTGAGCCTAGGGTTCCTTTCCAGCACTTTCTCTCTCCTCTTGAAAGCCTTCATCTTGAAGACAAAGTGGAGGATTGATCTCCAAAACACCTTCCTCACCCTTCAAGCTTTCCAAGGATGCCTTTTTCAAAAGATTTGAGCTAGGAGAGACCCCTTTTTTCCAAGCCCTTCTCCCTTGTTTAAGCTACCAAAGGTTAGCTATGGCTTCTCTTTCTTTAAATCTTGGTTTTTCAAGTCATTTACAGTGTTTTTCTCATATATGCAAAGAGGTTTCATGGAGATTTGCAAATGATTGATTTCTAGGGTTTTCTTTGGGTTAATTTGGGGTTTTTGTAGGATTGGAGCTAGAGACCTTTTAGAGGCCATCTTTGAGTGATTTGCTCTTCATATTGATTTGAGGCAAGTGAATATTCAGCTAACATGATGATTTTGTGCAACATGAATGGTTTTATGACATTTTCATCTTTGTCTTATTCTCCTTGTGATTTATGGATTTGTTTCATCTAATGGTTTAAACTATGGTTATGTTTATTTCCCTTAAGATATTGTTTTGTAAGAATCCAAATCTTCATTCTCTATTTGATCCTCTTGGTTCAACTCTTGTTTTTTTTTTTTCAAATTTTAGTGTCTTGTTAAATGAAGATCTTGTTTTTATGTGATTGATTGGGATTAATTGGAAGGTTTAGTGTATGGATGTTTTTAATGAAGGATTGTAGAGGCAAGGAGAAGCCCAAATATATGTGAAATTATGTCGGAAAGGAAGGAGGGGAAGAAAAGCATCAACGAATTGCAAAAAAATGCAATTTCTGCACTCGACACGGTCCCAAACAGAACTGGGTCCGCTCGAGCAACCCAATGGGCCGCTCGAGCGGCCCAGGAACTGGATGGAGTCCGCTCGAGCGGGCCTAGTTCTGGTTGGGGACCTGGTTCAGGGTCGTTTGGAGGCTTCCTTTTAGGCCTGTTTAGGCCCTTTTCAACCCATTCCTCCTCTTTGTTTTGAGGCCCTTAAATCTCCTTTTGATGACTAGAAGCCCATGAATAATTTTGATAAATTATGATACTTTGAAATTTGTAAATTGAATGGGAAAAATATGAGAGAAAGTCTTCATATGAGATTTTTACCGGGGAATTCTTTTAGTCTTAAAGCACACTTATTAATCTCTAAGTGTTGTGAACTTTCATTGGTGCCAAACTTATTATTGTAAATCAACCTTTAGGTATTAAGTGTGCATTGCGACTTCCCTTGGTAAGTCATTAATTCATCATACACTATTCCATTTCCAAGTTATCGAAAATGTACGTGCATTCGTGTGTAAATTGATTTTTGAAATGGATTGAGTGGTTTGCCACGATTTGAAAATATCGATAAAACTACTCGATTGATTGAGTGATATGTCCGTTTATATAGTGTCCAGAGTAGTTGCTTTATCGATGAAAATGCTTTGAATGATTTTGAATGTATCGATTTATGTCTTTGTCCGGCACCACTAAGCTTGGAACCCTTGTTGGATTGATCACCCGACTTGGAATCCTTGAATTTATTTGCCAACTGCAGTTTGGATCTTTGAGTGATTGCTTCCGGCCATGGCAACGGTTAGAGCTTTCCTTCCATTTTTTATGGTTTGGAATTGATCGAGTACTCTCATTGATTCGGCAATGAAGTACGTATTGATTTAGTACTTTTATAGTACACTATTGAGTGAGTGCTCTTGTTACCTTGGTAATAGGAGAATATAGCATATGTGGTTTGCCAAGTATTTACTTGAATGTCATTACTTTATCCGAATGTTATTGTTTTATTCAATTGCTATAGTTTATTCGAATGTTTATACTCTTTGAATTATTTAATGTTTCATAAATGTCTCCTTATTTCCTTACTACTATTGTTTAGGATTTCAAATGTATTTCCACTCTTTTTATAATGTTTTATAAATCCTATCATCTTGTTATCTGTCTTATTTGCTTGCCAAACCGTCGTGTCTGACCTTCTTTATTTGGTGCCAGATCTTGACCCCTCGGCCCTTGAGACGCAGTGTGAGGAAGAACCCGTAGCTCCAATCGAACGTGAGTGGCAGCTTGATGATGTTGTTTAAGCATCGGGTTGAATCTTGAGTTACAGATCACATTGTGGGATGGTTTTACTTTGGGAACTTGTTTTAGCCATTGTTGGCTTGTTTTTGGGAATTGTAATTAATTAACTTTTATTTGTATTGAACTTGAACTAACTTTGGGCCTATCTATAATACGTTTCTCATTTTGATGCTAGTCTTAAATATGTTCATTTTATATGCATGATTAGAATTAAAAGTTTGCTACAATGCTTCCGCGAAACTTTATATATTGTGAATGTGAATGTTATGCGTTATTGGATCGACCTTGTGGATCCTTACCGCGGAAACCTGTGGGAAACCAGCGTGTGCGGGCGGAATTTTCCGGCTCGCCGCGCCACGACCCCGAATTAAGGACTTATCTAATTGGGTTCTTGGTCGGGGGGCGTGACACTTCCCCCAAAGCAATAGTAACAATTGGCACCAAAAAAAAAATGCAGAGAATTGCTTTAGTTAACAAGCTCATAACGAGCAAAGTGGAGGAAAACTAAGAGTTTTGAGTGATCTCTGAGTGCCACTTCAATTAAAGGGCATTTCTAAAAGGTGACATGCTTAAACAGTTCTATGGTGCTGAATATTCATCGGTGGAGGAGCGACTAGAAGCCTACATGTGGCAGAGAGGGGTAAGCAACAATATATGTGAGAAGTAAGAAGAACTGATAAGGATAAAGAATGAGTACATAAGAGGTAATCGAACAGTGGCCACAATGGTAGAAATCAAAGAATGCTATTTGAGATGGTTTGACCATGTATATAGAAGACAAAACTGCCATCCATGTAAAAAACTAAACTGTGACAACTAAGAGATGGGGTGACCGATATAAGAGTTTGAATGAAGTAGTTAGGATAGATGTTAAATCATGGAGCAACTGTGAACTTAGATTTAAAAAAGATGAATCGATAAGTAGAACTCATAAAACCGACCTAGACTGATGGGAAAGGAAATGATGAGGATCAATAAATGAGCCATTTTTCTTTTTCTTTTCTTTTTTTTCAGGTCATCTAAATAGCAGAACAGCATCCCAGCCAAAGGTGATCTGAAATTTCTGTACCAAAGGACAATTCCAAGGCAGAAGAGATCCCTATATGTTCTGCAAAATACTAGAATTGTGTGCAATTTGGGCAGACCACATGCAATGTAAGATGGAGGCAAGTAACATATAAATATTGAAATACAAGTGATCATCATGTCATTGCTTCTATGGATAATAGATTATAAGGAAATGATAAAAAAATAAAAAATAAAAAATAAAAAAAGAAAGGAAAAGGAACAAAAATAATGAGATTTGTAAAATTAACAAATTAGCGAAAAATAGAGTGAAAAACAAGTGTGCATATATCCAAAACTAACCTTGATAATCTGCCCAGGTTGACCCTGTTCTTGGCTCTTCATGTGCTTTGTTTTTAGATTCAAGTCTTTTATAATAACAGTACTGTTATGCCTGAACACCTGCGTGATATCTCCAATCTTACCTTTCTCGCGTCCTGAGATAACTTTCACAGTGTCTCCTACCTTAACATGCATCTTTTGCAGCACAGGCAGGCTGTTCGGTTTACATTTCTTACGTTCCCATCGCTTAAGCTGCACCAAGAAAATATAATAGCTGTGATCTTAAGCCTGTGTTTGGCTGTTCCTAAACAGACAGTGAGTGGATGCTTTTCTGAACAAATAATGTGTTTTAATTAGTATCTAAACCGCATTTGATGTTGATTGACAGTAGAAGAGAATGAGAAACTATATCCTGGTAAAAACAATCTGAAGGTTGTCAAAGGGATCAGACCAGTGTGTCAAATCTTTGGATCTGTCAATCTTTGGACCCATCAAATCCTGATGGATCAGTTGGATTATAAATTAAGGCCTTCTTACTGACGGGTATTGCTCAAGGTCCTTGGATGTGGGTCGGATTAAGTATGAGCTATTATACATAATATAACAACAGTAATTAGTATGCATGCTCATAATGTATGACCAAACAAAAATATTTAAAATGCATAAAAGGTTGAGATCAGGCATGAAAAGTTAAGAAATATGCTCGTCTGAGGCTTGAAATTGTTAACCAATCTTGGGAAGAGGTCAGATTAAGGCCCAGATCTTGTCATTGGATAGACTCAGAAGGACCATAGCCAACCTTTTGACACCCTTGTGCACTGCCTATTCACCATCAGCCACTAGGACCTAGTTAGCATTCATATATGATAAATCGCCAACAGGGAGCTGAGATTCATTACAGCTGGAGAAAAAGAAAATATATTTCATTTGATGGAATGACAACAATTTTGTCTACAGGTTAGAAGAAGATGAATATAGTTTTAAAGAAGCAAGTATAAGAAATAAAGGAGTTCTAAAGTACCAAGTACCAACCCTCATTACAATATGGCATGGCTGATCCGTATGCTTGATCTGCACACACTGGAAAAGGAAGAAAGAATTAAATTAAATTTGCAATAGTATGCATCAACAAAATGAGCATCTAAACATTTTTAGACACAAATCTAGACATCAAGATAAAATCATCTATAACAATAGCGAACCCCACGCTTTAGCCAAGACTTTGGCATCTTCATCCATCAACTAATTTCTAAGGTTTCAACTTTAAACTGGATTAAATATTGAATTTTCTTTCTGAAAGGAAAAACTTCCTGCAATAATGCTATCAAAGGTCATGTAAGGAAACTATTATATTCAGAAGAGACTTCAATAGTCATGTTGTGAAAGGAGGAGACAGCTTCAACAGATGTATAGAGGTTATGGTTTTGGGGGGAAAACGAGATGGGAGAAGCTACACTTAACTTCAATGGGCTTTCGGTCTCGCAATAGTGAATACATTGAGGAAAAAAGGAAGAAGTTAAGAACACCTCATGACATTTAAGAGTGGATCTAATGGGACAGAAATATACTACTTTTTACGGAGATGTAAAGAATGATCAATCTGAAAGGATAGTAAAGCAATCTCAAAAAATTCTTACAGAAAACACAAACTATTAATTTTTTATGTTCTTATTAGGCGTTGGATAGCTAATAATAAAGTGATGATTTTCCACAAAATAAGATGGAATTTATAAAGGAAAGTCAACAACATTTCATAAAAGAGTTTTGAGGCAACTTGATTGGAATTTGACCATAAATCCTAATGAAGTGTCAGATCAAATGGTGGTTTGTATTAAAAACTAAAATGGTCACTAGAGGCAGGCTTGGAGAGTCCAAACTCTAAACGAAAAATGTTTGAGACGAAATAGGTGGAATACCGAATTTCAAAATGTTTTTAATGGAAAGAAATCTTTATTTAAGAAATGGCAAAAGACGGCGCTTAAAAGAACAGAAAAGGCTTTAAGTTAACAAAAGTTGAGCTAAGAAGGTTATAACAATTAGCATGTTTAGATGGGGAGTAAGAAGAAAAGGGCATCCATAAGGTTGTCAAGACCAGGCAAAAGAAAACTACAGACCGCAATCATATAAGATAGTTAGGTGCATTAAAGAAAAACAGTGACACTGCTGGTAAAAGAGATTAAAGATAGACAAGGCCTATATTTTAGAGACTTAATTAATTAAACTATTACTTATAAACAAATCAGGGATTGATTCAAGAAATATCTAGAATATAAGTAAATATAGTCTTAGTTAAAATGAACAAAAATAGAGCATTAGGTCTTGATGGCAAGCCGATAGAAGTATGAGTTTTTATTTTAAAGTATAAAAGCTTAGGGTTTTCCTTTACTGATATCAATGAGATGTGCTTTAAAAATATCATTTCACTTACACCCTCTGCCAATATATCATTAAGAACTGTTATAAAAAAAGTTATCCCAATAAGAACAAAACGGGAAGAACAAGGAAACGTTCTCAAAACCTTATAAACAGATATTATAAAATCAGAAAGATAATAGAAACACTTAACTTTTCAGTTTCTCTCAAAATCATCTCTGATACTACTGAAATAAAACAAAATAAAACGTAAAAGAAACTTCCTAACTTATATTATTCTTGGGGATAATAAGAAACAAAATTGTTATGTGCGTGCAGGTAATCCCCCCTTGGATTCCAGGTGTGCATGCGGTGTGCAGGTATATGCAAGGCCACGTTGGTACGTGGGTCTAGGGTGTAACTTGAATTTGAAGTCTTCTAGTCAATTCTGTTTTTTTTTTTTTTTTTTGTTAGGAGAGAGTTGACGTTACTAAGAACTCTCCCCATTGAAGCAAACCAACTTCCCATTATTATTGCTTGCACATGTTTATTTATTTATTTATTTTTCCATTATTTTATCCCTCTTCTAACCAACCCCACTCAAATAGCTAAGAAAGGGAGAGGGAGGGGGAGGGGAACCTGTGCTACACCTGAGACACTTAACAATTTGGTATCAAAGCTCGATGGCAGTCAGCAAATCAGCCAGCTTGAAGCGGAAGTGGGATCCTTGTATTCCGAGCAAGCGCAGATTTTTTAGGAAATGCAAGAGATGTTTCGGCCATGAACACTTGCTTTGTTAGCTTGTGTCCAGCCGTGTCTGTGAGCATGGTGAGAACTCTGTCAAACAAAATGGATCAGTCAATGGAGAATCCAGGAAGGGACTGGCCATGTCAACTCATTTGGTCGCACCATCGCTCTCCAAGCTAGGTTTTCCTTGTTTCAGTGGGGCTGAAGAACCAAAGAGTTGGATTGGTTGAGTTGAGCAATTCTTCGAATTTCAATGCACTCGGGTTGAGGAACGAGTGCCAGTGGCTACACACCATTTGGAGGAAGAGGCCCAGCTATGGCACCAATTGTTGAAAGATGATGAAGGGCAAGTCTCCTGGGACATATTCAAGGAGGCCTTGCATGCAAGGAATTGCCACACTCACTACGAAGATTTCTTAGGGGACCATACCAATCTCAAAGAAATTGGATCAGCTCAAGAATATCAAACCCAGGTTCAGAGGCTGCCTAGAGGTGAAAGGAGAAAGTCATAATCTCAACAAGTGAGCTCCTTTGTCAGCAAGCTCAAGGAAAGCATTCGGGCAAACATTCAAGCACTGCGGCTGACACCCGTTTCAGTCGCCGTTGAGCTGGCCCATCTTTATGAAGCTAAATACCAGTCTCAACGCCGAACGGGTCGACCACAAGCACAAGCAATGGGAGCCCCTTTAGCTCAGACACCTAGCCTTTGGTGCTCAAATGCGCCAACCATTAAGAAGCTTATGGCCGCCCAGCTTTATGACAGACTGATATGCTCCAACTGCGATGAGAAGTTCAGGACAAGCCATCAGTGGAAAAAAAAAAACACCTTCTCAAAGAAGGGCATTGGCCAAAAGAAGACGAGTCTGTGGACACTCCTCATGATGTGGCAGGCAGGTAAAGAAACTAAGGATGAGAAGCCAACAATCTCTCTACACACCATATTTGGGACTCACGCCTCTTAGACCATGTGGACCAAGGGAAATTTGGGACACCAAGCTGCACGGTCTTAATTGACTTTGTGTAAGACCCCGACCCGAGAGATCTCGATTAGAGTTAATTAAGTTGTGCTTTAGCTTTGAGTGTGGTTAGTGGATTTTGGTTAAGTTTGGGATTAGAATAGCTTCTATAATAGCTTTGGGGAATTTTGAGGACCTTTTTGATTTACAGAATCCTTTGGGGGTTCTTGTTACGAATTTGCGTGCGCTTGGGGGTTTGCCCATGATTTCCAAAAATTGTGTTTTTAACCCCATTTGACTTATCTTGTTAATCCCTACAACTTTCATGTTGACATCGTTCCCATTCAAGAGCCCTAAACCCGACTTTTCACAATTTGAGGGCAAAATGGTCTTTTTACCCAAAATCTGGATACCAATTTCAATGTCACCAAAACGTGCAAAATATATACTTTTTGGAAACTAGAAATTTCGCCGATCAACTTTGTCTTCTTCGTCGAATCCGATTGAAGCCCCGAAAGCCATGTTTTTAGCCCGAGAAGTCTTTTTAAGTTCTGGGCCCCATCCCCACTTGCTATATAAGGAGAACTTTCTTCTTCATTTTCCCCCTTTCTTGCTAAAACCCTTGGAGAAGAGGAAGTTCCAGCCCTAGGGTTTCTCCCTTGTTCCTCTTGCTTCCTTTCTCATTAATCACCTCAAGAGCTCTTCTCAATCAAGGAATGGACTCCATGATCATCTTCCTCACCTCAAGGACTTTCTATTGGTACCATTTGTGAAGACATTCATCACCATTGGAGCTTCTTGTGAGCTCTCTCTACCTATTTGAAACACTTTTAGGTAAGTGATCCTTCCAATCTTCTAGATTTGTGTTCTCCTAGCCCTAGAGAGACTTAATCTTGGTTATTGCAAACTTTCCTTTTGTAATGTTTGGTTTTGATGGTTTTAGGGTTTGTATTTGGGGGTTTTTGTGTAGATTTGGTATCTTGGCTTGGAAAGGTGTTAGTGGCTTGATTTGCTTAGCTTTGGACCTAAGGCAAGTGGATGAAAGGATTGATTTCATGATTTCATGTTTAAAAAGATTTGAACTCTTACTCATTGCTTTCACCTAATGTATCTTTATGAGTTTTCATGGTTTTGGAAATATGCATAATGATAGGCGATTCTCTATTAATAGTCCCCTTGGAAAACATGTGCATCATTGTTTTCTTTATAGATCATTTGTGTTCATTTATGAACTTTTATTAATGGAGTTGCCTTGCATTGAATGAGGTGGAAGTGATGGAGAAGTTATGTTTGGTTGGTGTGGTTGTTGAGGGAAGTAAATGATGGATTGAATGGGGCTTGAATGAGGTTTTAGAGACCCTCAAATGTATGATTAATGGGTGCTCAAAAGAGGGTGAAAGGAAAGAAAGAAGAAGGGCCGAACTGTACACAGGAATCAGTTTCTGGACAGTTCGCTCGAGCGACCTTGACACATCGCTCGAGCGAACCTGTCACAGAACCTCGGCCGCTCGAGCGAATCTTGGCCCGCTCGAGCGAACCCCAAACAGAGAGCAGTTCGCCCGAGCGAGCTTCCCAGTTCGCTCGAGCAAACTGCCTGTCTGGCACAGGTTAATACTTAAGGACTTGAAACATTGTTTTAGGCTTGGGGAGGTAATGTTTGGAGCCCCAATGCTATGTAAGGCGTTGTATGAAGTCCGAAGGAAGGAGAAACCCCATCATGGAGATTCGGTGAGGATTTCTAGATTGGTCAATGTGTATAAGGACCCGGAAAGTCTCTAATTCCTAAAGAGTACCAATTTATATCATGACCGACATACGGGACCCTATTCACACTGATTCAATTCTGGGAACCTCATTGTCTAGCCCAAAAATATATGAGAAACCATTCATACTCGATTTTCAACCAAACTCTTATTTGGAATTTGAAACCCATGTGATATGACTAGACTGTCCCGAGAATATTAGAAGTGATGTGTTTAGCTTTTGCTAACCTGTATGTGTCAACCTGATGTGAATATGTATTTGTGCCTATTGGCACCCCGTTCCTTTACTATGCATTTGATTTGATTTCTCGTATTTGACCTATGAGTCGGCACCACTGAGCTTGGACAACCTTGTCGGTTTGATCCACCGACTTGGAGATCCTTCCCCTCCTGATAGTCAGCTGCAGTCTGGAATCCGCAGAGTTTTTACCCAGTTCGCTACAGTAGTCCCGCAGAGTATATATATGTATATTATAGTATTTTATTGTTGTCCCTCCTCACCTTGTGTGACTGAGGTCAATGATCCTATAGGGTATGCGCTCTCTTCACCTTAGTGAGAGAGGATGTAGCTTTGTGTGGTTGCCATCTTGACAGTTCCTTATTCTTGGTACCTCTATTGCTTTATATCGTTCATGTCACTATTTAATAAATGATGCATTATCTTTTATGAAATTCATTATTTATACACAGGTTTTTCTAAACCTTTGCAAAGTATCATTGTTGTGTTTATTGCCATATCTTTTCACCCACCTGCCAGACCGTCGTGTCTGATCCATTTATTTTGATGCTCAGGTCCCGTACTTATTGTCATTGAGGAGGAGCCTGAGGAGGCGGTCGTTGAACTGCAGCGCGTAATCGAGTGGCAAGCTGACGATGTCATGTAGACATTCGGTCTAACTTTGAGCACGACACTTTTGGGGATATGTTTATCATCTTTTGGGTTTTATTGGATGTATGGTCTTTGTTGACCATTATTTTGGGGCAATTAATCAACTGATCTTTTGTATATACAACTAACTTTACTTTTGGGAAATATGCTTATGATCATTGCTCATTCTGATATCTTGTCGTGTCAATTATGAATCAGTCTTATTTATGGAATGGAATAGCATTAACATGATTTGCTACACGCTTCCGCAATCTCGAATACATGTTTGATATGATTATTTGTGAGATGAAATGTATGGATAATCCTCACCACGGAACCCTGTGGGAAATCACGTGCACGGATAAATATTTTCTTAATTTCGTGTGCGGGTTAGCCAAAGAGATGCACGTGGCGCGGCATCATTAGTCCCGATCCCGGATTTGGATCCCCTGACCCGGTTCGGGGTCACGACACTTTGGCAGTACCCACAATTTCCGTAATCATAAACTAGCTAAAGGCTTACGATACGACCTATTCAAGGAGGGAAGTTTAAAGTTACGGTGGCCAGTAGAAAGAAATTAGCTAGTACTGGCAAATGCATAATAGGCATGCCAATGACTCTTCAAGGAATCCCAATTCGGGTAGGTTTTTATTTGTTGTTGCTGGAGGTAAAGTTCCACGTTGATGGCAAGGAAGTAGGATTGTGGGCTTATCGGCTCCAGCAAATAAGTTCGTTGGGAAAGTTGACATCAGCTATATTCAGGGATAAAAATATCGGCCGCTACGCGATATATCGGCCGTGGCGACCGACACCGCCACGCTACGCGATAATTATTGCGTATCGCACCGTGGCGGTTGATACATATCGGGGGTGTATATAAAACAACCCACCCCCCCCCCCCCCCCCCCCCCCCCCCCCCACACACACACACACACACACACCAGCCCTAGCTCATTCTTTTTGCACTTTTGCCCACAGTAGAACTCCTTCACTGCTCCTTCACTGCTGTGAAAGTCTCCCAACTCCAAACTTTCAACTAATTTTCAAAAATTTACTACAAGTGAGGGAGCAACATCAAATTGGAAGGAATCAAACACAAACAACTACAAGATCCAAGGCCCAAGCTTCCATTCCATCTAGGTATGTTTTTCTTTTGGATTTTTTTTCTAGTCTTTTAACTTTTGAGATCATCTATTAATGTCTTTCTAAGAGTCTAAAAGTACTATAAAATGCTTCCTTGTCTTGTAATATGATGAGATCCATGTTTCCCTTTCATCATGCACACATATTTTTATTTTTACTTTATTTTTTGCTATTTTTTATTTTTGAAATTTTTTTATTTTTTGAAAAAAAAAATTGATTACTCATGGACAACCCATGAAACTACTTGAAAATGCATTCTAAATGATAGATCTATGTTTCCTATAGATCAATCCATCATATTTTGAATGTTTATTGATTTTTCTCTATTTTTTATTTCCGGATTTATTTATTTTTTGAAAAAAAAAATGTGAATACTCATAGACAACCAATGAAACAACTTGGAAATTGCTTCTAAATGATGGATCTATGTTTTCCATAGATCAATCCATCAAATTTTGAATGTTTATTGATTTTTCTTTATTTTTTATTTTCGGACTTATTTATTTTTTGAAAAAAAAATTGTGAATACTCATGGACAACCAATGAAACAACTTGGAAATTGCTTCTAAATGATGGATCTATGTTTTCCATAGATCAATCCATCAAATTTTGAATGTTTATTGATTTTTCTTTATTTTTATTTTCGGACTTATTTATTTTTTGAAAAAAAAATTGTGAATACTCATGGACAACCCATGAAACCACTTGGAAATGCATTCTCTATGATAGATCTATGTTTCCCATAGATCAATCCATCTCTATTTTTTAATTTCGGATTTTTGTTATTTTTTGGAAAAAAAATATTTTTAATAATGGAATGCCAATCAAATGTATTGAAAAATGCTCCTAAATGTTATATCTATGTTTGGCATAGATCAATCCAACATATCTTTGTCTTTTCCTGATTCTAATTTATTTTCTTATTTTCAGATTTTTTAAATTTTTGAAAAAAAAAATTATACACTAAGTAATGAAATACCAATTAAATGTCAAGAGAATGATTCATAAGCGTTAAATATATGTTTCCTCTAACATGTTTCTTTGTTTTTTTAATTTTTAACATACTACTTCATATTTAATTATTTATAGTCAGGTATTCAGTCTTCTATTGATAAGTTAAAATGCCTCGTGATATTGATCTCGCATGGAGCTTTGGTGAGGCAGTTGTTGAAAATCAAATGCAAGTTTTGTGGGAAAGTGACCAATGGGGAGCATTACAAGATTCAAGCACCACTTGGGCCACATTTCTGGCAATGTTGCTGGCTGTACCGAAGTACCAAGGGAGTCAGGGAACAAATGAAAGCTTTTGTTGGCCAAAACAAAGCTAGAAAAGTGAGGCGGCAAGATGTTGATGCTGCCCGTTACGATGTATTTGGGGATAAATACTTTGATGAGGAGGAAGATGCACAGATGGAGGCTACACGCCGAGAGTCCATCATGAATCAACAAGAAGAATATGAACGTCATGCATTTGCTAGAAGCAAATTTTATGATGCAGGGGGCTCATCATCTACTGTGCCAAGCAGGAGCAAGGGCATTTGGGGGGGCCATACGTAGGGCATTTAGCACCCGGGAACAGGATGTTAATGTAGAAATTCTCTCTACTAAAAGAGCAGTTCCTCCTCCTGTTGATCCTCTAGCACATAGAAAAGAGGAAGCTAAACAATCAAAAATATTGAGTGTTGTGAAAGGGGTAATGAAGGCTGCAAGAGATAGGTTAGCCAAAGCTACAGCAAAATGGTTAATTTACAAGAACATATCACCTACAGCAGTAGAATCCCCATATTTTCAGACTATTCTTGATGTTGCCGCCGAAGCTGGGCGGGGTATATAGGCGCCCTCCGTATATGATGTGGGCACTAAATACCTTGAAGAAGAATGTAGAGAAATAAAGGATTGGGTGGAAAAGTTTAGGCCCATGTGGCAACAGAATGGTGTTACCATCATGTGTGACAGGTGGACCAGCGGCACTCAAACACAATTAATAAACTTTTTGGCATATTCAGTCGCTGAGACCCTCTTTGTGAAGTCCGTTGATGCTACTGAACATAGACGGACAGCCACATATATATATACACTCTTATGGATAAAATTGTAGAGAGTGTGGGAGAGGAGCATATTGTACAAATTGTTACAGATAATGGCGCCAATTTCAAGGCAGCATGTAAGAAGTTAATGAATAAGAGGACCCATTTATTCCGGACCCCATGTACAGCACACTGCATAGATCTCATCTTGGAAAAGATTGGAAGGAAGACAAAAGTGGCTTCATTGATCAAGGCATGTAGAGGAATTACAAGATTTATATATGATCATTCATGGGTGTTAAGCTTGATGAAAAGATACAAAAATAACCATGCCTTGCTGCGTCCAGGATTAACTAGGTTTGCAACCCATTGTCTGGCTATGGAAAGCCTTGTAAGGTTTAGAACGGTGCTGATTCAGATGTTTGCATCAGAAGAATGGCTTCGTTCGAAATGGGGCAATGCAACTCATGGTCCGGAGTTTGAAGTACCAAACCTGATGAGGGACAATAAATTTTGGAAGAAAGTGAGGAAAGTATTAAAGGTTTTTGAGCCTTTAGTTAAAGTTTTGCGTCTTGTAGATGGTGATGACAAGCCGACAATGGGCTTTATATATGAAGCAATGGATCCGGCAAAGCGCGCCATTATGGAAAATGTTAGATATCACGAGAAATATATAGACATTATTGATGCCCGTTGGAATGATTAGTTGCACCATCCATTGCATGCTGCAGGTAATTAATATATATCTTTGATACTCTTTTGTGTTCGTAACTGATGTATTTATTATATTGTTTGCTCACAGTACATTCTACATATTTTTAATGTAGGTTATTTTTTGAATCCCGAATTCTATTACCAAAATGTCGAACTACACACCGAAGCAATAGATACGGACTTGCGGGTAGGATTACGGGAGGTATTGAAGAGATTGTTAAGCCCGGATGATGCAGTTGATGCCATACAAGAGGTGAGTGGGTGGTTACTTAAGAGAATTTAATTATGCTTCCAAGTGCCAATTGCCATACATGCTGTAGGGGTTTACTGACTTATTTCTAATTTTCACATTGTAAATATCTATGTATACAGAAAGGAAAGGAACATTTGCTGACCCTCTTGTGATACGATCGATTGGAAGGATCCCACCTGGTATGACTATGAACAAAAGACCCCACACAATAGTATGACTAAGATTTATCTTAATTGATTAGAAGGACTTGAGGGTTACAAATATCTAATTTTTTATTTATTTTTTGCATTTCAACTGATTGGTGGATGAATTATGGAGAGAGTGCTCCACATCTAAGGAGAGCGGTTGTTCGCATCCTTAATCAAACTACAACATCTTCCAACTGGGAGAGAAATTGGAGCACTTTCTCTTTGATCCACATGAAGGCCAGGAATCGGCTTACCATGCAGAAACTCAACAAGCTTGTATACTGTCATTACAATCTGAAGTTGAGAAACAGAACTAGGAAGAAAAGGGCAAGGGGTGATCCTGCTTATTGTCCTATTAATTTGGATAACATATTCAGAGATGACGATCCCTTACTCCCATAGCTAGCCGAGATAGAGGATCCACTGCTAGATTCAGATCCGGGGTTTCAGGGAACGATTCAAGAGTTGATAGATGAGGATATGGGAGGGGCACCTGCAAAAGGTCAGCCACCTCAAGGAGAAGGTGTAAGAGTCAGTGATGAGATGAAGAAGACAATAATGGCAAGAAACTCAATGATCTGAGATCATCGATTGTTGAGCATTAATAATGAATTGAATCCTTAGTCAAGGACTAATTACAATAATCAAGGCACTAGTTATGGTGAAAGAATTGAAAGAAGGGAGAAATCAACTTAACATATTTGACTAAATCCTAATCTCCTAATCAATCAAGGGAGAAATCAGCTTAACATATTTGACTAAATCCTACGTGAGTTGGGCTATAATGGGCCTCTGATAGGCTGGGCCTAGGGCCTGATAGCTTGGGCCTTAGTTATCTTTGACACTCCCCCTCAAATTGATGCGGTAAGTTAAAAAACATCAATTTGCTAGTGAGATCATGATGACGTGGTTTGGGAAGAGCTTTTGTGAAGATATCCGCCAACTGGTCAAGAGTAGAGACATGAGGCAGAGTTATCTTGTCAGTAACAATATGCTGACGGATGAAGTGGCAATCAATCTCAATATGCTTCGTTCTTTCATGAAAGACTGGATTGTTTGCAATTCGGGTAGCACTTGTGTTGTCCCCATGAAGAGGTGTTGATTTACCAACAGAGACACCGAATTCACAGAGAAGACGGCGGAGCCAAATGATTTCAGCACTTGCGGATGACATGGCCCGATATTCCGCCTCAGCAGAAGATTTCGAAACGGTGGTTTGCTTCTTGCACTTCCATGAAATTAATGATTCCCCAAGAAACATACACAAACCAGTGGTAGATCGCCGAGAATCCGGGCAACCAGCCCAGTCAGCATCCGCATAAGCGGATAAGTGTAGAGAAGCGCCCGAAGAGTAGAAGAGACCATGGTTAAGAGTGCATTTGACATAGCGGAGTATGCGCAAGGAAGCAGCAAGGTGTGGTTTATGAGGATTGCTCACAAACTGACTAACCGTATGAACAGCATGAGAAATATCCGACCGAGTCATAGTTAAGTAAAGCAAACTACCAACTATTCGCCGAAAAACAGAGGGATCATCCAGGGGCTGTCCATCATCCTTACTGATCTTGCTGTTCAACTCCATAGGTGTATCAAAAGTGTGAGCATCATCAAGTCGTGCCGAAGTGATCAAATCTGTAGCATATTTCCGCTGATGAACTCGAATGCCAGATTTGTTACGCAAGAACTCCAACTCCAGAAAGTAGGTGAGAGGACCAAGATCCTTCATTTTGAAGCGACGAGTGAGATGATGTTTGAGATCCATAATGCTGGCATTATCATTGCCACTGATAATCATATCATCAACATAGACTAAAAGAAAGGTGTAGCCCTTCGATGTCCATCGGAGAAATAGAGAGCTATCCGAATGACTCTGACGAAAACCAGCTTCAAGAATAGCAGTCCGGAATTTATCGAACCAAGCCCGGGGAGCCTGCTTAAGTCCATACAAAGATTTCCGTAGTTTACAAACATGCTTAGGAGGACAGGCATATCCTGGAGGAGGCTTTAAGTAAACAATCTCCTGCAAATCCCCATGAAGAAATGCATTTTTGACATCCATTTGCCACAGAGGCCAGTTGCGGGCTGCAGCGATACAGAGGAGAGTACGAACGGTGGTCATTTTAGCTACTGGTGCAAATGTCTCCTCATGGTCGATCCCATACTCCTGTTTATATCCCTGCGCAACCAATTGGGCTTTGTAGCGATCAAGACTTCCATCTGAGTGAACTTTTATGGAGTAGATCCATTTACTGCCAATCACAGAGGCTCCTTCAGGAGCCGGTACCAAGTCCCATGTCTGATTAGCTTCGAAAGCAAGCAATTCCTCATTCATAGCATCTTGCCAATAAGCAATCTTCGAGGCCTGTGAAAATGAGGTAGGTATAGGAGCACTATCCAAAGATGAAAACAGAGCAAGAAAGCCATAGCGGTTAGGGGCAATGGAAAGACGATTAGATCGTCGTAGAGGGATGATATTAGCAGAAGATGCATGGTTACCTGTAGGAGCAGTAGGCTGCACTGGGAGATGATCAGAAGAGGGAGGCACCATAGGTGGAACCTTGGGACGCCGAACATAGACCTTGAGAGTGGGGGATAGAGAGGCAGAGTCCGGGAATTGTGGTAAATAGGACACAGCAAGAGGATGATGATCTAAACGTAATGAGAAGAAAGGAATTTGTTCCATGAAGATCACATTCCGAGAGATTCGCATGCGCTTTTCAAACCGGTCATAACACAAGAACCCGTTGTGTTCAGAACTATAGCCAAGAAAGATGCATTTGGCAGCCTGCGAAGATAGCTTAGCTTGTTCAGTAGATGGAAGATGAACAAAACACAAGCAACCAAATACACGTAAATGGGAGTATGAAGGAGGATGGTCAAAGAGAACTCCGTAGGGAGTAGTCTTGCCTAGAACAGCACTAGGAAGACGATCAATCAGATATACCGCAGTCTGAGCAGCATCACACCAAAATTCTGGAGGGACTAAGGATGAAAGTAAAAGGGTGCGAACGGTTTCACGAATATGCTTGTTCTTTCTTTCCGCAATTCCATTTTGCTGAGGAGTGTGCGGGCAAGATTTTTTATGAAGAATGCCTTTGTCAGAAAGGAAAGCAGAGAATTCATGAGACATGTATTCTCCACCGGAATCTGATCGAAGGATTTTGATATCTTTCTTAAATTGGGTGTGGACCATGTTATAGAATTTTTGAAAAATAGAAAACACCTCAGATTTGAAACGCATGAAATAAATCCAAGTATAACGGGAATGATCATCAATAAATGTCACATAGTACTTGAAGCCTACCCGACTCAAGGTAGGAGCAATAACCCAAACATCAGTGTGAAGGAGGTCAAAGGATGATAAAGCACGAGAGTTATGAATAGAAAATGGCAGAATATGACTTTTACTTAAACAACAAGCTTCACATTTTGATTGAGATAAAGAAGACATCATGTTATAATCAACCGTAGAGTCCAAACAACCAAGTTTAAATAAAGAAAGTAAATAGGCATTGTTCACATGACCAAGACGTTTATGCCAAACCGTCCACAAGTTTTTGAAATTATTAGAAGAAGTAGCAAAAAAAGAATGATGTCCAATGTCCAGCAAAAACAGGCGCCCTTGTTTACTCCCCGTCGCGATCACCTTCCCAGTTTGCCGCGCCTGTATGACACAACCAGAGGAAGAAAAATGAACAAGATAGCCCTCATCAATAAGTTGTCCTACAGAAAGTAAATTTGCTGATAATTTTGGAACAAAGTAGACATTGGAAAGGGTAATAGACTGTCCAGTGACACTAGATAAAGTAATGGTACCAACTCCATAAATGAGTAGTTGATCACCATTAGCAGTGGTAATTTTTTCTTTTCCAAGGTAAGGGTGGGAATCTAAAAGGCTATGTTCTACAGATGTCATGTGATTTGAGGCCCCTGAATCTAAATACCAAGTGGAAGAGGTAAGAGAAGAGGAAAGAGATGCAGAAGAATGGAAGGCAGGAGATGCTAAATGAGAATGAGGGTGATACCGACCACCATTAAGACCCATGGAAGCATAGGCGGAGGTCACCGTGCTCTGAATCAGTTCTTGAATCTGTGCTGGAGTCATGGATACAGTCCCGGAAGAAGTGCTTCCCGTGTCAGGAAGAGGTGCTTGAACTTGGAATGCAGCAGGATTATTTTGTCTTGGGCATGGTGGAAGGATTTTGCTTCTGCTGAGGTCCATACTTCCTCTGTAGGCTGCGACAGTCATCAATAAGATGACCAAAGCGTTTGCAATATCGGTAGACTAATTTCTTTCGACAGTTCTTGGCCAGATGACCAAAGCTTTTGCACTCAAAGCATTGAATAGGCCTTTGATTGGGGGTTGCCGGTGTAAAGAAATAAGTCATCAGGTCAAACCGACCTAATGGGTCAGCTCGACCCATGTTCTAGATAGATACTAATGAGCTGTCATTAGATAGATACAAATCTTATGTTACTGCTGTAATCATGTGATTAGATTTAGTTCCTTATTATTCCCTGTAATTATGTAATCAGTCTCCCTAATCTAGGCAACAGTGTATTATAAATAGCTATCATCGTCAATACAAACATACAGAAAATTCTCTTGCAACTTGTCTCTCTCTCTTGTATGCTTCTGTAATCTTTCTTGTGTGATTCTGGCTTGGTTCAAGCATCTCTAACATGGTATCAGAGCTAAAGGTCACGAGTTCGAAACCCCTGGGAGGCATGTTACCTCCATCTGTCTATTGGGTCTGTCTGTTCCGTCTGTTTGTTGGGTTTTGAATTCGAACGGCTTCCCGTTCGAGAGGGGGTGTTGATATAATTGTTATGCCGTTCACTAACAGCTCGAGCTTTTGGTGTTACTGGTTCAGATCTGGATACTGTTTGTGGTTGGATTTTTGAGGCTGAGATCACAGTGTGATCTGATCTTTCAATTGATCATTTAGTGGGTCCCACGGATCTCATCTGTTGTTCAATTTATGGTCGCCTGGAGCACATTTTGGGTCCTTTTTTGGGTTTTTGCAACTGGAATGCTCCCTGTAGCTGTGATCTATCATCAGATCACTCAGTGAATCCTATCCCAGTCTGCTGGACTTTCTGTATTGAGATTTTTCAGATCTGGATAAGTTGTTGTGGCTGGATTTCCAATCTGACTTAGCATCTGGGCTGGAATTCTTCAAATTAAATCTGTTAGTCACTTATTTTTGTTCCTATGTCTTCTGATCGACCAGTAACGGGTATTACTGTCATTCTTGATGGCTCCAATTATCCATATTGGTCTCATCTCATGCAAAATTTTCTCAAAGGTCAAAAATTATGGAAATATATTGATCAGCAGATACCTCCACCAGATAGTAAGGATGCGAAATTTGAGGAATGGGAATCTTCCATCGGGAAAATAAATTCTTGGATTGCTAATTCTGTCAATCCATCTATTGGAAATCAATTGGCTAAATTCCATTATCCTAAAGATGCTTGGGATCATTTAGCACGATTATATACTCAGTCTAATGCTGCTCGAAGATATCAGTTAGAATGGGACATTAAAAATGCAGACCAAGGAAATGATTCCATTCATGATTTCTTCATCAAAATGACTGCCTTATGGGATCAGCTGGCTCTAATGGAACCCAATTTTAAATCAACTGATGATGCTCATACTTTTGAAGTCTATCGACAGCAGACTCGCCTGGTTCAATTTCTTATGGCCCTCCGCCCTGATTTTGAACATGTTCGTGGTCAATTATTACATAGGTCACCACTGCCTTTTGTGGATACGGCTCTCTCGGAACTTCTGGCAGAAGAACAAACTCAGCTTTCTCTTACAAGGAAGAAACATGTGGAACCCACACATGTACTGTCAGCAAATGTTAGTACCCCACATAATGATCGCTCATTTTCCCCTGGTACAAATGATTTTTGCAATTATTGTAAGAAGAAAGGACACTGGAAACGGGACTGCCCCACCAGACCTCAAAGGCCAAACAATAAGAACAAACACTCTGGTCAGCAGCCCAATCGTGGTCCCTTGCAATCTTACCAACAACGACCCTATGCAGCCAATGTTGCTGAAGATGATAGCTTTGTGCCTTCGCAAATGGACCTTAACTCTCAGATTCAGGCTATGATTGATGAGCGCATGCAACAGTTGTTTCTGGCTTCCTCCACTGGTTCTGCCTCTCAGATGGTCACTACACCCTCAGCCTCTGGTTCTGCTATGACCATTTCTGGTCCGTCAGGTACTCTTGATACTACACGGATTTTTGATTCTGGTGCATCCTATCATATGACAAATGATGTTTCCAAACTTCATCATTGTTATAATCCTGCTAGCTCTCTCACCATTCACACTGCTGATGCCACTCCTCTACCTGTCTCCCTTATTGGCTCCGTTTCGACTAAGATGCTCTCTCTCACTAATGTTTTGTGTGTTCCTCATCTGTCTATCAACTTAATTTCTGTTAGCCAATTGACTTCTTCTGGATTTCGTGTCTCATTTTCTTCGACTGGCTGTTCTGTGCAGGATCCGCGCACTGGGAGACAGATTGGGACCGGCCTTAGGTCAGGAGGACTCTACTATCTCCAATCGCTGCATCTTTCATCTTCCAGCATCTCCCCTGCTGCACTTGTTGCTTCTACATCTTCCTTTGCCCTTTGGCACTCTCGTTTAGGACATTTATCTTTAAATAAAATGAAGTTTTTATTTACTAGTGGTGTATTTGAAAATATTTCTGTTTCAGACATTTCTACTTGTTTTGGTTGCCAATTTGGTAAACAACATGCCTTCCCTTATAATAAAAGCTCTTCTTCTTCTAATGCTCCTTTTGATTTGGTGCATTCTGATGTTGATTTCTTCAGGAAGAAATCTATATGCATCCTCCTCCAGGCGTTGTGAGAACTCCTCATTATGTGTGTCGTCTCAAACGAGCTTTATATGGACTCAAACAAGCCCCTCGTGCTTGGTTTGAACGGTTTAGCACAAGCATCATCAGCATTGGTTTTTCTCAGAGTGCTCATGACTCCGCTCTATTCACTCGCTATTCGCGATCTGGCTGTGTTTTTCTGTTACTCTATGTCGATGATATGATTATCACCGGCAGTGATGCTTCTGGTATTCTTTCCTTAAAGCGTTTTCTTCATCAACAGTTTGAGATGAAAGATTTGGGTCATCTGCGGTACTTTCTGGGCATTGAGGTTGCCTACTCTCCCACAGGATATCTTTTGTCGCAAACAAAATACTGCAATGACATTCTCCAACGCGCCGGGCTCACAGATTTGAAGCCTGTCTCTACTCCGATTGAACATAATCTGAAGCTTCGGACCACTGATGGCGATCTACTTCCTGATCCAACTCGTTATCGTGAAGTGGTAGGCAGCTTGGTTTATCTGACCATCACCAGACCAGATATTGCCTATGCGGTACATGTGGTGAGCCAATTTGTTGCGCAACCCACTCATATTCACTGGGCTGCTGTCCTGCGCATACTGAGATACTTACAAGGAAGTTCCAATCGCGCCCTCCTTCTTTCCTCCAGTCAGAATCTTACTCTGCATGGCTATTCTGATTCCGACTGGGCAGGAGATGTCAATGATCGTCGCTCTACTACCGGTTTCTCTATTTTTCTTGGCTCTTCTCTCATCTCTTGGAAAAGCAAGAAACAGGAAGTCGTCTCGCGATCATCAACTGAAGCTGAATATCGTGCTGTATCTCACACTACTGCTGAAATTATTTGGCTTCGCTGGTTACTTCGGGATTTAGGAGTTTTTGTTCCTACATCTACCTCTCTCTTCACGGACAATGAAAGTGCACGGAAACTGGCAACAAATGATGTCTTCCATGAACGCTCAAAACATCTTGAAGTTGACTGTCATTTCATCCGTCAACATGTTCGGAGTGGTACTATTAAGCTCTTTCACATCTCATCAGCTGCTCAAATAGCAGATTTTTTCACCAAGAGCCACTCCACTTCTCGTTTTTCGGAGTTAGTTTCCAAGCTCTCAATGGTCACCTTCTCCCATCCAGAGCTTGAGAGGGGGTGTAAAGAAATAAGTCATCAGGTCAAACCGACCTAATGGGTCAGCTCGACCCATGTTCTAGATAGATACTAATGAGCTGTCATTAGATAGATACAAATCTTATGTTACTGCTGTAATCATGTGATTAGATTTAGTTCCTTTATTATTCCCTGTAATTATGTAATCAGTCTCCCTAATCTAGGCAACAGTGTATTATAAATAGCTATCATCGTCAATACAAACATACAGAAAATTCTCTTGCAACTTGTCTCTCTCTCTTGTATGCTTCTGTAATCTTTCTTGTGTGATTCTGGCTTGGTTCAAGCATCTCTAACAGCCAGAAGAGCAGACTCAGTATGAAGAGAGGCTAGTGAGGCCTGTGGTGTGTCAAGAATGGTACGCTGAGAGGTGAGGCGAAGTTCTTCTCGAAGGACTTCTTGAAAGCAAGTATCCAGATTTGCGGTGACTTCTCTATTCATGAGAGCTTACCGAACAGATTCGAAGTCAGGTCTGAGATTCATTAGGAACTGGCTGATGTGGGTTTCCTCTTGTAATTTAAGAGCCTCGGACAAAAACCCAGCAGATACCGACTGAATTATCATAGCCCCTTTCAGTCCATAGGGTGAGAAAACCATTGTAGTACTCTTGCACAGATTTATCACCCTGACTGAATTTTGCAATTTCACTATCAAGTTGAAATTTGCGAGCTTTATTGGTTTGATGATAAATATTCTTGAGATGACTCCACATATCAGATGCGGTAGTATATGCTTGAAGAGCAATAGCAAGAGAAGGGTTAATGGAATTAAGAATCCAAGTGATGACCTTAGCATTGTCTTTAGACCAGGTGGCTAAATCTTTTGTGTCAGTAGTTGTAGTAGGTTTAGGTACTGAACCATCAAGGTATCCAAACAACCCTTGGCCTTCTACAAAATTCTTCAGATGAAATGACCATGCCATATAATTATTCCCATTGAATTTAACAGGAATAATATCATACTTCTCCATATTAAATAGCAAAAGGCAAACAACCAGAGATGCACACAATCAGCAATAATAGTAGTGAGAATGAAATACCAGCCAAGCAGCAGATGAGATGAGGAATCTGATGAGCAATCCAGCAGCAGACAGCACAAACAGTGCAAATAAAACACCCTGACGAGCTGTAAATTTTAATCTGGATCTATGCGTGGGCCCCACAGAGTTGTCGAATCACAGATCAGGTGTGATCAAAGATGAAACAGCAGTAGCAGGTCCAAAACTCCCAGGCCAGAAGATCTTTGGACCAATCAGAGATAATACTTGTCAAACAGCTGTGCACAGTAGTAGCAAAGGAAGACGGACGTCCCTGTCGGCAGTGATTGAATCCACACGTGGGCCCCACAGGGTGATCGAATCACAGATCAGGTTTGATCGCTGTAAAGTGGATCAAATGTACTTCCTTCAGGTTCAAATCTGATGAGATTTGGAAAAAGATCCACAAATCTGGACGGTGATGATGAAATATGTCTGAGAAAACCGTCAGATGAAGAAGAGGTTGGAAACTAACTCAAAGGTGATGGAAAAATTCCTGAAAAATCACTATAATTCCCAGAAAAATGAGTCGACCAACATGGGGATAACTGTTGGTGATGTTGTGATCATCGCTGGTGGGCCAGTAGTGAAACAGAAGCAAAAACCGTTAAAAACGTGAAATTCGTCAGGATCAGTTAGTGGATCGATTTGCACCTGGACTCCATGAGAGGATCAGTCAGCAGATCAGAGGTAGGGGATGGAAGGACAAGATATTTTCGCAACTCCAGGCCAAAGTTTCACTCAAATCGGATCAAAATCCACAAATTTGGACGGTCTTGATGAAATCAGAGGCAAGAAATAGAAGTATCACAAATGTTGCTGGAAACCTCACCTCTGATGGGAGAAAAAATCCAGAAAAATGTTCATAAATACCAGCAATGCTGGTCGACCAAGATGGAGGTGATCTTGAGAAATGTTGAAGACGATCTAAAGTGGGCCACGTCTTGATCAGGGATGATCAGACACTAGCAGGAAGAAGATCCAAGTCAAGGAGAATGACTGAATCAATTGGTGAAGGTAACTATGGCTCTGATACCATGTAAGAGTCTGTGATGAGATGAAGAAGACAATAATGGCAAGAAACTCAATGATCTGGGATCATCGATTGTTGAGTATTAATAATGAATTGAATCCTTAGTCAAGGACTAATTACAATAATCAAGGCACTAGTTATGGGGAAAGAATTGAAAGAAAGGAGAAATCAGCTTAACATATTTGACTAAATCCTAATCTCTTAATCAATCAAGGGAGAAATCAGCTTAACATATTTGACTAAATCCTACGTGAGTTAGGCTATAATGGGCCTCTGATAGCTGGGCCTAGGGCCTGATAGCTTGGGCCTTAGTTATCTTTGAGAGAAGGTACCAGTACCAGTAGGACTAGGAGGAGTGGGAGATCTTCTGAAAAAACTAGTTCCACCACCGTCTCTTCGAGTAGCCATGTTGGAGATGGAGGAGACAGTGGGACAGGTGGTACTAATGAATACTATCAACATGATAAAGATGATGTCATTCCTGTGGAGGAAGTACAGGAGTTACCTCCATCTGGAAGATTTTATCCAAGCAGTGGTTATCAATGGCGCCGAAGAGACTCACCACCTGGGATTGGAGGTAGTAATGAGCAAGGAAATATGGGTGGAGATGTTGGAGGACAACAAGCGGCATCATAGACTGATTCGTGGAACCCCAGTTACAGTGGACAAGGACCCTCACATTATTTTCCATATGGTCAAGCACAAGGAGAAGAACAGTCTTCAGCTTCAGGGTCCTACTCATATGGTGACTATGGTGAAACGCAATATGGTAGATATCCACCTCCACCTCCAATTTCCTATGATGATCTGGCTGCCTTCTTTGGATTTGTGGATACCAATGCTCATCAATATCAAATTCAATATGGTGCCAATAGAAATGAAAACACTGATGAGGATGAGGATAACCATGGCGCTTTGATTCTTGGTAGACATTCATTTTGGTGGTGATTAAGGTATTCCTAATCCTATTTCCTTCACTAACTCTCTACTCTGTCATTTCTAAATTGGTGTTGAATGTTGATTGTTGATCACTTCATAGTTCATTCACTTGATTGAATTTGAACCTTGAATGTTGAAGTATTGATATTTGATTGTTCAATATTTACTAATGAGTAATGAGTAATGAGTAATGAGTAATGACCTAACTCTTAAGTCTTATGCCTTTATTTCATGTTCTAGTTTTTTTTTTATGAGCTTTCCATTACTTTCTAAAGTAGTATGTCTAAGAAACATGAATACATGTGAAAAAACTAATTATTACTATTATTTTCTATTTATACAGCGATACAGGACTTCATATATTGAAGGCACCGCTACACCCCCTTTTCTTACTTTTGCAAAAGAACCACATATTCTTTCATTTTACAATTTTCTAGATTTTCTGGATTTTTTTTAGATTTTTTGGGCGATTTTTTCAAATCGCACCATTACGCCGCTATGTATCCCCGTTATTGCTACGTATTGCCCGCTTCGTAGCGGTTTGGCGGCCCGCCGCTACCTCTATTATCATCCTTGGCTATATTGCCAAGAACAAGCAAGGAGTCCTCTTACTGGACCAACTCCAAACGCCCTCATTCCAGGGAAAACCACATTTAAGACAACTTTGGTATCTTATCATGATGTGTTTGCTAAAACTAGGGCTAGTTTGGTATTTGAAAAGGTCACTTATATTTTATTCATACTCTCTCCAACTTTTCCAACAAAAAGTCAAAAAGCAACAACAATTACTCACTAAAAGACAAAAAAAAAAACTCCATTTTCCATACCAAAAGTCAATAATATTCTATCCCCAACAGCTAAAAATAAAATACCATCATAACTCACTACATTTTTTATTCATACTTTTTATTTCACTTCACTCCACTTGATTTTAAAAGTAAAGTGCCAAACTGGCCCTAAGTGATTGCCCCCTCGTTGCGCCCATGTTCACAAAATTCCCTTGGTCCAAGGAAGTGAACCAGTCTGTGTGCGGCCTTACTGGCTACTGTTACCCTCACTTTCATAAATCGGAGACCAAACGATTGGTATCCAAGATGCTTTCTCCAGGCATGATTAGGCCCAATAACAACCCATATTCATCACCAATTTTATTCGTCAAAGAGCATGATGACTCTAGGGCCCTCAACGAGATCACCATCAAGGAAAAGTTTCGTATCCTAGTGTCGACTAGTTGCTCGATGGGTTGTATGGTTGGATCTATGGTCCAGATATCATCAGATAAGGGTCCACCCATGCGATATTCCGAAGACAACTTTTCAAACCCACCAAGGGCATTAAGAATTCATTGTGATGTCGTTTGACCCATATTTTGAGTTTAGCCAGACCTAGGAAGATCATCTGCGACATTTGGAGATTGCCTTGTCTATTCTTAGGGCCCACAGGCTGTACATTAAGAGGGAAAAGTGCATATTTGGTCAAACTCAAGTCAAATACCTAGGCCATGTCATCACTAAGGTGTTTCTATGGACCCAAATAAGGTTATGACTATGGTTGAATGGCCCAAGCACACATCTCTCAAGACGGGCGTGTTAGGATGTGAGGTGAATTGAAGTAAAGTGAAGTGAAGCGTCCATTATCCAGTCATATCAAAAGTACACATTCAAAATTCTCTCCTTTAAAAAAAAAAAGTTAAAAAAGGTAATCTCCTTTCTGCACTAAATGACGAAAAATATCCTCTTTTTACACAAAAAGTCAAAAAGATTCCCTATCAAACAACTAAAAACAAAATACCATCATAACCCCCTATATTTTATTTTCTCATGATTTGATGCTTCACCTCACTTAACTTCAATTCACCATACATCCAAACACACCCTCAAGGTTTCCTTGGTTTAAAGGTGTAAGACCCCGTCCCGAATTAATCAGGATTAAATCTCATTAATCTGAATTAATGCTAATTAACCATGTTTAATTAGGTTAATAAAGGGAAATGGTCAATTGGTATTGAATTAGCCTAATTTGAATGATTTAGGCTTAATGAGATGACACTTAAGGATGGTAAGTGAATTAAATGGAGTTTTGAACTCAAACATGGAATTGAAGGATTCTTATGTAAATACGAAATTTCACGTATTTCGTCGAATACGGAAACTCTTGATGCCAACACGCGTATCTTGACGAGTACGTTAACTTTCATCAAAGACATGAACTCGTCCGACGAGAAGCTAGTCGAGTGACCTCTCATTTGGCTTGAATTGTAATAAAGATAGAAGAGGAGGGGCTCAATGAAAAATAAAACTCTATATAACCTAAGAGAAGGTTGAGATGTGAAAAACCTGCCTTAATATAGGCTGAGGTCCCAATCACCAGATCTCTATTAGTTATCAATCCACAAGTGATTAAACTAATAATTAATCCTAAATCCAATTAATAGCAATCAAACACACAGCAAGAAGGACTCAGGATTTTGTACGTGGAAAACCCTACTCGGGAAAAAACTACGGGCCTTACTGTCTAAGCCAACAGACAACCAAGCACTATTGTAAACTGAAAGTTACAAGAGACACTTACAACCCTTCCCAGTTGGTAACTCAACCTAAGGACTGCTCGAATCTTGTCGACAACTCGTCGTTCACCTTCAACCGTGCTTGAACAAGCTCCTCAAAGTCGTCTTCAAGGATTCTCTACTTCAGGAGAGTAGTATGGAAACAGAACCAAAGCTTGATCTTCAGCACAGCAACTAGAAGCTTTGGATGGATGATGGATCTCTCAGAATCTTCTCAGATGAGTTGTATTGATGAGAAGTACTTTGGAATAGAGAGATAAAGGCTATATATAAGCCTAAAAACGAGCCCCAAGAGTTCTAAAGTGATTGGAATAGAATAGGGCTCTTGAGAGAAAATAGGAAGTAGTTTCCGGATGGGATCTTCAACATTCGCCCAGGTTCGCTCGAGGTTCGCTCGAGCGACCTCATATCTGTATAAGATGGTTCGAGCGAAGGCAGGGAGAGGCTCGAGCGCACAAGCTACTGTCTTGGGTTCGCTTGAGCGAACATGAGGTTCGCTCGAGCGAACTCTGTCAGGAAAGTTTTCTGCGAGGAAAGTTTGAGTTCTTCACTTCCTGTGATTGAGTTCTTCTCTGATTCCTTATACCGAGCAGTCCATTCTAATTAAAATACAATTGTGAAAGAACCCAGTTTTGTCCATAACTTATGAATTAGCCAACAACTAGAATCCTAACAAGATGAATGGATTTACAAACCCTAGCCTCCCTTTTTCCATTTTGTCTCTCTTTTCTCTCCTTTCTTCCATTTCTTGCATCAAGAGTGGATACTAAAGACCTTACAAGTGTTTTTGAAGAGGCTTCACTCTCTTCATCTTCTTCCTCAAGTTAAATTCAAGTTTCTTGGGGTGAAGTTTTGAAGAGAAACTTCAAAGATTGGAGATTTGATCTCAAGCTCAAGCTAAGCAAGGGATTTTCTTCGATTAATCTTCACTAGAGGCAAGTATATATATTTTCATATGATTTATGATGTTTTAGGAATGCTAGAACTCAAATGGAAGAAATCCCATGAAATTGGCTTCAGAAATTCTGAAGCCAAAACTGAATTTCTGGGTGGCTGACCGACGACCTGACCGACGTTGTAAGTGTAGAAATTCGCGTCTCTGGTTTTCGAACCGAGAAATGAACCAATGTGGACTGCCTCATGTCGGTCAACCGACGTACAAGTGCAGGAATTTCGTGTCTCTGGAATTCTGACCGACGAGAGGTCGGTCAACCGACGAGAGACGTCGGTCGACCGATAGGTCAACCGACAACCTGACCAATAAGTCTGGGATTCATTTTCAGTGTGTTCAGGTTTTTCTGGAATTCTAACCGACGTGATGCCGGTCAGCCAACATGGAGCTATCGGTCAGCCGACAGCTGACCGACGAGCTAACCGACAGTGAAGGAAATTTCAGATTTTGAATATGATTTCCCTGTTTCGAAGCCTAATTTATACAGGCTGTTTCTTGTTAATGTCTAAGCCTTCATAGGTGTAAACTAACATCTTCGAATGCACAATTCAATATATAAAGTGATGTTCATCAAGGATAACACGTGCATTGGATAACGAAAGTTTCACTCAATTGTTTGGTTTAGAAGTCTGAATAGTGTTGAATAGAATTGCATAGAATTAAATTTGATTTCCGCATTAAAATGATATTATGATTCTTAAGCTCAATGTTGAGCTATGCTATTTAATGTTTCGTAAAGCTCGTATAGAGCTGAACTACATTGATTAAATGAGATGAATGAACAGCCTACTACTAGACTGTAATTCCCTAAGCTCATTCTTGAGCTATACTAACATAATGAACTGCATTATTGAACGAACAGCTCAAGCAAAGCTGAACTTGTTTCATACACTGAATTACTGAACAGAATGAAAGGTTACTAAAGTTAAGAATGTAATGAAGAATTAATAATTCCTACTGCAGTAGATGATCTGGAAGCATTCTGGAGCTCCGTGGTGATACCAGTGATCTCTGATCAAGACACTGGAAATCCCACCCATTACTAGGCAAAATTTGGACCAGAGCCAGGTGGCGTGAGTCCATGAGCTAGGGCAACATGTAGGCCAGAGCCAGGTGGCGCGAGCCCATGACCCACGAAGGACACAACTCATATAATAAAAAGAGAAATAAAGCCTCAAGGCAACATGTAGGCCAGAGCCAGGTGGCGCGAGCCCATGAGCCAAAGAGGATCATATTATAAATACATAACTGATTGATATTGGTGTTAACAAATATACCGAACAGCTTCCGTTTGAAAGCATAAAATGAGATGAATTGTAATCTACTATTATAGTCATAAGTAATGGTTATTACTTGACTCTACTGTTTAGACCTGTTTAATATAGAACTGTATCGACTCATATAGAACTATTAAATTGGTAAATTGACAGGTTCTTATATACATGATTTATTGGTTAATGATATGATAGCATGTATTATCATAGAATTGTATATACATTGTTGAACCGTCGTATTCACGGTGTTATTGATGACATCGCAGGCCCTGTTGTCCGTGTCATCAGCAGAGGAAGTAGATCGAATGGATGTAAATATTCGGAGTGCGAACCGATTGAAAATATTCTGAAAATGTTTTGAAAGGTTTTATTTTATAGGTTTGAAATGTAATTAATGTCCCCTGCATTGTATTTAAGTGTGCAGTGGTTGACTTTATTAAAATACGAATGTGTATATATGAACTTTACTTTTAGTAAAGGAACTCATATAATTAATAGTGTTTTAGTCAATGTATATATTCCGCAAATTTTATACAATTGACAGGTATTTGTATTTGATATCCCTTGTAAATTTCGTTTTAACTATATGTTAATTCGGAGTTTACGGGAGTAAGTATGCATTCGCGACTCGGGGTCGTTCGAGCTAATCAGATCTCGGGACCGGGTCGTGACAAAAGGTTACTGCCGCAAGTTTATCCAAGGATACAGGAAGTTAACAAGCACACTAACATCCTTGCTGGAGAAGGTTTCGTTCTCTTGGACACTTGATGCAGCGAAAGCTTTTGATCAGCTAAAAAACATGCAATGACACAATTCCATGTTCTACCACTCCTTGATTTTTATAAGACATCCATTGTCGAATGCGAGCCTTGGCTTTAGGTATTGGTGAGTTCTAATAAATTATCAACGTCCAATTGCAGTCTTTAGCCAAGCTTTGCAGGGAAAGAATTTCATGTTATCTACCTATGAGAAGTAGATGTTGGCTTTAGTTTTGGCGGCATAAAAGTGGTGGTTTTACCTTTGCGGTCGACAATTTATTGTTAGAACTAACCAACAAAGTTTAAAATATCTAGGGAGAAGAGAATCACCACGGTGGCACAATGATTTTTTCATAAGGTATAAAAGTACCCTCTCACCATTGGCTGCCAATTAGTGAAGACTGAAGAATCTTCATTCAAATATATCCGATCCCTAAATAAAAGTACCCTCTCACCATTGGCCGAAGAACTAACTGCCAATCCTTACACAACTTAACCAATAGTTAAAGCTATAAAGGTTTGTTATAACTTCTTCCTTGGTCGTCTTCAGCAAAGTCCTCATCTCTTCTAGATAAGGCATCTACTACCAAATTTCATTTTCATGTTTATACTCTACTACAAAATCTTAGCCTATCAATTTCGTGGCACAACGTTTCTGTACCACTATGTTGATTTCCTGCTCCATAAGATACTTAAAACTCCATTGACTAGTTATAACAATAATAAGAGGTAAGGCCGCCACTTTCGTACCCCCAGAACTAAAATCAACATCTCCTTCTCATAGGTGATGAGGACAGATTCTTTGCCTACAAAACTTGGCTAAAGAATGCAATTAGACGTTAATATTGCATCTAACACTCCACCAATACCCAAAACTAAGGCATCATATCCAACAAGGAATGGTTTAGAAAAATTGGGGAGTATAAGAACAGGGGATTGTTTGATTGCATAATTCAGATGATTAAAAGCCTTCTTCGCATAAGGTGTCCAAGAGAACCATCCTTCTTCAACAAGGATGTTAGTGGCCTGCTAAAAAGCCCCCAAATAATCCTATTATTTCCAGAAGCATTGAAAAATTCGAAAATAAAAGGTATGAAAACTCAATATTAACTCTTTAATATCTATTTCATTATTTTATGGAAACTCCAATCTTAACACTTTGATAACTATCTCATCTTGAAGCCATTCAATAAATGAAATTTCCCAATAGTTTTTTATTTGTGTGATTAATTTTTAGTTTTTAGTTTTTTTTTTTTTTTTCAATAAAAACCACCTAGAAAACCAATTATTAAAAAACATTGATACATTGGTGATACATCAAGTTTTCAACTTGGGCAGACACAATGTCCAAAACAGAGTTTTAAAGCCATGATTGAAAGATTCATTTGAAATTCTCGAGCCCCAACATCCCAAATTCTTTTCAGAAAATAAAAAGGGCACCTTTGTGTGAAAAAGTCGATTCCTTTGGTGATCAACACTTCAAAAAAAAAAAAATTGAACTAATTTTATTTTTCCCTGTTCAGAGGTGAAAACCATTTCCCCATTGCAAAAACACGGAAATCCGCCAAATGCAGAGTTCCACCCTTAAAGTGAGAAACAAAAATTAGGTTCACAACATTCTATAGAAATCCTAATGTAAGATAGATGAACAAAAAGAAAGTGAAGAAACCGATAACAGGAAGCATTCACAGAAGAAATAGCATTAGAAACAGAAAGAAATCTGAAACCCACCCTATGTGAGACAGAGAGAGAGTACATGGAAATGTTGAAAAGAAAGAGAAGAAAGCATACGGGCGTAGTAGGATAAAAGAGAGAGGGAGCAAGGGGCTGGCCGAGAAAAGAGCTTGGGCTGAGTGAGAGAGCAGCCATTGAGCTTTGCAGTGCCGCCATCGCTGCCATTTTTTTCAACTCTAACGACGATGATGGTTCTCTGTGCTCCTGTGGATGGATGAGGAGAGGGAAGAGAAAGAGAGGGTTTTTATGAGATTACGTTTGGCAGAAATCCGGATTCATCAGTAAAGCTAGATTCTCGAGCCCGGATTGTGTGAGGCCTTCACTCATGACAAGTTCGTGGTCAGTGAGGCCAAACCGTGAAAAAAACATGCGTCCATTCAAAGTGGCCCAGTGATAATTTTGCTACAATAGAAGATAGACTGATCAATTTAATGATAGACAATTTTTATATTATAGTCTTCTACCCAAAGGGTTTTCTTTTTTCACATCACAAGAGATGGAATTCGGGGGCGTGACTTTGGAAACAAATGTCTGGCCAAATGGGGCTTTCTGTTTGTATAAACAAATGTCTGGCCAAATGGGGCTTTCTGTTTGTATGGCCTCGGCTAAACTGTGCTTTTTATGAGTTGTATTGGCTTTCTAGAATTATTTATTTATTTATTTACTTTTATAATTCATGGTATTTCTTGCCGAGCCCAGGAGCCTTTGACCTTGAGGCCAAGAGACACTCATTCTGGACAGCCGAAAACTAATCCCTTGGCCTGTTTGGATAAATGAGGACTGGAGTAAAATGAAATGAATTTCACATGTGGAATTGAGTGAAGAGAAGTAGGTTGAAGTTAAAGTAGAGTACTTCACTTCACTCCATTTAGATACTTATTTTGAAGTTAAGGTTTGGAGTATAATCCACTTTTATTCAAGGAAATGGAAGTATTTAGAGTTGAAGTGAAATGAAGTACATGTGGCTTATAACTTACTTCATCTATTGGGTCAGACTCATCCAAACGGGATAGAGTTAAAATTTTAGACGGTTAGGGCCCATTTAACTTCACTCTACTTTATTTTTTTGCCTATCTAAATAGGCCCAGGGTACATGCAAACCCTCATATCTACATTCTATATTTTTTAGTTGAAGGTCGTTTGGTCTTTTGAGTTAAGGTAATTGAACCAGCTTGTGTTGGCCGCTTTCTATGTTTATCGAACCTGCACGCCTATCTTCGAAAATGTTGGCGTTAGGCCCGGTATATAAAATAATCAGGTCCACCCTGTGAAAACCTCTTGTTGGAACTAGCTAGTTATTGTTTGGGTTTTGGGTCATCCTGGTTTGGCCCATTCTAGATAGTTTGAGGAGCATGTCAACAAAAGTATTGATTAAGGCCCGTTAATCAGGCAGTTTTTGTCGTAGTCTTTATTTAATGAGGTCCAGTATATATTAAAAAGGGGATTTGACCATACGGGGTATAAAATACCCTGTATTTCTTGAAATGGTGTTGACCAAAAGTATATCCCAAATATGGGTATCGTACAGAGAGCCTCTTTTTTTTCCAGTTTTACCCTTTTTGTGTGATATCGCAAATATTTGCGATATCGCATAAACTGAAGAGTCATTATATAAACTGCCCGTTTGCCCTTCCTTTTTTCCTCCGTTTGCAGCAGAAAGTAAGTCGTTTTCTCTCATTATTTTCATGTGGTTGTCTCCATCTTTAGAGGAGTTTCTCAAGAGGATGAAGCAATCGCTCTTTCATTTCTCCAAAGGCATTTAGATGATTCTGCTTACACAATATTTGGACATGTTTGGAATTTTTTGTATACTCTATCAAATGTTATGCTAAAAATGGTTAGGCATTGAGACACCAAAAACTTATGGTCATGGAGATACTTTGGAATTTATTCTTAATTTCTTTGTTTGATTGTATTAGATAAACAAAAGATATGAAACGTCCTAAAAATGCATTTTCTTATGGCTTTATAACAAATTATACCATGAGTTATTTTGTGGTAATTTAAAAAACAAGACAGGTACAACTCAGTCACAACAACTAGGACTTTATAACAAATCGTATTGTAAAGAACAAGACATGTACCCTTGGTCACAACGGAAAGAACTTTCAACGTTTTTTTACACAGCCCAAAGACATTAAAAGTTCCAAAATGCTTCATTGTTATATTTGTGACTACACTAGGGACTTTAATGTATTTTTAAGCAGTCAGATCTTCTTTTACGAAGTATGAAGCCATGTAATTAGACCTGATATGGAGCAAGTAAAATCCACAGCAAATATGGGACTGTAATTCATTACATTTTGTGCGATATCGCACAAACACTTGGCCACTGATGAGTTCACAAAAGATACACTTTCATAGCATTATTTTATGAGTTTTCAAAGATAAAAGAACTCAAAATAATATTTTTAGCATAAAAATCATAAATTTCCTCCCCATCATGCTTTGCTCATATCTTTCCATTATAGATGGTCATTTGTATGCATATGAGTTCCAATGGCTTCCATAGAAAATATGTTAAAAAATACTCTCAATTATGTTAATTTCTCTTTGTAGGTGTTAATTGAAGATTAAAGTTGAGATTCAAGAGTTAAAGAGAGTAAGGATAAGTTTGGAAGACAATTGGATAAAGAGATGACAAAGTTAGGCCAACAATAAGAAGAAAAATGAAAGACCTGGGTTGGTATTTTGACCATATCTTTTTACTCGGGTGTCCGATTGAGGTGATCTCAGAAGCATTGGAAAGCTTGTTCTAAGATCTACAAATCATATTTCACGATATTTTTCCTAATTCAGACGTTTCGGGGGTCAAAATCAGCGCATCAATCTGGGAACTGTTTTCTAACTCGAGAATGACATTCATATGTTCATATTTTCATTCTTGTCTAGTCCCACATCGGAAAGAAATCAAAAGAGAGCAAGGCAAATGTTTCTATATAAGGAAGGGAGCTCTAGGCATTAAAGACACAAGCAAGGAGAGCCCCTTCCTTTTTACTTAAGCTTTTCATGTAATTGAGAGCAATTGTAGAGAGAAAGTGAGGAAAGCCTTGTAAAAATTAAAGATTTGGAATGGAATTGAAAGCTTTATCTTCTCCAATGGGTGGCTAATCCCTTTGATTGGATCTTCTAGGTGAAGCTAAGTTGATCCTATTCCTTTTGCTTATGCTCTTTATTTTAATTCCCTTGTTTATGTTCTTAATATGTTAGAGTAGATTTTTCTTCATTGCATTGTGTAACCTTCCATGCTTAGTTTCTATATTAGCATTCTTTTTACTATCTATGCTTAGGTTTGATAAATCATGCTTAGGAGTTAATATCTTTTGATGGTTTATGCTTACTTTTGATAGATAGTCATTAGGAATCTATTCTTTTATGAAGGGAAGAAAATCTTAGCTATTAGATTGTTAATTTTTATCTTAGAGCTTTTAAAGTTATATTTTCCAAATCTAAGCATTGATTTGTAATTAGATTTGAGTAATCTTTTTTGGGAAAAAAGAAGAGCATTAGTGTTGGATTAGTGTCACTTAGTGGATTCTAGATGATTCAATCATCCATTAGTATTGCTTGTTTCTTGTTTTATTTACTTTAGTTTGATTCTATTCACTTTCTCACACACTTATTCACTTGTTTTGATTCTCACACTCCATTTCTCTATTCACACCATTAATTATACATTTGAGTTTACACTACTTTAGCATATTTTTTTTTCTCTATCCACTCATTTTCTATCTTTCACTTGTTATTTTCACACACTTATTCATTTGATCTATCTAACATTTCTTCATTGTTCTTGTATTAACCTTGTTATTTTTTTTTTGTCATTAACTTTGTTACTAACTTGTTACTTAGCTTGTTCTCACTTGACTTTTTCTATTTTTACTAACATCTTTTTGTTATCTAGTTCTTGTTTTCTTTTAGTTTGCATTTTTTTTATTTTCCTTGTTGTATTTTTTGTTTTGTTTCCATTGTTAGCTATATTTGAGTTGATACTCCTTTTCATTGATCATTGTTAGTTTCCTTGTAACAATCCTTGTGGGAACGATATTCGGACTTCCATAGTCTATATTACTTGAGACAACCGTATACTTGCGGAAATCGCCATCAAGTTTTTGGCGCCGTTGCCGGGGATTGAAGTACATAGGAATCCTTCATTTTAAGGATTTTCAACTCTCATATAGCTTAGTTGCATTTTTATTCTTTCTTTTAGTTTTCATTGCGGATTCTACACATTTTACTTGTTTGTATTTTCAGGGATTCCGCGGTTGGAGCAAGGAAAGAGGAAAAGAGCAACCAAAGAACTCTAACTTAGGAATTTAATTTGCTTTCTTAGAAAATCTTGTATTAGGATTCATTTCAAGTTTGTAATAATTTTTAAAGTTCATTTAATTTTTCAAAGCATTGTAATAATTAAGGAAGGAGGACGGTTGGACGATACCGTCGCGGCCCCCCAAGTTCGTACACCGAAATTGGTGTCGGTGGCTTGGGTCGACTTCAACCGAACTCCCCCCAATTTAGTTTGGGAGGTGCGTATTTCGATACACCCACGCATCCCTCGTTAGTGGGTTAATTTTGTTGGTTGTTTGATTGTTTAATTGCTTTGTAGTGCTTAATCATTTTCAAACACACAAAGTAATTGGGAAAGCACACACTTAGTAAGGGCAATCATACCCCCAACAAGATAAGGATTGGATTTCATCACCATTTCCTTGCCCATAGGAACTCATTTTCCTCACTACTTAGGAATCCTTAGCCTTAAATAAAATTTGAGTAGAAACGTGACCGTAGGACACGAGCTCATTAGGAGAAGACCATCAAAGGTTGTACCATTTGCGCTCCTTGACGGAAATCGGTGCCTAGAATAGCCTTGTCCCTTAAGGGAGACAGTTCATCTGTTCTAGGAGTTTGGTATTTAAGCGGAACCTTTGCCACGTGCATCGTGATCCCACCAATCCCCTGGGGGCTTGCCTGGCCGACTACGTTTCATAGGACCGGATTGGAGGCCTAGGTGTACTCTTCACAGTTAGGAGCTGTCTAGTTTAAACTTAGGTAGCCTTAGTTAAGCATAGTTTGGTTTGTTTTTCAAAATCATTTTGTTTTGCTTGTTTGTGTTTAAGCATTAATCCTCGTTCATCATCACTTGAGCGGACCATCACTTTTGGAGTTGAGCGGTAGTTTATGCACAATTGGTTACGTGTGCAGGGTCGTTTAGAGAGCTTCAATTTATTCGATATCCCTGTTGAGAATTTTGCGGACCCCATTGCCATTGAGGAAATGGCTGACGGAAACCCACACCCCCAACCCATGACTCTTAGGGAGTACATGTACCCAACCCGATCTACCCAGCCCTCATGCATCGTCATACCCACCACGAATGCCTCATTTGAGCTGAAATCCGGCTTAATCCAAATGTTACCAATTTTCCGAGGGGTGGAAAATGAGAACCCATATCAGCATGTGAGAGAGTTTGAGGAAATCTGTGGGACCATGAAGTATAACCATATGTCTGAAGAAGCCCTTAAGCTTAGGTTGTTCCCATTCTCGCTGAAGGAGAAGGCGAAAGCATGGCTTTACGCCCTACAGGCTAATTCCATAAACACATGGGAGGGACTAGTCGAGGCCTTTTATAAAAAGTTTTATTCAAAACAAAAAACGGCCTTCATTAGACATACCCTGAACAGCTTCCACCAACTGGAGGGAGAAACCATGTATGAGTACATGGAAAGGTTCAAAGACTTACTGTTACAATGCCCGCATCACGGATTCGAAAAGATCCGGCTAGTCCAAATCCTTTATGAAGGACTGGACTATCCCACCAAGACCATGGTGGAGTCTTTCTGCAACGGAGTTTTCACTCAAAAGACAGCTGACCAAGCTTGGACATACCTTGAGGAGGTCGCTGAGAACACTCTCCAATGGGAACCTATCAGAGAGGATCCCAAAAGACCCATTGTTGCAGAAAAAAGGGGCATGCATAGAGTGGAACCCAAATTCGAGGCTGAGGCCAAATTGGCCACGCTGACAAGGAGATTAGAAGCCCTTGAAATGAACCAGACCTGTCAGCAGACCACCCCAAAGACCCTGGAATCATTAAAGATGAGCCAAGCAGTTAGTGACCCTACTGCCCCACCCTACACCAATTGTGGAGACTTTACCCATCCTGGATCCCAATGTAGAGCATTCTTTGGTCAAAGTCAGAATGAGAGTATGGAGGAGGTGAGTGCACTTTACCAGAATACTAGATATGAGCGGCCGAGGTATGATCCGTATTCGAATACATACAATCCTGGTTGGAAGGATAATCCTAATTTTTCATGGACCAAAGGACAACACCAAGGAAACCCTTCTCAGCCAATGGCCCAGCATATGCCACCTCCGGGATACCAAAAGCCTCAAGTACCCCAAGTGTCACAGGGACCACCCATGGTCCAAGGTTATCAGAATCTTAATCCCCAGAATCAGCAGATAAGTTCTCTAGAGGACACAATGAAAATGTTAGCCCAAAATACCCTCCAATTCCAGCAAAGCACTACTCAGAATTTGAATGCCAATACCCAGTCCATTGCCAAGCTGGAATACACTGTCAGTCAGTTGGCTAGGTCAATAGCTCAAAGAGACAAGGGTACCTTTCCAAGTCAGCCCGAAGCCAACCCCAAAGGCCAAACTTCAACTGGCCAATTTGTTGTCCATGATGACAAGGGCAAAGTCCATGAGCAGGTCAATGCAGTGCATGCAGTTACCACCCGTAGAATGGCCTCAAGGGAGGCTGACACACCAGAAGAGGATCCTAGGCAATCTGAACCGACCCAAGTGAGGAGGGAGCATGTAGTTTTGGAAGAAGAACCTGAGGAACAAAAGAAGGACCCAGAGCCTACAAAGGAACCTGAGAAACCAGTAGGAGTTGCCTCACCAAGTGAGCCCCCTCCTAGATCCTTTATTCCCAAGGCCCCATACCCTCAGAGGCTAGGTCAAATGAAAAATAATGTCCAGTTGGATAAGATCCTTGAAGTGTTCAAGCAAGTGAGAATTAACATCCCACTGTTAGAAGCCATCCAACAGATCCCGACTTATGCCAAAGTCCTCAAAGATTTATGCACATTCAAGAGGACAACCAATGTACCGAAAAAAGCCTTTCTTGCCCAGCAATGCAGTTCCATCATTACCACTTCAACCCCAATCAAATACAAGGACCCTGGGTGTCCTACAATTTCTTGTCAAATAGGGGATCATCACATAGAACATGCTTTGTTGGACTTGGGTGCGAGTGTCAACCTGCTCCCGTATTCAATATACGAGGAGTTAGGTTTGGGGGAGCTGAAACCGACCAAGGTGACCTTACAACTAGCTGATGCTTCAGTTAGGTACCCCAAAGGTGTTGTTGAGGATGTTTTGATCAAGGTAGGTGAGTTTGTTTTCCCGGTGGACTTTGTAGTCCTTGATATACAACCACCAATCAGAAATGTCATGAAGATCCCGGTAATTTTAGGGAGACCATTCCTTGCCACTTCCAATGCCCTGATTAATTGTCGAAATGGTGTGATGCACCTATCATTTGGGAATATGACAGTCCAGATAAACATTTTCAACGTTGGCAAGCAACCCAGAGATGAGAGTGATTATGAAATTTGTGAGGTGAGTTACCTAGAGGAGCTTATTGAGAGTGTAGGATCACAGTTAGTTTGTGAGGACCCACTAGAGGCCTGTCTTGCATATTTTGGAGGTAACATTGATGTTGAGAATAACATTAAAGAAGTAAATGCGTTACTGGATTCTACCCCTGCTTTTGAGAGGAGTCAATGGCAACCCAAGCCAGAGATCTTGACTCCATCGGCTGCCCCACCTGTTCCATCAATTGAAGAACCGCCCAAGCTCGACCTAAAACCACTACCTGACACCCTCAAGTATGTGTTTTTGGGCCCAGCTGATACTCTCCCTGTCATTATAGCCTCAGACTTGGAAAAAGTCCAGGAACAACAATTGATTGAGATCCTGAAGAATCACAAAGAGGCTATAGGCTGGACAATTGCTGATATAAAAGGAATAAGCCCATCTGTGGTTCAACATCGGATCCATTTGGAAGAAAATGCAAAAACTTCCAGAGAACCACAGAGGCGTCTTAATCCATCAATGAAGGATGTCGTAAGAGTGGAGGTTCTGAAACTACTGGATTCAGGTATCATTTACCCTATTTCGGACAGCTCATGGGTGAGCCCAGTCCATGTTGTACCAAAAAAGTCCGGGATAACTGTTGTGAAGAATGAGGGAAACGAGTTAGTGCCCACAAGGACCCAGACGGGCTGGCGAGTGTGCATTGACTATAGAAAGTTAAACTTGGCCACCCGTAAAGACCATTTTCCCCTCCCATTTATGGACCAGATGCTTGAGAGACTAGCCGGTCATGCCTTTTATTGTTTCCTTGATGGATACTCAGGCTATAATCAGATACCCATAGCACCCGAGGACCAGGACAAGACAACTTTCACATGTCCTTTCGGTACATTCGCCTACCGGCGCATGCCTTTTGGGCTGTGCAATGCACCTGCGACATTTCAACGGTGTATAATGAGCATATTTTCGGACATGGTCGAGCGATTCTTAGAGGTGTTTATGGACGATTTTTCGATCCATGGGAGTAGTTTCCAAGAATGTTTGCATCACCTGAACCTTGTTTTAATGAGATGTCAAGAGAAGAATCTTGTTTTGAATTGGGAGAAGTGTCATTTCATGGTGAAAAGAGGAATTGTCCTGGGCCATGTTATTTCTGAGAATGGCATCGAGGTCGACAAGGCCAAAATTGATCTCATTTCCAACCTGCCACCGCCAAAAACGGTGAAGAACATCAGATCCTTCTTGGGCCATGCAGGTTTTTATAGACGGTTCATTAAGAATTTTAGCAAGATAGCTGCACCTTTGTGCAATCTGTTATCTAAGGATGTGCCTTTTGTCTTCAATGAACCTTGTCTACAAGCATTTGAACAATTGAAAAAGGAGTTGACCTCTACTCCGATAATAAAGCCACCTGATTGGACAATTCCCTTCGAACTCATGTGTGACGCTTCTGACCATGCTATTGGGGCTGTATTAGGACAGAGAGTGAACAAATCGCCCCATGTCATATATTATGCCAGTAGGACCTTGAATGACGCTCAGCTGAATTACACAACCACAGAGAAAGAGCTGTTAGCTGTCGTCTTTGCCCTGGAGAAGTTTAGACCCTACCTGATTGGGTCTAAGGCCATAGTTTACACCGATCATTCGGCCCTTAGGTACCTGTTGATGAAAAAAGATGCGAAAGCCCGTTTGATTAGGTGGATTCTGTTGCTACAAGAGTTTGACCTTGAGATTCGGGACAAGAAAGGTTATGAAAATGTTGTAGCTGACCATCTCTCCCGATTACCTACTGACCTCGAGCATGAGAGCATCCCATTGAGTGAGAGTTTCCCGGATGAACAGTTGTTGAATGTCTCCCATTTCCCTTGGTTTGTGGATCTCGTTAACTACCTGGTCACTGGACAGATGCCCGATCACTGGTCCAAACAGGATAGGTTTAAGTTTTTGTTTGAGGTTAAGCATTTCTTCTTTGATGACCCATACCTGTTCAAGTATTGTCCAGACCAGATCATTAGGAGATGCATTCCGGAAGAGGACTTTTTAAGTGTGATATCCTTCTGCCATGACCATGCATGTGGTGGGCATTTTAGTTCTAGGAAAACCGCTGCAAAGGTGTTGCAATGCGGATTTTACTGGCCCACTCTTTTCAAGGATTGTCACATGTTTTGTTTGCACTGTGAGCGTTGCCAGAAATTAGGCAGAATTACGCGGAGGAACATGATGCCTTTAAATCCGATGCTTATTGTGGAAATTTTTGATGTTTGGGGCATAGACTTCATGGGTCCATTTCCGAGTTCCTTCGGCAACTTATACATTTTGCTTGCTGTAGATTATGTCTCCAAATGGATAGAGGCGATTCCAACTAGAAAGAATGATCGTCACGTGGTTATCAAATTTATTAAAGAAAACATCTTTTCTAGATTTGGTACCCCCAGGGCGATTATCAGTGATGGTGGGAGTCATTTTTGTAATAGCACCTTCGAGAATCTGATAAAAAAATATTCTATCACTCATAAGGTTGCTACTCCGTATCACCCACAGACTAGCGGACAGGTGGAAGTGTCCAATAGGCAAATAAAGCAAATTTTGGAAAAGACAGTCAGTCCTGCCCGAAAAGACTGGTCTTCAAGATTGACAGATGCTTTATGGGCTTATCGGACTGCCTATAAGACCCCGATCGGAATGTCTCCATATCGAATGGTCTTTAGGAAAGCATGTCATCTGCCGGTAGAATTGGAGCATAGTGCTTACTGGGCCATCAAAATGTTCAATTTTGATTTAGCTAAAGCCGGTAACCTACACAAGTTGCATCTCAATGAGCTGGAGGAACTTAGAAATGACGCCTATGAGAATGCCAAGATTTATAAGGATCGGATGAAGAAAAACCACGATCTATCTATTTTGAGGAAATCCTTTGTACCAGGCATGAAAGTTCTTCTGTATAATTCTCGCCTGCATCTCTTTCCAGGAAAACTGAGATCCCGTTGGACTGGACCCTTCATCGTGCGCACTGTCTATTTTCATGGGGCAGTTGAGATTGAGAACCCCAAGAATGGGGATGTTTTTAAAGTCAATGGCCAGAGGTTGAAACCTTTTCTGGAGCTTAAGGGCAAGGATGTCGAAGAAACCCTTCTTCAGGACCCTGTGTATATTGCATGAGTAATTTTCAGGGTCACTGACAACGTGAAATTTAGAGCTGGTTGGTAGGCAACTCAATAATCATTTTTTGCATCAACCCATGGTAAGGCGTTCCAATTTTTTTTTCCCTTGTCCATTTATCATTTCACATTTTACATTGCATATCATTGAGGACAATGTTCGGTTTAGGTTTGGGGGTGTTGCACTGCATTGCACACATGTATTTGCCTGTAAATATTTAGATTTAAAAAAAAATTCAATTTCTTTTTCTTTTCTCAAAAAAAAAAAGATCCAAAAATTTCCATGGGATTTTAGCTTGTTAATAAGTTTCGATATCTTAGTTTAGTATACTATCCAAATCCTAAAAAGAGTGTCACAAAATCAAGTCTTGGAAAATTTTTTGCACATTTAGCCACATGAAGTGTAGTCTAAGTGAAGAGTGGGCACATTTGAGTGACCTTGACAAATCACTAGTAGAGACTAAACCAATTGAGTGTAGAGCCTTTCTAGTCCTCCAAGGTAAGGACTCTTCTGCGCTAATTCCGAGTAGAATGAAGAGCTACTCAAACTCGTAGTTTTCGGCACATTTCTTTTATCTCATTAGTGCCTATTTTTCCAACCATTGAGGGTGTCATCAAAATTGCGAACTAACCTTGACTTGTAGCTTGTGAACACCTTTCTAGACCTGGTAAAGTGAAGATAGGCAATCTAAAATTAAAACCCCATAGCCATTAAAAACCTACCTATAAAAATATTTCCCTAGTAACTCTTTTTGAACCTTTATCCTTTATGCATTTTTCCTTAAAATTCCCAAAGCCTCTCCACCCAAATGAAAAGCCTTCAACCCATTGTTTTTGAGAAGTGTAAGGAAAAGATGAAGAAAGAAGGAAGTGTGCATTGATGATACTTCACATGATCTATCCAAGGAAAAAGTCTTCTCAAAAAAAAAAAAAAAAAGGGGGGAAAGAAAAAAAAAAGAAAAAGAAAAAGAAAGGAAAGTTGAAATTCATGGGAAGACAAGAAAACAAAGAAAAAAAAAAAGGGTGAAGAGGAATCAAAGAAAAATCCTTCAAAGAAAACTTAAGACTTTACCTTCTCAGAAACCCTAAAACCTCATTTTCCATATTTTTACCAAACCCTTTCCCCTAACCCCATTACAACCAATAAAAGACCTATTGGATTTCAGGAAAAGTTAGGATGTTCAACAAGTGAGAAGTTGAGTGAGCATTTTCACCGTCAGTTAAATGGTTGTTCTTTCCATGAGATAAATTCTTTAAAAATTCTTTGTTCTCAAAAGATATGTTAGTCCTTTTGCCTTGCCAATACTCACATATAGAGTGATAAGTCAGAAAATCTAAGCGATTTTATTTCCGAGAGTATGACTGTGAGGCTTGAGTCAAAACGAATGGATTTAGAAGGTGATCAAAGTTGTGTTTTCTCAGAACCCAAAACCGCACAAGTGTTGGCTAAACTCACTCAAATACACTATTCCGGGACTTGAGCATCATTGAAAGATTTTTAGCAATTGGATAGTGTTCAAAACTTTCTCTCATTTTTATTAGCTTGCTAAAAACCCGAGGATATAAATAAAAAGAATTTTGTGGGATTTATTCGCTGAAAACCCTCATGAGACAAAACTCGTCCACTAAGGGAAACTTAGGGGTTTAAATGGCTTGTTGCACGAGCTAAGTGCAGCCGCGATTCCTGCGAAAGTGAGTTAGGATTTTTTTTATCGTTTTCTGCATTTAGTTAGTTTTCTTTTATTTTGCTCGGGACTAGCAAAATGTAGGTTTGGGGGTGTGATGAGTTCACAAAAGATACACTTTCATAGCATTATTTTATGAGTTTTCAAAGATAAAAGAACTCAAAATAATATTTTTAGCATAAAAATCATAAATTTCCTCCCCATCATGCTTTGCTCATATCTTTCCATTATAGATGGTCATTTGTATGCATATGAGTTCCAATGGCTTCCATAGAAAATATGTTAAAAAATACTCTCAATTATGTTAATTTCTCTTTGTAGGTGTTAATTGAAGATTAATTTGAAGATTAAAGTTGAGATTCAAGAGTTAAAGAGAGTAAGGATAAGTTTGGAAGACAATTGGATAAAGAGATGACAAAGTTAGGCCAACAATAAGAAGAAAAATGAAAGACCTGGGTTGGTATTTTGACCATATCTTTTTACTCGGGTGTCCGATTGAGGTGATCTCAGAAGCATTGGAAAGCTTGTTCTAAGATCTACAAATCATATTTCACGATATTTTTCCTAATTCAGACGTTTCGGGGGTCAAAATCGCGCATCAATCTGGGAACTGTTTTCTAACTCGAGAATGACATTCATATGTTCATATTTTCATTCTTGTCTAGTCCCACATCGGAAAGAAATCAAAAGAGAGCAAGGCAAATGTTTCTATATAAGGAAGGGAGCTCTAGGCATTAAAGACACAAGCAAGGAGAGCCCCTTCCTCTTTACTTAAGCTTTTCATGTAATTGAGAGCAATTGTAGAGAGAAAGTGAGGAAAGCCTTGTAAAAATTAAAGATTTGGAATGGAATTGAAAGCTTTATCTTCTCCAATGGGTGGCTAATCCCTTTGATTGGATCTTCTAGGTGAAGCTAAGTTGATCCTATTCCTTTTGCTTATGCTCTTTATTTTAATTCCCTTGTTTATGTTCTTAATATGTTAGAGTAGATTTTTCTTCATTGCATTGTGCAACCTTCCATGCTTAGTTTCTATATTAGCATTCTTTTTACTATCTATGCTTAGGTTTGATAAATCATGCTTAGGAGTTAATATCTTTTGATGGTTTATGCTTACTTTTGATAGATAGTCATTAGGAATCTATTCTTTTATGAAGGGAAGAAAATCTTAGCTATTAGATTGTTAATTTTTATCTTAGAGCTTTTAAAGTTATATTTTCCAAATCTAAGCATTGATTTGTAATTAGATTTGAGTAATCTTTTTTGGGAAAAAAGAAGAGCATTAGTGTTGGATTAGTGTCACTTAGTGGATTCTAGATGATTCAATCATCCATTAGTATTGCTTGTTTTTTGTTTTATTTACTTTAGTTTGATTCTATTCACTTTCTCACACACTTATTCACTTGTTTTGATTCTCACACTCCATTTCTCTATTCACACCATTAATTATACATTTGAGTTTACACTACTTTAGCATATTTCTTTTTCTCTATCCACTCATTTTCTATCTTTCACTTGTTATTTTCACACACTTATTCATTTGATCTATCTAACATTTCTTCATTGTTCTTGTATTAACCTTGTTATTTTTTTTTGTCATTAACTTTGTTACTAACTTGTTACTTAGCTTGTTCTCACTTGACTTTTTCTATTTTTACTAACATCTTTTTGTTATCTAGTTCTTGTTTTCTTTTAGTTTGCATTTTTTTTATTTTCCTTGTTATATTTTTTGTTTTGTTTCCATTGTTAGTTATATTTGAGTTGATACTCCTTTTCATTGATCATTGTTAGTTTCCTTGTAACAATCCATGTGGGAACGATATTCGGACTTCCATAGTCTATATTACTTGAGACAACCGTATACTTGCGGAAATCGCCATCAGCCACCAACAGAAACTGTGAAGCTCCAGAATGCTTCAATTATTTTTGTGACTATAGTATGGACCTTAATGTATTTTTAAGTAGCCCAGATCTTCTCTTACAAAGTAGGAAACCATGTAGTAAGACCTGATATGGAGCAATTAAAGTCCATAGCAAACATGATACTGTAATTCATTGCATTTTGTGCAATATCGCACAGACACTTGGCCACCAACAGAAACTGTGAAGCTCCAAAATGCTTCAGTTATTTTTGTGACTACAGTGGGGACTTTAATGTATTTTTTAAGCATCATAGATCTTCTCCTACGAAGTATGAAGCCATGCAGTTAGACCTGATATGGAGCAAGTAAAATCCACAGGAAATATGGGACTGTAATTCATTACATTTTGTGCGATATCGCACAGTCACTTGGTGACTGATACAAACAATGGAGTTCCAGAATGCTTCACTATATTTTTTGTGAAGTACCACACATCCATCTACAATGACAGAATGTATACAATGAGTTTTTACATTAATGTTAACATGTCAAACCATATAGTTCTTCACCTAATTCCATAAAACATGAGACATAGGATGGTCGGGTCCACGTGGGCGACGTCGCCAATGAAGCCCAATGTGGCGGAGTTGGCTGAGGGGTGGGCGGTGAGGAGGTGTCCGTCCTTGCCGCAGAGGCCAACGGTGGTGGCGCCGGCGCGGTTGATAAGGGGGACGAGGTTCTTCCCGGTGAGGACCGTCTCGACGATTTCCATGGTGGCGGCGTCAGTAACTCGGAAGCTGTCGATGAACTGTGGGCGGATGGAGAGGCGGCTGAGCATACTGTTGATTGGTTGGGTACAAATGACGATGATGCAGAAAAAGATGGGGGTGTTGGTGGGGTTGTTGTGTAAGATCCCGACCCCAATCCTTTTGTTTAGCATTGTTTTAATCGTGGTTTAGCTTTTTAAGCGAGATTTGATTTAGTTTGACCGCGTATTTGAGTTTGACTAGATTTTTCCTTAGTCTTTGAGATTTTGTAGACCGTTGACTTTAGTTTGACCCGGTCCATATGATTTGTATTTTTATGGGAAATTACTTCGGATTTCTAAAAATTCTGGATTTGGTGTATTTCGACTTATTTTATGAAGTTTAACAACTTTCATGTTTTGATTATTTTGATTTGATACTCAGAAATCACGTTTTTCGAGGAAAATGGGCAAAAATGACATTTTCACTAAATCTGTCCATGAATTTCAAAAATTTCAGAATTTGGGGAAAATATACTTTTTGGAAAGTAGATATTTCGCCGATCGTTTTTGTCTTCTTCGTCGTTTTCGTTCGGGGCCCGCATATACCATTTTCAGCCTTGTGAAGTTTGGGGCCCACAAGACCCATCTTATAAGAGGGGAACCCTCCTTCTTCTCCTCCATTTCGTTTCCAGCAAGGGTTTGGAGCTTGGCTCTTTCCCTCTCTTCCCACTCTTTCTCTCTCATCTGAAACACCTCTCTCTTGGAGCTCTCATGGAGGAATGATCTCCCAAAGTTCTTCTCCTCCCTCTTGGCTTTCCAAAGACCCCATTTTCAAGAACATTGGGCTAGGACAACCCTCCTCTTCAAGCCCTTCTTCTTATTTGGAACACCCAAAGGTTAGCAATGGTTTTCTTTTCTTTAGATCTTTGTTTTCCTCCTCATTTGGAGTGTTTTAATCCCACATGCAATGGGTTTTCATGGAGTTTGGAAAATGATTGATTTCTAGGGTTCTTTTGAGCTATTTTGGGGGTTTTATGATTTGTGGAGCTTGAGGCCATAAGAGCACCTTCATGAAGTGTTTTGCACCTTCTCTTGACCAAGGCAAGTAGAATTTTCAACTAATATGATGTTTTCTTGTTTCTTGTTTGGTTTCATGGCTTTTTCTTCATTATGTTCTAACCCTTTGTGATTTATGGATTCACATTGAATGAATGAACTAATGTATGTTGATTTCCACTTATGCTATTTTCTTATGATGTATTGGGAGTTTGGTTTCATTTTAGTCACTTTGATAATTTGATTTCTTTGTATTAATGGTGTTGTGTTCTAAGTATGGGAAAAACTTTGATTTTTAAAAAGGGTTGTGTTTGATCAATTGGATAGATTTATGGATGGTTTTGATGAGTTTGGAAGGACAAGGAAGGGCCCAACAATTCATGGAAATTAGTATGAAAGAAAAGGAATCAAAAGAATCAAAGAAAAATCAGAAAAAAAAGCAAAGAAATGGAGAATTCTGCACTCGGGCCGGACTGGGCAGGCCCAGTCCGCTCGAGCGACCCACTGGGTCGCTCGAGCGGACCAGGCACTGTCTGGGTCCGCTCGAGCGAGCCCAGCTCAGTCTGGGCTCGGGTTCGGGCCTGGATTTGGGGATTTTGTGGGCCAGATTTTTAGGGACTTCCTTGGGCCTGATTCAAATCAGTTTTTGGGCCATTTCAGATCTGATATTGGGTCGTCTTTGGGCCTGACATTGGACTGATTTAAAACCTGTTTCGTGGGCTTGATTAAGGTTCAGTTTTGGGCTGTTTTAAAATCTGTTTTGTGGGCAATTCAAGTTCAGTTTTGGGCCGTTTTAAAAACTGTTTATTGGGCCATTCAAAGTTTAGTTTTGGGCTGTTTCAAAACTTGTTTTGTGGGCCTGGTTCAGGTTAGTTTTGGGGTTGTGTTTTAAAGTTTGTTTGTGGGCCATCTTAGGTTCAGTTTTGGGCTGTTTTAAGGTTTGTATTGTGGGCCATCTTAAGATTAGTTTTGGGCTGTTTTGAAAACTTGTTTTGTGGGCCATTTAAGAGTAGTCTTTGGACTATTATTAAGGACTGTTTTGGGCTCGGTTTAAGGCCAACTATGGGCCTGTTTTAATGAGATTTGGGATTGTTTGTGATGCTTGGAAATTTGTGAAATGGGAATGATGTGAGAATGAGTGTATGTGAAATTATCCGGGAACCTTTCGTGTCTCAATGCGCACCTTATCATTTAAACATTATGGATTTTCATTGGCATCAAACACACTCCTTACTAATCGATGTTTAAAGGTTAAATGTGCATTGAGATGGTTCCTTGGTAAGTCGTTAAGTCATTCTCCACTATCCATTCCATTTCAAGTCAGAAAAATGTATTTGTATTTGTATTTGAATTTGTATTTGTTTTCTTTGGTGAACTAATTTAAATAGCATCGATGATTTGTTATAAAATCATGTGTCTTCCCATGTTCGAAAGGGTTGATCGTATGATTTTATACAAATCACCTTGATGCGTATTTGAACGGTTTACCAGAGATATTCGTATGTTTTCTCCGATTCGATTTGAAAAGAGATTGAGTATGTTCGTTACATTCGGGATTTCTTCGATAAGACTATTGTTTTGACAACACTAGTATTTGAAAATAAAAACCTCGAGGCAAGACGGGGCCAGAGCTATGTGGTGCGAGCCCATGAGCCAAAGAGGCTATGATTCCGAAAATAAAACCCCGAGGCAAGACGGGGCCAGAGCTATGTGGTGTGAGCCCCTGAGCCAAAGGGATTAGTATTATGTTAGATTTGTATCTGTTTGAGTTTGAAAACTAAAGGCACCACTAGGCTTAGGTCACCTTGTCGGGCTGATCACCCGGCTTGGGATCTTTACTCTGTCCGCCAGCTGCAGCTTGGATTCTGTCTGTACCGACCATGGCAACGGTAACTATCTGCCGGTCCCATTTGTATGGCTACGGTTCTGATTTCTGATTTGCCGGTCCCATTTGTATGGCTACGGTTCTGATCCCATTTTTAGTACCACTTTCAGTGGCTACGCTCTGTTTGCTCTTATTACTTCGGTAATAGGAGGATTTAGCTATTTGTGGTTGCCAGTGTTTTATCTGTATATTGCTTTAGTTTGTGATTCTCGTTGGTTATACTTTTTATGCTCATATTTGTTTAATGTCTACGATATCGATCTTTATCATATTGTCGCTATTATTCAGGATTTGAAATGTATTTCCAACGATTAAATATTTGATGCAGGCTTTTATCTTTTCGAGATATTCGTACATCTGATATTGCTCTTTTACTCGTTTTGACATTTATGTTCGGTCTTTCGATCGTTTAGCATGCCTTATTGCCATTATTGTTTAGACTCTTCATTTGGTTTTACGATGATTTCGTCAGGTTTTATGTATGTTCTTTTGTTCATATTATTTGTTTATTTGCTTGCCAGACCGTCGTGTCTGACCCTTTTTGTTTGGTGCCAGTTTTCTTCTTTTCTGTTTGTAGGTGTTTGATCAGAGGAGGCGGTGGGACCGCCGGTCTGACGTGAGAGGCTGCCCGTTGATATCATCTGGATGTCAAGTTTGGCACCAGAGTTCGTATTGAAATGTCGGGGTAGTATTTCTGTTTAGTTGGATATTTTTGTATGGCTTTATCAGCCTTTTTCTTTTGGGTTTGTAATTAAGACATCTGTTAATTGTAACTTGAATATGTGGGAAATAATAGATTTGTTACTACCAGCTCAGCGTGTTGTGATTTATGATTTATGCCAGTCTGTTTATGATGGCTTTATGGAATTGGTTGCGTGCGACACGGAACCCGATGGCCACGGATTCCGGGTCGTAACACCATGTGTAGCTTCCGCGAAAAATATACTCTGATTGTGTTGGCATGTGATTATCCTCATTCACGCGGATCTTGGGAACTATAACAAAAAGTTTCAATTTATTCCAAAATTTCGCACCCCGAGATCGGTTCGCTGCAGGTCCCGGTTTCGGGGCGTGACAGGTTTGGTATCAGAGCTGGTTAGTTTCTAGGAAATAAAATACTCTAGAGACATTAAGACGTGTGGTGAGGACTCGTTAGATTGTGTCGATTTGTTTTCTCGTGTCTTTGTTTCTTTGGATTTGAGTCGGCTTTTCTTTCAGTTCGGGAGATTTTGCTTGTCTTTTCTTTTAGTTCTGTTGTTAGGAGATTTGGATGGCCAAATTTCCTCCTTAGTAGTGGAGAATTTAAAGTCTCCATGCTCTTGTTCGGTGTCTTTTATCTGTGCTTGTGTCGGAGACTGAGAACCCTATAGACTTAGTATGTTGTTTTCGGAGAACATCAGCAGACTTTCAGCCTTCAGCATCTTCAATGTGATTATTAAGAGAAGACTTGTGCGTTTGCCCGTCAGAGTTGGACTCGAGTAGTAGTTGAAGATCCCCTTTTAGCTAATCGGAGATTGTCATGCAATGCACCAAGGTAAGTGAATGTGGATTTTGGGTGAACTCAGACTATCTTTCCGAGATGAAGGACTGCAAAAGGATGGTTTTGGTTGAGAATTTTGGTGACTTGTAGCGTAGCCAGTGTAATTGGTTTAGCAGGGATACCAAGTGGATGGCTAGTTGTAGTCAAGATAATTTTTGGCAGCAAAGGAAATGTTGTGGATTTCACCGACTTTTAAGGTATTGGATTAGACAACATGCAGGTGCAAGAGTATACTTCAGTTTTGGTGTTGTCTCCTTTTTTTGGTGAGAATGATTTTCGCGACGTTTTCATCTTTTATTTGGTTTTTCCTTAATGTTCATGATCTATTCTTGTGGTGTTTAAACAATGGATTTATGTTTCTTCTTTAAAGCTTATTTTGAAATAAATTATGTCATTATACTCTTTTCATGAGTCACATGATTTTGTTTTCAAGGTTGGTCTTTAAAAGCATGTAACTCAAAATTGTGTTTCTTTCTCAAAGAGTAGTGTGAAATTTCTATTTCATTGAGTTGCTTTCTTTGGCTATGTAAAATGAAATTTCTTAAAGGTTTTTGTGTTTAGATTTTATGTAGATTTCCTACATTTGTTTTAACGCTCAACTTTATTTAGATTTTCGCAAGATTTTTTTTATAAACAAATGAGTTAGTTTTCAATAAGATTTAGTGTTTAATTAACACTCAGATTTCAACCAAGTTTAATGTATAGTCATACCATATGAATTTGATTTATTTTTGAAATCTTGATTTAAAATTGTTGAGTATTCCAATGAATTGTTGGGTCATGAAGATGTGGATTTCAAAACGAATAATGTTGTTTCATGTTCAAACTTTGATAAACTTTAATTATTAAGAATTACTTGACAATTTGAAAGTGTAACTTCTACTATGTTTTAAAATGATGAGATTTAACTAAGTAATAGTTTTAGTCCCTATGTTTAAGATTTTAAGATTTGTTTTGCATCGGATGGAATGGGTGGTAATAGCCCTTGGTTGAAGTTTGGAGGTGTATGAAGTGAAGGGATGATGAATGTCCGGATGTGTACTGGTTCAGTTGAAGACAAAGTTGGGTCTACGAGAGAATCAACATCATTCAAGACTTGAATTGACAGTTTCAGTTCTTCAGGGATTGACATCAGATTGGATTTCCAAGGTCGGCTTTACAGGTCAAGGGTAGGAGATTTGAAGAGTGAAATCTGAAGAGGCAAGCATCGGGAGCACCGTGTACAGCTTTGAAGGACTTAAGGCACAGAAATTCCAAGTGATAGAAAGAGACAGAAATTGCAGTTTCTTGGACTGACAGTGACTGACGAGATAAGTAAAAGAAATGATTCAGCGTAGGGACGACAGATGACACCAAGGATGCTTAGAAGAATTGTTGCACACCAGTTTGGCCAGAGAAGTTTGTTTTCGGGCAGATATGTGGAGTAGTGTGAAGCATTTAATCGAATCAGAATGTGGTTGACCGTGCATTTCACCGTCGGGTTTGATCAGAGAGTCTCTCAGTCACCAAGGTCTAGCATAAGGTGTCAGTGTTTTCGTTTGTCCTTTGGGTTTTTGGTTTTGATTTGGTTTAAGCCATTTGGAGGACCAAATGGATTCTAAGGGGGGGGGAGGATGTAAGATCCCGACCCCAATCCTTTTGTTTAGCATTGTTTTAATCGTGGTTTAGCTTTTTAAGCGAGATTTGATTTAGTTTGACCGCGTATTTGAGTTTGACTAGATTTTTCCTTAGTCTTTGAGATTTTGTAGACCGTTGACTTTAGTTTGACCCGGTCCATATGATTTGTATTTTTATGGGAAATTACTTCGGATTTCTAAAAATTCTGGATTTGGTGTATTTCGACTTATTTTATGAAGTTTAACAACTTTCATGTTTTGATTATTTTGATTTGATACTCAGAAATCACGTTTTTCGAGGAAAATGGGCAAAAATGACATTTTCACTAAATCTGTCCATGAATTTCAAAAATTTCAGAATTTGGGGAAAATATACTTTTTGGAAAGTAGATATTTCGCCGATCGTTTTTGTCTTCTTCGTCGTTTTCGTTCGGGGCCCGCATATACCATTTTCAGCCTTGTGAAGTTTGGGGCCCACAAGACCCATCTTATAAGAGGGGAACCCTCCTTCTTCTCCTCCATTTCGTTTCCAGCAAGGGTTTGGAGCTTGGCTCTTTCCCTCTCTTCCCACTCTTTCTCTCTCATCTGAAACACCTCTCTCTTGGAGCTCTCATGGAGGAATGATCTCCCAAAGTTCTTCTCCTCCCTCTTGGCTTTCCAAAGACCCCATTTTCAAGAACATTGGGCTAGGACAACCCTCCTCTTCAAGCCCTTCTTCTTATTTGGAACACCCAAAGGTTAGCAATGGTTTTCTTTTCTTTAGATCTTTGTTTTCCTCCTCATTTGGAGTGTTTTAATCCCACATGCAATGGGTTTTCATGGAGTTTGGAAAATGATTGATTTCTAGGGTTCTTTTGAGCTATTTTGGGGGTTTTATGATTTGTGGAGCTTGAGGCCATAAGAGCACCTTCATGAAGTGTTTTGCACCTTCTCTTGACCAAGGCAAGTAGAATTTTCAACTAATATGATGTTTTCTTGTTTCTTGTTTGGTTTCATGGCTTTTTCTTCATTATGTTCTAACCCTTTGTGATTTATGGATTCACATTGAATGAATGAACTAATGTATGTTGATTTCCACTTATGCTATTTTCTTATGATGTATTGGGAGTTTGGTTTCATTTTAGTCACTTTGATAATTTGATTTCTTTGTATTAATGGTGTTGTGTTCTAAGTATGGGAAAAACTTTGATTTTTAAAAAGGGTTGTGTTTGATCAATTGGATAGATTTATGGATGGTTTTGATGAGTTTGGAAGGACAAGGAAGGGCCCAACAATTCATGGAAATTAGTATGAAAGAAAAGGAATCAAAAGAATCAAAGAAAAATTAGAAAAAAACGCAAAGAAATGGAGAATTCTGCACTCGGGCCGGACTGGGCAGGCCCAACTCAGTCTGGGCTCGGGTTCGGGCCTGGATTTGGGGATTTTGTGGGCCAGATTTTTAGGGACTTCCTTGGGCCTGATTCAAATCAGTTTTTGGGCCATTTCAGATCTGATATTGGGTCGTCTTTGGGCCTGACATTGGACTGATTTAAAACCTGTTTCGTGGGCTTGATTAAGGTTCAGTTTTGGGCTGTTTTAAAATCTGTTTTGTGGGCAATTCAAGTTCAGTTTTGGGCCGTTTTAAAAACTGTTTATTGGGCCATTCAAAGTTTAGTTTTGGGCTGTTTCAAAACTTGTTTTGTGGGCCTGGTTCAGGTTAGTTTTGGGGTTGTGTTTTAAAGTTTGTTTGTGGGCCATCTTAGGTTCAGTTTTGGGCTGTTTTAAGGTTTGTATTGTGGGCCATCTTAAGATTAGTTTTGGGCTGTTTTGAAAACTTGTTTTGTGGGCCATTTAAGAGTAGTCTTTGGACTATTATTAAGGACTGTTTTGGGCTCGGTTTAAGGCCAACTATGGGCCTGTTTTAATGAGATTTGGGATTGTTTGTGATGCTTGGAAATTTGTGAAATGGGAATGATGTGAGAATGAGTGTATGTGAAATTATCCGGGAACCTTTCGTGTCTCAATGCGCACCTTATCATTTAAACATTATGGATTTTCATTGGCATCAAACACACTCCTTACTAATCGATGTTTAAAGGTTAAATGTGCATTGAGATGGTTCCTTGGTAAGTCGTTAAGTCATTCTCCACTATCCATTCCATTTCAAGTCAGAAAAATGTATTTGTATTTGTATTTGAATTTGTATTTGTTTTCTTGGTGAACTAATTTAAATAGCATCGATGATTTGTTATAAAATCATGTGTCTTCCCATGTTCGAAAGGGTTGATCGTATGATTTTATACAAATCACCTTGATGCGTATTTGAACGGTTTACCAGAGATATTCGTATGTTTTCTCCGATTCGATTTGAAAAGAGATTGAGTATGTTCGTTACATTCGGGATTTCTTCGATAAGACTATTGTTTTGACAACACTAGTATTTGAAAATAAAAACCTCGAGGCAAGACGGGGCCAGAGCTATGTGGTGCGAGCCCATGAGCCAAAGAGGCTATGATTCCGAAAATAAAACCCCGAGGCAAGACGGGGCCAGAGCTATGTGGTGTGAGCCCCTGAGCCAAAGGGATTAGTATTATGTTAGATTTGTATCTGTTTGAGTTTGAAAACTAAAGGCACCACTAGGCTTAGGTCACCTTGTCGGGCTGATCACCCGGCTTGGGATCTTTACTCTGTCCGCCAGCTGCAGCTTGGATTCTGTCTGTACCGACCATGGCAACGGTAACTATCTGCCGGTCCCATTTGTATGGCTACGGTTCTGATTTCTGATTTGCCGGTCCCATTTGTATGGCTACGGTTCTGATCCCATTTTTAGTACCACTTTCAGTGGCTACGCTCTGTTTGCTCTTATTACTTCGGTAATAGGAGGATTTAGCTATTTGTGGTTGCCAGTGTTTTATCTGTATATTGCTTTAGTTTGTGATTCTCGTTGGTTATACTTTTTATGCTCAGATTTGTTTAATGTCTACGATATCGATCTTTATCATATTGTCGCTATTATTCAGGATTTGAAATGTATTTCCAACGATTAAATATTTGATGCAGGCTTTTATCTTTTCGAGATATTCGTACATCTGATATTGCTCTTTTACTCGTTTTGACATTTATGTTCGGTCTTTCGATCAGTTTAGCATGCCTTATTGCCATTATTGTTTAGACTCTTCATTTGGTTTTACGATGATTTCGTCAGGTTTTATGTATGTTCTTTTGTTCATATTATTTGTTTATTTGCTTGCCAGACCGTCGTGTCTGACCCTTTTTGTTTGGTGCCAGTTTTCTTCTTTTCTGTTTGTAGGTGTTTGATCAGAGGAGGCGGTGGGACCGCCGGTCTGACGTGAGAGGCTGCCCGTTGATATCATCTAGATGTCAAGTTTGGCACCAGAGTTCGTATTGAAATGTCGGGGTAGTATTTCTGTTTAGTTGGATATTTTTGTATGGCTTTATCAGCCTTTTTCTTTTGGGTTTGTAATTAAGACATCTGTTAATTGTAACTTGAATATGTGGGAAATAATAGATTTGTTACTACCAGCTCAGCGTGTTGTGATTTATGATTTATGCCAGTCTGTTTATGATGGCTTTATGGAATTGGTTGCGTGCGACACGGAACCCGATGGCCACGGATTCCGGGTCGTAACACCATGTGTAGCTTCCGCGAAAAATATACTCTGATTGTGTTGGCATGTGATTATCCTCATTCACGCGGATCTTGGGAACTATAACAAAAAGTTTCAATTTATTCCAAAATTTCGCACCCCGAGATCGGTTCGCTGCAGGTCCCGGTTTCGGGGCGTGACATGTTGTGAGAGGGTTGGAGAGGATTTTGAGAGGAGGAAGAGAGGGTTTAGGGTTTTGGAGAGATGGAAGGAAATGTGGGTGCGGATTTTTAGGGTTTTAGAGAAGGTGAGATGGGGAAGAGAGGTTGTTGTTGGGGCCTGGGGGTCTAGCTGTAAACATCCTCTCTTCTCTCTCTTGTTAGGGGCTTAAAAGGATGGTATTTGCTCTCTCTCTCTCCTCTCTCCTCTCTCCTCTCTCTTGTCAAAAAGGTTAAAACTGGAAAAAAAAAGAGTTTCTTTGTACGATACCCATATTTGGGATATACTTTTGGTCAACACCATTTCAAGGAATACAAGGTATTTTACACCCTGTACGGTCAAATCCCCTATTAAAAATCATTGCTACAAGCATTCATCTTTTGGGCTTGCCGCAAATCAATCCATCACAAGCAGAGTTTTGTTTCCAACTGGACAAAGTAATTTTATTTTCCATTTTTCATATTTAGACCTTGACATGATTCACCTGAGGCCCAATTCTGATTTTGTTTACAAGCCCGATAAGCTTTTCATATGGTCAAAATATATTTTAAGATGTTGCTAGGGCCCTCTTTTGGTTTTCCCGCCCAAATCAAGTTTTTTTATTCCCATTAACTGATGATGTATTTTGGGTCTGGTCTAAGTCATACAATTGAGATTCATGTTTTAAAGATCAATTTGACTAGAATAAGGATGTGCTTATTTGGGTCTTTGGTGCTAAAATAAGTAAATAAATAACATATATACTTCCGTTTACTTGGACCCATTTGCTTGCATGGAGCAATTTAATGTAGAAACATAATTAAAGAGGAGAGGGGTGGAGGATGTTGGGTGGGAATGCGGATAGGTCCCATTTCTCCTAAGATGGATTTACTATGGCGATGGTTGCATATTTGTTTTCTATCTTCTCTAAATTCATTTTCCACTAATGGAGAAATTATTCAATGGCCATTTATGTATCTTCACCCTTGTTACTTCTATTTCAGTCATTTTTCAGAAATAAATTTCGTACGATTACTAGGAATACAATTCCATGAAGTTGACAAAAATGGGCCATTAGCATTTCACACCTGAAAATAAACATTTATCTACTTATGTAAATTTGGATTTCTTTATTGTAAGAGGTACTTTCATTGCTTAAGTGTGAGACGGCGTTTTTACCACCAAATTATAACCAATAATCGACCTAACCATTAAGTGTTGATTAATCCTCACGTGAATTAGCACTCACCCTAATTGTCACTATTCTAAAATTATCCTCACCATTGGATTGAGTTTCTTAAAGAAAGTAACTTAAGAAGTATTTTTTTACTCCCATGTCATCAAAAGAAGTATTTAAACTTTTAAGGTCCCTAAATCAATGGTTGTAATAATCTATAGAGATGATATTATCTAAAGTCATATCCACAATGAGACTTTCCATCACACAATCTTTCAATGATTGTCATTGATCCACCCAAGTGGGTCAAAAGGGCCTTTGTTTTTACTTCTTCTTAGAAGACTGTAACCCTCTAAATTTGAAACAATCGTCCGAGACATTGACTTAGAGAAATCCTTTTTGGAGTGGAACACCATAGTGGGCCCCACTTAATGAAAAAAATGAGCCACTCAAAATAAATGCCCTCTCAGTGAGTGGGGCATATCCAAATTTTACTCCAATAGGAGTTGCTCCCACCCATTTGATAAAAAAAAAAAAATTAAAAGTTACAAAACTTCACTCATTTTAAGAAAACATATATGAAGATTTGAATATTTCAAGAAAGTAAAAAGGTTTTTCATGTTTCTTTCGATCAAGTCCTCTCTATAAAAAAGATCTGATAAATGATAAAAGATGTTAATTGATCAAAAGTCCTTAGCCATCATTCTTAAGTAAGTATTAGTGTGAGACCCCACTCCTGGTGGGCCCTCAATTTAGATTTGAATATTATATATTAGCCTAAATATTTTAATTATACTAATTATGGGGTTTAGTTAAGGGTAATTATGTATTTTCCTAGGATTAGTCTAGTTGTGTAATTAGTAGAGTCAATAGGGTGTCTTTTGTTAATTTTAAAATTAGTTAGTTTATTTGAGGCCCTAGCTAGAAATTTGTGTTTACTATAGGGGGTTTTTTTCTAAAAGACCCACCTAAAGACCTAAGTACCCTTTACCCTAACCCTAATCCTATTCTAACACCAAGGGCATTTTTGTCCCTAACCCAAAAACCTAATCTATTTAAACTAAACTCTCACTATTCATCTTCTCTCTCAATTTCCATCTCTTTTCTCTCTTCTTCTTCCTCTCTTCCTCTCCACCGAATCTTCATTTCCCCCACCCAATTCTCTCTATCTTTCTCTACTTTCTCACTCTAGAACTCTAAGAAGAAGAAGAAGACCTATCATCTTAGCTACAAGTTATATTGGATCTTTGATCATCTCTTTCTTCCCCTACCTTCATACAATTTCTTTGAGGCAAGTACCTTATGTTTGAATTATAGAATGCATGTTTTCTTTCAATTGATGATGAAATTTTCAATTCATATGGTGTTAGAATTGCTAGAGATGAGTAGATCTACCCTATGAGCTTAGTTTTATGGAAAATTGACCATTGATGGATGAGATCTCTCATTTGGAAGATCAATGGCCCGATTTGTGATGGATGGTAAATGGGTATGAGGAGAAAACCCACTTTGTTGCATCGAGACCGGGACCCACGTGGGCCACCCGATGATAGATCCGAACCGTGGATCTGATAGAGGACCCACGGGCGACCCTAGAGGGGCTGGTCCCATGGTGTGTGGACACCCCCTTGCCCTCAATCCAGTAGCTGATCAAAGTAGGAATTGTTTTTAAAAGTAAAACCCAGTTTTCGCTTGAACTGTTGCGGGACCCACAGATTGATCTGATCACAGATCTAGTCCGCCCATCATGCCTGATATGGTGGGGCGATCATGGGGGTGGAGTTTGATCTAGATTTGATCAAGAAGGGGCCATGACCCATGCGCGATTGGTGGTGGACACTAAACTACTAAACCCATAGAATTTATTTCCGTTTTTGAGATACTGTGGGGCCCAGGTGGACCACCTTGGAAATCAAGACCCCATATCCGATGGAGGGGCCTTGGGCGACCATGTTAGAGGAGTTTGATTTGGATTTACATCAGAGATGGGCCACCATCGAAGAGATGCATGGGGTCGGCATCGTTAATGTTCTGTAACAGAACCCATGTTCTGTTACAGAACACATTTTGTGTAAAGGAAGAGAAGATGATGAATGGTAATGGATGAGTGAGTGATAGACTTCTAGAATAAAATAAATGGGGAATGAGTTGGTGATGTTTGAGTGGAGAATAAAATAAAAGAGTAATAGTTAGTGATAGACTTTTAGAATAAAATAAATGGGAAATGAGTTGGTGATGTTTGAGTGGAGAATAAAATAAAAGAGTAATAGTGAGTGATAGACTTTTAGAATAAAAAAAAAGAAAGAGCTCACGTGGGGAATGGTGGGAAAAATGTAAATGAGTATGGTGGTTTGGGTAAGCATGGGAAAGTGTGGTCAAATGGCTAGTGGGGCCCAGGTGGGTCCCTGATTTCAGATCAGGTCCGGACATATGATCAGGGACTACTTAGTGACCTTGATGATGAAGACTGATCTAGGACTGGGACTTATGGGGCCCACTAATTTATTAACCCATTAGTTTTAATTATTTAAATTAAACCTATAGTTTCTAATGGAACCAAATGAGACCCTTTGACCTAGTGACTTGGGACCATATGATTACCGAGATCAGGATTTACAGCAAAAGAAGCTGAAACCTGGGACACCCCTTAGCCAGAATTTGCAGTGTGGGCGGTTGACCGACCAGGCCAGGAGGTCGATCGAGCACACTGGAAATTCCAAAAATTCAGGACTTTACCTGAAGGGTGAACACTCTCTAATCCCAGTGTGCCGGGTTGACCCCCAGGCCAGGAGATTGACCGAGCACACTGTGTATAGTAAGTTTCCCAGACTTTGGTTTCTCATGTTGTGACCTTTGTGGGGGCCATTGATCATCCAAATGACTTCCATCACTGTGCCAACCACGAGTCAATGGTGTGGCTCAGCCTTGACTCGTGGGGTCTACTAATTAAGGTTCAGGTTATGTAATCTAAGATGATTCGACCTTTATACGTTACTAGTGATGCACATAACTTCTGAGCACCAAACACAGTATTCCTTAGCATCTGTGGTTTCACTTAAAGATCGAATTACTCGAGATAGACCTGAATCTGAAGTGGATCATTTACTTAGGTTGGACTGTTGATATCTCCCATTGATCCTTGTACTTGGAGATTTATCTCCCTCATATTATTACTGTCACTCTATTGTCCTTGTTTTGCCTATACCTGTAATTAAATGGAAATTGGAGGACCCGAACCTAGGACTACTTAGAGGTGACCCGGTAATATGATTGGGCGAACATTAACCCGTGTCTGTGGCTAGGCGGGCCCTTTTATGGCCTAAGTTTGAATGTGAATTACCCTAGACTGGAGAGGTTAGATTGTATGGGCTTGTGACCCATTATGGATGTAAATGGATCATATGTTATTGAACATGAACCCGTATCTCATATGGGCTGTTATAGACCAGGCTATGTATTTGGTGGGCCTTGGTATGGATCCATTGACTGGACTTGGACCTGGATTATGATCCATGGATACTTGGACCTCTTAGGGACTCTGTTAGGACCTTGTTCACGCAAGGCAAAGCCTAGACAGACACAAACCTTTATTCTTTCCTGAGTCGGCATAAACATTCACTCAGCTGATCTAAGCTCAGCCAGTTGGACTGATCATCACTGGTAGGAGCTATTGAGGGTGTTGTGTGGCTATCATGATGAGCATTGTTGGAGACGGACGGTGTGATACCGGGTCCGGTCTCAGTGTGTGTTGATGGATGATGTTATTGCGGGGCTAGATAATCCCCAGCACTGTGAGATTTCCCCGCCGCGACTGCGTTCAGTATGGGAGGGCCGCGGCATAATATCCCGTGGTATCCAGCTGTGTGAGTGTGCCATTTTGTGTAGGTTTATTATTATTATGCTTATCCTGATTCTATATTGTTTATATTGCACAACTGCCTAGGATCTGTACCATTGCTGTTCTCTTAACTTCATTACTATCTATACTCATTTTGATGCATGCATCCTATATTATTTGCATACTGTGACTTGCCAGATCTTTAGATCTGATCCACTCTTGGTGCTTAGGTCTTGACCCAGAGTTCGAGGGCGATGCGTACGCACTCGTAGAGGCGCCCGTAGTAGGTGACTACGGATGGGGACCGGCCGACCAAGAGGTCGAGCCGGAAGATGGAGAGCCAGTACCAGTGGTAGGGGTTTGAGTGTCTGTTTGTTTGGGATTTTGAGAGATCTTTGTAGTGAGTTGGGTAGTGTTTGGAAATATGTAATTAAACCTTGATTTTCTATCATTTGTCATTTTTAGGCTGGATAAGCCCGTTATACATGATATGATTTTGATGATACCTTATGCTTCCGCAATATTAACAGTTGTTATAATAATGTTCAAAAAGTTTTAAATTGGACCTCACTGCGGACCTACGATCTTGAAAATTCTCGGATTTTCCGGGAAGTGGCGCACTAATTTCGGTACTTTAACGTTTTTCTCGGTATCCGGAATTGGGGCGTTACAATTAGTACCCGACTCCATTATATACAATTTGGTAATTAATGACTAATTGTAAAATTGGAGATCTTAATTGAGCTTTAATGGTAGGAGGTAAAATGCGATGAGCATAGGAGTTGCACTTAATATAGTTAGTTATATGATACACATTTACACATTCCTCTCAAGCAATCAATGCGTTTCTTGGAAGGATACATTGAAATGGCTTTGATTCATATTTTATTATTTATTCTACTATTATATTGGAAGTCACTGTAAGGAGAAAAAATCTAGAGAATTATATGCATGCGTTTAAAGATCAGGAGGAACATGGCTTCTGTGTGGGGATATTTCCAAGACACCGAGATTACATTATCTTCGGTAATGGTACCAGCTAATCATGTTTCAGCCTCGGCCACGCGCACCTCGACAGCAGTGCTAAGGCGTTAACCGAGATCAAGCTTACTGTCGACCTCGGTCATTCCTGACCTCGGTATTGTGTCTCGGCCTCGGTCAAGCATCTCGGCCATTACGCCAGCATGCTAGTCGAGACGGGCATTGTCAGTTGTACTTCCAAGAGTACTCAACCACGTTATGGAACATGTGACAAGACTGGGGGCACGCGTAGAGATGCACCATGCCGCCATAATCTCTGACAGAACGGCATCCAGCGGCTACGTCCACATCAGGGCATGACTCCAGGCGAGGGCCGATGGGACTGGGCCAAGAAGTCAACAGGGTAAGGACCAATAAGACTATCATTTAATGAAAGGAGGCCCAACAGGACAACCATTTAATGAAAAGCGACCTGATGGGACTGTACTTCTCAAGTACTAGGATCAAATCATGAGCTCACCACCCAAGGTCAACTCTCTCCTTCTATAAATAGAGAAGCCTTCTCCAACTCAGGTAACACACAATATCATACCCATAACCATTACTCTGTCTCTCAAAAATCTTCATTCTACTATTGAGTTCTTAAACTAACTTAGGCATCCGAGAGCCTTGCACTGACTATAGCCAAGGTCTTTGACTGTTGTTCTTCTTCTCCCCTTTTCAGGTTCAAGGCATCCCACCTTCATGAAGGAGAGCTAAACCTCATCCTAATCCATATCACCAAGTCCGTAATATTTAGGCACTTACAATTGGCTCCGTCTGTGGGAAATCGATTCAAACATCTTTCCTAACACCATGCCTCCAAAAACCAGAAAAGGCGGAGAACCTTTAAAATCCTTACCACCATTGTTGCCTGAGCAACCATTTGTTTTGCCACCACTTTTGCTGGAGCAACCGCCTGCTTCTCGCCAGAAGAAATCTGGGCCAAAGGCTGGTGCAGCGGTTGTTGGAAGCAATCATTCCCAGTCAAGTTAATCTTCAAAGGAGGTGACGGCACCTCCCCAACAAGACGACCCTCACCCGAAGCATCCCCATCAGGATGCTCCTCTTCAGGAGCGTCCTCGAAAAGATAAGTCTCCAATAGTGGTCGAATCGCACCAATCCCATCACTAGAGCGATGGCGACGATGAGTACAACCCCTCTCCGCGAGGATACCAGGGCCCAAAATCTTGTCATCTAAGATAAGGACAAGTTGATTCGTCAGCTCCAGCAGCAGTTCTAAAAGAAGAAAAAGAAGGCTACAACTTCACTTCCCAAAAGCAAGCAAGCTCCACCACCCAAGAAGGATTTGAGGCAAATCCTCATTGACAAGAAGCGCGAGAGAGCTTGCGACGAGGGCTCGAGCAACAGCCACTCGAAGAGGAGGTCAAAGCAAACACCTGCAGAAGACAAAGAGGACTTGAGGGAATGGCTTGACCAACATGTCAGGCAAACAATCCAGCGCAACATGGAGTTGATCGGTCTCTCCTGAGACCAGATAGACGTCTACGACTCAGAGGACTTGGTGCATCTCCTTTCTCCTGGGAGATAAGGGAGTTTGCTCTCCCAGAGAAGTGTAGCGTCTCGAGGTTTGTCCTTTACGACGGGACCTCGAACCTAGCATTACATCTCTGACACTTTATTTAAAGAATGTCGATTTGGGGTGATCTCGATCACCTGAACTGTAGAATTTTCTCCTCCAGCCTCAGAGACCTCCCACTGAAATGGTTCTGTGCGCTTCCCGAGGGATCTGTTATGAGCTGGCGGCAGCTCCAGAACTCCTTCGTGGAATAATTCCAGGGGCACAAAGTCATCCCGAAAACCAACAACGACATAATGGCCCTCAGAATGAGGCAGAATAATAACATCACTCAATTCCCGAAGAGGTTCTGGACGGTCACAGTCAGGTCGAGGACTCCACTGACGAGGTGGCGATCAAGTCCTTCAAACAGGCTCTGCTGCCAGGCAACGAGCTTCGCAAGGACTTGGTCCGGAACCCTATTGCCACGATGAAAGCATTAATAGCCAGGGTGAACCGGTACATTGGGCAAGAAGAAGACGAGATCCGAGCTCGAGAGAGCTTTGGCTTCTCGTGCGAAGACAAAGCCTCTAGGAAGGAAAAGAGGTCGCCTCGGAGGGAGGAGATAGGCCAAAAACGGGCTTCCACGAGTTCGGCAATGGTCTCGTTTCCCACCTTTGGAGGCGGCAAGAAGTTCAAGCAGGCTCACCAAGTCAGAGAAGGGCAGCCAGCCATCACCGCCTTCAAGGTTGTCAACACGATCTTCAAGGAGCCAATCTATAGGCTCCTCGGCAAGATCAAGACGCAGCCGTACTTCCAATGGCCGCAGCCCATGAAGGGTGATCCTTTCACCCTTGATCAGAGCAAATTCTGTGCCTATCATAAGTAGAATGGGCACAGAACTGAAAACTGTATGTCCCTGAAGTCGCATCTTGAGCAGCTCGTCAAGGATGGTCACTTGAAGGACTAATCAAATAAGAGGACGGAAACGTGAACCGAGCTCAGCGCTGAAATGATAATGATCAAGATAGCGATGAGTCAGAAAGAATAATCAACGTCATTCACCTGGTACCTACGCCCAAGGGGAGCAACCAGGCTCATGCCGAGGCCAGGAAGGCCTCACACGGCAAACAGGTAATGACGGCTGAGCTGGAACCAGCCGCCAGGAAGGCTCGAAAGGAAAGGGTTTTCAGATAAGGACGTAGAGGGAGTTCAACTCCCCCACAACGATCCACTGATCGTCACCCTAAAGTTGAAAAACAGCATGGTGCAAAGGATTCTTATGGACCCCGGCAACTTTTCAGAGATCCTATACTTCGACTGCTTCAAGAAGATGGGTCTCAGAGAAGAAGATCTGCAAAAAGCACGCACCCCGCTGGTGGGTTTCAGCTCCAAGCCTGTATACCCTAAGGGAAAGATCTCCCCGAAAGTCCAAATTGAAGGCGCCTCTATAATGGCCGACTTCCTTGTAGTGGATGCACCATCCCCTTACAATGCCATAATGGGAAGGACCTGGCTGCACAACATGGAAGCTGTACCTTCCACCCATCACCAAAAAATCAAGTTCTCGTTGGAGAAGGAGAACGGCAGAGTTGAGGTGGTCATGGTTAGAGGCGACCAACAGATGGCCAAGCAATGCCTGATGGCTGTAGAACCTGGCGAGGAGTAGCCAAAGCAGGTACATATGGCCGAACTAGAAGCAGAGCTGGACAGTGTTGTCCGAGACCCAAAGTAGAAAAGCATTGAAGATCTGACCGAGATCAAGATTGGCCCCAATGATCCTGAAAGATACTTTCTGCTCGGGAGCCAGCACACCGAGTCCGAGAGGTCCGAGCTCCTGAACTTCCTGTTGCAAAACAAGGAGGTCTTCGCTTGGACCCCATATGAGATGCCTGGCGTCGATCCCAAGATCATGTGCCACAAATTGAATGTGGACCCCAAGCACAAACCTGTAGTCAAGAAGGTTCTCAGGACGGGAATCCCACAAACTGAAGCCGTGATTGAGGAGGTCGACAAGCTGTTGGAAGCCAAGGCAATAAAAGAAGTCCATTATCCAGACTGGTTGGCCAACATGGTGGTGGTCAAGAAGAAGACTGGGAAGTGGAGAGTCTACGTCGACTTCACTGACCGCAACAAGGCGTGTCCAAAAGACTGCTTTCCGCTCCAGAAGATCGACCAGATGATCGATGCCGCCGTCGGTCACAACAGGATGAGTTTCCTCGATGCCTATCGAGGTTACCATCAGATCCCGATGCATGGGCCTGATGAAGAAAAGACCGCGTTCATAACTCCTAGAGGCATCTACTGCTACAAAGTGATGCCCTTTGGGTAAAAAAACGCGGGGGCGACTTACCAGAGGCTGACAACCAAAATGTTCCAAGCCCAGCTCTACAAAATAGTGGAGGTCTACATTGACGGCATGGTTGTCAAGTCTAAAAGGTCACGGGACCAGCTCAAGCACTTGACATCCTCAAAAGGTTCCAGCTCAAGCTGAACACCTCCAAATGTGCTTTTGGTGTCGGCTCCGGCAAATTCCTGGGAAGCCTGGTCACGAGAAGAGGAGTTGAAGCAAATCCAGATCAGATCTCAGCGATCCAAGGAATGCAGAGTCCAAGAATGGCAAAGCAGGTCCAGAGGCTCACGGGCATGGCTGCCGCGCTCAACCGCTTCGTCAGCCGAGCTTCGGACAAATGTCGAACTTTCTTTCAACTTCTGAAGAAAAATCTGAAATTCCAATGGACTCCGGAGTGCGACCAAGCACTATAAGAGCTCAAAGCTTATCTCGCTTCACCACCCCTGCTTTCTACTCCAAAATAGGGAGAAATACTCTACTTGTACCTGGCGGTCTCGAATCATGCAGTGAGTTCGGTGCTCGTCAGAGAGGAAGACGGGCAACAAAAGCCCATCTACTACACGAGCAAAATCCTTCTTGATGCCGAGACCAGGTACTTACTAATGGAGAAACTTGCATTAGCGCTCGTCAGTGCTTCTCGCAAGCTCTCCCACTACTTCCAGACGTACACAATAGTGGTTGTTACAGAACACCAACTCATGTCCCGTTTCAAAAAGGTAGACTTCTCTAGAAGAGTATCAAGATGGGCCGTCGAACTGGGGCAGTATGATATCCAGTATCAACCCAGAACGACGATCAAAGCCCAAGTTTTAACTAACTTCATCGTAGAGTTCATGTTGACACCAAAAATGTCACTTTGCCTCTTCAAGATCCAAAAAGCTACATGAAGTCGCAACCTGCCATAAATAGGCAATGCTACTTCCAAAAAATCAAATCTTGTCAGAATCAAACAAAAACTGCAAGATCCTTCAAGACAGCCAAAAGAGGAGTACACAAGAAGTTTCGGGCCATTTCAAAATCATTTGACCTAACTTCGCTTCTCCGGCAGCTGAAAAGGAGCTCCCATGTTGACACCAAAAATGTCACTTTGCCTCTTCAAGATCCAGAAAACTGCATGAAGTCGCAACCTGCCATAAATAGGCAATGCTACTTCCAAAAAATCAAATCTTGTCAGAATCAAACAAAAACTGCAAGATCCTTCAAGACAGCCAAAAGAGGAGTACACAAGAAGTTTCGGGCCATTTCAAAATCATTTGGCCTAACTTCGCTTCTCCGGCAGATGAAAAGGAGCTCCAGGCGGCGAAAGCATCGGAGACACCAAATCTTCGATCAGAGCCGATGGATGGTCTCAAAATACATCCAAAAGGCTCCACGTCAAGTTCCGAGTCAAACCGACAACGTTTGGCCCTACATCAACCCTCGAACAGCTAAATCAAGCCTCTAGGCAAAGAGAATCGCCGAGGCCATCACTCATCAAATAAAGAACATGGACGGCTTCAAAATGCTTACAAAGGGCTACACGTCAAATTTCAGGTCATTTCGATAACATTTGACCAAACTTTGACACTCGGAAGCCAAATCAGGCCTCTCGGCGGTGAAGCTCCCCGGGACCATGGTTTCCAAGACAGAGCCTGTGGATCATCTTAAAATGACTCCAATAGGTTCCCTATCAAATTTCAAGTCAATCGGACAGCGGTTGACCGCACATCAAGCCGCGACATCTTCATCGCTACAAAAATAAGTCTACTAGTGATAGGACCCCAAACGGCTTCAAAACTCAAACAAAAGCCTATGGTTGGTCTTATTTATTGCTCAGGAGACTTCACCCCAAATTTCAGGTCATTCCGACATCGTTTGACCCAATTTCAGCTTCTGACGGAAAATCGGCAGCTCTGCGCGACAAAGTCTTCGGCTTTCTTGGAAAATTAGAAACTTTACAAACCAAAATGCAAGGATTCTCATCAGGTTTTCTACAGGAAAATCAGGCCAATAAGTGATAAAAAATGTCAAGAAAAAATACAGAAGAAAAAAGAATCGAAAAGCAGCAAAAATGGACGCAAAACGGGACAAAAAGGGGGGAAAGCCCCTCCAGGGTCGCCGGGTAGGCCCCGGAAACCCCGTTTTTCGTCGTTTTTTGCGATTCGAAGCATCCGACTTCGAGGATTTTCCAAAACTCATACTTTTGAGACACCAAATCCTCTGACATCCGTCAAAATCACGGGTCAATCATCAAGAGTATCAAAATCAACATTGATCGCCAATCGGACAACAAAAAAAGTGTGCTTTCTACTCGACCGATCGAGAAATCGACAGGACAGATGGCACCGACCCGCTGTTGGCAACCAATACCTGAAGTTGCATGGTCATCCGATGTTGATCTACATGAAGATCCATCGGTGATCATCACCAAAAGAATCCCAAAAGACGCGGCACGGCCCGCGACTCTTCAACTGCTCGGCGACCACTTAATGCGATTAATTAACTAGCTTTATTGCAGTCATTAATCTATTTCTTTGGACGGCCCAATCAGAAGCAAGCATCCAGGAGTTACAAGTCAATTGATTCATGGCATTTAACCCATGAAACTCCTCCCATCATGGCGATTAAAGGCGATTAAATGCCCTCAGTCTCCTCCGGCCAATCAGAAGCCACGAAAAAAGAGTTACAAAATAAAGAAATTAAATCCTGTAACTCCTCCCATTATGCGGCTTAATGATAATAAAAGCCCATAAACCCTCCTAAATGGCTACCAAAAAGCCTATAAATAGGAGAGCACTTGTAAGATCCCGACCCCCAATTTCTCTGTTTAGTATTATTTTAATCATGGTTTAACTTGTTAAGTGAGATTTGAGTTGGTTTCGACTTTGTCTTTGAGTTTGACTAGATTTTTCATAGCCTTGGAGATTTGGAAGACCGTTGACTTTAGTTTGACCCGGTCTTTGTAAAAAATGTATTTTTATGAGAAATTACTTTTGATTTCTAAAAATTCTGAATTTGGTGTATTCTGACTCATCTCATTAAGTTGAGCAACTTTCATGTTTTGATCATATTGATTTGATGCTCAGAAATCGCGTTTTTCGAGAAAAATGGGCAAAAATGACATTTTCACTAAATCTGTCCATAAATTTTGAAATTTTCAGAATTTGGGGAAAATATACTTTTTGGAAAGTAAATATTTCGATGATCGATTTTTTCTTCTTCGTCGAACTCGTTCGGGACCCACAAATGTTAGTTTCAGCCTTTGTAAGATTGGGGCCCATGGGGCCCAGCCCACTTAACCCTTTATAAAGCCTTGGGCTCTTCTTCTTCCCCATTTGTTCTTCTTGCAACCCTAGGCTCAAGAGAGAACCCTTCTCCCGGCACTTTCTCTCTCCTCTTTGAAACCTCTCTTCTTGAGTGCTAAATGGAGGATTGAGCTCCTAATCCTCTTCTCCTCTCTCTTGGCTTTCCAAAGATGCCATTTTCAAGAGATTCGAGCTAGGGAAGATCCCTCTTTCAAGCCCTTCTTCTTTGTTTGAGCTACAAAAGGTTAGCAATGGCATTTCTAGCTTGAGATCCTTGTTTTTCAAACCATTTGGAGTATTTTCCTCATTTATGCAAGAGTTTTCCTTGGAGATTTGCAAAGGATTGATTTTTAGGGTTTTCTTGGGAAACTTTTGGGGGTTTTTGTAGATGGGGAGCTTGAGACCCTAGAGCATTGTTTGAAGAGCATCTTAGCTTTTATTTTGGCTTGAGGCAAGTGAATACTCCACTTAATATGATGATTCCATGTTATAAGTTCCATTTCATGTTTTTCTTTCTATGTTATTATCTCTTCATGACTCATAGATTTGTTTTGGACAAATGGAGTAATGTTATGCTTGTTTTCCTCTTATGTTATTGTTTTACAATGTATTGGAAGTTTGTTTCTACCTTGGTCATCTTAAAATATAGCCTCCTTCTTATAAAAGTGTTTGTGCTCAAAGAATGGGGGAAAAAGATTTGATTTAAAAGTGTTTGTTAGATTAATTGGATTGATTATGAATGGTGATTTGATGAGTTTGGGAGGTCAAGGAAGGGTCCAAATGATCTTGGAAATTTGTATGAAAGAAAAAGAATGAAAAAGAATAGAAAAAATGGAAAAGAAGAGGAGAAAGTGCCAGCTGAGCCGGACTGGACAGAGCCCAGTCCGCTCGAGTGACCCAGTGGGCCGCTCGAGCAACCGAGGCTCTGTCTGGGCTTCGCTCGAGCGGACCTTGGGTCGCTCGAGCGAGCCCAGCCCAGCCTAAGGGCCTGGTTCAGGTTGATTTTTGGGCCCGTTTAAAGTCTGATTTTGGGCCTGTTTTTTAGGCTTCTTTGGGCCTGTTCAAGGTCAGTTTTGGGCTGTTTCAAGACCTGACTTTGGGCTGTTTCAAGAACTGTTTGGGCCAGGTTTAAAAGTTGTTTTGGGCTTGGCTTAAGGCCACATTTGGGCCAGATTTAAAGAAATTTGGGTAAATTGTGATGCTTGGAAATTGTGAAATGGGAATGAGAAAAATGAGAGAATGAGCATATGTGAAATTACCCGGAATCTTTCAAGTCTCAATGCGCACTTCATCATTTAAATGTTGTGGATTTTCATTGGCATCAAACATATTCTTTTATTTATCAATGTTTAAAGGTTAAATGTGCATTGAGATGGTTCCTTGGCAAATCATTAAGTCATTCTACACTATTCCGTTCCATTTCAAGTCAGAGAATGTATTTGTATTCTTCGGTAAACTAATTTGAATAGCATCGGTGATTTTTTATAAAATCATGTGGTTTTCCATGATTCGAAAGGATTGATCGTATGATTTTATACAAATTACTTTGATGTGTATTTGAGTGGTTTACCATGGAAATTCGTATGTTTTCTCCGAATTGATTTGGAAGGAGATTGGAGTGGTTCGTCACATTCGGGATTTCATCGATAAGATTAGTATTTTGAAAATAAAACCTCGAGGCAAAATGGGGCCAGAGCTTTGTAGTGCGAGCCCATGTAAGACCCGACCCCCAATTTCTCTGTTTAGTATTATTTTAATCGTGGTTTAGCTTTTAAATGAGACTAAGTTGGTTTGACCTTGTTTTTGAGTTTGACTTGATTTTTCCATAGCCTTTGAGATTTTGACGACCGTTGACTTTGGTTTGATCCGGTTCATATGATATGTATTTTTATGAGAAATTACTTCCGATTTCTAAAAATTCTGAGTTTGGTGTATTTTGACTCGTTTTATGAAGTTTAACAACTTTCATGTTTTGACCATTTTGATTTGATGATCAGAAAATGCGTTTTTCGAGAAAAAGGGCAAAACTGACTTTTCACACTAAATCTGTCCATGAATTTCGAAAATCTCAGAATTTGGGGAAAATACACTTTTTGGAAAGTAGAAATTTCGCTGATCGTTTTTGTCTTCTTCGTCGTCTTCATTTGAGACCCGCAAATGATAGATTTGACCCTTGTAAGTTGGGGCCCATGGGGCCCAGCCCATTATCCTTTATAAGAAGCCAATGGGGCTCTTCTCCTTCCCCATTTTTCCTTTTTCCTGCAACAAGGGAGGAGATAGGGTTCTCTCCCAGCCACTTCCTCTCTCATCTTGCAAGCTTGCTTCTTGAGGGCCAAATGGAGGAATGATCTCCTCATCTTCTTCTCCATCTTCCAAACTTCCCTTAGATGCCATTTTTGAGAGATTTGAGCTAGAAAAGACCCATCTTTCAAGCTCTTCTTCTTTGTTTAAGCTTCAAAAAGGTGAGCAATGGATTTCTTTCTCCAAATCTTGGTTTTCCAAACCATTTAGAATGTGTTTGTCATACATGCAAAGGTTTTCCTTGAGTTTTTGCAATGGATTTGTTTTCTAGGGTTTATTCATGAGCTATTTTGGGGGTTTTGTTATTTTGGGAGCTTGAGACCCTAGAGCATGGTTTGAAGAGCATCTTAGCTTTCATTGTGGCTTGAGGCAAGTGGATTTCCAATTAATATGTTGATTTCATTTATTTTGCTTCATATCATGCTAAGTTCTAATCTCCCTATGTTTCATAGATTTCTTTTGGTTGAATGGAGAAATGTTGTATGTGATTTCACTTATGACATTGTTTTATAATGAATTTGAAGTTATCTTCACTTTGGTCATCTTGAGAATTCGCTTTCTTCATGTTAAGTGTTTGTGTTCAAAACAAAGGAGGAAAACTTTGATTTTTTTAAAGTATTGTGTTTGTTTCATTGGATTTGATTATGGAACGTGATTTGATGATTTGAGGAGTTTAATATGTTCATTGAGGACCTACTTCATTGGAGAATTGTTGTAGAAAAGGAGGGGAGAAAGAAAATAAAAAAAAGAGGAGAGTGCAAATCTGCACCCATCCGGACCTAGACAGAACTGGGTCCGCTCGAGCGACCCAGTGGGCCGCTCGAGCGGCCCAGGTTCTGGGAGGGGTCCGCTCGAGCGAGCCTTGGGTCGCTCGAGCGGACCTGGGCCCAGACTGGGGTCCGTTTGCAGCCTGTTGGGGGGGATGTTTAGGGGATGTTTGTGGACCTGTTTAAGGCCCTTTTATACCTCCTTTCTCCATGAATTCTAGGCCTATTTGATCCCTCTTATGTCTTGAAAACTTTCGAATAAATGGAAAGAACTGTAACGTTATGAATTGTGCAAATAAGAAAGAGTTTGAGATTATTTTGATACTTGGAAATTTGTGAAATGGAAATGGGAACAATGAGAGAATGAGCGTATGTGAAATTACCCGGGAATCGTTCGAGTCTCAATGCGCACTTTATCATTTAAATGTTGTGGATTTTCATTGGCATCAAACATATTCTCTTAATAATCAATGTTTAAAGGTTAAGTGTGCATTGAGATGGTTCCTTGGTAAGTCATTAAGTCATTTTACACAATTCCATTGCATTTCAAGTTAGAGAATGTATTTGTATTTGTATTTGTATTCTTTGGTAAACCAATTTGAATAGCATCGGTGATTTGTTATAAAATCATGTGGTTTTCCATGTTCGAAAGGATTGATCGTATGATTTTATACAAATCACTTTGATGTGTATTTGAGCGGTTTACCATGGATATTCGTATGTTTTCTCCGAATCGATTTGAAAGGAGATTGGAGTGGTTCGTCACATTCGGGATTTCTTCGATGAGACTATTATTTTGATAAGACCAGTATTTTGAAAACAAAACCTCGAGGCAAGACGGGGCCAGAGCTTTATAGTGTGAGCCCCTGAGCCAAAGGGATTATTATTATGGTTAGATTTGTATCGGTTCGAGTTTTGAAAACTAAAGGCACCACTAGGCTTAGGTCACCTTGTCGGGCTGATCACCCGGCTTGGGATCTTTAATTTGTCCGCCAGCTGCAGCTTGGATTCTGTCTGTACCGACCATGGCAACAGTTTTATCTGCCGGTCCCATTTGTATGGCTACGGTTCTGATTTCTGATATGCCGGTCCCATTTGTATGGCTACGGTTCTGATCCTATTTCCGGTACCACGTTCAGTGGCTACGTTTCTGTCTGCTCTTGTTACTTCGGTAATAGGAGAATATAGCTATGTGTGGTTGCCAATGTTTTATTTGTGTATTACCTTATTTTATGATTCTTGTTGTTTATACTCTTCATGCTTTGAAATTGTTAATGTTTATGAAATCGATCTTTTATCGTATTGTCTCTATTATTCAGGATTTTAAATGTATTTCCAATTATTAAATGTTTTGCTTAGGTTGTTATCTTTTCGAGATATTTATGCTCCAGAGACTATTCGTTTATTTGTCTTGATTTTTATGTTCGGTCTTTCGATCGTTTTAGCATGATTTATTGTTATTATTGTTTAGACTCTTTAATCGGTTTTACAATGGTTTCATAAGGTTTTACGAATGTTCTTTGGGTTCATATTACTTGTTTATTTGCTTGCTAGACCGTCGTGTCTGACCCTGTTTATTTGGTGCCAGTTTCCTCTCTTTCTGTTTTAGGTGTTTGATCGGAGGAGGCGGTGGGACCGTCGGTCTGACGTGAGAGGCTGCCCATTGATATCATCTAGATGTCAAGTTTGGCACCGGAGCTCGTAAAATCACTTGGGGTAGTATGTCACTTAGTGGTTTATTTGTATGGCTTTGTTAGCCTTTTTTTTTTTTGGGTTTGTAATTGAATATGTGGGAAATAATAGATTTGTTACTACCAGCTCAGTGTTCTATGATTTACAATTTATGCCAGTCTGTTTATTTGATGGCTTTATGATATTGGTTGCGTGCGACACGGAACCCGATGGCCACGGATTCCGAGTCGTAACACCATGTTTAGCTTCCGCGAAAATATACTCTGATCGTGATGGAATTTGATTATCCTCATTCACGCGGATCTTGGGAAATATAACAAAAGTTTCAAATTTATTCCAAAATTTCGCACTCCGGGATAGGATCATTGCACGGCCCGGTTTCGGGGTGTGACAGCCCATGAGCCAAAGAGACTATTATTTAGAGAATAAAACCTCGAGGCAAGACGGGGCCAGAGCTTTGTAGTGTGAGCCCATGAGCCAAATGGATTATTATGATTTGATTTGTATCGGTTCTAGTTTTGAAAACTAAAGGCACCACTAGGCTTAGGTCACCTTGTCTAGCTGATCACCCGGCTTGGGATCTTTAATTTGTCCGCCAGCTGCAGTTTGGATTCTGTCTGTACTGACCATGGCAATGGTTTTTATTTGCCGGTCCCACGTGTAGTGCCTACGGTTCTGATTTTGTTTCTGGTCCCACGTGTAGTGGCTACAGTTCTGTCTGCTTTTGTTACTTCGGTAATAGGAGAATATAGCTATGTGTGGTTGCCAATGTTTTATCTGTTTATTAATTTGTCTTATGATTCTTGTTTGTTTATACTCATTATATTCTTTGAATTTGTTAATGTTTATGAAATCGATCTTTTATCGTATTGTCTCTATTATTCAGGATTTTAAATGTATTTCCAATTATTATTCGTTGATATCATCTAGATGTCAAGTTTGGCACCGGAGTTCGTATCTAAATATTGGGGGTAGTAGTTCTGTTTAGTTGGATATTTTTGTATGGCTTTGTTAGCCTTTTTCTTGGGTTTGTAATTAAGACACTGTTAATTGTAATTTGAATATGTGGGAAATAAATAGTCCTATTACTACCAGCTCAGTATTCTTTGAATTATGAATTGTGCCAGTCGGCTTATATGATCGCTTTATGATATTGGTCGAGTGCGACACGGAATCCGATGGCCACGGACTCCGGGTCGTAACACCATGATTAGCTTCCGCGAAAATATACTCTGATCGTGATGGAATTTTATTATCCTCATTCACGCGGATTTTGGGAAATATAACAAAAGTTTCAAATTTATTCCAAAATTTCGCATTCCGAGATCGGATCACTGCAGGGCCCGGATTCGGGGTGTGACAGTTTTGGTATCAGAGCTGGTTAGTTTCTAGGAAATAAAACACTCTAGAGACATTAAGACGTGTGGTGAGGATTCGTTAGATTGTGTCGATTTGTTTTCTCGTGTCCTTTTTTCTTTTGATTTGAGTCCGCTTTTCTTTTAGTTCGGGAGACTTTTCTTGTCTTTTCTTTTGTTCTTGTTGTTTGGGAATTTGGAAGGCCAAATTTCTCTTTCGTGGGGGAGAATTTAAAATCTCCATACCCACATTCAGTGTCTTTTGTCTGTGCTTGTGTCGGAGACTGAGAACCCTGTGGACTTAGTATGTTGTTTTCGGAGAACATCGACAGACTTTCAGCCTTTCAGCATCACTAATGTGGTTAATGAGAGAAGACATGTGCATTTGCCCGCCAAAGTAGAACTTGAGCAGTATTTGAAGATCCCCTCTCAGCTAATCAAAGATCATCATGCAGCGTACCAAGGTAAGTAAATGTGGATTTTGGGTGAACTCAGACCATCTTTCCAAGGTGAAGGACTGCAAAAGGCACATTAGCTGTCGATTTTTATGAAGGGAGAAGTGATTCTTAGTTAGTAAGACTAGAAGTTAGTACAAGAAACTCAGGGATTTTTCGGATTCAATGAGCCTTGTCATAGTTTTGGTTGAGGATTTCCGTAACTTGCAGCTTAGCCAGTGTAGTTGATTCAGTGGTAATACCAAGTGGATCGTTAGTTGTAGTCAAGATAATTTTCGGCAGCAGAAGAAACCTTGTGGATTTCACTGACTTACAGGGTATTGGATTGGACAACGTGTAGATGCAAGTGAATACCTCAGTTAATGTGCTGTCCATTTCTTAATGAGAATGATTTTCATGATATTTTCATCTTTTGTTATGTTTTTTTTTCTTAATGTCTATGATTTATCCTTGTAGTGTTTAAGCTATGGATTATGTTTAATCTTCTTAAGATATTGTTTTATAATGATCTTGGAAATTTTGCTCTTGTTTTAATTTTCTTAAATGTTGACATCTACATTTCAAAACCTTAAAGATTTCAAAATTTTGTATATGTTTGGTTAGAAATGGATGGATGTTTTTAATGATGGATTGTAGAGACTAGTGGATAAACTGATCTTTAAAAACATGTAACTAAAATTGTGTTTCTTTTTCAAAGTACGATGTGAAATTTCTATTTCATTGATTCATTTTCTTTGGCTATGCAAGATGAATTACCTAAGGGTTTTTGTGTTCAGATTATATGCAGATTTCCTACATTTGTTTTAACGCTCAACTTTGTTTAGATTTCTGCAGGATTTTTATGAACAAATGAGTTCAGATTTCAACAAGGTTTAGTGTTTAATTAAACACTTAGATTTCAACAAAGTTTAATGTATGGTCATACTATATGAATCTGATTTATTTTTTTTTGAAATCCTGATTTGAAATTGTTGAGTGTTTCAATGATTTGTTTGGTTATGAAAATATGAATTTCAAAATGGATGATGTTATTTCATACTCAAACCTTGATAAACGTTATTTATTAAGCTTTATTTGACAATTTGGAGGCTCGGTTTCTACTATGTTTTAAAATGATGAAATTTAGCTAAGTAATTATTTTAGTCATTATGTTTAAAAATTTAAGATTTATTTTGCATTGGATGGAATGAGTGGTAATAGCTTATGGTTGGAGTTAGGAAGTGTATGAATTAAAGGGTTAATGGATGTCAGGGGGTGTACTAGTTCAGTTGGAAACAAAGTTGGATTGATGAGAGGGCAAACTAAAAGCGGTGGAATTGATTCAAGACTTGGATTGAAAGTTTCAGCTTATCAGGAAATGATGCCAGCTTGGCAGGTTTATTTTGTTCATAACACAGTATCAGGTAAGAGATCAAGAGCAGCAAGCAGATAGAATCAGATGTGGGCAGGAATTCTGAGTACAGCACAAAAAGATTGGAATATGGAGTTGTGAACACAAATTGGATTTCCAAGGTCGGCTTTACATGTCAAGGGTAGAAGACTTGAAGAGTGAAATTTGAAGAGGCAAGCCATGCGAAGTTTCGACACAGAGAGGAAAGTGAATGGGATTATATGTAAAGCTTACACCCTTACCTTGCATGAGGCCTTTTGATGGGTTGAAGCCCATCAGAAACAAAACCGTGAGGCCAGTGGGCCAAAGCGGACAATATCATGCATGTGTATAGGGTGGGGCGTTACAAATGGTATCAGAGCCGACTCTCGACTAGTTCGAGTGTGGGTCCCCTGACGTGGTCTGGTGCAAGGGGGCGGGTTTCCATGTGGGCGGGCCAAGAGGGCTGGCAGGCTACAGGGGCTGGCAGGCTACTGCACAGGGACGTGCAGCCTTTAAGGGGGGTGGAATGTGACGCCCCGGAGTCCCACATCGACTATAGAGAGGAAAGTGAATGGGATTATATGTAAAGCTTACACCCTTACCTTGCATGAGGCCTTTTGATGGGTTGAAGCCCATCAGAAACAAAACCGTGAGGCCAGTGGGCCAAAGCGGATAATATCATGCATGTGTATAGGGTGGGGCGTTACAGAACAGCTCAGCAAGTTATGGCAGTTTAACATCTGGGTTGTAGCAGACCAAGTCAGTGACAGGAGACCTATAGAATTTGGAGATTTTGATTTCAGATCGAAGAAGGATTGACGGTATTCTTGGAGGCCACAAGCTGAATGGTACAGTGTAAGTAGGTATATGGAATTCCAGGAATTTTCGAAGTGGAGATTATTTTAGAGAAAACATGTCTACGATCACATCTTCGTATAAGCGTCAGGAGCACCGTGTACAGTTTGTAGGGCTTAAGGCACAGAATTCCAAGCTGATAGAAATAGACAAAACTTGCAGTTTCTTGGACCGACAGTCACTGACAAGGTAAGTAAAAGAAATGATCCAGTGTAGGAACGACAGATGACACCAAGGATGAGTAGAGGAATTGTTGAACTCTAGTTTGGCAAGAGAAGTGTGTTTTCGAGCAGATATGTGGAAAAGTGTGAAGCCTTCAACCGAATCAGAATGTTGTTTGCAGGCGCATCTCAACATCAGGTTTGATCAGAGGGTATCTCAGTTGCCGAGGTTCAGCGTAGGGTGTCAGTGTTTTCTTTTGTCGTTTGGGTTTTTGATTTTGATTTGGTTTAGACCATTTGGAGGACCAAATGGGTTCTAAGGTGGGGAGGATGTAAGACCCCGACCCCCAATTTCTCGGTTTAGTATTATTTTAATCATGGTTTAACTTGTTAAGTGAGATTTGAGTTAGTTTTGACTTTGTCTTTGAGTTTGACTAGATTTTTCATAGCCTTGGAGATTTGGAAGGCCGTTGACTTTAGTTTGACCCGGTCTTTGTAAAAAATGTATTTTTATGAGAAATTACTTTTGATTTCTAAAAATTCCGAATTTGGTGTATTTTGACTCATCTCTTTAAGTTGAACAACTTTCATGTTTTGATCATATTGATTTCATGCTCAAAAATCGCGTTTTTCGAGAAAAAAATGGAAAAATGACATTTTCACTAAATCTGTCCATAAATTTTGAGAATTTCAGAATTTGGGGAAAATATACTTTTTGGAAAGTAAATATTTCAATGATCGATTTTGTCTTCTTTGTCGATCTCGTTCGGGACCCACAAATGTTAGTTTCAGCCTTTGTAAGATTGGGGCCCATGGGGCCCAGCCCACTTAACCCTTTATAAAGCCTTGGGCTCTTCTTCTTCCCCATTTGTTCTTTTTGCAACCCTAGGCTCAAGAGAGAACCCTTCTCCCAGCACTTTCTCTCTCCCCTTTGAAATCTCTCTTCTTGAGTGCTAAATGGAGGATTGAGCTCCTAATCCTCTTCTCCCCTCTCTTGGCTTTCCAAAGATGCCATTTTCAAGAGATTTGAGCTAGGGAAGATCCCTCTTTCAAGCCCTTCTTCTTTGTTTGAACTACCAAAGGTTAGCAATGGCATTTCTTGTCTTGGAGATTTGCAAAGGATTGATTTTTAGGGTTTTCTTGGGAAACTTTTGGGGGTTTTTGTAGATGGGGAGCTTGAGACCCTAGAGCATTGTTTGAAGAACATCTTAGCTTTCATTTTGGCTTGAGGCAAGTGAATACTCCACTTAATATGATGATTCCATGTTATAAGTTCCATTTCATGTTTTTCTTTCTATGTTATTATCTCTTCATGACTCATAGATTTGTTTTGGACAAATGGAGTAATGTTATGCTTGTTTTCCTCTTATGTTATTGTTTTACAATGTATTGGAAGTTTGTTTCTACCTTGGTCATCTTAAAATATAGCCTCCTTCTTGTAAAAGTGTTTGTGCTCAAAGAATGGGGGAAAAAGATTTGATTTAAAAGTTTTTGTTAGATTAATTGGATTGATTATGAATGGTGATTTGATGAGTTTGGGAGGTCAAGAAGGGTCCAAATGATCTTGGAAATTTGTATGAAAGAAAAAGAATAAAAAAATGGAAAAAAAGAGGAGAAAGTGCCAGCCGAGCCGGACTGGACAGAGCCAGTCCGCTCGAGCGACCCAGTGGGCCGCTCGAGCGGACCAGGCTCTGCCTGGCCCTCGCTCGAGAAACCCACAGGGCCGCTCGAGCGACCCAGGCTCTGTCTGGGCTTCGCTCGAGCGGACCTTGGGTCGCTCGAGCGAGCCCAGCCCAGCCTAAGGGCCTGGTTCAGGTTGATTTTTGGGCCCGTTTAAAGTCTGATTTTGGGCCTGTTTTTTAGGCTTCTTTGGGCCTGTTCAAGGTCAGTTTTGGGCTGTTTCAAGACCTGACTTTGGGCTGTTTCAAGAACTGTTTGGGCCAAGTTTAAAAGTTGTTTTGGGCTTGGCTTAAGGCCACATTTGGGCCAGATTTAAAGAAATTTGGGTAAATTGTGATGCTTGGAAATTGTGAAATGGGAATGAGAAAAATGAGAGAATGAGCATATGTGAAATTACCCAGGAATCTTTCAAGTCTCAATGCGCACTTTATCATTTAAATGTTGTGGATTTTCATTGGCATCGAACATATTCTTTTATTTATCAATGTTTAAAGGTTAAATGTGCATTGAGATGGTTCCTTGGCAAATCATTAAGTCCTTCTACACTATTCCGTTCCATTTCAAGTCAGAGAATGTATTTGTATTCTTCGGTAAACTAATTTGAATAGCATCGGTGATTTGTTATAAAATCATGTGGTTTTCCATGATTCGAAAGGATTGATCGTATGATTTTATACAAGTTACTTTGATGTGTATTTGAGTGGTTTACCATGGAAATTCGTATGTTTTCTCCAAATCGATTTGGAAGGAGATTGGAGTAGTTCGTGACATTCGGGATTTCATCGATAAGATTAGTATTTTAAAAATAAAACCTCGAGGCAAAATGGGGCCAGAGCTTTGTAGTGCGAGCCCATGAGCCAAAGAGACTATTATTTAGAGAATAAAACCTCGAGGCAAGACGGGGCCAGAGCTTTGTAGTGTGAGCCCATGAGCCAAAGGGATTATTATGGTTTGATTTGTATCGGTTCGAGTTTTGAAAACTAAAGGCACCACTAGGCTTAGGTCACCTTGTCTGGCTGATCACCCGGCTTGGGATCTTTAATTTGTCCTTCAGCTGCAGTTTGGATTCTGTCTGTACCGACCATGGCAACGGTTTTTATCTGCCAGTCCCACGTGTAGTGGCTACGGTTCTGATTTTTTTTCAGGTCCCACGTGTAATGGCTACGGTTCTGTCTGCTCTTGTTACTTCGGTAATAGGAGAATATAGCTATGTGTGATTGCCAATGTTTTATCTGTTTATTAATTTGTCTTATGATTCTTGTTTGTTTATACTCATTATATTCTTTGAATTTGTTAATGTTTATGAAATCGATCTTTTATCGTATTGTCTCTATTATTCAGGATTTTAAATGTATTTCCAATTATTAAATGTTTTGCGTAGGCTGTTATCTTTTTGAGATATTTATGCTCCAGAGACTGTTCGTTTATTTGCCTTGATATTTATGTTCGGTCTTTCGATCGTTTTATCATGATTTATTGCTATTATTGTTTAGACTATTTAAATGGATTTACAATGATTCCATAAGGTCTTATAAATGCCCATGTTACATATTACTTGTTTATTTGCTTGCCAGACCGTCGTGTCTGACCCTGTTTGTTTGGTGCCAGATTTCACTCTTTCTGTTTTTAGGTGTTTGATTGGAGGAGGCGGTGGAGCCGCCGGTCTAACGTGAGAGGCTGCCCATTGATATCATCTAGATGTCAAGTTTGGCACCGGAGTTCGTATCTAAATATTGGGGGTAGTAGTTCTGTTTTGTTGGATATTCTTGTATGGCTTTGTTAGCCTTTTTCTTGGGTTTGTAATTAAGACACTGTTAATTGTAATTTGAATATATGGAAAATAAATAGTCCTATTACTACCAGCTCAGTATTCTTTGAATTATGAATTGTGCCAGTCGGCTTATATGATCGCTTTATGATATTGGTCGAGTGCGACACGGAATCCGATGGCCACGGACTCCGGGTCGTAACACCATGATTAGCTTCCGCGAAAATATACTCTGATCGTGATGGAATTTTATTATCCTCATTCACGCGGATTTTGGGAAATATAACAAAATTTTCAAATTTATTCCAAAATTTCGCATTTCGAGATCGGATCACTGCAGGGCCCGGTTTTGGGGTGTGACAGCACTCCAAGAAGAAAAAACTGTAGGACAGACTGCAGAAAATCTGGAAATTCAGACAGAAAAAGGCATCAGAAATCTAAGAGAAAGAACGAGAGAAAACTCTGCGGAAGTTCTACCCCGACCACCGCTACAAGGTAACAAAAGTCCCTTAAGGGGTACCCCCCCAAGGTCCTTGCCTTCTCCTTCTGCCTCCAATGGCTTAGACGTGGCTTTGCAGCCAATCTACTTAATTTTTTATTGGACATAGGACCTCCTTTTGGTCTTTGTCCTCTAAAAACTTGAGGTTATAGCCAAGCCAAGCGAATCAAGAGCATCCTCTGTTCTCATCTGCATGGATGATGGCGAAGTCCACACATGGCTTGCGACCGTCAATCTAAACGAGTCCCCCACAATCTCTTGAGAAGTTAGATCCTCCTTTTCTTGCTTTTCATTGTAGTTTGTATTTTTTCCAAAAGAGACAAATCACAACTCTTGTCTTTCATTATTGATAAGAATTGTAAATCGGCTATAAACGCCAAAATCGGCTATAAACGCCAAAAAAATCACCTTTCACGGCAAATCAAGAAAAATGTCTCTTTTCTTAAATATATGTGCAACGGAAAACTTGAAAGAAGTTGATTTCCTTTTTACTTGTGAAGGTCGATCTCCGGATCACCACTTGTAACTCCAAGTAAAATAGAAAATCTGGCACACCCACGCAAACAAAAAAATGTTGATGCATGCCTCTGCCCCCCGGTTACAAAAGGGTCATACCGAAACGGACTCCCACGTCCGCCGACCCCGGTAGAACCGGGCAGAAGCGCTGTTCCATCAAGCTGGCTACACCCGATGGGACCCGTTCATTTGAGAACACAATGCTAGAAATGAAATATTTACATATCATATCTATTGCTCTATGCTTATACTTCTTTTCTTGATTCTTTGGCTACTTTCTAATTGGTGGCTTATGTTGGATTCCGCATCTAAAAAAATGAGATGAGATTTTTTGGAAATTTCTAATTCTTTGAATTTATTTCCACTATTTCTCTTTTCTAAAAAAAAATAAAAAAAATCAGATTTCTTAGTTTGGATTCAAAATTGAGAAACTTTGATCCTTTTCGTTTCGTCTCTGTGCTCGTGGAAATCGTTGAGCCGGTTCGAATTGTGGAAATGGCCATTGTTTTTCTTCGATGAGTTCATTAGAAATTAAAAAAAATCAGATTTCTCATTTTGGATTCAAAATTGAGAAACTTTGATCCTTTCCTTTCGTTCGTGTGCTCGCAGAAATTGTTGAGCCTGTTCGAATTAGGATTTGGGCCATCGTTTCTCTTCGATGAATTCATTAAAGATCTAAAAAGAAATAAAAAATAAAAAAAAAATCAGATTTCTCATTTTGGATTCAAAATTGAGAAACTTTGATCATTTCCTTTCGTTCGTGTACTCGCAGAAATTGTTGAGCCTGTTCGAATTAGGATTTGGGCCATCGTTTCTCTTCGATGAGTTCATTAAAGATCTAAAAAAAAAATAAAAGTAAAAAAAATAAAATAAGAAAAAAGACATAGACCACTAAGGTTAAACCAACTGCGTTCTTTGATCACGGTTGATTCAAGAAAAGCCTTGTCCAAAGTGTGGAGACAGCTTGACTGTTCTAGGCAAGGGTCCTCCAAACGGGTTCATTAAGTAATCCTACCCTTACCTGGGAGCAATTCTATCAATCGAGATTTCATAAGACCAGGTCAGGAGGCCTATGTGTACTCTCTCATCTTTTAAATAAAAAATTAATTTTTTAAAATAAAAATTTTAAAATAAAAAATAAAAGTTTTTCAAAAAAAAAACTCTTAAAAAAATAAATAAATAAATAAATTTTTTTTTTAAAAAAAAATCTTTTTTCAAAAAAAAAAAAACTCCCGTCACTTTTGAGTTCAGATTGGAGAAATTTTGGTCTCCTCCTTTCTGAGCACTGGCGCTCGCGAAAATCGTTGAGCCCGTGTTCAGATTGGAATGCCTTTTGCGCTCTTTGATGAACCCGATATTGGCCTTTCAAAAAAAAAAAAAAAACTCGTCATTTTTGGATTCAGATCCGAGAAATTATGATTCATTTCCTTCTGAGTACTGGCGCTCGCGAAAATCGCTGAGACCGTATTTGGATCGGAATACCATCTGCTCTCTTTGATTAATCCAATCTTGACCTTTCAAAATAGAGAATCTCATCTCATGGATGCGGTCTCCAAACATTTGTGTCTAGCAGTACTAGTACGCCCTTTCAGGGTCTATTGTATTCGCGACCGGCACATTTGTAACTCCAACTTTATATTCTTCTTACATCGAGCAAGCTCTGCTTCTCGATAAGTTGAATTTAAGTTCACAATTGCTTATAGCAGTCACTGGGACGCTCATTCTGGGCTTACCATACCTGCGATCAGAGCAATTGTACACTCTATGGCTTTCTGCCTTCTTCATATTGCTTGGGTCATCTCCCTCGAACGATTTGAAAAGACAAAATCATAGAACTTCCCATTTATGATCATTATATTCTTGTGATTACTAATGGATGTGGTCTTTGAAAGTCCAAGGGATCCTAACCCTAGAGGGAGGGTGGATAGGGTGATCTACACTTAATGACTAATTCTGGCCAATTTTAATTTCTTTAAAATTAACTAGTCACATGTGATGATTAACATACAAAATGCGGAAGCTTAAACAAAATAATCACCACTATACAAAGATTTATAGTGGTTCGGCCTCAATGCCTACATCCACTACCGGCTTGTGTATCCAACACCCCACCGGATTTCCACTATTTATGCTTTTCCAAAAGGCTAAGCAATAACCTCAACAATATGCATTCCAAGGATAAGCAATAACTTTACAATGTTGTTTTTCTAGGCTAAACAACAACCTATACACAATGCTTTTATATGGCTAAGCAATAACCTTACAATCAAATAATTTCTCTAAAGAAAGTGTTTTCACAAAACACTCTAAGAGATTACAATTTAAGCTTAAATAAATTGCCTCTAAATAGGCGGATATGAAAGTGTAAAACAAACTCACACAACACACTAAGAAATGCAAAGATGAATGCTCATGAGGTGTGTGTGTAGAACTTCAATCAAGATAAAATTAAGTCCAATGAATTTTATGCTTAAAGCATTTCAAAGTTTAAAGCACATAAAAGATATGATTGAAGTCAAATGCAAATCACTTGAACAAATACAAACTTGTAAATGATATGAAAATCTAAAGATCACAAGTTGTATGAAAATGATTAAGACTAATCATGTGATGCATGTGCAATGTTGTTTTCAAAAACTAATTTAACTAAGGTTTAAATGTATGAAAACAACAAAGATGATTCAAACATGAAATAGAATCATGCTAAAGAGGAAATCAAAGATTTTCATAAAACATGATTTATAAAGTTTTAAAACAAAACTTCGTTTGAATCTAAGTGAAGAATCCTATGATATAAAATCAAAGATTAAAGGAAGTAGAGGATTCAACACATCATAGTTAATATGCTTAAAAATATTTACCAATAGTTTAGACAAAGCATAAAACATATGATTAACAAAAGGCAAAGCTTACTTGGTGGTTTAACTTCATTAATCAAAGCTTTAGCTTTTCCTAATGACCCATTAGCCTTCCTTAGCTCTTCCCCTTTCTTTGGCCTCAAAACTCCTCAAGAAGGGCTTAAAATTCATCAACTTTGGCCAAAGGAAAGAGCTTGCTTTTATAGAAAAAAAGCTGCCAACGGATACCTGTCGGTCGACCGACAGGTAGGTGTCGGTCGACCAACACCTCAATGGTCACTAAGCAATAGTCATGATTTCAAAAGTTTTCTGACCGTTATACATCTGTCGGTTGACCGACAAGGAACCGACAGATGAACCGACAACAGAAAAATGTTGAAAATATTGCTGTCTGGTTTTGGAACCGATGAGTCCTCGGTCTGAAATTTTATGCACTGTCGGTTGACCAACAAGAACCGATGAACTGATCGATAGAGAAGGTCTGAAATTTGTAGCTCTCTGGAAATGGAACCGACAGAGCCTCTCGGTTGGCCTCGGTTCCACTGTCGGTTGACCGACACCTTGACGTCGGTTGACCGACAGCCTTAGACAAAAATCCCAACTTTACATATTTTAAAGTATTTTCTAGAGGGGATTTTTGGGCCATTTAACCAAGCTTGGAAACATGATTTAAACCAATCCAAGTGCTTTAAAATCATGAAACATAAAATGCCATAAAAGATTTGAAACTTTAAAACATTGGTTAGCTTGATTTTTAAAAATTCTTTTCAAAAACAAATGCATCCAAGATTTAAATCCAAAACATGCATGAAACATTATTTTTACAAGTCTTAAAAACAATGCATGTGTAAATCAAGATTTCAACATTTTCTAAATCAATGCATGTGTGAAAATTCAAATGATGATTAAAATGTTAATGCATCCATCAAATTGCAATACACAAAATCCCTAACAGTCTTGTTTCAGAAATTTTTCGAAAAAACTAACAATGGCAGCTTCGGTTACCATTACTTTCGATGAGAGCAAGCACCAGCTCATGCTTCAACAGAAGCAAACCACGCGCACCTACAAGCGCCCCATCAGCTGCCGAAGCGTCAACTCCCTCGGCAACTCTCTGAACTCCGGGTCGACCTCGACTTCCCGGACTATTGTCTTTAGGACGCTAGGACCATTCCCACTTCCCGAAGAACAAACTGCTCCTTCCAAGAAGCAGAAGGTCGCCTCTCAAGGTGTCACTACAGTGACACCAAAGGCGAGACCAGAAGGCCCGAAGCCCGTGGCAGCCCCACGAAGCCTCGACCCGCAAACGACCAGGTCTATCCCAAGACTTGGTCCCCAAGACCTTCACCAAAACAAAGAAGGTCCCAAACATCCACCAAGCTAGCATACCTGGCCCCACTCAAGGAGAACCAGTTCTACCCTCTTGCCTACATGAAAGAGGAGAGACCCATCTCCAACCTGACTCCCAAGTCAACCCAGCATGAGCCGGCTTGTTCTTACAAGCCCAAAATCAAGTCATGCATCACAAGGCCTCTGTAAGCACCTGCTAAGGCCTACAATCCTGCAGTTCGACCCTTCATCTCTACAGGGGCCGAACTCAAAAAATTCAAAGCTTCGCTGCAACAGGCGAAGGACCGGGTTCATATCCTGTCCTTGCCCAGCTATAAAGTAGACAGGCTCGGCTACTGCGCCCGAGGGAGCACATCCTTCATTGTCAAAGCCCAGCCAGAGCTGACCGAAGCTCAAATTGCTCGTCGTATACGCTGCCGCGCATCGTATCGACAAAAGAGACTAGAGAAGCAAAGGACCCAGCCTCCTACACTTCAAGTCTCTCACAAATAGGTCGAAAAAGAAAGACCCAACCAAGTTACTACCGTCTATATGGTTGGAAAAACCAGAAGATGCCAAAAGTCAGCAACAAAAATCCATGTCCGACGTCCGATGACCCGTAGCGTCTCCAGGACAAGAAGACACTCAGAAGAATCCCCTGCTCCTTCAAGCAAAGGACGGTAGAGTGATCCTTCCTCAAGCTCTTCATAAAAAAGAATGAGCCCCAGCTCAGTCACCAGGACAGTTTCTTCGTTCGAATCATGAAGGATGAACGTCTTGGCTACAAATTCTGAGCCACCACCCCGCAATCCACCTCAAGATGATGCGCTCACACGCATCCAGCAGTTGGAACAAGGCCAACAGAGGATTGAAACTCTAATGAAAAACCTTCTCCTCGCCTTCCAAAGTCAGGCGAACAATGAACCTCCTCTGAATCATCATGACGATGAGGTAAATGGAGAAGAAAATGAGTCACACGCCCTTACCAAAAAGGACGTAGATAGTATCCTCGTAAAAGCAAAAGAAGAGGATATACTCAAGGAGCATGGGATCAAGCCACCACATCCCTTATGGATGGACTTGGTCCCGTTCCCCACAAAATTCAAGCATCTTACTCTCCAAACATATACGGGGAAAGGATCAGCCAGACAGCACGTCATCCACTTCAAGATCTTGACGGGAGCTATCGCGGATCAAGATGCACTCAAGATCCGCCTCTTTGCAAGTACCCTAAAAGGTACGGCCTTCGACTGGTACTCCACTCTGCCGGAGGACTCCATCCAAAATTGGGCCATGCTAGAGACACGCTTCCTGACTCACTTCAAAGGTGAGGATCATCCCGCTACTATGGCCCAGTTGTGCAGCCTAAACCAGGGGGAGAATGAGTCAACATATGACTTCATTCACAAGTGGAAAGCAATGGCATACAAATGCTCTGATGTATTTCCATAAGCGTCGCTAGTCGACATCTGCCGAAACAACATGAGAGCGAGAATCTGCTCCATGATCATCGGCAACAAATCAAAGAACCTGGGAGAACTCCTGGAAGCTTCCATGGAAGCTGAAATGGTGATTAAAGAACTCAACAGTCAGAAATCATCAAGAAAAGAGCCAACTGCCATTGTAACCTCAAAACAAAGAAAAAAGAGGTCCTCAATGTGCAGACCAAGTCAGCTCCTCAGCCACAAAAGAAAGCTGAAAACAAAGCTGTTGGTAAGAGACCTGAACTCTCTGATGCCTTCAAAGAACGAGTAGAAAAGAAATACCCGTTCGATGAAGATGTTGATGAAATCTTCGGGGCTCTTGTGGCAAATGGCAAGGTCACCTTGCCTGAACCCAAAAGATCGAGTGATGTTGGCAAAACCAACGATCCTCGGTACTGTCCATACCACTAGATGATCTCGCATCCTCTCAATCAATGCTTCGTTGTGAGGAAGAAAATAAACGAGATGTGGAAAAACGGAGTCATCACCTTTGACAAAAACTATGGGTCTGCCTCCGTCAACATGGTGACATGTGGACAAACATCAAAATCACCGAAGAAGAAGATCACTACTTCCTTCAAGGTGATAAACACAATCCAAGCATCCGAGGAACTGGTTCCTTACTCGACACCAGACGGACAACCCATATGGGTACATCCCGATCTCCTGGAAGATGAAAATTGGGAGGTCGTGAAAACAATGCCTACAGCTCAACAGCGAAGGCAGGCTATGAAATATCTCCTCAAGCTCAAACGGCAAGAGAAGACCCAGCCAAAACAAGAAGTCAAAGAAAATGTAGAGGCTTCCTCTACCGCTTCACTGGAGGCAACAAAAACATCCCTTCCAGAGACTTTAAAGGGGGTGAGAAAATTCACTCTCAGTGATTTCATGCCACCTCAATTCAAAGAAGCCACGCAGGGGGCATCATACTCTTGCAATTCGGTAGTTGGATTCTCCATTGATGGATACGAGTCCAGCAACTCCGATGATGGATTCGAATCCAACTACACCGATGAGTGGGAGGAATCCTTTGAAACAGGAGAATATCTCTCCGATGAAGAATGGGTTCCTGAGACTCATCTTATGCCAGTAATCTGGTATAACCCCCTACAGCCGCAAGGATCCTGGTCTGAAGATAAAGAAGACCAAGAGGCTGTATAAGAAAATGCTGCTGACCCAGCACCCGTCATTGCTCCAGTGGAAATCAACTATGTTGAGCCACAAAGAGCTGATGAAGAAGAAGATTTGGCTCCCATGCCTGATCTTGAAGAATATGCAAGGATCTTGCAGCGTCTCGCTCTAGAACAAGAGCAAGACCACTTCAACGAGCCTCCTCGCAATCCAAAGCCGGAAGTCCCTGAAGACCATCAGGTACATCCTCCCTTAACTCCTGAAAATTGAGAAAATTGCTGGATAGACAATCCTCTTACATCCGAGGATGAGTCTGATTCCGATCAGGCTACGTCTCCTTTCAGAGCTTCCTGTAATGTGATAATTCGGGATTATAGCTCTTCCGAAGCATCGTTTGATGTGATCACTTACACTCCGGCGACTCCTAGCAATGTATCTTCTGGAGCCACCTCATCTCACGTGACTTTCACTAAGACGACACCCTCTCAGGTTTCTTCTCCTGAGACCGTGACTTCAAAGTTCACACCCTTCCTGACTGAAGAATCCCCAGCTATTGATGCTTGGGACGATGAATTGGTCAACGAAGAAGAAAGGTTGCTGGATGCTGTTCAGGACTTGTTCCCAGAAAATGCTCCATGTAACACAATCACTGAGGATGGCAACTCTGCTGCAGATACATCCTCATCAAATGAAAAACGACAGCATCTTGATCCTGAAGACAATCTTCTAAATGAAGACCCTTCTCAAGAAGCTCTCGAAGTTGGTAGAGGCACCCGCTCTGGTCGGGACTACCATAAAAATTACAACCAATCTTCCTTTACATATGTAAATCCTTCGGGAAAAGATGTTGTAAGCGCCGCTAGTGGCAACAATGATGAACATGCAGGCCCTAAGGAGGCTTTCAAGTATGACTTGATCGAACATTTCAACCACATACCTGCACATCTGCACATCCTAGATTTATTGCGAATGTCTACGCGCACTCGTGATAATCTCATTTCAGAATTACAAAAGCTGAATGAGGATGTCGACAAACATACCCCGCAAGTCCTCCAAATTGAAATGGATTACCGGGTCAAAAACTCAGAAGATTCCTCAAAGGGAGAAAAGAAGAAAACTGAGGGATCATGCATTGAATGCCTCTCGGTTAAAAAAGCAGCCAGTGCAACCATCGCCTTTACAAAAGGACGACCTCCTACTTGGCGAAACAAGGCACAACCAACCCCTATACTTCACAGGGTACATCAAGGAAATGCCTATGCACAGAGTTCAGATCACCCAGATTCTGCACTCAACCTCATCTCCACATCGGCTCTCGAAGAGTTGGGCATCCCACCCAGCAAACTAAGCCACACATCTGTATCTATCTTTGGATAGGATAGGAGTACTCAAAGGCCTATCGGCAAAATCAGGTTCAAGTTGCAGATTGGTGGTCTTATCTCTTAGGTCACTGTGTATGCAATAAAAACCCCTTCATGCTACAACATCCTTCTCAGACGCCCCTAGATCCACGGGAATGGTGTTGTCCCTTTAACTTTATATCAATGCATCAAGTTTGTTGGCGACGACGGCATTATACATCGAGTCTTTGCGGACAGAAAACCCTTCAAAGGTAAAGAAGTCCACTTTGCAGACTCACAAATGTATGAAGGTGAAAAAGAAGAAGAGGAGAAGCACACAGCACCCTTTGCCGAAAATCTCCAGAAAGATAAAGGCAAGGCTCCTCAACAATCACTGGAAGAAAACAAACCATCCGGTAAATCCAAAGAGAGCATTCAAACTCCCTTCATCATCTCCCTCAAACCTTCAAAGCCTTTGGTCATCACAACTAAAGTGAAGAAGGCAAAGCAAAAGCCTGGGGGCAAATTTGTTGTCTCTTTCGTGTCTATCATGCAAGACACGGATTCGGATTCAGAGCCAGAAATCGTCAAGCCAAGCTGACACTCAGCAAGTTCAGCCTGCTCTTACTCCAATGGAGACAACTTCTGACATAGAAGATCCTACGTCAACTTCCTTCGTTGTTCCAGTAACTTCATTAAAGGAAAAGCCGATCTTCTTCCATAGATCGGATGCTTTTTCATCAAACTCCGTGCTTGAACCTTTCCAAAATGAAGGTATGCCTCAACTATCCTTATATAGTTCTATGGCACAAGCTATTATGAAGAAAATGGGCTATGATGCTCAAAACCCAGTCAGTTTGGGAGAAAGACGCAGTATTCTCACGCCATTGGGGCCCGTCTTGACCAAAAGCCAGTTGGAAGATTGGAGACTCTACAGTTATATAGAAAAGTCTTCACACGGGCTAGGGTACGATCCCGACACTCCTCTGAGACAGTTGACACAAAGACTTAAAAGTCAATTTACCGACCAAGCCTTAACATCTCAAGTCCAAGAAGACATCGATCTCCCTGGATATCTCTTCGATGAGTCACCTGACAAAGATCCAGGAAGCTCATCAAATTGGTATGATTTCTCTAACAATGAAGAGGAGTTGTCCATGGCACAGACGTGTGGTCTTCTGACCCAGAAGAACCCTCATCTCCAAAAGAAGTAGCCTACTTCGACACGGTTTCAACAGGCGATTGGGATCATCTCATAGCAAGCCTTGGGAAAATTCTCGATCAAGAAGACCCGTGGAAAGGAACAAAACCTTGGTCTGAAAATGCCCTTGAAACCCTAGAAGGTTTCGTTGAGCTGGAAGCCTCCAAAAATATTGTGGAGGAACCACCTTCGAACCATCCAACAGAAGATCCTGTTTAAAAGATAGACTTGGGAACACCAGATAACCCACGTCCTGTATTCATAAGCAAGAATATAAAGGATGATGAGTTACCCGAGTATATCGCCTTTCTTCGTGAGTTCGTTGATTGCTTTGCATGGTCTTACGCTGAAATGCCTGGTTTAGACCCCAAAATAGCAGTCCACAAACTCAATCTTCAAGAAGACATCAAGCCTGTCAAGCAGGGTGTCACACCCCGAAACCGGGCCCTGCAGTGATCCGATCCCAGAATGCGAAATTTTGGAATAAATTTGAAACTTTTGTTGTATACCCCAAGATCCGCGTGAATGAGGATAATAAAATTCCATCACGATCAGAATGTATTTTCGCGGAAGCTAATCATGGCGTTGCGACCCGGAGTCCGTGGCCATCGGATTCCGTGTCGCACTTGACCAATATCATAAAGCCATCATATAAGCAGACTGGCACAGATCATAAATCATAAAATACTGAGCTGGTAGTAACAGGACTATTTATTTCCCACATATTCAAATTACAATTAACAAGTGTCTTAATTACAAATCCCAAGAAAAAGGCTAACAAAGCCATACAAAAATATCCAACTAAACAGAAATGCTACCCCCAATATTTAGATACGAACTCCGGTGCCAAACTTGACATCTAGATGATATCAACGGGCAGCCTCTCACGTTAGACCGGCAGTTCCACCGCCTCCTCCGATCAAACACCTAAAAACAGAATGAGAGGAATCTGGCACCAAACAAACAGGGTCAGACACGACGGTCTGGCAAGCAAATAAACAAGTAATATGGAAATGGGCATTCATAAAACCTTATGGGATCATTGTAAATCCATTTAAAGAGTCTAAACAATAATAGCAACAAATCATGATAAAACGATCGAAAGACTGAACATAAATATCAAAGCAAATAAATGAACAGTCTCTGGAGCATAAATATCTCGAAAAGATAACAGCCTACATAAAACATTTAATAATTGGAAATAGATTTAAAATCCTGAATAATATAGACAATACGATAAAAGATCGATTTCATAAACATTACCAAATTCAAGGAATATAATGAGTATAAAACAAACAAGAATCATAAAACAAAATAACAACGGATAAAACATTAGCAACCACACATAGCTATATTCTCCTATTACCGAAGTAACAAGAGCAGACAGAACCGTAGCCACTACACGTGGGACCGGAAATAGAATCAGAACCGTAGCCACTACGCGTGGGACCGGCAGATAAAAACCGTTGCCATGGTCGGTACAGACAGAATCCAAACTGCAGCTGGCAGACTAATCAAAGATCCCAAGCCGGGTTATCAGCCCGACAAGGTGACCTAAGCCTAGTGGTGCCTTTAGTTTTCAAAACTCGAACCGATACAAATCAAACCATAATAATCCCTTTGGCTCATGGGCTCACACTACAAAGCTCTGGCCCCGTCTTGCCTCGAGGTTTTATTCTCGAAATAATAGTCTCTTTGGCTCATGGGCTCGTACTACAAAGCTCTGGCCCCATTTTGCCTCGAGGTTTTATTTTCAAAATAATAGTCTTTTCAAAATAATAGTCTTATCGATGTATTTCCGAATGTGTCGAACCACTCAAATCTCCTTCCAATTCGATTCGAAGAAAACATACGAATTTCCAGGGTAAACCACTCAAATACACATCGAAGTAATTTGTATAAAACCATGCGATCAATCCTTTCGAACATGGAAAACCACATGATTTTATAACAAATCACCGATGCTGTTCAAATTAGTTCACCAAAGAATACAATTACATTCTCTGACTTGAAATGGAATGGAATAGTGTAGAATGACTTAATGACTTACCAAGGAACCATCCCAATGCACATTTAACCTTTAAACATTGATTAATAAAAGAATATGTTTGATGCCAATGAAAATCCACAACATTTAAATGATAAAGTGCGCATTGAGACTTGAAAGATTCCCAGGTAATTTCACATATGCTCATTCTCTCATTGTTCCCTTTCCCATTTCACAATTTCCAAGTATCACAATTAACCCCAAACTTTCATGGGCTTTAAGGCCAAAGAGGGAGATTAATGGGCCTCAAAACAAATAGGATAGATGGGGTGAAATGGGCCTAAAACAGGTTTATAAATGACCCATAATACAATCCCAAACATGCCCCCAATAAACTCCATAAAGACAGCCCAAGATGTCACAGAAATGGGCCCTGGACAGGTCTGGGCTCGCTCGAGCGACCCAGGGTCCGCTCGAGCGAAGCCCAGACAGAACCTGGTCCACTCGAGCGGCCCACTTGGTCGCTCGAGCGGACTGGGCCCTGTCCAGTCCGCTGGAAGTGTAGAATTGCACTTCCTCCTTCCTTTTTCTGATTTTTCCTTTCCTTCTTCCTTACTCACATGATTCCACAAATATTTGGGCTCCTCTTCTATTTCAATTACATTAAAACACAAACTCACTAACTCATTCCAATTAATCCCAATCAATCATATAAGAACAAGCTTTCTTTATTCAACAAGATACTAAATTTTGGAAGTATAAAGAGTTGAACCAAATGAAATCAATGAAAGAGTCATTCTAACAAAAATCCAAATCTTAAGTGAAGTATACATAAACATTGTTCAAATCATTAGAAGACTAAATCCATAAAAAGGAGAACAAGAAGTAGAATGAAATTAATCATAAAAGTCATTCATATTATACACAAGCATCAAATTAGCTGAATATTTACTTGCCTTGGGTCAAGAGGAGATGCAAATCACTCTAAGATGGCCCTCTTATAGCCCCAAGCTCCAAAATCACAAAACCCCAAAAAATAGCTCAAGAAGAAGCCCTAGAAACCAACCATTTTCAAATCTCCATGAAAACTCTTTGCATATATGACAAAAACATTCTAAATGGTTTGGAAAACCAAGATTTGAAGAAAGAAAAGCTTTTGCTCACCTTTGGTAGCTCAAACAAGGAAGAAAGGCTTGGAAAAGTGGCCTCTCCTAGCTCAAGTCTCTTGAAAATGGTGTCTTTGGACAGCCAAGAGGGAGGAGAAGAAGATTGGGAGATCAATCCTCCCTTTAGCACTCAAGAGGAGGGGTTTCCAAGAGGAGAGAGAAAGTGCTGGGAGAAAATGCCCTAGACAGCCCCCATGTTGTAGGAAAATGAAAATGGGAAGAAGAAGAACCCATTGTAGTTTTATAAAGGGTAAGTGGGCTGGGCCCCATGGGCCCCAATCTTACAAAGGCCAAAACTAACATTTGTGGGTCCCGAATGAGATCGACGAAGAAGACAAAATTGATCAACGAAATGTCTACTTTCCAAAAAGTATATTTTCCCTAAATTCTGAAATTTTCGAAATTTGTGGACAGATTTAGTGAAAATGTCATTTTTGCCAATTTTTCTCGAAAAACGCAATTTCTGAGCATCAAATCAAAATGATCAAAACATGAAAGTTGTTCAACTTAATGAGATGAGTCAAAATACACCAAATTCGAAATTTTTAGAAATCAAAAGTAATTTCTCATAAAAATACATGTTTACAAAGACCGGGTCAAACTAAAGTCAACGGTCTTCAAAATCTCCAAGGCTATGAAAAATCTAGTCAAACTCAAAGACAAAGTCAAACCAACTCAAATCTCACTTAAAAATTTAAACCACGATTAAACAATACTAAATAGAGAAAATGGGGGTCGGGGTCTTACACAGGGTCAAAGAAGATTCCGTCCAGATGTGATGGATAAAACTGAACAAGAAGTTCAAAAACGCAAAAGCGTCGGCTTCTTCCGTGAGGAACAACCTCCTGAATGGTTGGTGTCACGCCCCGAAACCGGGACCTGCAGCGAACCGATCTCGGGGTGCGAAATTTTGGAATAATTTGAAACTTTTTGTATAGTTCCCAAGATCCGCGTGAATGAGGATAATCACATCCCAACATAATCAGAGTGTATTTTTCGCGGAAGCTAACCAAGGTGTTACGACTCGGAATCCATGGCCATCGGGTTCCGTGTCGTACGCAACCAATGTCATAAAGCCATCATAAACAGTCTGGCATAAATCATAAATCACAATACACTGAGCTGGTAGTAACAAATCTATTATTTCCCATATTCAAATTACAATTAACAAGTGTCTTAATTACAAACCCAAAAGAAAAAGGCTGATAAAGCCATACAACAATATCCACTAAACAGAAATACTACCCCCAACATTTGATATACGAACTCTGGTGCCAAACTTGACATCTAGATGATATCAACGGGCAGCCTCTCACGTCAGACCGGCGGTCCCACCGCCTCCTCTGATCAAACACCTACAACAGAAAAGAGAAGGAACTGGCACCAAACAAAGAGGGTCAGACACGACGGTCTGGCAAGCAAATAAACAAATAATATGAGGCAAAAGAACATATATAAAACCTGACGAAATCATCGTAAAACCGAATAAATAGGCTAAACAATAATGACAATAAAGCATGCTAAAATGATCGAAAGCTAGAACATAAATATCGAAACAAGTAAAAGAGCAATATCAGATGTACGAATATCTCAAAAAGATAAAAGCCTGCATCAAACGTTTAATCGTCGGAAATACATTTCAAATCCTGAATAATAGCGACAATATGATAAAGATCGATATCGTAAACATTAAACGAATCTGAGCATAAAAAGTATAACCAACGGAAATCATAAACTAAAGCAATATACAGATAAAACACAGGCAACCACAAATAGCTAAATCCTCCTATTACCGAAGTAATAAGAGCAAACAAAGCGTAGCCACTGAACGTGGTACCAAACAAAGGATCAGAACCGTAGCCATAAAAATGGGACCGGCAAATCAAAAGTATCAGAACCGTAGCCATACAAATGGGACCGGCAGATAATTACCGTTGCCATGGTCGGTACAAACAGAATCCAAGCTGCAGCTGGCGAACAAAGTAAAGATCCCAAGCCGGATGATCAGTCCGACAAGGTGACCTAAGCCTAGTGGTGCCTTTAGTTTTCAAACTCAAACAGATACAAATCTAACATAATACTAATCCCTTTGGCTCAGGGGCTCACACCACATAGCTCTGGCCCCGTCTTGCCTCGGGGTTTGTTTTCAAAATACTAATCTTAACAAATAATGGTCTCATCGAAGAAATCCCGAATGTGACAAACATACTCCAAATCTCTTTTCAAATCGAATCGGAGAAAACATACGAATAACTCGGGTAAACCGTTCAAATACGCATCGAGATGATTTGTATAAAATCATACGAGCAACCCTTTCGAACATGGGAAGACACATGATTTTATAACAAATCATCGATGCTATTTAAATTAGTTCACCAAAGAATGCAAATACAAAATACAAATACAAATACATAATCTGACTTGAAATGGAATGGAATTATGTAGGATGACTTAATGACTTACCAAGGAACCATCTCAATGCACAACTATCATTTAAACATTGATTAGTAAAGAGCGCGTTTGATGCCAATGAAAATCCATAATATTTAAATGATAAAGTGCGCATTGAGACTCAGACGATTCCCGGATAATTTTACATACTTTCATTCTCTCATTGGTCCCATTCCCATTTCACAAACTTTCCAAGTGTCACAAGAAAATCCCAAACTCTTTAAAACAGGCCTATAGTTGGCCTTAAACTGAGCCCAAAACAATCCTTAATAGCAATCCCAAAACTGACCTTGAACAGGCCCACGAACCAAGTTTCAAAATAGTTCAAAACTAAACCTTGAATGGCTCATAAAACAAATCTTGAAAATCAGTCCAAACTAATCTTTGAATGGCTCATAAAACATATGTTTAAAACAACCCAAAACTGAACTTGAATTGCCCACAAAACAAGTCTTAAAACAGTCCACAACTGATCTTAAAAACGACCCAAAACTGATTTGAATCAGGCCCACAAACTGATTTTTAAACAGCCCAAAAACTGATTTTAATCAAGCCCACAAACAGATTTTTAAACAGCCCAAACTGATTTAATCAAGCCCACAAACAGATTTTTAAACAGCCCAAACTGATTTGAATCAAGCCCACAAACAGATTTTTAAACAGCCCAAAACTGACTTGAACAGGCCCAAAAACTGACTTGTAGAAAGCCCAAGGAAGCCCCACAAACTGGCCCACAAAATCCCCCAAAATAGGCCCAGACCCGAGCCCAGACCGAGCTGGGCTCGCTCGAGCGGACCCAGGCCCGCTCGAGCGGACCCAGACAGAAGCTGGGTCGCTCGAGCGGACCCAGACAGTGCCTGGTCCGCTCGAGCGACCCACTGGGTCGCTCGAGCGGACTGGGCCTGCCCAGTCCAGCCCGAGTCTTCTTCTTGCATTTTTTTCTTGATTTTTCTTTGATTCCTTTGATTCCTTTCTTTCATACTAATTTCCATAAATTGTTGGGCCCTTCCTTGACCTTCCAAACTCATCAAACACCATCCATAAACCTATCAAATTGATCAAACACAAGCTTTTTTCAAAGATCAAAGTTTTTCCCAAACTTAGAACACAACACCATTAATACAAAGAAATCAAATTATCAAAGTGACTAAAATGAAACCAAACTCCCAATACATCATAAGAAAATAGCATATGTGGAAATTAACATACATTAGTTGTGAATCCATAAATCACAAAGGGTTAGAACATAATGAAGAAAAGCCATGACATGAAATCAAATAAGACACATCATCATATTAGTTGTAGAATTCACTTGCCTTGAGTCAAGAGAAGATGAAGACACTCTATGAAAGTCCTCTAATGGCCTCAAGCTTTAAAATCATAAAACCCCCAAATAGCTCATGGAAAAACCCTAGAAAACAAATCCATTTCCGAAATTCCATGAAAACCCATTGCATGAATGATTAAAACACTCCAAATGAGAAGGAAAACAAAGATTTAAAGAAATGAAAACCATTGCTAACCTTGAGAAGTCCTAACAAAGAAGAGAGGCTTGGATGAGGGGTCTTCTCTAGCTCAATCATCTCAAAAATGGTGTCTAGGGGAAGCTAGGAAGATGGGGAAGAAGAAGAGGAGCTCAAATCTCCATTTAGCATAAAGGGAGGAGGGATACATGAGGAGAGAGAAAGGGGGCTGGGAGAAACCCTAATCCCTCTTTGTTGCAGGAAATGAGAGAAAGAATGGGGGAGACAAGAGACCCAATGGGGTTTTATAGAACAAATGGGCTGGGCCCCATGGGCCCCAAGCTTACTAAAGCTGAAACTAGGGTTTGCGAGTCCCGAATGAAAACGACGAAGAAGACAAAAACGATCGGCGAAATATCTAGTTTCCGAAAAGTGTATTTTCCCCAATTTCTGAAATTTTCGAAATTCATGGACAGATTTAGTGAAAATGCCATTTTTGCCCCTTTTTCCTCGAAAAACGTGATTTCTGAGTATCAAATCAAAATGATTAAAATATGAAAGTTGTTAAACTTCGTAAAATGAGTCGAAATACTCCAAATCCAGAATTTTTAGAAATCCGAAGTAATTTCCCATAAAAATACAGATCCTAAGGACCGGGTCAAACTAAAGTCAACGGTCTTCAAAATCTCCAAGGCAAGGAAAAAATCCGGTCAAACTCAAATACGCGGTCAAACTAAATCAAATCTCGCTTAAAAAGCTAAACCACGATTAAAACAATGCTAAACAAAAGGGTTGGGGTCGGGATCTTACATCCTCCCCCCCTTAGAATCCATTTGGTCCTCCAAATGGCCTAAACCAAATCGAAATCGAAAACCCAAAAAGACAAACGAAGACACTGACGCCCTATGCTAGACCTCGGCTACTGAGAGACCTCCTCTTAACACAGCTGACGGTGAGATGCACGGTCGACCACATTCTGATTCGGTTGAAGGCTTCACACTGTTCCACATATCTGTTCGGAAACAAACTTCTCTGACCAAACTGGTGCCCAACACTCCTAAGTATCCTCGGTGTCATCTGTCGTTCCTGCACTGAATCATTTCCTTTACTTGTCTCATCATTCACTGTCAGTCCAAGAAACTGCAATTTCTGCCTCTTTCTATCACTTCGGGAATCTGTGCCTTAAGTCCTATAAAACTATACACGGTGCTCCCGACGCTTGCCTCTTCAGATCTCGTTCTTCAAGTCTTCTACCATCGACATCTGAAACTTTCAATCCATGTCTTGAATGATGTTGATCATCTCGTAGATCCAACTTTGTCTTCAACTGAACCAATACACATCCTGACATCCATCCACCCTTCAATCCATACACCTCCAAACTCCAACCATAGGCTAATATCGCTCACTCCAATCAATGCAAAAACAAATCTTACAATTTGAAACATATTGACTAAAATAATTACTTAGCTAATTTTTATCATTTTAAAACATAGTAGCGACTAAACTTCCAAATCATCAAATAAAACTTAATAAATGAGGTTTTCCAAAGTTTTGAACATGAAACAACATTATTCATTTGAAATTCATATTTTAATGACTCAACAAATCCTTGAAATACTCAACAGCCTCAAATTAGGATTTTCAAAAATAAATCAATTCATGTAATATGACCATACATTAAATTTTGTAAAAATCCATTTCCAGCCAAACACATACAAAGTTTTGAAATCTTTAAGGTTTTGAAATGTAAGTGTCAACATTTAAGAAAACTAAAACGAGAGCAATATTTCAAGATCATTGTAAAGTAATATCTTAAGGAGATTAGATAAAAATTCGAAACACAATCCTTATGGAAACAAAAATCATGCGACTCATGAAAAGAGTATAATAACATAGTTTTTAATTCAAAATAAGCCTCAAAGAAGAAACATAAATCCATTTTTAAACTCTAACAGAATAAACCATAGATATTAATGAAAACATATCAAAGATGAAAACATCAATAAAATCATTTTAAATAAGAATGAACATCCCAACCACCGAGGTACTCCCTTGCTGAATCAACTACACCGGCTACGCTACAAGTCACCAAAATTCTCAACCAAAACCATCCTTTTGCAGTCCTTCATCTCGGAAAGCTAGTCTGAGTTCGCCCAAAATCCACATTCACTTACCTTGGTGCATTGCATGACGATCTCCGATTAACTGAAAGGGGATCTTCAACTACTGCTCGAGTTCTACTTTGACTGGCAACTGCACATGTCTTCTCTTACTAACCACAATGAAGACGCTGAAGGTTGAAGGTCTGCTGATGTTTCTCCGAAAACAACATACTAACTCCACGAGGTTCTCAGTCTCCGACACAAGCAAAGATAAAAGACACTAGACAAGAGTATGGAGATTTCAAACTCTCCACCACTAAGGAGGAAATTTGGCCATCCAAATCTCCTAACAACACGAACTAAAAGAAAAGACAAGCAAAATCTCCCGAACTGAAAGAAAAGCCGACTCAAATCCAAAGAAACAAAGGCACGAGAAAACAAATCGACACAATCTAACGAATCCTCACCACACGTCTTAATGTCTCTAGAGTATTTTATTTCCTAGAAACTAACCAGCTCTGATACCAAACCTGTCACGCCCCGAAACCGGGACCTGCAGCGAACCGATCTCGGGGTGCGAAATTTTGGAATAATTTGAAACTTTTTGTATAGTTCCCAAGATCCGCGTGAATGAGGATAATCACATCCCAACATAATCAGAGTGTATTTTTCGCGGAAGCTAACCAAGGTGTTACGACTCGGAATCCGTGGCCATCGGGTTCCGTGTCGTACGCAACCAATGTCATAAAGCCATCATAAACAGTCTGGCATAAATCATAAATCACAATACACTGAGCTGGTAGTAACAAATCTATTATTTCCCATATTCAAATTACAATTAACAAGTGTCTTAATTACAAACCCAAAAGAAAAAGGCTGATAAAGCCATACAACAATATCCACTAAACAGAAATACTACCCCCAACATTTGATATACGAACTCTGGTGCCAAACTTGACATCTAGATGATATCAACGGGCAGCCTCTCACGTCAGACCGGCGGTCCCACCGCCTCCTCTGATCAAACACCTACAACAGAAAAGAGAAGGAACTGGCACCAAACAAAGAGGGTCAGACACGACGGTCTGGCAAGCAAATAAACAAATAATATGAGGCAAAAGAACATATATAAAACCTGACGAAATCATCGTAAAACCGAATAAATAGGCTAAACAATAATGACAATAAAGCATGCTAAAATGATCGAAAGCTAGAACATAAATATCGAAACAAGTAAAAGAGCAATATCAGATGTACGAATATCTCAAAAAGATAAAAGCCTGCATCAAACGTTTAATCGTCGGAAATACATTTCAAATCCTGAATAATAGCGACAATATGATAAAGATCGATATCGTAAACATTAAACGAATCTGAGCATAAAAAGTATAACCAACGGAAATCATAAACTAAAGCAATATACAGATAAAACATAGGCAACCACAAATAGCTAAATCCTCCTATTACCGAAGTAATAAGAGCAAACAAAGCGTAGCCACTGAACGTGGTACCAAACAAAGGATCAGAACCGTAGCCATAAAAATGGGACCGGCAAATCAAAAGTATCAGAACCGTAGCCATACAAATGGGACCGGCAGATAATTACCGTTGCCATGGTCGGTACAAACAGAATCCAAGCTGCAGCTGGCGAACAAAGTAAAGATCCCAAGCCGGATGATCAGTCCGACAAGGTGACCTAAGCCTAGTGGTGCCTTTAGTTTTCAAACTCAAACAGATACAAATCTAACATAATACTAATCCCTTTGGCTCAGGGGCTCACACCACATAGCTCTGGCCCCGTCTTGCCTCGGGGTTTGTTTTCAAAATACTAATCTTAACAAATAATGGTCTCATCGAAGAAATCCCGAATGTGACAAACATACTCCAAATCTCTTTTCAAATCGAATCGGAGAAAACATACGAATAACTCGGGTAAACCGTTCAAATACGCATCGAGATGATTTGTATAAAATCATACGAGCAACCCTTTCGAACATGGGAAGACACATGATTTTATAACAAATCATCGATGCTATTTAAATTAGTTCACCAAAGAATGCAAATACAAAATACAAATACAAATACATAATCTGACTTGAAATGGAATGGAATTATGTAGGATGACTTAATGACTTACCAAGGAACCATCTCAATGCACAACTATCATTTAAACATTGATTAGTAAAGAGCGCGTTTGATGCCAATGAAAATCCATAATATTTAAATGATAAAGTGCGCATTGAGACTCAGACGATTCCCGGATAATTTTACATACTTTCATTCTCTCATTGGTCCCATTCCCATTTCACAAACTTTCCAAGTGTCACAAGAAAATCCCAAACTCTTTAAAACAGGCCTATAGTTGGCCTTAAACTGAGCCCAAAACAATCCTTAATAGCAATCCCAAAACTGACCTTGAACAGGCCCACGAACCAAGTTTCAAAATAGTTCAAAACTAAACCTTGAATGGCTCATAAAACAAATCTTGAAAATCAGTCCAAACTAATCTTTGAATGGCTCATAAAACATATGTTTAAAACAACCCAAAACTGAACTTGAATTGCCCACAAAACAAGTCTTAAAACAGTCCACAACTGATCTTAAAAACGACCCAAAACTGATTTGAATCAGGCCCACAAACTGATTTTTAAACAGCCCAAAAACTGATTTTAATCAAGCCCACAAACAGATTTTTAAACAGCCCAAACTGATTTTAATCAAGCCCACAAACAGATTTTTAAACAGCCCAAACTGATTTGAATCAAGCCCACAAACAGATTTTTAAACAGCCCAAAACTGACTTGAACAGGCCCAAAAACTGACTTGTAGAAAGCCCAAGGAAGCCCCACAAACTGGCCCACAAAATCCCCCAAAACAGGCCCAGACCCGAGCCCAGACCGAGCTGGGCTCGCTCGAGCGGACCAGGCCGCTCGAGCGGACCAGACAGAAGCTGGTGTCGCGACCGGTCGAGCGACCAGACAGTGCCTGGTCCGCTCGAGCGACCCACTGGGTCGCTCGAGCGGACTGGGCCTGCCCAGTCCAGCCCGAGTCTTCTTCTTGCATTTTTTTCTTGATTTTTCTTTGATTCCTTTGATTCCTTTCTTTCATACTAATTTCCATAAATTGTTGGGCCCTTCCTTGACCTTCCAAACTCATCAAACACCATCCATAAACCTATCAAATTGATCAAACACAAGCTTTTTTCAAAGATCAAAGTTTTTCCCAAACTTAGAACACAACACCATTAATACAAAGAAATCAAATTATCAAAGTGACTAAAATGAAACCAAACTCCCAATACATCATAAGAAAATAGCATATGTGGAAATTAACATACATTAGTTGTGAATCCATAAATCACAAAGGGTTAGAACATAATGAAGAAAAGCCATGACATGAAATCAAATAAGACACATCATCATATTAGTTGTAGAATTCACTTGCCTTGAGTCAAGAGAAGATGAAGACACTCTATGAAAGTCCTCTAATGGCCTCAAGCTTTAAAATCATAAAACCCCCAAATAGCTCATGGAAAAACCCTAGAAAACAAATCCATTTCCGAAATTCCATGAAAACCCATTGCATGAATGATTAAAACACTCCAAATGAGAAGGAAAACAAAGATTTAAAGAAATGAAAACCATTGCTAACCTTGAGAAGTCCTAACAAAGAAGAGAGGCTTGGATGAGGGGTCTTCTCTAGCTCAATCATCTCAAAAATGGTGTCTAGGGGAAGCTAGGAAGATGGGGAAGAAGAAGAGGAGCTCAAATCTCCATTTAGCATAAAGGGAGGAGGGATACATGAGGAGAGAGAAAGGGGGCTGGGAGAAACCCTAATCCCTCTTTGTTGCAGGAAATGAGAGAAAGAATGGGGGAGACAAGAGACCCAATGGGGTTTTATAGAACAAATGGGCTGGGCCCCATGGGCCCCAAGCTTACTAAAGCTGAAACTAGGGTTTGCGAGTCCCGAATGAAAACGACGAAGAAGACAAAAACGATCGGCGAAATATCTAGTTTCCGAAAAGTGTATTTTCCCCAATTTCTGAAATTTTCGAAATTCATGGACAGATTTAGTGAAAATGCCATTTTTGCCCCTTTTTCCTCGAAAAACGTGATTTCTGAGTATCAAATCAAAATGATTAAAATATGAAAGTTGTTAAACTTCGTAAAATGAGTCGAAATACTCCAAATCCAGAATTTTTAGAAATCCGAAGTAATTTCCCATAAAAATACAGATCCTAAGGACCGGGTCAAACTAAAGTCAACGGTCTTCAAAATCTCCAAGGCAAGGAAAAAATCCGGTCAAACTCAAATACGCGGTCAAACTAAATCAAATCTCGCTTAAAAAGCTAAACCACGATTAAAACAATGCTAAACAAAAGGGTTGGGGTCGGGATCTTACAGTTGGCCAACATTGTCCCCATGACAAAGAAAAACGGGCAGATCAGGGTCTGTATTGACTATAGAGACCTGAATGGCACATGCCCTAAAGATGAATTTCCGCTCCCCATACCAGATGTAATGATTGATAATACCTGTGGATTCGAGCGAATGACATTCATGGATGGTTTCTCTGGCTACAATCAGATAAAGATGCATCCTGAAGATGAAAAACATACATCTTTTCGGACCCCATTTGGTATGTATTGCTACACTGTCATGCCATTTGGTCTGAAAAATGCTGGTACCACATATCAGAGGGCTATGATGAAGATATTCCAAGATATGCAGCACAAGACAGTCGAATGTTCCGTTGATGACTTCGCCGTCAAAAGCAAAAGAAAAGAAGATCATCTCGAAGACCTTCGAGAAGTCTTCCTCCAGCTTCACAAACACAAACTGTGAATGAATCCTCTAAAATGCTTCTTCGGCGTCTCGTCGGGTAAGTTCCTCGGATTCTTAGTTCGGAAAGCTGAAATAGAGCTTGACCCCATAAAAGTCAAAGCCATTCTAGAAATGCCCTCTCCAAGAACCTTGAGAGAACTCAAAGGGCTTCAAGGGAGATTGGCCTATATCAGACGGTTCATCTCCAATCTTTCGGGGAAATGCCGTCCATTCTCCCGGTTGATGAAAAAAGGTGTAAACTTTGTCTAGGATGCTGACTGTGAAGCTGCATTCCAAGATATCAAGTCATACCTGACAAAACCTCCCGTGTTAGCTGCTCCTACCACTGGAAAACCATTCATCTTGTACACAAGAGCCCTTGATCACTCTCTGGGAGCTCTGCTTGCACAAGAAAATGATGAAAGAAAAGAAGCTGCTCTATATTACCTCAGCCGCATACTAGTAGGTGCAAAGCATCACTACTCTCTAGTCGAAAAAGAATGCATTGCAGTGATGTTCGCCGTACAAAAGCTGCGTCACTACTTGCTTTCCAACACAGTCTACTTGGTCTCGAAGATCAACCTCTTGAAGGTCCTTGTCACAAAAGCAGGTTCTCTCAATGCCCGACTGGCAAAATGATCCATCATTCTGTCACAATTTGATATTAGGTATGTACCACAAAAGGTAATCAAAGGGCAAGCTCTAGCGAACTTTCTCGCAGAGCATCCATTGCCTAAAGATTCTCCACTCAGAGATGATCTCCCAGATGAACCAGTCTACAATGTGGAGACTTTCTCACAAAGTGCTTCCTGGGACATGTACTTTGACGGTGTAACCAGGACAAATGAAAAAAGACAGCTGATCTCGGGAGTTGGCATCCTCTTTGTTAGCCCCGACATATACATGATTCCACACGCTTTCTCGCTACTGGAACCATGCACAAACAATGCAGCTGAATATCAAGCTCTGATCCTAGGATTGGAACTCGCCATTGAATCCGGTATCACCATGCTGGAAGTCTTTGGAGACTCTTAATTGATCATCAACCAGATGAATCAGAAATTTGAAGTCAGGAAGCCTGATCTGCTGCCTTACTACAACAAGGCACAGTCACTTCTGCAAAAGTTTGACATCTATCACATCACCCACATTCGTAGAGGTGAAAACATATGTGCAGATGCCCTGGCTGGACTTGCCGTATCTATGGAAATCCAGGAAGGGGAAAACATGCAAATCACAGTGTACGAAAGAAGAATCCTTCCTCCTCTTAACACACATCAAGTAGTTGCTGAATGCCACCGAGTGGTTGGAAGTCGGATTTCAATCCTTCAACCTTCAATCGGCGACTGGAGGGATCCGTTCAATGATTACACTATGTTCGGAATCCTACCTGAAGATCCAAAAGAACGGGTAAGCATCCAAACGCGAACCCCAAGCTTTCATTTGGATATTCCTTCAAAAATTCTTTACAGGAAATCCTTCAACGGAGTACTTCTACACTGCTTGTCACTACAAGAGGCTGAAGAAACACTCAAAGAAGTTCATGCTGGTCTTTACGGAGCTCATCAGGCTGGTCCCAAGCTCTATGATCAGATAAAAAGGTTAGGTTATTACTGGCCTACCATGGTAGCTGACGCAATGCAATTTGCTAAGCGCTGCCAACAATGCCAAGTTTACGGAGATATGTTCACATGCCTCCAGAATGGCTACATCCTACAGCGATTTCATGGCCTTTCGAAGCCTGGGGTATGGACATCATAGGTCCTATTTCTCCCCCTTCGAGCAAAGGTCATTGCTTCATCTTCGCCGCTACGGATTATTTCTCCAAGTGGTCAGAAGCATTTGCGCTCAACAAAATGAAGACCTCATCAGTCCTTCAGTTCCTGCGCACCAACATCATTTATCGTTTCGGCATACCCAAAAGATTCGTCCATGATAACGGACCACAATTCTGGGATCATCGATTCTACAGGTTCTGCGACAAATACAAAATCCAAAGCTGTCCTTCGACTCCATACAGTCCGGCAGCAAACGGATTAGCAGAAGCTTTCAACAAGACACTCTGTAAAATCATCAAAAAAATGGTCTCTAGTCACAAAAGAGACTGGAGCGACAAACTGTCTGAAGCTTTGTGGGCCTATCGAACCAACGTTCGAGGACCAACCCATAGCACACCATTCTCCTTGGTCTATGGATGCGAAGCTGTCGTGCCCTTGGAAGTACAAATTCCTTCCTTTAGTGTATTTTTACAAAATGACATGACTCAAGGAAGCAATGTCAAATTGCGACTCCATGAGCTGGATAATCTCGATGAGAGACGGCTCGAAGCTTGACAAAGCATTGAACTTTACCAAGCACGCATGGCAGGATCTTTTGATAAAAAGGTCAGGCAACGCACCTACAAAAAGGGTGACTTGGTTCTTGCGGTAAAAAGACCAATGGTCTTCGATCACAATTCCAAAGGCAAATTTGAGCCAAAATGGGAGGGACACTACGTCATCGACAAGGTTTTTTCCAACGGCGCATACGCACTTCTAAACATGGAGGGTGACATATGTATGCTGCCCATCAACGGCAAGTTCTTAAAGCGGTACTACCCTTAAAGACTTACCCAACTGGGTAAGAGCAATGCCTGTACGGCCAAAACCAGTTTCCAGGTACACGCTCGCTAAACCCACTCTTTTTAGAATTTTCATATAAAATGTTGAAATTTCTAGAAATTAAAACAATGCTTACTTTCATCGTTTCATTGTTAAAAAAAAAAAAATTTAAGTTTAGGAACCTTTCCCTAACTTGACCAAAATTTTTAACCCTTGAACCCAAAATTCATGGTTTGAAACAAAATCCGGATTCAGGGATTTCCACCCTAGTCCACCCTGCCTTTTACCGCCAAAATGGTTTTAGGTCAAAACTTATGACCCACGTGTCTTTAAACAAAAAAAATGGTTTTTTAAAAAACCACGGGGAAGCGGCGCTTAGTCGATACTCGCACAAATTGGAAGCATGCGAACCATGTTTAACATTTCCAAACTCGCAAGGAAGCGACATTTCGTCGATACTTGCAAAATCCAAAACCATGGAGATGCAACATTTCAGTTGATATCCACAACCCAAATTTCAAAGGTTCGAAAAAACCTAAAAACTGTGGAGACGCAACATTTCAGTTGATATCCATAACCCAAATCTCATACCAAAAAATTGTGGAGATGCAACATTGTAGTTGATATCCACAACTCAAAGGTTCGAGAAAACCGCAAATTTCAAAAATCATGGGGAAACGACATCAAGTCAGTACCCGCAAAACCAAAATTTTTTGAAAAGCAAGGAAGCGATGTAAGACCCCGACCCCCAATTTCTCTGTTTAGTATTGTTTTAATCGTGGTTTAACTTTTTAAGTGAGAATTGAGTTGGTTTGACTTTGTCTTTGAGTTTGACTAGATTTTTCATAGCCTTGGAGATTTTGAAGACCGTTGACTTTAGTTTGACCCGGCTTTGTAATATGTATTTTTATGAGAAATTACTTTTGATTTCTAAAAATTCTAAATTTGGTTTATTTTGACTCATCTCATTAAGTTGGACAACTTTCATGTTTTGACCATTTTGATTTGATGCTCAGAAATTGCGTTTTTCGAGAAAAATATGCAAAAATGACATTTTCACTAAATCTGTCCATAAATTTTGAAAATTTCAGAAATTGGGGAAAATATACTTTTTGGAAAGTAAATATTTCGTTGATCGATTTTGTCTTCTTCATCGATCTCATTTGGGACCCACAAATGTTAGTTTTGGCCTTTATAAGATTTGGGGCCCATGGGGCCCAGCCCACTTACCCTTTATAAAACCACCATGGGGCTCTTCTTCTTCCCCATTCTTCATTTTTCTTGCAACAAGAGTGGGCAGAGGGTTTTCTCCCAGCACTTTCTCTCCTCTTGGAAACCCCTCTTCTTGAGTGCTAAATGGAGGATTGATCTCCTAGGGTTCTTCCTCTCCATTCAAGCTTTCTAAAGAACCCTTTTTCAAAGGATTTGAGCTAGGACAAGGCTTCTTTTCAAGCTTCTCTTCTTCGTTTGAGCTTTTCAAGGTTAGCAATGGCTTTCCAAACTTGAGATCTTTGTTTTCCTCATCATTTAGAGTGTTTTCATCCCTCATGCAAGAGTTTTCCTTGGAGATTTGCAAAAGATTGATTTTTAGGGTTTTCTTGGGAAACTTTTGGGGGTTTTGTAGATTGGGAGCTTGAGACCCTAGAGCATTGTTTGAAGAGCATCTTAGCTTTCATCTTGGCTTGAGGTAAGTGGATTTCCAATTTATATGATGATTTGGATTCCAATTAATATGATGATTTCATTTATTTTGTTTCATATCATGATGTTTCATGCTATGTTCTAATCTTCTTATGTTTCATAGATTTCTTTTGGATGAATGGAGCAATGTTGTATGTGATTTCACTTATGATATTGTTTTACAATGAATTGGAAGTTGTCTTCACTTTGGTCATCTTGAAAGTTAGCTTTCTTCATGTTAAGTGCTTATGTTCAAAACAAAGGAGGAAATCTTTGATTTTAAAAGTATTGTGTTTGTTTTATTGGATTGATTATGGATGGTGATTTGATGATTTGATGGAGTTTAATATGTTCATGGAGGACCTAATTCATTGAAGAATTATTGTAGAAAAGGAGGGAAGAAAGAAAGAAAAAAGTGTGCAAAAATCTGCACTTCAATCTGACCCAGACAGAACTGGGTCCGCTCGAGCGACACCATGGGCCGCTTGAGCGGCCCAGGTTCTGGGAGGGGTCCGCTCAAGCGAGCCCTGGGTCGCTCGAGCAGACCTGGGCCCAATCCCGGGTTCGTTTGCAGCCTGTTTTGGGGGCTGTTTATGAGACATTTGTAGACCTGTTTAAGACCTTTTAAACCTCCTTTCCTCAATGAATTCTAGGCCTATTTGATCCCTCCTATGGCATGGAAACTTTCGAACAAATGAAGAGAATTGTAACATTATGAAATGTGCAAATTCGAGTGATAAATGAGGAGAAGATTTGAGTAAATTGTGATACTTGGAATTGTGAAACGGGAATGAGAACAATGAGAGAATGAGCATATGTGAAATTACTCGGGAATCTTTCGAGTCTCAATGCGCACTTTATCATTTAAATGTTGTGGATTTTCATTGGCATCAAACATATTCTCTTATTAATCAATGTTTAAAGGTTAAATGTGTATTGAGATGGTTCCTTGGTAAGTCATTAAGTCATTCTACACTATTCCATTCCATTTCAAGTCAGAGAATGTATTTGTATTCTTCGGTAAACTAATTTGAATAGCATCGGTGATTTGTTATAAAATCATGTGGTTTTCCATGTTCAAAAGGATTGATCGCATGATTTTATACAAATTATTTTGATGTGTATTTGAGTGGTTTACCTTGGAAATTCGTATGTTTTCTCCGAATCGATTTGGAAGGAGATTGGAGTGGTTCGTCATATTCAGGATTTCATCGATAAGACTAGTATTTGAAAATAAAACCTCGAGGCAAGACGGGGTCAGAGCTTTGTAGTGCGAGCCCATGAGCCAAAGAGACTATTATTTCAAAAATAAAACCTCGAGGCAAGATGGGGCCAGAGCTTTGTAGTGTGAGCCCATGAGCCAAAGGGATTATTATGGTTTGATTTGTATCGGTTCGAGTTTTGAAAACTAAAGGCACCACTAGGCTTAGGTCACCTTGTCTGGCTGATCACCCGGCTTGGGATCTTTAATTTGTCTGGCAGCTGCAGCTTGGATTCTGTCTGTACCGACCATGGCAACGGTTTTTATCTGCCGGTCCCACGTGAAGTGGCTACGGTTCTGATTTTGTTTCCGGTCCCACGTGTAGTGGCTACGGTTCTGTCTGCTCTTGTTACTTCGGTAATAGGAGAATATAGCTATGTGTGGTTGCCAATGTTTTATCTGTTTATTAATTTATTTATGATTCTTATTTGTTTATACTCATTATATTCTTTGAATTTGTTAATGTTTATGAAATCGATCTTTTATCATATTGTCTCTATTATTCAGGATTTTAAATGTATTTCCAATTATTAAATGTTTTGCGTAGGCTGTTACCTTTTCGAGATATTTATACTCCAGAGACTGTTCGTTTATTTGCCTTGATATTTATGTTCGGTCTTTCGATCGTTTTATCATGATTTATTGCTATTATTGTTTAGACTCTTTAAATGGATCTATAATGATTCCATAAGGTTTTATAAATGCCCATGTTACATATTACTTGTTTATTTATTTGCCAGACCGTCGTGTCTGACCCTGTTTGTTTGGTGCCAGTTTTCTCTCCTTCTGCTTTTTAGGTGTTTGATCGGAGGAGGCGGTGGAACCGCCGGTCTGAAGCGAGAGACTGCCCTTTGATATCATCTAGATGTCAAGTTTGGCACCGGAGTTCGTATCTAAATATTGGGGGTAGTATTTTTGTTTAGTTGGATATTTTTGTATGGCTTTGTTAGCCTTTTTCTTGGGATTTGTAATTAAGATACTTGTTAATTGTAATTTGAATATGTGAGAAATAAATAGTCCTGTTACTACCAGCTCAGTATTTTATGATTTATGATCTGTCCCAGTCTGCTCATATGATGGCTTTATGATATTGGTTAAGTGCGACACGGAATCGGATGGCCACAGACTCCGGGTCGCAACGCCATGATTAGCTTCCGCGAAAAAATATTCTGATCGTGATGGAATTTTATTATCCTCATTCACGTGGATCTTGGGAAATATAACAAAAGTTTCAAATTTATTCCAAAATTTCGCATTCCGAGATCGGATCACTGCAAGGCCCGGTTTCGGGGTGTGACATGCGACATTCCATCGATACTTGTATCCAAATCCGCGAGGATGCGACATTCCACTGATACTCGCAACCGAATGAGCAAGGATGCGACATTCCATCGATACTTGCAAGACCATTCAGTAGGGAGGCGACTTTTAGTCGATACTTGCATTTTTGAAAACCAAAATGGCTATAAATGCCACCAAAACAGGCTATAAATGCCACAAACCGGCTATCAATGCCACCAAAATAGGCTATAAATGCCATAAACCGGCTATCAATGCCACAAAACAAACCGACTATCAATGCCACCAAAACAAGCTATAAATGCCACAAACCGGCTATCAATGCCACAAAACAAACCGGCTATCAATGCCACAAAACAAAACTGGCTATAATGCCATAAACCAAAAACTTGGCTTTCAAAAAACCCGGCTATTAATGCCACCAAATCGGCTATCAATGCCACCAAATCGGCTATCAATGCCACCAAAACTGGCTATAGATGCCACCAAAATCGGCTATCAATACCACAAAAAAAAATCGGCTCTCATGCCACAAAGCAAAATCGGCTTCCATGCGACAAACAAAATCTGGCTCCCATGCCAAAACTATCATTTGACAAAAGATTTTCACAAAATGACAAGCTTTTGATCAAATCCCATTTAGCAATTGCTTTCATCATAAAAAGATTTAAGTGAGCGTAGGGAAAACAAAAAAAAAGAGTACCGAAAAATACTCGTGGTACCAAAAAAAAGAAAGTGTTCACAAGCACTAAAAAAAAAAGAGTACAAAAAAAATGCATGTGGTACCAAAAAAAAAGAGAGAAGAATGATAGTTTCTGTTACAAAAAATCAGGAGCTCAACCAAAAATGGTCCCCAGCCAAAATTTCAGCTCTTCAAGCAGACTTTTGGCCTCAGCTGTCAGAGTTTCCAAGGCACGTTTCTTCAGGAACTTGCCATGAGATGCTGGAGAAGGCTGCAACCCTTCTTTCACACCGGGAAGCTTATCCCAAGCAGTTTGCCATTTTTTATCCTCTTGAAACTTCCTTTCGAGGACTCGATCAGCATCTGCAACCCGGCGAATCAGAGCACTCTCCTTGTCGCGAGCCTCTGTTATTGCAGCCCACTTAGCAGCGACTTGTGCCTTCAGATGCTCAAGATGTTTCCTGGCCTCATCAACCTCCCTATCAAGGATGTTAAGGTCATGTGTCAGCCCAATGATGGCTAGCTCTTCCAAGTTCTTCTCTCGGACTAGCTGCTTCCTGCTTTGTGTAGCCTCATTCAGATCAGACTTAGCCTCATCAGCAGGGTCCAGGAACATCTCCTTGAAGAACTGGTCGTCAGCGAAACCCATGGTCTCAAACCACTTGTCACCCAGAGCAATGATCCTATCAACGATCGCCCTGGCACCTGTGACATCCAGACCAGCCTCTTCGGCATCACCGAGAATCTCCTGCACATGCTGGATCATGCCAAATCCGGCATCCAAGTGTCCAGCAAGGAGAGTCCCAATCCAAGAGCTCAAAACCCTTACTACCTCCTTCTTCGCAAAAAGAAGAGATGGCCCAGCTGAAGATTTGCCCCGCTCCGTCGGTCGGCTGCTCATGTCATGCCCCTTTGGAAGAGGAACAAAAGAACACTTTCCAGTCGGAGCTGCTGGAGAACGAATCTCAGCACGAGGTATCTCCTCAATAGTGTCAGGGCTGGTCCTAAGAGTCTCTACCTCCGGATCAACCTCTGGCATCCCTTGCTCCGGTTCTGAAAGAAGCGACAGACTCTCCTCTGTCACCTCAAAACCTGCCAAAGAAACACAAAAAGCTTCAGAACCAATGACGCCCTGGTCATCGAGAAAGCCTATCTTGTGCTTCTCTCCAGAAAGGAAGGCCCAAACTTCCTCTCGCCGGATGCCATCCGACTTTCCAAGGCCTTTTCCAGACGATAGCTTCACATCAAGCTCCTTCTTGGAAAGCCCCCGATATGCCGAAAAGCTCTCCGCGAACCACTTCGCGAAGCCGGCAGTCCAGGAAGTCGATAGCACAGGATAAGAGATCATGGCAGTAGTGTCTTCAGCACTATAGAAAAGCCCATGCATTTCTCCCATCTTGTAAACCTCCAAAGCGCTTCACCAGGCTTGAAGGCGCTCCAACAACGCCTTGAGAAAAGCCCAACTGCAAAGCGAAGCGAGAAGGTACATACGGCTGGATGTCGACGAAAAGATGTCTAGGTACACCATCGTGCCGACACGTATGCTAAAAAGCCACTCCTTCTCTGCATTTGTCAGGGAGTAATGCCTTCCTGACGCCACCCTGGTAGAGTCTCGGGAGGCACCAAAATCAAAAGCCTTCTTCCGCAACTTCGGAGAAAGCTTCACTGAAGACTGCCCCATCTCGACATCCCTGAACCGTCAAATCCTCATACAGGCAAACAAAAGTGATTCAGACACGGCTTTGCCCTTAGCCAATCGAATCATTAGAGGATCATCATCCTATGCAGCACCCAGCCGGTGGAAGCCAGGACAGTGGTATACATACCACGAATAGAAGATATGGGTTGAAAATACCCTATTCATGGGAAGCCAAGCCGAACAAAAAAAGCAGCAGCCTGCAGTTCGGTACACAGATAGGAGTAAAGAGCTGGCACCAAAGCAAGCTGCTCTCCAAACGCCATCTGACAAGCCGGAAAAATACAATGCGGCCTGATGTGCGTTCCATCTCCTCCAGCCAAAATAGCCTCACCAAGCCAATAAGTGAGGCAAACAGCGAGATCTCTCCGCAGTGTAATGTCAGGACATATGGCGTTTGTACTCGCGAAGAAATCGTCCAACTCTTTTTGCATGGCCGAAGTCTTCTTCCTGTCTTCCCGGGACATACTATCAGAAGACTCCCCGCTGTAAAAAAAGTTGAGGAATGAAGAGCCAAAACTCTTCCAACTACTGGATCTAACTTTTAAGCCCTCTTTCTCCTTCAAAAAATCATAGAAGGCGACGAGCTGAAAGTACAAAAGCCTGAACTCCTCAGACTGCTCCTCAAGGATGCTGTCAATCGGCATAAACTCCTCATAGAGTCTACCAAGGATGGGCAATCCAGTAATGGCGCTCAGCTCCTTCAAAGAGAAACCAATCTCACCATTCGTCACAACGAAGGTATTGGTTTGTGGAAGGAATGACTCCAACATAGCCATGAAGGCCTCGTCGGAAAAGATCACGGTCTCCCTAAAGGCGCGGACCGCATCAAAAATCCCGGCTTCCTTCAAAACGGCGCCACCAATCAGTAAGACGCGATCCGTCCACGACTTCCACTCGGAGTCAGCACTGAAACGGCCACGAAGTCGAAAAGGCTTCATCCAACTGCTGCCGTCACCACTGAAAATGCCAAGGCCCACTGGTCCCAAATCGACCGACGGATAATCAGAGCCTTGGTAGCCGCTGGTTGGCATCAACATGTCCATGTCAGTAGGCGACTTCTCCGCATATCTAGGAGAACCGCCAACGAAAACCTCGGTCTTGATTACATTTGTCCTTTTCACCCAGCTTGGAGGATCTTCCCTCTTAGAGCACGTGGGGGCAAGGCTCATGATCGAGACGGTGCGATCAAACGTCGACCGGGTAGCAACAGTCTTCTTCTCACCATCTGCCGTGAAAGAGAACTGAAAATATCTTCTCTGGTATGTCGTGTCATTAGGGACTGCATCACCAAAGAAGAAGGTAGGCTTGGGCAAAACCCTCTGATCTTCCATCACCCATGGACGACTGCTTACCATGATCTTATAAAATCCCTCTCCATTGAGAGCGATCAGTCGCTGCCTCATCTCATCTCTGTTGAGGGAATCACACTCTTCCAGATTTCTCTCAACATACTGGACCTTCTCCTAGGCCTGCTGAACGGCCGGACTTGAAGATCTAGCAGATCGACGAGGTACGCTTGTAGCAGGCTCTTTACCCTTGTTCGTTCTGGAGGAACCACCTGCAAAGGATGGAAAAAAAAAGATCAAACATCAAAATGACAGAATTTCGCTAAAAGAAAAAATATGGCAAAATTTTGAAAAAGAGAACTTATTGAAGCCATTGATGGGGAAGAAGAAGAAAAGTCTTGAAGATCTTGAAGAAGAAGAACTCTTTGTCTTGAAGCCCTCTTGGGATTGTTGCAAAAGAAAGCAATAACAGTAAGAGATCCAACCTCCTCCTTGCTTTTATAGAAGAGAGCAAACCAAAGAAGGAAGGAAGAAAGAGGTAAGTGTTACTAATTAGTAACCTTACCAAAAGAAAGAAATTAGAAAGATACCTTTCCCAAAAGAAAGATATCTTGAGGGATTCTCTCCCAAAAAGAAATCAATGAGAGATTTTCTCCCAAAAGATAGGATCAATGAGAGATTCTCTCCCAAAATAAGATATCTTGAGATATTCTGTCCCAAAATAAAGCGAACATGAGAGATTATCTCCAAGTGAAGATATTCTTAGATATTCTCCATCCAAAGGAGATATTTTTAGATATTCTTTAAAAAAATGACACCATATGAGATCTAAGCCATTTCAAAAGCTTAAGGTCCCATGGGTTAGCCCATATGAGCTAGGTTTGACCACCTAGGCACTTAAAAAAAAGGGCTTTTAGTCAAAGAGAAATCCCTCTTACCAAGAGCATACAAAAATGGTTCCATGCCTCTTTTGAGTTGATTGGACCATACAAAAAAGAATTCCAAACCCCATGAGCTTCCAAAAATCAAACCATCCAGCCTCATATACCAAATTGAGCCAAAATCTTGAAATTGACATTCCACAAAAATTCAAACCAAATCCTGGTCCCCTAACTTGCCACATACAGCTTGTTAGGTCACAAGACTAAAACCAAAAATCAAAACCTGATCCCCTAACTTGCCACATACAGCATGTTAGGTCAAAAGATCAAAATCAAACTCGACCCCCTAACATTCCACATACAGCTTGTTGGGTCACACGGTCAAAACCAAACCCAACCCCCTAACCTGCCACATACAGCTTGTTAGGTCACAAGGTCAAAAACAAAAACCCAAATCCACATCCCTGATGTCATCTTCAAAACTTTGCCTCGAGATGGTACGTGATCGTTTTCACTGCCATAAAATTCCCCTGGAAGCTCAAAAGGCTACAATACCAAAAGAAAGACTGCTCAAAGACTCTTGGTCAAGTCACAAGCTCTCCTTCAAAAATTTCTTCGAGGCACATCGACTACAAAAGTTAAGCAACTTGTCGCTGCACCTCGAGGGAGCATTTATTGACAACAAAAATGTCACTTTGCCTCTTCAAGATCCAAAAAGCTACATGAAGTCGCAACCTGCCATAAATAGGCAATGCTACTTCCAAAAAATTAAATCTTGTCAGAATCAAACAAAAACTGTAAGATCCTTCAAGACAGCGAAAAGAGGAGTACACAAGAAGTTTCTGGCCATTTTAAAATCATTTGGCCTAACTTCGCTTCTCCGGCAGCTGAAAAGGAGCTCCCGGCGGCGACAGTATCGGAGACACCAAATCTTCGATCAGAGCCGATGGATGGTCTCAAAATACATCCAAAAGGCCCCACTTCAAGTTCCGAGTCAAACTGACAACGTTTGACCCTACATCAACCCTCGAACAGCTAAATCAAGCCTTTCAGCGGCGAGAACCACCGAGGCCATCACTCATCAGATAGAGCACATGGACGGCTTCAAAATTCTTACAAAGGGCTACACGTCAAATTTCAGGTCATTTCGACAACATTTGACCATACTTTGACGCTCGGAAGCCAAATCAGGCCTCTCGGCGGTGAAGCTCCCCGGGACTATGGTTTCCAAGACAGAGCATGTGGATCATCTTAAAATGACTCCAATAGGTTCCCTGTCAAATTTCAAGTCAATCGGATATCGGTTAACCGCACATCAAGCCGCGACATCTTCATCGTGACAAGAACAAGTCTACTGGTGACAGGACTCCGAACGGCTTCAAAACTCAAACAAAAGCCTATGGTTGGTCTTATTTATTGCTCAGGAGGCTTCACCCCAAATTTCAGGCCATTCCGACATCGTTTGACCCAGTTTCAGCTTCTGACAAAAAATCGGCAGCTCTGCGCGACAAAGTCTTCGGCTTTCTCAAAAAAATTGGAAACTTTGCAAACCAAAATGCAAGGATTCTCATCAGGTTTTCTACAGGGAAATCAAGCCAATAAATGGTCAAGAATGTCAAGAAAAAACACAGAAGAAAAAAGAATCGAAAAACATAAAAAACGGATGCAAAACGGGACAAAAAGGGGGAAAACCCCTCCAGGGTCGTAGACCCCTGCTACCCTGGCCCAGGGTCGCAGGCCCCTACGACCCTGGCCCATGGTCGCCGGCGACCATGCGGCCTGGGATTGCCGGGTGGGCCCCGAAAACCCTATTTTTCGCCGTTTTTTCGCGATTTGAAGCATCGGACTCCTTTGATTTTCCAAAATTCATACTTTTGAGACACCAAATCCTTTGACATCAGTCGAAATCATGGGTCAATCATCAAGACTATCAAAATCAACATTGATCGCCAACCGGTGAACCAAAAAAGTGTGCTTTCTACCCGACCGATCGAGAAACCGACAGGACAGATGGCACCAACCCGCTGTTGGCAACCAATACCTGAAGTTACATGGTCATCCGATGTCGATCTACATGAAGATCCATCATTGATCATCGCCAGAAGAATCTCAAAAGATGCGGCTCGGACCGCGACTCTTCAACTGCTCGGCGACCACTTAATGAGATTAATTGACTAGCTTTATTGTAGTCATTAATTCATTTCTTTGGATGGCCCAATCAGAAGCAAGCATCCGGGAGTTACAAGTCAATTGATTCATGACATTTAACCCATGAAACTCCTCCCATCATGGCGATTAAAGGCAATTAAATGCCCTCAATCTCCTCCGGCCAATCAGAAGCCAAGAAAAAGGAGTTATAAAATAAAGAATTCAATCTTGTAACTCCTCCCTTCATGTAGCTTTATGACAAATTAAGGCTCATAAATCCTCCTAAATGGCTACCTAAAAGCCTATAAATTGGAGAGCATTCCAAAGAATTCCAGATCAGAAAAAATCAAACAACTCCCAGAGATAAGAAAAAAGCACAGGAAATCCAGAGAAAGAAAGAGAGAAAACTCTGCTGAAAATTTGCACCGGCCACCACTACAAGGTGACAAAAGTTCCTTGGGGGGTATCTCCCCCCAATGTCCTTACCTTCTCCTTCTGCCTCCAATGGCTTAGACGTGGCTTTTCAGCCCGTCTACTTAGTTTTTTATTGGACATAGGACCTCCTTTTAGTCTTTGTCCTCTAAAAATCTGAGGTTATAGCCAAGCCAAGCGAATCAAGAGCATCCTCTGTTCTCATCTGCATGGATGATGGCGAAGTCCACATATGGCTTGCGACCGTCAATTTGAACGAGTCCCCCACAATCTCCTGAGAAGTTAGATCGTCATTTTCTTACTTTTCATTATAGTTTGTATTTTTCCAAAAGAGACAAAAATCACAACTCTTGTCTTTCATTATTGATAAGAATTGTAAATCGGCTATAAACGCCAAAAATCGGCTATAAACGTCAAAATCGGCTATAAATGCCAAAAAATCACCTTTCACGGCAAACCAAGAAAAATGTCTCTTTTCTTAAATATATGTGCAATGGAAAACTTAAAAGAAGTTGATTTCCTTTTAACGTACGAAGGTCGATCTCCGGATCACCACTTGTAATTTCGAGTAAAATAGAAAATCTGGTACACCCACACAAAAAAAATGTTGATGCACGCCTTTGCCCCCCTGGTTACGAAAGGATCAGAACCAAACGGACTCCCACGTCCGCCGACCTCGGTAGAACTGAGCAGAAGCACTGTCCATCAGTTCATCTCTCCTAGTTCGGCACCGAGCGATCTCGACACTTAACTGGGAGGCAAAGGGAATAAAGACAAAGTCATCGAGACCAGTAACGAAGAAGAACGATCTTTGAAGCGGTTCCTTGATTCAGCATGGAAAGTCTTCGTCGACGGATCCTCAACCTCCAAGAGGGCTGGCGCTGGCATAACCCTTCAATCTCCAGAAGGACTGGTCATCGAACAAGCCCTGACACTTGATTTCAAGGCGTCCGACAACGAAGCAGAGTGTGAAGCACTGATTGCAGGAATCAACGGCGCTAAAATCCTGGGGGCACAGTAGTTGGTTGTAAGACCCCGACCCCCAATTCCTCTGTTTAGTATGGTTTTAATCGTGGTTTAGCTTTTTAAGCAAGATTTGTGTTGGTTTAACTTTGTTTTGAGTTCGACTAAATTTTTCCATAGCCTTTGAGATTTTGAGGACCGTTGACTTTGGTTTGACCCGGTTTATATGATATGTATTTTTATGAGAAATTACTTCCGATTTCTAAAAATTCTGAATTTTTTATGAGAAATTACTTCCGATTTCTAAAAATTCTGAATTTGGTGTATTTTGACTTATTTTATGAAGTTTAACAACTTTCATGTTTTGGCCATTTTGGTTTGATGCTCAAAAATCACGTTTTTCGAGGAAAAGGGCAAAACTGACCTTTCCCACTAAATCTGTCCATGAATTTCGAAAATTTCAGAAATTGGGGAAAATATACTTTTTGGAAAGTAGAAATTTCACTGATCATTTTTGTCTTCTTCGTCGTTTTCGTTCGGGGCCCGCAAATGTGAGTTTCAGCCTTGTGAAGATCGGGGCCCACAAACCCATCTTATAAGAGGGAGAGCTTTCTTCTTCTCCTTCATTCTGTTGTCTTGCACGGTTTGGAGCAAGAGCTCTCTCCCTCTCCTCCAGCAACTTTCTCTCTCTTCTGAAACTCTCATCCCTTGAGAATCTCTTGGAGGATTGATCTCCTAAGGGTCTTCCTCCCTCTCCAAGCTTTCCAAAGATGTCATTTGCAAGGATTTTGAGCTAGGAGAGACCTCTCATCCAAGCTTCTCTTCTTCGTTTGGGTTTTTCAAGGTTTGCAATGGCTTTCCAAACTTTAGATCTTGTTCTCCTTTTCATTTAGAGTATTTTCATCACTCATGCAAGAGCTTTCCATGGAGATTTGAGAAAAAATGGATTTTTAGGGTTTTCCTTGGAAATTTTGGGGTTTTTGTAGATTGGAAGCTTGAGATCCTAGAGCTTGATTTGTGGAGTCTTATTTCTCTCAATTTGACTTGAGGCAAGTGGAATTTTCAATTAATATGATGTTTTCATGTTCTTGTTTGGTTTCATGGCTTTTCCTCATTATGTTCTAATCCTTTATGATTTATGGATTCACTTTGAATGAATGAACTAATGTATGTTGATTTCCACTTATGCTATTGTCTTATAATGTATTGGAAGTTTGGTTTCATTTTAGTCACTTTGAAAATTTGCTTTCTTTGTATTAATGGTGTTGTGTTCTAAGAATGGGGAAAAACTTTGATTTTAAAAAGGGTAGTGTTTGATCAATTGGAAGGATTAATGAATGGGGATTTGATGAGTTTGGAAGGCCAAAGGAGGGTCCAAATGACCTTGGGATTTTGTGTGAAAGAAGGGAAGAAAAAGGAATGAAAAATAGGGGCAAAGAGTGCAAAATCTGCACTCAATTCGAACCCAGCCAGAACTGGGTCCGCTCGAGCGACCCAGTGGGCCACTCGAGCGGCCCAGGTTCTGGAAGGGGTCCGCTCGAGCGGACCCTGGGTCGCTCGAGCGGACCCAGTCCAGTTCTGGGCCCTTTTCAGGGCCTGGTTTGAGGGGCTTTTTGGGATGACTTTTAGGCCTGGTTTGAGGGGCTTTTTGGAATGAAGTTTAGGCCTGGTTCAGATTAGTTTTGGGCTTGTTTTAAAACTATTTCTTGAGCCATTACAAGATCTGATATTGGGTCATCTTAAGGCCTGATATTGAACTGATTTAAAAACTTGTTTGGTGGGCCATTAAAGGTTTAGTTTTGGGTTGTTTTTAAAAAAAAATCTGTTTTGTGGGCCATTCAAGTTAGTTTTAAGGGCTGTTTTAAGATATGCTTTGTGGGCCATGCAAGGTTGGTTTTTAGACTGTTTTAAGGGCTGTTTGGGCCATGATTAAAGGCTGTTTTGGGTTTGGTTCAAGGCCCGATTTGGGCCTGATTCAAAGAGGTTTTAATTATTTCTTTTGGGGTTTCTTTAGACTTGTTTCTTGAGTTAATTAAAGACTGTTTTGGGCTTGGATTAAGGCCAGCTATGGGTCTGTTTTAAAGAGATTTGGGATTACTTGTAATACTTGGAAGATTTGTGAAATGGGAATGATGAGAGAATGAGTATATGTGAAATTACACGGGAACCTTTCAAGTCTCGATACGCACTTTATCATTTAAATGTTGTGGATTTTCATTGGCATCAAACATACTCTTTATTAATCAAGGTTTAAAGGTTAAAGGTGTATTGAGATGGTTCCTTGGTAAGTCATTAAGTCATTCTCCACTATCCATTCCATTTCAAGATAGAGAATGTATTTGTATTTGTATTTGTATCCTTTGGTAAACTAATTTAAATAGCATCGGTGATTTGTTATAAAATCATGGGGTCTTCCATATTCGAAGGGATTGATCGTATGATTTCATACAAATCACTTTGATGTGTATTTGAGCGGTTTACCGTGGATATTCGTATGTTTTCTCCGAATTGATTTGAAAAGAGATTGGAGTGGTTCGTCACATTCGGGATTTCTTCGATGAGACTATTATCTTGTTAAGACTAGTATTTTGAAAATGAAACCTCGAGGCAAGACGGGGCCAGAGCTTTGTAGTGTGAGCCCCTGAGCCAAAGGGATTAGTATTATGGTTTGATTCGTATCGGTTCGAGTTTTGAAAACTAAAGGCACCACTAGGCTTAGGTCACCTTGTCGGGCTGATCACCCGGCTTAGGATCTTTAATTTGTCCGCCAGCTTCAGCTTGGATTCTGTCTGTACCGACCATGGCAACGGTTTCTATCTGCCGGTCCCATTTGTATGGCTACGGTTCTGATTTTTGGTATGCCGGTCCCATTTGTATGGCTACGGTTCTGATCCTATTTCCGGTTCCACATTTAGTGGCTTCGACTCTGTCTGCTCTTGTTACTTCGGTAATAGGAGGATTTAGCTATTTGTGTCGCCAAGGTTTTATCTGCATATTACTTTATTTTATGATTCTTGTTGGTTATACTCTTTAGGCTTTGATTTGGTTAATGTTTACGATATCGATCATTTATCATATTGTCGCTATTATTCAGGATTTGAAATGTATTTCCGACTATTAAATGTTTTATTAGACTGTTATCTTTTCGAGATATTTATGTTTAAGAGACTGTTCCTTTATTTGTTTTGATACTTATGTTCGGTCTTTCGATCGTTTTAGCATGCTTTATTGTCATTATTGTTTAGACTATTTATTCGGTTTTACGATGATTTCATCAGGTTTTAAGAAGGTTCTTTTGTTTCATATTACTTGTTTATTTACTTGCCAGACCATCGTGTCTGACCCTGTTTGTTTGGTGCCAGTCTCTTCTTTTCTGTTTTTAGGTGTTTGATCAGAGGAGGCGGTGGGACTGCCGGTCTGACGTGAGAGGCTGCCCACTGGTATCATCCAGATATCAAGTTTGGCATCGGAGTTCGTATCTAACACTTGGGGTAGTATGACACTAGTTGGATATTTGTATGGCTTGTTAGCCTTTTTAATTGGGTTGTAATTAAGACACTTGTTAATTGTAATTTGAATATGGGAAATAATAGATTTGTTACTACCAGCTCAGTTTATTTGGATTATGCTTTATGCCAGTCTGCCTATTTGACGGCTTTGTGATATTGGTTGCTTGCGACACGGAACCCGATGGCCACGGATTCCGAGTCGTAACACCATGTGGAGCTTCCGCGAAAATATATACTCTGATCGTGATGGAATTTGATTATCCTCATTCACGCGGATCTTAGGAACATAACAAAAGTTTCAAATTTATCCCAAAATTTCGCACCCCGAGGTCGGATCACTACAGGGCCCGGTTTCGGGGTGTGACATTGGTGGTTTTCAGAGACTCACAGTTGGTGACGAGCCAGCTGAGTGGAGACTACGAAGCTCGCGACGATAGCAGTGCAGTATACCTAGTTCTTGCAAAAAAGCTCCTCTCCTAGTTTGAAAACGTTGAAGTCAAGCAGGTCGGCAGAGATTCCAATTCCCATGCCGACGCTCTCGCCAACCTAGTCTCCGCCGTCGAGACCGAGAGAAAAAGAATCATCGAGGTGGAATCATTGGAAAAGCCAAGCATTGAACTTCACCCACCTTGGCAAATTCTGTGTGTTGATCTCGGTCCGAGCTGGATGGACTCGATCATCTTATACCTCAGAGAAGATCAAGTTCCTGAAGATAAAAATGAAGCTCACAAGATCAGGCTTAAAGCAGCTCCGTTTTGGCTTTCTCCAGAAGGCAAGCTTTACAAGAAGTCGTTTACTGGCCCTACCTTTAGTGTGCTCACCCGAGCAGAGTTGAAGACTTTTTTTTATGAGATTCACAAAGGAACCTGCGGCAGCCACATTGGAGGACGGTCACTAGCATACCGGGCTATCAGCCAGGGCTACTGGTAGCCATACATGCAGAAGGATGCCCAGCTGTATGCCAGGAAGTGCGAGAAGTGCCAGAAATTCTTACACTCCCTTCATAAGCCAGTACACGATCTAAGCCCACTCTTTAGCCCGTGGCCCTTCGCCTAATGGGGGCCGGACATTGTGGGACTACTCCACCGAGCTCCAGGGAACAAGAGGTGGCTAATAATAGCCACCGATTACTTCACTAAATGGGTAGAAGCTGAGCCACTTTTTTCCATCACCGAGCAAGACTCCAAGAGCTTCGTGTGGAAGAACATCATCACGAGGTTTGGCATCCCATGTGATGGACCGCGCTCCCGATGCTCGGGGTTCCTACCGAGGTCGGCGGACGTGGGAGACCGTTTGGTTCCGACCCTTTCGTAACCGGGGGGCAAGGGGGCGTGCATCAACATTTCTTTTTTTTGTGGGTGTGCCAGATTTTCTATTTTTACTTGGAATTGCAAGTGGTGATCCGGAGATCAACCTTCGCAAGTAAAAAGGAAATCAACTTCTTTCAAGTTTTCCATTGCACATATATTTAAGAAAAGAAACATTTTTCTTGGTTTGCCGTGAAAGGCGATTTTTTTGGCATTTATAGCCGATTTTGGCGTTTATAGCCGATTTTTGGCGTTTATAGCCGATTTTGGCGTTTATAGCCGATTTACAATTCTTATCAATAATGAAGACAAGAATTGTGATTTTTGTCTCTTTTGAAAAAATACAAACTACAATGAAAAGCAAGAAAAGGAGGATCTAACTTCTCAGGAGATTGTGGGGGACCCGTTTAGATTGACGGTCGCAAGCCATGTGTGGGCTTCGCCATCATCCATGCAGATGAGAACAGAGGATGCTATTCATTCGCTTGGCTTGGCTATAACCTCAGGTTTTTAGAGGACAAAGACCAAAGGAGGGTCCTATGTCCAATAAAAAGCCGAGTAGACGGGCTGAAAAGCCATATCTAAGCCATTGGAGGCAGGAGGAGAAGGCAAGGACCTTGGGGGGGGGGGGGTACCCCCCAAGGGACTTTTGTCACCTTGTTGCGGTGGCCGGTGTAGAACTTCCGCAGAGTTTTCTCTCTTTTTCCTTTCTCTGGATTTCTGTGCTTCTGTCTGTCTGTCTGTTTGTTGATTGATTTTCTTCTTGGAGAGCCCTCCTATTTATAGGCTTTTAGGTAGCCTTTTAGGTGGGTTTATGGGCTTTTATTGTCATTAAGCCGCATAATGGGAGGAGTTACAAAATTGAATTGTTTATTTTGTAACTCCTTTTTCTTGGCTTCTGATTGGCCGGAGGAGATTGAGGGCATTTAATCGCCTTTAATCGCCATGATGGGAGGAGTTTCATGGGTTAAATGCCATGAATCTCTTGACTTGTAACTCCCGAATGCTTGCTTCTGATTGGGCCGTCCAAAGAAATGGATTAATGACTGTAATAAAGCTAGTCAATTAATCGCATTAAGTGGTCGCCGAGCAGCTGAAGAGTCGCGGGCCGTGCCACGTCTTTTGGGATTCTTCTGTTGATGATCATCGATGGATCTTCATGTAGATCGACATCAGATGATCATGTAATTTCAGGTGTTTGTTGCCAACAGCGGGTCGGTGCCATCTGTCCTGTCGATTTCTCGATCGGTCGGGTAGAAAGCACACTTTTTTTGGTTGACCGGGTGGCGATCAATATTGTTTTCGATACTCTTGATGATTGACCCGTGTTTTGGACGGATGTCAGAGGACTTGGTGTCTCAAAAGCATGAATTTTGGAAAGTACCATAGGCTGGGCTCTTCGAATCGCGAAAAAACGGCGAAAACCGGGGTTTCCGGGGCTTTCCCGGCGACCCCGGGTTCCAAGGTCGCCGGCGACCCTGGCCCAGGGGGGTTTTCCCCTTTTCGTGTCCCGTTTTGCATCCGTTTTTGCTGTTTTTCGATTCTTTTTTCTTCTGTACTTTTCCTTGACATTTTGACCATTTATTGGCCTAATTTCTTTGTAGGAAACCTGATGAGAATCCTTGCATTTTATTTTGCAAAGTTTCCAATTTCCTGAGAAAGCCGAAGACTTTGTCGCGCAGAGCTGCCGATTTTCCGTCAGAAGCTGAAACTGGGCCAAACGATGTCGGAATGACCTGAAATTTGGTGCGAAGCCTCCTGAGCAATAAATAAGACTAACCATAGGCTTTTGTTTGAGTTTTGAAGCCGTTTGGGGTCCTATCACCTGTAGACTTGCTTTTTGTCGCGATGAAGATGTCGCGGTTTGATGTGCGGTCAATCGATGTCCGATTGACTTGAAATTTGACAGGGAACCTATTGGAGTCATTTTAAGATGATCCATAGGCTCTGTCTTGGAAACCATGGTCCCGGAGAGCTTTGCCACCGAGAGGCCTGATTTGGCTGTCGGAGAAGCGAAGTTAGGCCAAATGATTTTGAAATGGCTTGAAACTTCTTGTGTACTCCTCTTTTGGCTGTCTGGAAGAATCTTGCAGTTTTTGTTTGATTCTGACAAGATTTGATTTTTGGAAGCAGCATTGCCTATTTATGGCAGGTTGTGACTTCATGTAGCTCTTTGGATCTTGAAGAGGCAAAGTGACATTTTTGGTGTCAACAAATGCCCCCTCGAGGTACAACGACGAGTTGCTTAACTTTTGTAGTCGATGTGCCTCGAAGAGATTTTTGAAGGAGAGCCTATGACTTGACCAAGAGTCTTTGAGCAGTCTTTCTTTTTGGTATTTGTAGCCTTTTGAGCTTCCAGGGGAATTTTATGGTAGTGAAAGGGATCACGTACCATCTCGAGGCAAAGTTTTGAAGATGACATCAGGGATGTGGATTTGGGTTTTGATCGTGTGACCCAACAAGCTGTATGTGGAATGTTGGGGGATCAATTTTGGTTTTGATCTTGTGACCTAACAGGCTGTATGTGGCAAGTTAGGGGATCAGGTTTTGGTTTTTGGTTTTGGTCTTGTGACCTAACAGGCTGTATGTGGCAAGTTAGGGGGTCGGGTTTGGTTTTGATCGTGTGACCCAACAAACTGTATGTGGAATGTTGGGGGATCAATTTTGGTTTTGATCTTGTGACCTAACAGGCTGTATGTGGCAAGTTAGGGGATCAGGTTTTGGTTTTTGGTTTTGGTCTTGTGACCTAACAGGCTGTATGTGGCAAGTTAGGGGACCAGGATTTGGTTTGATGGAATGTCAATTTCAAGAATTTGGCTCTATTTGGTAGATGAGGCTTGATGGTTTGATTTTTTGGAAGCTCATGGGGCTTGGAATTTTCTTTTGTATGGTCCAATCAACTCAAAAGAGGCATGGAACCATTTTTGTATGCTCTTGGTAAGAGGGATTTCTCTTTGACTAAAAGCCCAAAAAATTTTTCTTTCTTTCTTCTTTTTTTTTTTTTTTTTTTTTTTTTTTTGTGCCTAGGTGGTCAAACCTGGCTCATATGGGCTAACCCATGGGACCTTAAGCTTTTGAAATGGCTTAGATCTCATATGGTGTCATTTTTGTAAAGAATATCCAAAAATATCTCATTTGGATAGAGAATATCCAAGAATATCTTTACTTGGAGAGAATCTCTCATGATCCCTTTATTTTGGGATAGAATATCTCAAGATATCTTTCTTTTGGGAAAGAATCCGTCATAGATTTCTTTTTGGGAGAAAATCCTTCAAGATATCTTTCTTTGGGAAAGAATCTTTCTAATCTCTTTCTTTTGGTAAGGTTACTAATTAGTAACACTTACCTCTTTCTTCTTTCCTTCTTTGGTTTGCTCTCCTCTATAAAAGCAAGGAGAAGTTTGGATCTCTTGCTCTTATTACTTTCTTTTGCAATAATCTCAAGAGGGCTTCAAGACCAAGAGCTTTTCTTCTTCAAGATCTTCAAGACTTTTCTTCTTCTTCTCCATCAATGGCTTCAAGTAAGTTCCCTTTTTCAAGAAAACTCCATTGTAGGAAAAATAAAAAGATCTTTCTTTCTTTCCTTTTTTTTTTTGTTTCTTTCTTTTTCTTTTCTTCTTTTTTTTGTTTTCTTTCCCCTCTCTTTTTTTTAGAGAAAGTTTCTTTTCTTTTCTTTTTTGTTTTCTTTCCCCTCTTTTTTTTTTGAGAAAGTTTCTTTTTTTTTTTTTTTGCTCATCATGATAATGCATTTTTTTTCGCAAACCAAGATGTTCATGCATGTATTCAATTTGTAAATTAAATTTGTAGCATGATGTGATAGCATACCTGAAAGTTTTTGCAAATTTGGGAACTTGGAGCTCGCAGTGATGTTGAGCCCTTCCTGATTTTGCGGAGACTTTGAGGTTTCGAAAGTTTGGAGTTTCGGAGCTCGCAGCGATGTTGAGCCCATCTTCAAGCTTTCTATTTCTTTCGGGATAGTTCCTTTTCTTCGGAATTGCCCCGTCATCATGTCAAAATTTCGCCAGATTTTTTTTTTTTTTTTTTTAGCGAGATTCTGTCATTTGATGATGTTTGATCTTTTTCTTTTCCATCCTTTTCAGGTGGTTCCTCCAGAGCGAACAAGGGTAAAGAGCCGGCTACAAGCGTACCTCGTCGATCTTCTAGATCTTCTAATCCGGCCGTTCAGCAGGCTTTTGAGAAGGTCCAGTATGTTGAGAGAAATCTGGAAGAGTGTGACTCCCTCAACAGAGATGAGATGAGGCAGCGACTGATCACTCTCAAGGGAGAGGAATTCTATAAGATCATGGTAAGCAGTCGTCCATGGGTGATGGAAGATCAGAGCGTTTTGCCCAAGCCTACCTTCTTCTTTGGTGATGCAGTCCCTGATGACATGACATACCAGAGGAGATGTTTTCAGTTTTCTTTCACAGCAGATGGTGAGAAGAAGACTGTTGCTACCCGGTCGACGTTTGATCGCACCGTCTCGATTCTGAGCCTTGCCCCCACGTGCCCTAAGAGGGAAGATCCTCCAAGTTGGGTGAGAAGGACAAATGTAATCAAGACCGGGGTTTTTGTTGGCGGTTCTCCTGGATATACGGAGAGGTCGCCTGTTGATATGGACCTGTTGATGCCATCCAGCGGCTACCAGGGCTCTGATTATCCGTCGGTCGATTTGAGACCGGTGGGCCTTGGTATTTTCTGCGGTGACGGCAGCAATTGGATCAAGCCTTTTCGACTTCGAGGTCGTTTCAATGCTGACTCCGAGTGGAAGTCGTGGACTGATCGCGTCCTGCTGATTGGCGGCGCCGTTTTGAAGGAAGCCGGGATTTTTGATGCGGTCCGCGCCTTTAGGGAGACCGTGATCTTTTCCGACGAGGCCTTCATGGCTATACTGGAGTCATTCCTCCCTCAAACCAATACCTTCGTTGTGACGAATGGTGAGATTGGTTTTTCTTTGAAGGAGCTGAGCGCCATTACTGGATTGCCCATCCTCGGCAAGCTCTATGAGGAGTTTATGCCGATTGACAGCGTCCTCGAGGGGCAGTCTGAGGAGTTCAGGCTTCTATACTTTCAGCTCGTCGCCTTCTATGATTTTTTGAAGGAGAAGGAGGGTTTGAAAGTTAGATCCAGCAGTTGGAAGAGTTTTAGCTCTTCATTCCCCAACTTTTTTGATAGCAGGGAGCCTTCTGATAGCGTGACCCAGGAAGCCGGAGCTCAAGATCCAAGTTCAAAGAAGATCTTGGCCATGCAAGAAGAGTTGAGAGATTTCTGTGCAAGTACAAATGCCATATGTCCTGACATTGCACTGCGGAGAGATCTCGCTGTTTACCTCACTTATTGGCTTGGTGAGGCTGTTTTTGCTGGAGGAGATGGAACGCACATCAGGCCGCATTGTATTTTTCCGGCTTGTCAGATGGCGTTTGGAGAGCAGCTTGCTTTGGTGCCAGCTCTTTACTCTTACCTGTGTACCGAACTGCAGGCTGCTGCTTCTCTGGTTCGGCTTGGGCTTCCCATGAATAGGGTGTTTTCAGCCCATATCTTTTATTCGTGGTATGTATACCACTGTCCTGGCTTCCATCGGCTGGGCGCTGCACAGGATGATGATCCTTTGATGATTCGACTGGCTAAGGGCAAAGCCGTTTCCGAATCACTTTTGTTTGCCCGTATGAGGATCCGACGGTTCAGGGACGTCGAGATGGGCAATCTTCAGTAAAGCTTTCTCCGGAGTTGCGGAAGAAGGCTTTTGATTTTGGTGCCTCCCGAGACTCTACCAAGGCAGGGTTGGGAAGGCATTATTCCTTGACAAATGCAGAGAGAGAGTGGCTTTTCAGCATACGTGTCGGCACGATGGTGTACCGCAGACATCTTTTCGTCGACATCCAGCCGTATGTACCCTCTCGCTTTGCTTTGCAGCTGGGCTTTTCTCAAGGCGTTGTTGGAGCGCCTTCAAGTATGGTGAAGCGCTTTGGAGGCTTACAGGACGGGAGAAATGCATGGGCTTTCTATAGTGCTGAAGACACTACAGCCATGACTTCTTATCCTGTGTTGCTGACTTCCCGGACTGCCGGCTTTGCGAAGTGGTTCGCGGAGAGCTTTTCGGCATATCGGGGGCTTTCCAAGAAGGAGCTTGATGTGAAGCTGGCATCTGGAAAGGGCCTTGGAAAGTCGGATGGCATCCGGCGAGAGGAAGTTTGGGCCTTCCTTTCTGGAGAGAAGCACAAGATAGGCTTTCTCGGTGACCAGGGCGTCATTGGTTCTGAAGCTGTTCGAGAAATACCTGATGAGGCTTTGGAGCAGCTAGAACAGGAGGAAGCCGAACTTGGTGCTTGGATGCAAGCGGCACAGAGGCAAGCTTCCGTGGAGTCTACTGGCAAGAGCAGACCATCCAGTGAGGAGTCAAGTGGGAAACCTGACTCTGACAGCGGGGCAGGTTCCTCTAAGAAGCGAGCCCGCAGAGGTAAGAGGAGGAGGAGTCATCATCGCAGCAAGGGGCAGCATGAGGACTCTCCTAACTTGGAAGTTCCTCTTACTATCAATGAGGATGTGCCAGTGGATGCTGACGAGCCTCCAGAGAAGAGAAGCCGGGAAGAAGAGACCGTCGGTGAAGGTATGATTCTTCCTTTTTCTCTTTCCATTTCTTTTCATGGGATTTTTTCCATGTTATGATTTGCTTCTTGTTTTCTGCTTTTCTTTTTTTTTTAGCAGAGGAAGACTTGGTGATGCCTGAGGTCCCAACCGATGACGTGGTGATGGATCCTGTTGAGGCACCTGAAGAAGAACGGAGGGACTCTGGAGTAAATCCAGAATCTCCAATTGGTACGACTTCTTTTGCTCCCTTTTTTTGTTTGTGACTCGGTTTGCTAACACATTTTTTTTTTGTCAGCTGACTTGCCATAGGGTTCTGATGACTTTGAACCATCGATGGACGCAAACGTTGATGATGCTTCCGATGAGTTCATGGAGGAAGAAAGTGTTCCGCCAGTCGTCGAAGAAGGTATTTTGTAGTTATAACTCTGATAATGATTTTCAAACAGTGTCATATTCATACCTTTTTGTGTTTCCTTTGCAGGTTTTGAAGTGGCAGAGGAGGATCCGTCGCTTCCAGAGCAAGAGATGCCAGAGGTTGATCCAGAGGTAGAGATTCCTGGGACCAGCTCTGACAATATTGAGGAGATTCCTCGCGCTGAGATTCCTTCCCGAGCAGGAGTAGATTCAGCTGGAAAGAGTTCTTTTGTTACTCTTTCAACAGATGATGATATGAGTAGCCGACCAACGGAGTTGGGCGAATCCTCAGCTGGGCCATCTCTTCTTTTTGCGAAGAAGGTGGTGATGCGAGTTCTGAGCTCTTGGATTGAGACTCTCTTTTCTGGGCACTTGGAAGCCGGATTTGGCATGATCCAGCATGTGCAGGAGATTCTCAGTGATGCTGAAGAGGCTGGTCTGGATGTCACAGGTGCCAGGGCGATCGTTGATAGGATCATTGCACTGGGTGACAAGTGGTTTGAGACCGTGAGTTTGGCTGATGACCAGTTCTTCAAGGAGATGTTCCTGGACCCTGCTGATAAGGCTAAGTCTGACCTGGATGAGGCTACAGAAAGCAAGAAGCAGGCAGTCCGAAAGAGGAACTTAGAAGAGATAGCCATCATCAGGCTGACACATGACCTTAACATCCTTGACAGGGAGGTCGATGAGGCCAGGAAACGTCTTGAGCATTTGCAGGCACAAGTCGCTGCCAAGTGGACTGCCATAATAGAGGCTCGCGACAGGGAGAGTGCCCTGATTCACCAGGTTGCAGATGCCGAACGGGTTCTCAAAAGGAAGTCTGATGAGGAGGAACAATGGCAAACTGCTCGAGGTAAGCTTCCCGGTGTGAGAGAAGGGGTACAGCCCACTCCAGCATCTCATGGCAGGTTCCTGAAGAAGCGTGCCTTGGAATCCTTGACGGCTGAGGCTAAAAGTTTGCTTGGGGAGCTGAACTCTTGGCTGGAGACCATTTTTGATTGAGCTCCTGTATATATATTTTTTTTTTACAGAAACCATCCTTCTCTCTTTTCTTTTTTTTTTGGTACCACTTGTATTTTCTTGGTACTTATTTTCTTGTAGTGCTTGTGAACACTTTCTCTCTCTTTTTTTTTGGTACCACATGTATTTTTTTGGTACTCTTTTCTTTTTTTTTGTTATCCCTATGCTCACTTGAATCTTTTTGTGATAAAAGTAATTGCTAAATGGGATGCTCTTTTTTTTTTGTTATCCCTACGCTCACTTGAATCTTTTTGTGATAAAAGTAATTGCTAAATGGGATTTGATCAAAAGGTTGTCATTTTGTGAAAATCTTTTGTCAAGTGATTGTTTTGGCATGAAAGCCAGGTTTTTGTTTGTGGCATGGAAGCCAATTTTGGCATGAGAGCCAGCTTTTTTTGTGGCATTGATAGCCGAGTTTTTTTTTTTTTTGTGGCATCTATAGCCAATTTTGGTGGCATTGATAGCCGGTTTGTTTTGTGGCATTTATAGCCGGTTTTTGGTGGCATTGATAGCCGGTTTTTGGTGGCATTGATAGCCGGTTTTTTTTTTTGAAATCCAAGTTTTTTTTTTTGTTTGTTTATGGCATTGATAGCCGGTTTTGTTTTGGTGGCATTGATAGCCGGTTTGTGGCATTTATAGCCTGTTTTGATGGCATTTATAGCCGGTTTGTGGCATTTATAGCCTGTTTGTGGCATTTATAGCCTGTTTTGATTTCAAAAAAATGCAAGTATCGACTAAAAGTCGCCTCCCTGCTGAATGTTCTTGCAAGTATCGATGGAATGTCGCATCCTTGCTCATTCGGTTGCGAGTATCGATGGAATGTCGCATCCTCGCGGATTTGGGTGCAAGTATCGATGGAATGTCGCATCCTTGCTTTTCAAAATTTTGGTTTTGCGGGTACTGACTTGATGTCGTTTCCCCACGATTTTTGAAATTTGTGGTTTTCTCGAACCTTTGGGTTATGGATATCAACTGAAATGTTGCGTCTCCACAGTTTTTTAGGTTTTTTCGAACCTTTGAAATTTGGGTTGTGGATATCAACTGAAATGTTGCATCTCCACAGTTTTGGATTTTGCAAGTATCGACGAAATGTCGCTTCCCTGCGATTTTGGAAGTGTCGAACGTGGTTCGCTTGCTTCCGATTTGTGCGAGTATCGACTAAGTGTCGCTTCCCCGCGGTTTTTGAAAAACCATTTTTTTTTTTTTAAAGACACGAGGGTCATAAATTTTGACCTAAAACCTTTTTGGCGGTAAAAGGCAGGGTGGACTAGGGTGGAAATCCCTGAATCCGGATTTTGTTTCAAACCATGAATTTTGGGTTCAAAGGTTGAAAATTTTGGTCAAGTTAGGGAAAGGTTCCTAAACTTGGATATTTTTTGTTGAACAATGAAACGATGAAAGTAAGCATTGTTTTAGATTTCTAGAAATTTCAACATTTGATATGAAAATTCTAAAAAAAGGTGGGTTTAGCGAGCGTGTACCTGGAAACCGATTTTGGCCGTACAGGAATTGCTCTTACCCAGTTGGGTAAGTCTTCAAGGGTAGTACCGCTTTAAGAACTTGCCATTGATGGGCAGCATACATCTGTCACCTTCCATGTTTAGGAGTGCGTATGCGCCATTGGAGAAAACTTTGTCGATGACGTAGGGTCCCTCCCATTTCGGCTCAAATTTGCCTTTGGACTTGTGAGCGAAGACCATTGGTCTTTTTACCGCAAGAACCAAGTCATTCTTTTTGTAGGCGCGTTGCCTAACCTTTTTATCGAAAGATCCTGCCATACGTGCTTGGTAAAGTTCAATGCTTTGTTGAGCTTCGAGCCAGTCTCTCATCGAGATTGTCCAGCTCATGGAGCCGCAATTTGACATTGCTTTCTTGAGTCATGTCATTTGCAAGGATACCCTCAAGGAAGGAATTTGTACTTCCAAGGGCACGACAGCTTCGCATCCATAGACCAAGGAGAATGGTGTGCTATGGGTTGGTCCTCGAACGGTGGTTCGATAGGCCCACAAAGCTTCAGACATTTTGTCGCTCCAGTCTCTTTTGTGATTAGAGACCATTTTTTTTGAGGATTTTGCAGAGTGTCTTGTTGAAAGCTTCTGCTAACCCGTTTGCTGCCGGATTGTATGGAGTCGAAGGACAGCTTTGGATTTTGTATTTGTCGCAGAACCTGTAGAATCGATGATCCCGGAACTGTGGTCCGTTATCATGGACGAATCTTTTGGGTATGCCGAAACGACAAATGATGTTGGTGCGTAGGAACTGAAGGACTGATGAGGTCTTCATTTCGTTAAACGCAAATGCTTCTGACCACTTGGAGAAGTAATCCGTAGCGGCGAAGATGAAGCGATGACCTTTGCTTGAAGGGGGAGAAATAGGACCTATGATGTCCATACCCCAGGCTTCGAAAGGCCATGAGATCGCTGTAGGATGTAGCCATTCTGGAGGCATGTGAATGTAATCTCCATGAACTTGGCATTGTTGGCAGCGCTTAGCAAATTGCATTGCATCAGCTACCATGGTAGGCCAGTAATATCCTAACCTTTTTATCTGATCATAGAGCTTAGGTCCAGCCTGATGAGCTCCACAAAGACCAGCATGAACTTCTTTGAGTGTTTCTTCAGCCTCTTGTTGTGACAAGCAGCGTAGAAGTACTCCGTTGAAGGATTTCCTGTAAAGGATTTTTGAAGGAATATCCAAATGGAAGCTTGGGGTTCGCCTTTGGATGCTTACCCGTTCTTTTGGATCTTCAGGTAGGATTCCGAACATAATGTAATCAATGAACGGATCCCTCCAGTCGCCAATTGAAGTTTGAAGGATTGAAATCCGACTTCCGACCACTTGGTGGCATTCAGCAACTGCTTGGTGTGTGTTAAGAGGATGAAGGATTCTCCTTTCACACACTGTGATTTGCATGTTTTCCCCTTCCTGGATTGCCATGGATGCGGCAAGTCCGGCTAGGGCATCTGCACGTATGTTTTCACCTCTACGAATGTGGGTGATGTGACAGATGTCAAACTTTTGCAGAAGTGATTGTGCCTTGTTGTAGTAAGGCAGCAAATCTGGCTTCCTGACTTCAAATTTCTGATTCATCTGGTTGACGATCAGTTGAGAGTCTCCAAAGACTTCCAGCATGGTGATACCGGATTCGATGGCGAGTTCCAATCCTAAGATCAGAGCTTGATATTCAGCTGCATTGTTTGTGCATGGTTCCAGTAGCGAGAAAGCGTGTGGAATCATGTATTTGTCGGGGCTAACAAAGAGGATGCCAACTCCCGAGATCAGCTGTCTTTTTTCATTTGTCCTGGTTGCACCGTCAAAGTACATATCCCAGGAGGCACTTTGTGAGAAAGTCTCCACATTGTAGACTGGTTCGTCTGGGAGATCATCTATGAGTGGAGAATCTTTAGGCAATGGATGCTCTGCGAGGAAGTCCGCTAGAGCTTGCCCTTTGATTGCTTTTTGTGGTACATACCTAATATCAAATTGTGACAGGAGGATGGACCATTTTGCCAGTCGAGCATTGAGAGAACCTGCCTTTGCGACAAGGACCTTCAAGAGGTTGACCCTCGAGACCAGGTAGACTGTATTGGAAAGCAAGTAGTGACGCAGCTTTTGTACGGCGAACATCACTGCAAGATATTCTTTTTCGACTGGAGAGTAGCGATGCTCTGCACCTACTAGCATGCGGCTGAGGTAATATAGAGCAGCTTCTTTTCTTTGATCATTTTCTTGCGCAAGCAGAGCTCCCAGAGAGTGATCAAGGGCTCTTGTGTACAAGATGAATGGTTTTCCAGTGGTAGGAGCAGCTAACACTGGAGGTTTTGTCAGGTATGACTTGATGTCTTGGAAAGCAGCTTCACAGTCAGCATCCCAGACAAAGTTTACACCTTTTTTCATCAACCGGGAGAATGGACGGCATTTCCCCGAAAGATTGGAGATGAACCGTCTGATGTAGGCTAATCTCCCTTGAAGCCCTTTAAGTTCTCTCAAGGTTCTTGGAGAGGGCATTTCTAGAATGGCTTTGACTTTTATGGGGTCAAGCTCTATTCCAGCTTTCCGAACTAAGAATCCGAGGAACTTACCCGACGAGACGCCGAAGAAGCATTTCAATGGATTCATTCACAGTTTGTGTTTGCGAAGCCGGAGGAAGACTTCTCGAAGGTCTTCGAGATGATCTTCTTTTCTTTTGCTTTTGACGGCGAGGTCATCAACGTAACATTCAACCGTCTTGTGCTGCATATCTTGGAATATTTTCATCATAGCCCTCTGATATGTGGCACCAGCATTCTTCAGACCAAATGGCATGACAGTGTAACAATACACTGCCAAATGGGGTTCGAAAGGATGTATGTTTTTCATCCTCAGGATGCATCTTTATCTGATTGTAGCCAGAGAACCATCCATGAATGTCATTCGCTCGAATCCACAGGTATTATCAATCATTACCTCTGGTATGGGGAGCGGAAATTCATCTTTTGGGCATGCGCCATTCAGGTCTCTATAATCAATACAGACCCTGATCTGCCCATTTTTCTTTGTCACGGGGACAATGTTGGCCAACCATTCAGGATGTTGTTCCTCACGGATGAAGCCGACGCTTTTGAGTTTTTGAACTTCTTGTTCAATTTTATCCATCACATCTGGAGGGAATCTTCTTTGGCCTTGCTTGACAGGCTTGATGTCTTCTTGAAGATTGAGTTTGTGAACTGCTATTTTGGGGTCTAAGCCTGGCATTTCAGCGTAAGACCATGCAAAGCAATCAACGAACTCACGAAGAAAGGCGATATACTCGGGTAACTCATCATCCTTTATATTCTTGCTTATGAATACAGGACGTGGGTTATCTGGTGTTCCCAAGTCTATCTTTTGAACATGATCTTCTGTTGGAAGGTTCGAAGGTGGGTCCTCCACAATATTTCCGGAGGCTTCCAGCTCAACGAAACCTTCTGGGGTTTCAAGGGCATTTCCAGACCAAGGTTTTGTTCCTTTCCACGGGTCTTCTTGATCGGTAATTTTCCCAAGGCTTGCTATGAGATGATCCCAATCGCCTGTTGAAACCGAGTCGAAGTAGGCTACTTCTTTTGGAGATGAGGGTTCTTCTGGGTCAGAAGTCCACACGTCTGTGCCATCGGACAACTCCTCTTCATTTTCGGAGAAATCGTGCCAATTGGATGAGCTTCCTGGATCTTTGTCAGGTGACTCATCAAAGAGATATCCAGGGAGATCGATGTCTTCATGGATTTGAGATGTTGAGGCTTGGTCAGTATATTGACTTTTAAGCCTTTGTGTCAACTGTCTCAAGGGAGTGTCAGGATCATACCCTAACCCATGTGAAGACTTTTCTACATAGCCGTAGAGTCTCCAATCTTCCAGCTGGCTTTTGGTCAAGACGGGCCCCAATGGCGTGAGAATACCGCGTCCTTCTCCCAAACCGACTGGGTTTTGAGCGTCATAGCCCATTTTCTTCATAATAGCTTGTGCCACAGAACTGTATAAGGATAGTTGAGGCGTACCTTTATTTTGGAAAGGTTCAAGCATGGAGTTTGATGAAGAAGCATCCGATCTATGGAAGAAGATCGGTTTTTCCTTTGCTGAAGTTGCTGGAACAACGAAGGAAGCTGACGTAGGATCTTCTATGTCAGAAGTTGTCTCTATTGGAGTAAGAGCAGGCTGAACTTGCTGAGTGTCAGCTTGGCTTGACGATGTGTCGTCTTCTGGCTCTGAATCCGAGTCCGTGTCTTGCACGATAGACACGAAAGAGACAACAAATTTGCCCCCAGGCTTTTGTTTTGCCTTCTTCACTTTAGTTGTGATGACCAAAGGCTTTGAAGATTTGAGGGAGATGATGAAGGGAGTTTCCATGTTCTTTTCAGATTTACCGGATGGTTTGTTTTCTTCCAGTGATTGTTGAGGAGCTTTGCCTTTATCTTTCTGGAGATTTTCGGCAAAGGATGCTGTATGCTTCTCCTCTTCTTCTTTTTCACCTTCATACATCTGTGAGTCTGCGAAGTGGATTTCTTTACCTTTGAAGGGTTTTCTGTCCGCAAAGACTCGATGTATCATGCCGTCGTCGCCAACAAACTTGATGCATTGATGTAGAGTTGAAGGGACAAACACCATTCTCATGGATCCAAGGGCGTCCGAGAAGGATGTTGTAGCATGAAGGGGTCTTTATTGCATACACTGTGACCTCAGAGATAAGATCACCGATCTGCAACTTGAACTTGATTTTGCCGATAGGCCTTTGAGTACTCCCATCGTATCCAAAGATAGATACAGATGTGTGGCTCAGTTTGCTGGGTGGGATACCCAACTCTTCAAGAGCCGATGTGGAGATAAGGTTGAGTGCAGAACCTGGGTCGATCTGAACTCTATGCATAGGCATTTCCTTGATATACCCTGTGAAGTACAGGGGTCGGTTATGCCTGGTTTCGCCAAGTAGGAGGTCATCCTTTGTGAAGGCGATGGTTGCACTGGCTGCTTTTTTAACCGAGAGGCATTCAATGCATGATCCCTCAGTTTTCTTCTTTTCTCCCTTTGAGGAGGCTTCTGAGTTTTTGACCCGGTAATCCATTTCAATTTGGAGGACTTGCGGGGCATGTTTGTCGACATCCTCATTCAGCTTTTGTAATTCCGAAATGAGATTATCACGAGTGTACGGAGACATTCGCAACAAATCTAGGATGTGCAGACGTGCAGGTATGTGCTTGAAGTGTTCAATCAAGTCATACTTGAAAGCCTCCTTAGGGCCTGCATGTTCATCATTGTTGCCACTAGGGGCGCTTACAACATCTTTTCCCGAAGGATTTACATATGTAAAGGAAGATTGGTTGTAATTTTTGTGGTAGTCCCGGCCAGAGCGGGTGCCTCTACTAACTTCGAGAGCTTCTTGAGAAGGGTCTTCGTTGGAAGATTGTCTTCAGGATCAAGAGGCTGTCGTTTTTCATTTGCTGAGGATGTATCAGCAGCAGAGTTACCATCCTCAGTGATTGTGTTGCATGGAGCATTTTCCGGGAACAAGTCCTGAACAGCATCCATCAATCTTTCTTCTTCGTTGACTAATTCATCGTCCCAAGCATCAATAGCTGGGAATTCTTCAGTCAGGAAGGGTGTGAACTTTGAAGTCACAGTCTCAGGAGAAGAAACCTGAGAGGGTGTCAATCTCAGTGAAAGTCACGTGAGACGAGGTGGCTCCAGAAGATATATTGCTAGGCGTTGCCGGAGTGTAAGTGCTCTCATCAGACGATGCTTCGGAAGAGCTATAATCCCGAATTATCACATTACAGGAAGCTCTGACGGGAGACGTTGCCTGATCGGAGTCAGACTCATCCTCGGATGTGAGAGGATCGTCTATCCAGCAATTTTCCTCCATTTTCAGGAGTTAAGGGAGGATGTACCTGGTGGTCTTCAGGGACTTCAGGCTCCGGATTGCGAGGAGGCTCGTTGACGCGTTCTTGCTCTTGTTCTAGAGCGAGTCGCTGCAAGATCCTTGCATATTCTTCAAGATCAGGCATGGGAGCCGGATCTTCTTCTTCATCTTCTCTTTGTGGCTCAACATTGTTGATTTCCACTGGAGTGATGAGAGGTGCTGGTTCAGCAGCATTTTCTTGTACAGCTTCTTGGTCTTCTTCATCATCAGACCAGGATCCTTGTTGCTGTAGGGGGTTATACCAGATTACTGGCATAAGATGAGACTCAGGAACCCATTCTTCATCGGAGAGATATTCTCCTGTTTCAAGGGATTCCTCCCACTCATCTGTGTAGTTGGATTCGAATCCATCATCGGTGTCGCTGGATTCGTATCCATCAATGGAGAATCCAACTACCGAATTGCAAGAGTATGATGTCTCCTGCATGGCTTCTTTGAATTGAGGTGGCATGAAATCACTGAGAGTGAATTTCCTTACCCCCTTTGAAGTCTCTGGAAGGGATGTTTTTGTTACCTCCAGTGAAGCGGTAGAGGAAGCCTCTGCCTTTTCTTTGACCTCTAGTTTTGGCTGGGTCTTCTCTTGCCATTTGAGCTTGAGGAGATGTTTCCTAGCCTGCCTTCGCTGTTGAGCTGTAGGCTTTATTTTCACAACCTCCCAATTTTCATCTTCCAGGAGATCGGGATGTACCCATATCGGTTGTCCGTCTGGTGTCGGGTAAGGAACCAGTTCCTCGGACGCTTGGATTGAGTTTATCACCTTGAAGGAAGTAGTGATCTTCTTTTTCGGTGATCTTGATGTTTGTCCACATGTCACCATGTTGACGGAGGCAGACCCATAGTTTTTGTCAAAGGTGATGACTCCGTTTTTCCACATCTCATTTATTTTCTCTCTCACAACGAAGCATTGATTGAGAGGATGCGAGATCATCTGGTGATATGGACAATACCGAGGATCGTTGGTTTTGCCAACATCACCCGGTCTTTTTGGTTCAGGCAACGTGAGCTTGCCGTTTGCCACAAGAGCCCCGAAGATGTCATCAACATCTTCATCAAACGGGTATTTCTTCTCTACTCGTTCTTTGAAGGCATCAGAAAGTTCAGGTTTCTTACCAACAGCTTTGTTTTCAGCTTTCTTTGATGGCTGAGGAGCTGACTTGGTCTGCACATTGAGGACCTCTTTCTTCTTTGGTTTAGAGGTTGCAATGGAGGTTGGCTCTTTTCTTGATGATTTCTGACTGTTGAGGTCTTTAATCACCGTTTCAGCTTCCATGGAAGCTTCTAGGAGTTCTCCCAGGTTTTTTGATTTGTTGCCGATGATCATGGAGCGGATTCTGGCTCTCATGTTGTTTCGGCAGATGTCGACTAGCGACGCTTGTGGCAATACATCAGAGCATTTGTATGCCATTGCTTTCCACTTGTGAATGAAGTCGTATGTTGATTCATTCTCCCCCTGTTTTAGGCTGCACAGCTGAGCCATAGTAGCGGGGTGATCCTCACCTTTGAAATGAGTCAGGAAGCGTGTCTCTAACATGGCCCAGTTTTGGATTGAGTCCTCCGGCAGAGTGGAGTACCAATCGAAGGCCGTACCTTTTAGGGTACTTGCAAAGAGGCGGATCTTGAGTGCATCTTGATCCGCGATAGCTCCCGTCAGGATCTTGAAGTGGATGACGTGCTGTCTGGCTGATCCTTTCCCCGTATATGTTTGGAGAGTAGGATGCTTGAATTTGGTGGGGAACGGGACCGAGTCCATCCATAAGGGATATGGTGGCTTGATCCCATGCTCTTTGAGTATATCCTCTTCTTTTGCTTTGGCGAGGATACCGTCTACGTCCTTTTTGGTAAGGGCGCGTGACTCATTTTCTTCTCTATTTACCTCGTCGTCTTGATGATTCGGAGGAGGTTCATTGTTCGCCTGATTTTGGAAGGCGAGGAGAAGGTTTTCCATCAGAGTTTCAATCCTCTGCTGGCCCTGTTCCAACTGCTGGATGCGGGTGATCGCATCTTCTGGAGGTGGATTGCGGGGTGGTGGCTCAGAATTTGTAGCCAAGACATTCATCCTTCGTGATTCGAACGAAGAAACTGTCCTGGTGACTGAGCTGGGGCTCATTCTTTTTGAAGAAGAGCTTGAGGAAGGATCACTCTGCTGTCCTTTGCTTGAAGGAGCAGGGGATTCTTCTGAATGTCTTCTTGTCCTTGAGACGCTGCGGGTCATTGGACGTCGGACATGGATTTTTGTTGCTAATTTTTGGCGCCTTCTGGTTTTTCCAACCATATGGACGGCAGCAACTTGGTTGGGTCTTTCTTTTTCGACCCATTTGGGAGAGACTTGAAGTGTGGGAGGCTGGGTCCTTTGCTTCTCTAGTCTCTTTTGTCTATACGACGCGCGGCGGCGTATACGACGAGCAATTTGAGCTTCGGTCAGCTCTGACTGGGCTTTGACGATGAAGGATGTGCTCCCTCGGGCGCAGCAGCCGAGCCTGTCTTCTTTGTAACTGGGCAAGGATAGGATGCGAACTCTATCCTTCGCCAGTTGCAGCGAAGCTTTGAATTTTTGAAGTTCGGCCCCTGTAGAGATGAAGGGTCAAACTGCAGGTTTGTAGGCCTTAGCAGGTGCTTGTAGAGGCCTTGTGATGCATGACTTGATTTTGGGCTTGTAGGAACAAGTCGGCTCATGCTGGGATGACTTGAAAGTCGAGTTGGAGATGGGTCTCTCCTCTTTCATGTAGGCAAGAGGATAGAACTGGTTCTCCTTGAGTGGGGCCAGGTATGCTGGCTTAGTGGATGTTTGGGACCTTCTCTGTTTTGGTGAAGGTCTTGGGGACCAAGTCTTGGGGTAGACCTGGTTGTTTGCAGGTTGAGGCTTCGTGGGGCTGCCACGGGCTTCAGGCCTTCTGGTGCTCGCCTTTGGTGTCATGGTAGTGACACGTTGAGAGGCGGGTTTCTGCTTCTTGGAGGGAGCAGTTTGTTCCTCAGGAAGTGGGAATGGTCCCAGCGTCCCAAAGACGATAGTCCGGGGAGTCGAGGTCGACCCGGAGTTCAGAGAGTTGCCGAGGGAGTTGACACTTCGGCAGCTGATGGGGCGCTTGTAGGTGCGCGTGGTTTGCTACTGTTGAAGCATGAGTTGGTGCTTGTTTTCATCGAAAGTAATGGTTAGTGAAGCTGCCATTGTTAGTTTTCGAAAATTTTTCTCAAACAAGACCACATCCATTAGTAATCACAAGAATATAATGATCATAAATGGGAAGTTCTATGGTTTCGTCTTTTCAAATTGCTCGAGGTAGATGACCCAAGCAATATGAGGAAGGCAAAATGCCATAGAAGGTACAATTGTTCTAATCGCAGGTATGGTAAGCCCGGAATGGGCATCCCAGTGACTGCTAGAAGCAATTGTGAACTTAAATTCGACTTATCGAGAAGCAGAGCTTGCTCGAGGTAAGAAGAATATAAAGTTGGAGTTACAGATGTGCCGGTCGCAATACAGTAGACCCTGAAAGGGCGTACTAGTACCGCTAGACACAAATGTTTTGAGACCGCATCTATGAGATGAGATTCTCTGTTTTGAAAGGTCAAGATTGGATTCATCAAAGAGAGCAGATGGTATTCCAATCTGAACACGGGCTCAACGATTTCCGCGAGCGCCAGTGCTCAGAAAGAAATGAACCATGATTTCTCGGATCTGAATCTAAAAATGACGAGTTTTTTTTTTTTTTTTGAAAGGCCAATATCGGGTTCATCAAAGAGAGCAAAAGGCACTCCAATCTGAACACGGGCTCAGCGATTTCCGCGAGCGCCAGTGCTCAGAAAGGAGAAGACCAAGATTTCTCTAATCTAAACCCAAAATGACGGAAGTTTTTTTTTTTTTTGAAGATTTTTTTTTAAAAAAAAGATTTTTTTTTTTAAAAAAAAAAAAATCTTTTTTTTATTTTATTTTTATTTTATTTTTTTTAAGATTTTTTTTTTGAATTTTTTTTTTTATTTTTTATTTTAATTTTTTTTTAAAAATTTTATTTTTGAAAAAAAATTTATTTAAAAGACGAGAGAGTACACATAGGCCTCCTAACCCGGTCTTATGAAATCTTGATTGATAGAATTGCCCCCAGGTAAGGGTAGGATTACTTAATGAACCCGTTTGGAGGACCCTTGCCTAGAACAGTCAAGCTGTCTCCACACTCTGGACAAGGCTTTTCTTTGAATCAACCATGATCAAAGAACACAGTTGGTTTAACCTTAGTGGTCTATGTCTTTTTTTATATATATATTTTTTTTATTTTTATGTTTATGAATTCATCGAAGAGAAATAATGGCCCAAAACCTTAGTCGAACAGGCTCAACATTTCTGCAAGCGCGATGAACGATAGGAACGGATCAAGGTTTCTCAATTTTGAATCCAAATTGAGAAATCTAAAATTTTTTATACTTATATATATATATATTTTTTAGATTTTTTAATGAACTCATCGAAGAGAAACAATGGCCCAACCCCCGATCCGAACACGGTCTCAGCGATTTCCGCGAGCGCCAGTGCCCAGAAGGGAAAGGATCAAAGTTTCTCAATTTTGAATCCAAAAATGAAAAATCTGATTTTTTTTTGTTTTTTTTTTTTTTTTGAAAAGAGAAAGAGTGGAAATAAATTCAAAGAATTAGAAATTTCCAAACAAAAAATCTCATCTCATTTTTTTTTTTTTGCGGAATTCAACATAGGCCACCAATTATAAAGTAGCCAAGGAATCGAGAAAAGAAATATAAGCATAGAGCAAAATATATGATATGCAAATATTTTATTTCTAGCATCGTGTTCTCAAATAAACGAGTCCCACCGGGTGATGCCAGCTTGATGGACCGCGCTCCCGATGCTCGGGGTTCCTACCGAGGTCGGCGGACGTGGGAGTCCGTTTGGTTCCGACCCTTTCGTAACCGGGGGGCAAGGGGGCGTGCATCAACATTTCTTTTTTTTGTGGGTGTGCCAGATTTTCTATTTTTACTTGGAATTGCAAGTGGTGATCCGGAGATCAACCTTCGCAAGTAAAAAGGAAATCAACTTCTTTCAAGTTTTCCATTGCACATATATTTAAGAAAAGAGACATTTTTCTTGGTTTGCCGTGAAAGGCGATTTTTTTGGCATTTATAGCCGATTTTGGCGTTTATAGCCGATTTTTGGCGTTTATAGCCGATTTTGGCGTTTATAGCCGATTTTGGCGTTTATAGCCGATTTACAATCCTTATCAATAATGAAAGACAAGAATTGTGATTTTTGTCTCTTTTGAAAAAATACAAACTACAATGAAAAGCAAGAAAAGGAGGATCTAACTTCTCAGGAGATTGTGGGGGACCCGTTTAGATTGACGGTCGCAAGCCATGTGTGGGCTTCGCCATCATCCATGCAGATGAGAACAGAGGATGCTATTGATTCGCTTGGCTTGGCTATAACCTCAGGTTTTTAGAGGACAAAGACCAAAGGAGGGTCCTATGTCCAATAAAAAGCCGAGTAGACGGGCTGAAAAGCCATATCTAAGCCATTGGAGGCAGGAGGAGAAGGCAAGGACCTTAGGGGGGGGGGGGGTACCCCCCAAGGGACTTTTGTCACCTTGTTGCGGTGGCCGGTGTAGAACTTCCGCAGATTTTTCTCTCTTTTTCCTTTCTCTGGATTTCTGTGCTTCTGTCTGTCTGTCTGTTTGTTGATTGATTTTCTTCTTGGAGAGCCCTCCTATTTATAGGCTTTTAGGTAGCCTTTTAGGTGGGTTTATGGGCTTTTATTGTCATTAAGCCGCATAATGGGAGGAGTTACAAAATTGAATTGTTTATTTTGTAACTCCTTTTTCTTGGCTTCTGATTGGCTGGAGGAGATTGAGGGCATTTAATCGCCTTTAATCGCCATGATGGGAGGAGTTTCATGGGTTAAATGCCATGAATCTCTTGACTTGTAACTCCCGAATGCTTGCTTCAGATTGGGCCGTCCAAAGAAATGGATTAATGACTGTAATAAAGCTAGTCAATTAATCGCATTAAGTGGTCGCCGAGCAGCTGAAGAGTCGCGGGCCGTGCCACGTCTTTTGGGATTCTTTTGTTGATGATCATCGATGGATCTTCATGTAGATCGACATCAGATGATCATGTAATTTCAGGTGTTTGTTGCCAACAGCGGGTCGGTGCCATCTGTCCTGTCGATTTCTCGATCGGTCGGGTAGAAAGCACACTTTTTTTGGTTGACCGGGTGGCGATCAATATTGTTTTCGATACTCTTGATGATTGACCCGTGTTTTGGACGGATGTCAGAGGACTTGGTGTCTCAAAAGCATGAATTTTGGAAAGTACCAGAGGCTGGGCTCTTCGAATCGCGAAAAAACGGTGAAAACCGGGGTTTCCGGGGCTTTCCCGGCGACCCCGGGTTCCAAGGTCGCCGGCGACCCTGGCCCAGGGTCGCAGGGGTCTGCGACCCTGGGGGGGTTTTCCCCCTTTCGTGTCCCGTTTTGCATCCGTTTTTGCTGTTTTTCGATTCTTTTTTCTTCTGTACTTTTCCTTGACATTTTGACCATTTACTGGCCTAATTTCTTTGTAGGAAACCTGATGAGAATCCTTGCATTTTATTTTGCAAAGTTTCCAATTTCCTGAGAAAGCCGAAGACTTTGTCGCGCAGAGCTGCCGATTTTCCGTCAGAAGCTGAAACTGGGCCAAACGATGTCGGAATGACCTGAAATTTGGTGTGAAACCTCCTGAGCAATAAATAAGACTAACCATAGGCTTTTGTTTGAGTTTTGAAGCCGTTTGGGGTCCTATCACCTGTAGACTTGCTTTTTGTCGCGATGAAGATGTCGCGGTTTGATGTGCGGTCAATCGATGTCCGATTGACTTGAAATTTGACAGGGAACTTATTGGAGTCATTTTAAGATGATCCATAGGCTCTGTCTTGGAAACCATGGTCCCGGAGAGCTTTGCCGCCGAGAGGCCTGATTTGGCTGTCGGAGAAGTGAAGTTAGGCCAAATGATTTTGAAATGGCTTGAAACTTCTTGTGTACTCCTCTTTTTTGCTGTCTGGAAGAATCTTGCAGTTTTTGTTTGATTCTGACAAGATTTGATTTTTGGAAGCAGCATTGCCTATTTATGGCAGGTTGCGACTTCATGTAGCTCTTTGGATCTTGAAGAGGCAAAGTGACATTTTTGGTGTCAACACCATGAACTTTAGTCTCGGACAACGGAACCCAGTTCGATTCCAACCTCTTCAAGAACTTCTGCCAGGAACTCGGCATCAGAAATCACTATTCCACCCCAGCCTACCAGTAGTATAACGGTTAAGCCGAAATCTCCAACAAGGTGGTTCTCGACGGACTCAAGAAGAGACTCGACCGAGCTAATGGAAGATGGGTGGAAGAACTCCCAAGTGTCCTATGGGTATATAGGATGACTCCAAGGCGCTCCACCTCGGCAACGCCTTTCTCCTTAGCCTATGGGATGGAAGCTGTAATTCCACTCAAGGTCGGCCTCCCGACTTTAAGATCGGAACTCTTCGACCAAGGGCAAAACGAAGTGAATCTGGCTCGAGAACTAGACCTAGCTGAAGAGCGCAGAGAAGCAGCAGCCGTCCGCTTAGCTGCCTATCAACAATAATTGGCTAAGGGCTACAACAAAGAGTCGAAGAAAGAAGATTCTCAGTTAGAGAATTGGTCTTGAAGAGGACACTCCCAGCGGATAAACACCCGAACCAAGGCAAGCTAGCACCAAACTAGCACGGCCCATTTAAGGTGATCTCAGTTGCTGGCCAATCAGTGTACAGACTTGAGGACATAGATGGTAAAGAGCTGCCACGACCATGGAATGCGACGCACCTCAAGAAGTTCTATTTCTGAAATGTATTTGAATTATGAGATCAATAAAAATAGTCTTTGTTCTTTGTTGTTCTCAAATTTTATCAAGTTATAGAACTCAGCAACAACGCCAACCAGGCTACACCAGCTCCGGTAATAGTAGTAGCTGGTCATTTCTCGGTCTTGGCCTTGAGCAGCTCATTAAGAGTGCTAATGGGACTACCCTGTTGGAATTTGAGATGCCTTGAGAAGTCTTATGAAGCATTGAAGTGTTTAGTATCTCAAGTATCATCTTGTGTTGGAATTATTGTCAACACAATGTCACAAGTGTGGTGTTGATAGTATGGTGTTGATAGAGCTTCAAAGAGAAAACAGAGTTGAAACAGTACAGGAAATCAGAATTCCATCTGTCAACCGCAAGTTCTACCGGTAGAAGTGGCTGATATTCCAGCAGAAAGTTTGGACACGAGAATTCCATCTGTCAACCGGTAGTTCTACTGGTAGAAAAGGCTGACCCTGAGATTTCCATCAGTCAACCGCAAGTTCTACCGGTAGAAGTGGCTGATATTCCAGCAGAGAGCTTGGACATGAGAATTTCATCTGTTAAACTGGTAGTTCTACCGGTAGAACACTCGGGAAACCAGAATTGCGCAGAAATAGAAGTTTTGCACGAAAATTCAGGAAACTTATGTATTTCGTTTGGGACTCTTTCTAAACGAATTCTAGCCTAATTTGAACACTCTTTAGGGTTACCATAACCTATATAAAGGCTTGCTAAGTTCGTTTTCATAAGAGTAGAGAAAAGAAGAGAGAACAAAAAGAGAGGATTTTGGAGAGAAGAGTGATTGGAGAAGAAGGCGCTGCTGTGTGTTACTGTGTTGCACGTTTCTACAGCAAGTGTGGACGAGAATGTGCTCATGAAGATGGTGATTCGTCCATAGATAAGTGTCTCTCTTTTTATGCTTTAAATTTCAATTTGTAAGGGATTGAGAGAGAGAGAGATTGTAGAGGGGAAGGGCTGTAGAAAAGTTCTCTACTTTAATTCTGTAGAACATCAAGTTGGTGCTTGGTGTTAGGGGTTTGGTGATCCTATCTATTGGTGCAGATAAATTGTAAAGGGAGTAGGTGCTTCCTAGATAGTTGGTGCTATCTGAAACTTAAGGGTTGGTGCTCTTTGTCGTTGGTGCGACTAAATAGATTTAGACCTATTCCGGATCAGTGTTCGGACAGTCTTTGAACCGTGGACGTAGCCTTTTGGTGAACCACGTTAAATCTGGTGTCCTTGTGTGATTTGATTTTCTTTTGTTATTAAATTGGACCTATTTTTAAGGAATCACTGATTCACCCCCCCTCTCAGTGATCGCGATATCTAACATACCCTGGCTCCGGTAACAGTACCAGCTGGGCATGTCTCCATCTCAGCCTCATGCCTCTCAGTAACGGTACTAGATCGCAGGCAACGGGACTACACCAGCTCCGGTAGCAGTACTAGTTGGTCATGTCTCGGTTTCGGCCACGCGCCTCGGCCTAATACAATCTCGGTAAGAGTACCATATTGCGGTCAACAAGATTACACCAGCTCTGATAACAGTACCAGTTGGTCATGTCTAGGTCTTAATGCAGCTCAGTAAGAGTGCTAACATGACTACCCTAGCTTCGGTAAGAATACCAGCCAGGCATGTCTCGATCTCGGTCTAAAGCAGCTCAGCAAGAGTGCTAACATGACTACCCTAGCTTCGGTAAGAATACCAGCCATGCATGTCTCGATCTCAGTCTCAAGAGCTCAACAAGAGTTCTAACAAGACTATCTTGATCTCGACCTAACGCATCTCGGTGACAGTGCCAGATCACTGCTAACAAGATCATTCTTCAAAAATAAACAACAAGATGTGGAGCTCGGTGACTACCTTGGTGACTACTTCGGTTACAGAACCAAGTACACTATCGATAAAGTGCCCAAGATGAAAAACCTGCATCCAATTTGCTCTCGTTCGAGTTCGGTCAATGAACTGAGCTACGCTACGGACATATTCGGCATCCAGTTTCAGCTCAAATACATCTTTGAATTTCCGGTTATTACTAAAGCATTTTTGGTTGGCGAACTAAATTCAATTACATAAGCAAAACCTATTCTTTTAAAACATGTAAGGAGTTCGGTTAAAGAACCGTGGCCAGACACTTGCGATTTCTAAAGTAATGTTTGAAGGCAAGCATGAAAAAAAGAAAGCACCAAGCAAAGAGAATTGAGACTGTATTATCAAAAAGATATCTCATTTCATCCAGATTGTATCATTACATTCAAGTGAAAGACAAAAAGAGATACAACAAAAGAAACAAATAAGGTCTTCAAGGGGCAGGATAGGCTGCAGCGTCGTCCTAGACTTGAACGACCTCGATCTCGACTGGAGTGGATCCAGTCACAGCAACCTCACCGGGAGCCTCGGCCTAAGGAAGTTCAGTCTCGGCAGCTTCAAGGGGGACCTCGGTAGAAGGGGCAGGGCTCGACTCCGAGCCTGGGAACTTAGGCAGACTTTTGAAGGACGGATGGTCCTCTGAGACACCCGCCTCCTTCAGAGCTGCGTGCCATCCCTTTACCCAGGTCTTATCCCTCACCACGATAACCTCAGCTTCGTAGTTAGCCGCCGCCGGCACCGCCCCTTCGACACAGGCAGCGTCAGACTCCGACTTAACCTTGGCCTCAGCTTCTTCCCTCAGCCTCTCGAGCTCCGCCATGCGCTCGTACTGGGCCTGGAGTCTAGCTTCGAGATCTTCCTTCTGCTTCTCGAAACATGCCTCGAGTTCAGCTGACTTCTTCTTCTCAGCCTCAACCTCAAGGCCCAATGGGTGATTCTCCTCGTTGGCCTTTTTTAGGCCTAGCTTTCAGGCCATTTTTTATATCCATCATCTTCTCCAACGCCTGATTGTTGGAAGTCAGGGCTGTTTGAAGGCTCTTCCTCTCGGCCTCCAGCTTAGTGACTGCAGAGCCATGCTGAGGCCCGGGGGCAGGAACCTCGACAGCACCCGAGGTCGAAGGTGTTCTAGAAGTTTGAGAAGCTTGGCCTCCAAATGCCAAATCTTTTAAGCTTTTGAAAACCAGAGGCCGATCGCGCGTCATCTTCGGGCTCGACGAAGAAGATCGGACTATCTGGCGTGACCTCCTCCTCAGAGGAACCTCGGGAAACTCTGACTCTGAAGTGGAAGCCTTGGCACCAGATGCGGCCCGTCGCTCAACTTCGGTCTCGGTCGGTGCGGGCTCTTCCTCCTCTACTACGGCTACGGCGGCCTGGCGATGACCGACCATCTTCTTGTAGGAGCGATACTTTGGCTCGTAGCCCAGAAGTGCCCAAGCCGCTATGTTTTCGTGCCCGCAATAGCTCTTGACGGATTGAAACCAAGTCTCGTTCTTACCCCAGCCGAACCGTCTCGCCTCCCGTTTCCTGTCGCGGACGCCTACACAGCAAACAGAAAAGCATTAGCTCGGCAAAATGGAGAAAAAAGAAAGATACAGGAAAAAATAGAAATAGAGGAACATTATTTACTTGGAGGAGTCCTGAAGTGACGAGGAATCCTGTTTGCCCTCTGTATCATGGGCTCGTCCTCTCTGAACTCCCGTTGCCCAAGACGAACAAGCGATTGTCCCCGGCGTATTTGTTCGAGTCTTCCATGGCATAGACGAAAGGCTCTCGGTGCGGCTTGACTCGGAGGTAATAGTTATCACCTCTGGACTTACACAAGTCATAGACATCCTCGATGTCGTGCACACCAAGTCGATATCTAGGATCCTATTGAGCTCGACGACACCCATAATGACTTTGAAGCCGTTTAGCTTCAACTGGCAGGGGCAAAGGTTCCAGTTCCTAAGGCAAGCCCTAAGCAGGGGATGGACAGGGAATCGGACTCCACCTTCTATGATGGCGACTATGGGAAACGACATCTCGCCGTTAGAAAAGGTGCGGCCATCCAGAGATGTAGGGTCATCTAATCTAACCTGAACGTCATCAGGTATTTTGTATTTGGCCCTGAACTGAGCTTTTGCGCCCTTGGTTTCTAGCCAATGCCTATAGATCTCCATTTTCGTGTTTGAAAAAACTGAAAGAATGGAGGAGAAAAAGGAAAAGAGAAACTCTAGACAGAACAAAAGGGGGGAAAGCTATAAGAAACCCTAAATCGCAAAAATGAGCGAGACAGAGAAAGAAGGACTTACGAAGATGAAGAGAAAGAATGGGACTCGAACTAACAGAGGTAGCACTTCTCTCCAGATGAAATCTCTTCTGCAAATCTCTCTTTTTCTTCTCCAGCGAAAGCGAAAGTAAAGAACAATGAAGCCTTAGCCCTATGTTTTTATAATGGCGAAAGGGCGCCTTTCGGATTTCAAAGGCACGCGTGCGAGGCGTTGCTTCAAGTACTGTGCACGTCTCTTCAAGACGAAGCACGCACCTCCGAAATGTCTGGGTCGCCTATCTGATGTCGACACGTGGCACCAACGGTACACCTTCTGCATAAGACAGAGAGCGTCATTTAATGCCTTGGCCAGGCGAAGCAACGTCGGATAGAGATGAAGAACCAGCAACATTAACCGAGATGAGATTCAAAATTTTATATTCAAAGATTTCCGCAGCTCGGGTTGAAAGCAGCTCAATGGCTACCTTGACAGCACGGTCCTCTACCGACAACCCCGGAAGATTCTCCCATCGGATAGCTTCCGACCTCAAAGAGTTAAAGGAACTCTAAGAGCTCAAAAGCTAGGGGGCAATTGTGTGGGGATATTTCCAAGACACCAATATTACATTAGCTCCGGTAAAGGTACCAGCTAATCATGTCCCAGCCTCGGCGACGCGTACCTCAGCAGTAGTGCCAGGGCGCTAAGCGAAATCAAGCTTACTGCCGACCTTGGTCATTCCCAACCTTGGCATTGTGCCTCAGCCTCGGTCACGCATCTCGGCCATTACGCCAGCATGCTAGCCGAGATGGGCACTGATAGCTCTACTTCTAAGAGTACTCAACCACGTTATGGAGCATGTGACAAGACTGGGGGCACGGTAGAGATGCGCCATGCCACCATAATCCCAGACAAAATGGCATCTGGCGGCTACGTCCACATCAGGGCATGGCTCCAGGCGAGGCCCGATGGGACTGGGCCAAGAAGTCAACATGGTAAGGCCCGATTAGACTATCATTTAATGAAAGGAGGCCCGACAGGACAGCCATTTAATGAAAAATGACTTGATGGGACTGTACTTCTCAAGTACTAGGATCAAATCATGAGCCCACCACCCAAGCTCAACTATCTCCTTCTATAAATAGAGAAGCTTTCTCCAACTCGGGTAACACACAATATCGTACCCATAACCGTTACTATGTTTCTCTAAAATCTCCATTATACTGTTGAGTTATTGAACTAAATTAGGTATTAGAGAGCCTTGCGGTGACTACAGTCAGGGTCTTTGACTGCTGTTCTTCTTCTCCCCTTTTCAGGTTTAAGGCATCCCACCTTGATCAAGGAGAGCTAGACCTCATCTTAATCCATATCATCAAGTCCGTAATATTTAAGCACTTACAGCTTCATTGCTTATAGTGGGAACGTTCGTCAAATGAGAAGACTCTTGATGTGCATTCGAGAAGGTAGTCATGGCGTGGTTGTGGCACTTTACAAATCCTTTGATGGATCAAATATCAATTATGCAATGTTGCAAAGATGGGACATGCTTTTCTGTTGTGTGAGGAGATGGTACAAAATAGCATTCCTCCTTAAGCCTTTTGAGAAATATGCAAGTATGACATCACTCCCAATCAATGCTCAAACATGAATTTTTCCAAGGTAAAACGAAAAAAAAAAGAAGCAAGTGCAGGGAGTGTTATTGTCACGTCCCCAATATTTAAACCGGGGTTATACGTGAGATTAGGGCTAATTAAAATTTTCCAACATAGATAACAACACTTAGCCCCAATCGTGTCCCATAGGATCGAAGTCCGCGGTGAGGTATAAATAATTCCTCGGTAGTCATAAGTATAATGGGACATCATGATTAACAAATGGTACGATATAACATTTCAGAGTATGCACATCTTTCTTTTCTATAATTTAAGTTTAGCAAAAGATAACAAAAGTATATTAATTAATGGCTTCTATCAAAACCTAAGCCAAAAGAGAATAAATATAAACTAACCATAGTATGAAGGCACTCGTGTGCTGGTCACGACGACAATACCGTCAACACATAACTCGTACTCACCATCAGGTTAAACTACCTGAAGCAACGCCTCCACTTAACCCAAAGGTAAATCTACTCGGTACCTATGCACCAAGAGTAGCATCGTCAACACGACAGATGGCAAGCAATGTATATATAAATGACAACAAGATATGCATATCGAATCAGAGTAAACGAGAGACAAGATCAATAGAAACATATGCATTTAAGACATAAGAAGTGCATAGTATACGAGTCATAAACAAGCTAGCAAATAGGCAAATCACACAAGCTTATACACCACGGATAGTTTCAACAAGGACCCTCCATACTCAACATGAGAGTTGTGGTAGAGTGGCACGGGATGAAAACCCGGCAAACAAGTAAACAAGCAAGATGGATACTAAAGGCCAAACAAGATCAATAATGCAAGATGTATCCGATGGTGTACAATCCATCAAAATATAAAAAGTAGTACTGTGCAGACTTTCAAACCAAGGTCCTCACACAGGTGGTGCCCCACCCTGTGTTGGGCGTTGACAACTGAGTGATGCCTGACACAAGAGTCCTAGACAAGTAGGAGTGAGGAGACTAGGCTTTCTTGCGTGAACAAGATTCATAAACAATTGAGAGACTACTTTCCATCAATCAAATCAAGACTATCAAGCAAGCTTATTCAAGTATCAATACCATAGTAGTCCTCATCAAGCTTTTACGATCAAAGCCGCCTAATCTCAACACTTCTATCAATCATATACAAGATAAACAAGACATCAAGGGGATCCTAGGTCATCATCTAAGTTCATCATGTGATCCCAAACCAAAACAAATAAAGCAATCTATAGAACATGAACATTTCATGTAGAAAGTACCAAATTGTACTATGTAGAGTCGAGAGCAATAAACAATCCAATCTTAGGTCAATAGTTATTACCATAGTCTCGTACAACTCTATTCAGTCAACGAAAGGAATAAGGTTCGCGATACCCGAACAAATAATCTTCGTGCATAGATATAAGAGAGGGTATCCCGTTGTCCTGTACCGTTCAAGATTGATATAAGTTGAAAAACCGAGAAAACAGGAATAACGACGAGAAAATGCATGCCCATAACATTCCTCGTATCAAGTCAAATGAGTCCAAAAAGGTAGCCAAGGTTCATACAAGTCCAATAGAAAAAGAGGTCAAAAGGACCCTTCAAAAGGTTCCCATCAGTTGTCCAGGTCGACCCCGCCATTGATCGGTCGACCTCCCTCAAGGAAGGTTCGGTCGACCGAAAGGTCAACCTCCTTCATGCCCGGTCGACAGAGCCCATAGCCGGTCGACCGGCAGTTGTAACCAATAAATAGGAACAGTAAAATGATCAGGTACTGGGAGCACCTGATCCTGTGTCTTCGGTCGACCGAAGCCCCTGGCCGGTCGACCGAGTACACTACAGTTACAGAACACCAGTTCTATAACTGATGTGTAAATGGTCCAATCCCTATCCCATAATCCCTGAACATGTTCCATAACATTTCAAGGATAAAACCACATCAATTCAGGTTCCATAAACCTATCAATCTATCCATTTAATTATCAATCCAATTCATTAAGCAATTAAACAAGATTATCATGTTTTCAATTAAAAACAATCTAGATTAGAGCATAGGGTCATCTAGACATAATCAATCATCATTTCAAGGAAGAAACAGCATATCAAAGCATAAATATATAGATTAACTTGCCTTTGGTTGAAATTGCCCAAATCCACAAATCTTAGTTCAAAGCCCAACAAACCAAACCTAAGGGATAATTAGCAAAATAAAGCTAAATTAAAACATAAACTAAAAGAAAGGGAAGCTCTAAGCTACTAAACACACTACTACAACCCAAAGCACATTAACCCAAACCTAGGGGAAGGGGAGCTTACCAAGCAGTGAAGGGAATGGAGTGGTGGCTTGCAAATTGGGGATGAGAAGCTTGTGGGGTCCACGCGAAGATGATAGCCAACATCGGAGGCGGTGGAGCTGCCTTTGCAGTCCATTTCCAGAAGGTTAAAAGAGAAAGGGAGAAACTGAAATTGAGGTGGAGAGGATGTGGGGTCCACTTGATCTGTGGCCCACTAAATTGGTGGTGATGGAGGGTCTTGGTGGTCCATTGACAAGAAGAATGAAGAAGGCCGAATGAGAGAAAGTATGGGAGATAATTGAGAGAGAGAGATGATGACATAGTGAAATGGGTGCCCATTCACGTTGGCAGGGAGGAGTGAGAGAGATGAGAGAGAATAAGAGGATGAAATGGGTGGATGGCTTCATTCATGTTGACAGCAAGAAGGGAGAAAACAGGGAAAGAAAGAGAAACAGTGAAGGGGAATTTGGGGAAAAACAGAGAGAGATAGAAATGGAGAAATAGAGAGAGATGGAATGGGCTAGGTGTTCGCCGGAGATGGGGGTGATCGGCGGTGACGCAGGCGGCTCGGGACAGTGGGGCGGCGAGGTGAGTGAGAGAGAGCTGAGATGAGAGAGTGGAGAAGAGAGAATGGAGAAAGGAGAAGAGAGGAGAAGAAGGGCTGGCCGGCATCGTGGTGGCTGGCGGCGTGGTCCGGCGATGATGGCAGCGAGGAGGGTGAGAACGAGAGGGAGAATGAGAGAAAGAGATGGAGGGGTTGCTGCTGTGGAGTGAATGAGAAAGGGGAAGGTGGTCCATCGTGACCTAGGAGAGGGAATGGGGAAAAGTGAGATGAGATGGGGGTGTTACACACTTACACGTGGGTTAAGGGGTGGTGAGTGAGGTGGGTCTAACATAGGATAAAGATGGGGTGGGATGGGGTTTGAATTTGGGAAATTAATATAATAAGTTTAGGTGGGTTCAGGTCAGGCTAGGTTTTGGGTCGGGTTCGAGGGTTCAGATCGAAATGCAATAGAAGGATAAAGTTTGGGAAATTAGGTAATCTACCCGATGGTGCCAAAATCTCGAAAAGCGGAAAATACTAAATAGCCCTCGGAACTTTTCGGAAATAGCGACACACACCCCTACTGTACCCAAACGGCTCGGATCTCAACCCAACTTCGCACACACGATCCTAATGATTAATCGGACCTATTTGGCTTATAAACGAGCTTAATTAACTAAAAGCACAATTAATTAGACTAATTACAACTTTGGAATTTCGGGATGTTACAGTTATTATTGGGGAAATACTGTTTGGGTGGTGATGATGAAGTCAATGAATTGAGGAAGACTTGTCAATTTCTAATTGTGAAAGGAATCATGTATGTAGGTAATGTTTCAGAGGCTGATGCTCTTTTAAAAGAAACTAGCGCTTCACTGTAATTTATGGAAGGAAAATCCCATTTAAAATTGAAATTAAACACATATAAACAATTATCAATACATTATTTTTATTTGTTATAAAATTAAAATAATATATATAGAATAGGTTTTCACCTTTACATGTTATTCTAGTTTCATTTTGACATAGTCTTTTCATCCGTAACAATTGAGTGCGACGTTGCTTGCAATCTTGCAATGATTCTGATCTTCTTGATGTTTCATTCTTAATTAAAGATAAGAAAGGAAGATATTGGTTTCTTAGTATTATGTAATAAACACATATACCTTGCATATGGAAACAAAACTCATGAAAAATAAAATGGATTAATATGTGATAGTTACAAATTTAAAATGGGAAAATAAAAGAAGATAGGAAAAATAAATTTACATCAAAACTTTAAATAATAACAAATGTAAATAAAGTGTAAAATGTCAAATATCAAGATATTGGCTATAGAGAATGAATAGAGGAGGATAAAAATATAAATAAAGGGAAAAAAAGGAACGGTTAGAGGAAAGAGATAACTTGAGATGGTATGTGTAAGTGCAAAAAATAACGACTCACAAGATTAGGGGTGTCTGATAGGACTTATCCAAATGAAAGAAGAAGACCAGCTACCTCAAAGCCTGAAAAGGGAAGAGCAAACGGTCAGAGGACCCTGGCCTGAGTGGCGCAAGGCTCTCCGATGCCCAAGTCAGTGTATGAACTTGAACAAAGGAAGGAGAGGAAGAAGTGAGAAGGAGTAATAGCTCTTAAGTATGAATATTGCGTACCTTGGTTATGGAATGGGGTCCTATTTATAGAGGACTCTTGATGATATTTTGGAGTGGGGTCCCTTGATTTGATAGGGAAACTCTTATCAGCCCACAAAGTAATAAATGCGGGTCCATCTCAGCCCACAAAGCATTTATTGCCAGTCCAATCAGCCCACATTGCATTAAATGCATGTCATGCTAGGCCAGATAATGTTGGACGCCTTTGGCGGTAGAGGTCCCATCGGATCCATCCTCGGGCCTTGCCCTGATTTGGTTACAGCCGCTGGATGCGGCCCTGTCAACGATCTGGCGAAGATTGTGGACGGCTGGGATGTCGCATCTGTCCCTCCGGCTCGCTCACCTATTCTGCCACGTGTCTGATGATGTGGCAGGCGTGGGGCGCGAGGGGGTTCTTCTTCATTTCGGCTCCCGTCCCGGCTCCTTTGGCCGGGGTCAAGCTCTTTAGCTGAAGTGGATCCTTGGTAGTCGAGCTCGGCGCTAGCAGCCAAAGTTAGTCTAGTTTCGGCTGAGGCCTCTGTCCCGGCAGCCAAGACTTGTCTGGATGGCACGTGGATGGCATGTGAGAATGCTAATTGACATCTTATAGCCGAGATTAGCATAATCCTGGTGTCTTGAAAATCTCCCCACACAATTGCCCCCTAGCTTGTGACTTCTTAAAGGCTCTAGCCTTTAGGGGTCGGAAGCTAGAGAGTCCATCTGGAGATGCTTTGATCATTGCTTGGCGCCGCTTCGACTTCTTCGAGGCAATAAATGTCGTGTCCCGTTTGCCCAGGGAAACGAACCGGTGGCTACACATGTCGCTTCTTCGCTGACTGTGCCGTCAAATTGAGGAGACAGGCGCGGATCGCGAAACCTGTGTTTTCGAATTCTTAGATGGCGCCCAAAGAGGGCTTCCTTCCCCTATAAACAGGGTTGTCTTCCTCCACTCTTCTTTCTTTATCTTCTCTTCTGATTTCCTTTGCCCTTGCCTTTGATTCCTGCTTTGGTCTTCGTTCGTCTTCTCAAGAACTTCCCATAGAGCTTTGGCGAGGACAACCACAAGGCGTGCCCAGGCCGATTCCCGATTTGCCCTCCTGTTTTAGTAAGTGACTCCGCGCCCTTGTCTTTTTTAGGTTTTCTACCTTAAGGGTTTCTTTTCACCTTCTCCTAAGCTGTAGAGATGGCCGCCCCTAGGTTTCAGTTAGATACGTCTGGGGGTATGGCTAGGTTTAGGGCAACGTTCAATATCCCGGAGGGGGTCCGCCTCAGGCCGGCGACTCCCTGCGACCATGCCCTGCGCTGCTGGTCTAGCGGTTGGATGCCGTTCCCTTTGATCTCTGTGATCGAGGGTGGGGTCAGATTCCCTATGCATCCCTTACTTAGAGCCTGCCTTAGCGCCTGGTCCATTACCCCTTGCCAGCTGATGCCCAATGGCTTCAAAGTCATCATGGGCACGGTGAAATTGAACGAGATCTTGGGGATCAACTTGGGTGTCCATGATATCAAGGATGTGTATGACATCTGCAAGGCTGGGGGAGATAACTATTATCTTCGGGTGAAGTAACTCCGAAAGGGCTTCGTCCTGGCCTTGGAGGATTCTAGTAAAAACGCCGAGGAAGATCTTTTCTGTGTCTCGGGGGAATGGGAGTTCGGCGCCGGTGAGGACAGGACGCTCAGAGTCCCTCGCCATCTCGGGGCCGTCCCAAGTAAACACCGACTCTTCATTCTGCTCCTTTTGCTTAACTTTTGTATTGTCGAACTGATGCTTGTGTTGTTCACTATGCAGAACTGCGAGCGAGGCAGAGCCGAGCTGCCAGCGACGGTTGGAAAAAGAACGTCGCTGACCACAAGAAGGTCGAGAAGTACACCGGGCACGAGAACAGATCTGCCTGGAAACTATTAGGGTACACACCGAGGTACCGTGGCCATTACAAGAGGACTGGGGCGGTGTCAGAGGACGAGCTGCAGCCTGATCTCCCTTCTGTCACTGTGGCCGTGCCTGCAGGCGTTCCTTTGATCGATCCCGCTGCGAGCCGAGCTGCGTCTGGCGCTGAAGCATCCACCTCTTCCAGTTCGGGGTCTCCAAGTCTAAGGGAGATAATGGAGACTTACACATCTAACTCGGAAGAGAGGATGGAGGGCAGCTCAAGAGTGCCGAGAACCAAGGACCTGGCGGCCAAGTTTAGGCGTGGGTCTTCGTCTTTTGGAACGCCTTCTTCTACCAGCGCCGGCCTGGCTTCGGGCTCGGGGGGAGCTGCTGTTTCCTCTGCCCTGGTCACTACACCGAGCAAGGGAGCGTGGAGGCGCTCGCCGGATTGCTCGAGGGACGGGTCTCCACCGAGGAAAAGGTCCAAGGCATGGGAGAAAGAATCTGGGGCCGAGCAGGCCCTTAAAGACAAGACGCCTGCGCGCACCTCTGGAGGCAAGGCACTCTCTATAAAAAGTGGGCCAGCGAGCAGGGCTGCTGCTGAAACGGCCCGTGACCTCATTCATCATTCCTGCAGGGCAAGGGTCTGGATTGGCCTCCGGACCTCGTGCTGCCCCGGCGGCATGGAGGCCTAGATTGGAGACCCAGCCCGGCAAGCCGTTAAACGTGGAGGACCGGGTGCTAGGGAATTCTCTAGTCATCGGGGCTCTCACCAAGGCCTGTGCCCTACCGCGTGACATGGAACAGCACGCGAAGTATGACAACGGGTCTCTGCTGGGCTCGGCGATCCAGGCTGCTCTCCTTGTAAGTATCCTGGACGACCTTCTAATGTATCTCATTTCGGCTGCTTCCATCTGATTTGTTTTCTCTTGCAGAATGTGCAGAGGCTCCAGTTGGTGGTAGAAAGGAGCGACAAGAACGTCTCCAGGATCACCCAGCTGGAGTCTGAGAAGGAAAAATTGAAGAAGGAGCTAGGTGAACTGAAGAGGAACAGCGCCGAGGCGACTGCACAATTGGACGTGGCGCTGGTCAATATCAACGATCTGACCTCGACAACCCATCAGTTGGGGGGTGAGATCTGGGTGAAGACCAAAAGGCTGGCCGAACTGGAGACGGAGCTGGCGAAAGCGAAGGCTGACTCAGCGGCAGAGTCGACAAGGCAGCGTGCTGAAGTGCTGGCTAAGCGTGCCGAAGTCGAGAAGCTTCAGAAGGAGAATGCCGAACTGAAGGCTCGGTACGCCGAGGTCGAGCGGCTGAAGCAGGAGAACGCTGACCTCAAGTCTTCGTTGCAGGCTGAGGCCCAGTCTTCTTTTCAAAAGGGGGTGGATTAGGCCACAGAGGAGTATGAGAGGCAAGTGGAGGAGATCACCTCTATCCTGTTCGAGGAGGGATGTCTGGTTGCTCTGAGACGAGCGGGGGTTCCTGAAGATCACCCGATCTATCAGAACCTGCCGAAGTATTCCAGCCCAGAACCCGAGCCGAGCTCTGCTCCGCTGACCGAGAGTGCCCCAGCGGATGCCCTTGCAGCTGGCCCTGTTCCGGACAGTGCTCCTACTACTCTTCCAGCTGGTGACGTTCCGGCTGCATCTTCTGTGGGCGATGCTCCTTCTACTCCTCCTGCGGGTGATGCGCCAGAGAAGGCTGTGGTTGTCGCCGAGACCGCCGGCCCATCAGAGACTGTGATAGTGCTGGTGGAGTCGCCGAAGCCACTGTAGCTCTTTGTTCCTTGTCTTTTTCTTTCATACTTGTAATTTTTTCTTCCTCTTTGCAATGTAATGTGAACTGGCATGTAATCCCTTTCACTTTTAATGAAAAGAAAAGTTTGTTCAATTGTGCTTTCTCTTTCTCTATCTTTTTGAGTTCGGCTCCTTTGTGCTTGAGTTCGGCTAAGTGCTGTGACGTGACGTGAGAGTCTAGATTTGGAGAGAGAGAGTACCGAACGGTCTTCATAGTTATCTACATTGATATCCCGCATTCTGAGGCCCATAAATAGCAGTAAGTGTAGCGGTACGGCCAGTGATGAAAACGAGCAGATGGCTTCACGTGTCACCATCGGAATCGTCAGTCAACTCATTAGAAAACGTGCGTTCCACGTGGGGCGTGGGAGACCTCGCCTCATAACTGCACCCTTCTTCCTTCTATAAATAGAAGCAACAAGCTCGCCATGGGAGAGAAAAAAGAACCTGGACTTTTTAATTTTTGTAAACATGAGGACTCGTCTGCCCCTGCCAGTCATTCTGGCAGTCTGTAGAATTTTAGGAACCTTTGCCCCGGACGAACCTCCTATGACTGAAGACAGCTTCCTCCGAAAGGGGCAGTCCTTCGTGGTCTGCGCGTTCTCTGAAGGCCAACTCCCACCTATGCGGCTGCGAGGAGATCACCTCTTGCCGATGCAGCTGGGAGGTGATTATTCTTTGTGGTTGGGAGTTGGTGGCGCACCTGATCCTTGAGGGTCTTGTCTTGATCCTGTAGGGTCAGGTGTGGCTTTAAGGACCAGATCGAGAGGCCTTCAGGCTGAAGATCTCCAATCAGTGGACCAGGAGCCTGAGCTTGCTCGCAAACCAGAGGGTATTGAAGAGCTCGTGACACTGAAGACCAGACTGAAGAGTCAGTGAAGATCGGAGTCTCCCGGAACCTCCAAACAGCGGACCAGTGAAGATCAGTCTCGAAGCTTCCTTTCTTTTTCTGTTTTTAGAGGACTGCGAGCCTCCTTGTTGTATTTTTATTTTTTCTGTAACCCATGTAATGAAGAAATTACATTTAATAAAAAATGAAGTTTCCGATCAGATGAACTATGTACTATGTATCTCTGCATTCTTTTTTGCCTTTCTGTGCTGCTTTTCTGCACTTCTGTGCTTGCACTGCTCTTTTCTTTTTTTTCTGTGCTGTTTTTCTGCACTTCTGTGCTTGCATTGCTTTTTTCAAAGACTGCTTTCAGCCGAGACGAGCCCAGAGTCTCGAGGATCTTGGCTGTGCGAGCCTGAGTCCGGGACTGATCTCGTGGGGTGTATGAACCCAGAGTTTAGGGAAGACTGGATGTGTAAATCCGAAGTCAGTCCCAGGGTGTATGAACCCAGGGTTTTATGAGCGACTGGATGTATAAATCCTAAGTTAGTCCATGGGCACGTGAACCCAAAGTTTAGGGAAGACTGGATGTGTGAATCCGAAGTCAGTCCCAGGATGTATGAACCCAGGGTTTTAGGAGCGATTGGATGTATAAATCCTAAGTAAGTCCATGGGTGCGTGAACCCAAAGTTTAGGGAAGACTGGATGTGTGAATCCGAAGTCAGTCCCAGGGTGTATGAACCCAGGGTCTTAGGAGCGATTGGATGTATAAATCCTAAGTCAGTCCATGGGCACATGAACCCAAAGTTTAGGGAAGACTGGATGTGTGAATCCGAAGTCAGTCCCAGGGTGTATGAACCCAGGGTTTTAAGAGCGACTGGATGTATAAATCCCAAGTCAATCCATGGGCGCGTGAACCCAAAGTTTAGGGAAGACTTGATGTGTGAATCCGAAGTCAGTCCCAGGGTGTATGAACCCGAAGCTGCCGAACTCAGATAAGATTGATGACAGGGCAAATGCTGCTTTTATTGATCATGAGGCTTTCATTACATCTTAGAAGTAGAACTTCTTCAAGTGAGATGCATTCCATGGTCTCGGCAACTGCCTACCTTCCAAGTCTTCAAGTTTATAAGAAGATCGTCCTGCCATCGAAACCACCCTGAACGGGCCATGCCAGTTTAGGGCCAGTTTGCCTTCATTTGGGTCTCTGTTTGCTAGCAGGGTCTTCTGCAAAACTAGTTCTCCTACTGAGAAACTTCTTTCCCTGACCTTTTCATTGTATCCTCTGGCTAGCCGTTGCTGATAGTCGGTCAGTCGTATGGCTGCTGCTTCTCGACGCTCGTCGGCTAGGTCCAGCTCCATTGCCAGGTTCATCTCGTTTCGGCCTTGGTCGACAAGCTCTGTCCTCAGGGTAGGGAGGCCAATTTCCAAGGGAATGACCGCCTCCATACCATAGGCCAAAGAGAAGGGTGTTACCGAGGTGGATCGTCTCGGAGTTGTCCTGTATGCCCAGAACACGCTGGGGAGCTCCTCTACCCATCTCCCTTTCGCCTTGTCCAATCGCTTCTTCAGGCCGTCAAGCAGTACTTTGTTAGAAATTTCGGCCTGACCATTACTCTGCGGATACGCCGGAGTGGAGTAGTGGTTCCTGATGCCATGCTTTTGACGGAAGTCTCAAAGAAGTTGGAGTCAAACTGAGTCCCGTTATCCGAAATTAGGAACGCTCTTCCATACGAAATTCTTGGAGTCCCTTTCAGTGATGGAGGACAGCGGTTCAGCTTCTACCCACTTCGTGAAGTAATCTGTAGCAACTATCAGCCATCTCTTGTTCCCTGCTCGGTGGAGAGGTCCCACAATGTCCAGCCCCCATTGAGCGAAGGGCCATGGACTAGAGAGGGGACTCAGGTCTTGTGCTGGCTGATGAAGAGAATGGAAGAACTTCTGGCATTTTTCGCATTTCCTGGCGTATACCTGCGCGTCCTTCTGCATATACGGCCACTAGTAACCTTGGCTTATAGCTCTGTAGGCCAGTGACCGCCCTCCGATGTGACTTCCGCAGATTCCTTCATGGATCTCATATAGAAAGTCGTCCACCTTGCTTGGATGGACGCATTGAAGGTAGGGACCTGTGAAGGATTTTCTGTAGAGCTTGCCTTCAGGGGATAGCCAGAATCGGGCTGCCTTGAGTCTGATTCGGTGGGCTTCATTCTTGTCTTCAGGGAGTTGGTCGTCCTTTAGGTAAGAGATGATTGGGTCCATCCAGCTCGGGCCGAGATCAACGCACAGGACTTGCCGAGATGAATGGAGCTCTAGGCTTGATATCGGTATCGATCCAACCTCAATAGTCCTTTTCTTTCCTGCTTCGACAGCGGAGGCCAGGTTTGCAAGCGCATCAGCATGCGTGTTAGTATCTTTGGAGATCTGCCCGACCTCGGCTGTCTGGAAATGAGAGAGCAGTTTCTTCGCGAGGGCTAAGTAGGCCGCCATCCTGTCGTCCCTGGCTTGGTAGTCTCCAGTGAGCTGGCTAGTTACCAGTTGTGAATCGCTGAAGACCACCAATTGCTCGGCTCCGAGGATTCGGGCGCTATTCAGCCCTGCTATCAGAGCTTCGTACTCCACTTCATTGTTCGTTGCTTTGAAGTCCAAGGTGAAGGCTTGTTCTATGACCAGTCCTTCTGGCGATTGGAGAACTATGCCGGCGCCAGCTCTCTTGGAGGTGGACGAGCCGTCAATGAAGACCCTCCATGCCGAGACAGGAACTTGGCTCTGAGAAAGTTGTTCGACCTCGGTGACTTCATGCTCATGCCCTATGCCCCCCAGTTCGGTGCCGGGCTGGGTCGAAGCCGAGCTCGGAGAAACGAACTCAACAATGAAGTCTGCTAGAATTTGGGCTTTAATCGCAGTCCTGGGATGGTACTGGATGTCATACTGCCCCAATTCGACCGCCCATTTTGAAATTCGCCCTGAAAAGTCAGCTTTCTTGAATATAGATCGGAGTTGATGCTCCGTGATAACCACAATGGTGTGAGATTGAAAATAATGGGAGAGCTTGCGGGAGGCACTGACGAGTGCCAGCGCAAGTGTTAGAACCCGACCCTAGATTTCCTGGTTTAGCATGTTTTAATCATGGATTAGTTTTCTCAGTGGGTTTATCGGTTGTTTGATCGAATTTCTGAGTTTGATTATTTTTCTTTGGTTTTGGAAGCCAGTGACCGTAGGGTCCTATTTGTTTTGTGTGGTCATTTTGGATAGATTCTCTTTGATTTCTAAACATTCCCATTTCAGCTTTGTTTGACTAATCTCGCCATTCCCTACAACTTTCCTGTTCACTCCATACCCATTTGAAACTCCAAAAATCAGTTTTTCCAGCCCTGGGGGCAAAATCAGTCTTTTTACACAAAATCTGGACCCAAATTTCGAGATCTCAGAACCTTGCCAAATATATACTTTTTGGAAACTAGATTTTATGAGAAACATTTCTCTCTTCTTTGTCAATTGCATTCGAGGCCCAGAAATCGATGTCTTAACACTTGAATCCATTATTTTGATCCCTTTGACCAAACAATTGACTTTTTCTATGGACCCCAAAAGTATGTCAATATTAACCTTGTTGGAAAGATAATTTTATTTCGGACACTTTTCATGTTTTAAGTTTCTTGATCCGATGTCTAGAAAGCCTCCTAATCTCCATTTGCAAGTTTTAAGTGTGGTGGGGCCCACACCCACCCATTATAAAAGTACCACTCCTCTCCCTCTTCTCTCCCAATCGTCCCAGCGGTGCCTGTGCAGGAAATGGGGGATTTTCCATCCCCTTTCTTCTTCCCTTGTTTTCTTCCTCACAAATCACCATCAAGCCTTGCTCAAATCAAGAGAAGACCTTCACTAATCTTGTTCACCTCGTCAAGAGCTTTCATTTGGTACCATTTTTAGAAGGATTCATCAACTTCGAATTTCTCATTGAGCTAACCTTTCTTATTTGAAGACTTTCTATGTAAGTGATTCTCTCTATCTCCTAGATTTGTGTTTTCCTGGCCCATGAGACTCTCCATCTCCATTATTGAAAGCTTTCTCTTTGTATTTCTTAGTTTTGACATTTTAGGGCTTGTTTTTGGGGGTTTTGTGTAGATTGGTGTTTTTGGCTTGGAGGTTGTGATTAGAGCTTGATTTGCTTAGCTTTGGACCTAAGGCAAGTGGATGAAATGATATATTGATGTATTTCATGCTTTATGCACGTATTTGGTTTTCATTAATGACTTTTGATTTACCTATACCTTATTTAATGCTATATCTTTCATTGATTTCGAAATGTTCTTGTGAAAGTATCTTTCCAGCTCATTACTTTCTTGAAAATGTCACATGGATTGCTTTTAGTTTGATTTACAAAATGTATGGATTTTTATGTGCTTTGGATGATGAAATGTGAAGGATTGATTGGAGCGATTTGTAGAATGTTTGATGAAGGATGAATGGGGTTTTGAAGGGGTTTTGAGACCCTCAAATGTATGTAAAAAGGGTGTTCAAAATGTATTGAAAGAGGAGAAGAAAAAGAGCATAACTACACGCAGAAAACAGGTTTCTGGACAGTTCGCTCGAGCGACCTTGACACATCGCTCGAGCGAACCCGTCACAGAACCTCGTTGGCTCGAGCCAACCTTCTGATCGCTAAAGCCAACCTGATCCGAGCAGGTCTGCTCGAGCGAACCCAAACAGAGAGCAGTTCGCCCGAGCGAACTTCCCAGTTTGCCTGAGCGAACTTCCCAGTCCGCTCGAGCGAACTGCCTGTCATGCCTGGGTTAATACTTAAAGACTTGAAACATTATTTTTAGGCTTGGGGAGGTATCGTTTGTGTTGGGATTGGTGTATGCCCTAAAGCCCACTAGCTGCACTCTCATCTTTTGTTACTGGATATTTACTGGTTATTTAATGGAATGGCTCTTTTATGCTTAAACATGTATATATGTACGGTTGTGTAAGGCCCATTGTTTCTAGTAAATGAATTAGGTGTGCAGTGTCTACGCACAGATAGGTCTGATTCATGGACAACTGGAAACATCATATTTGTTCATAACTGAAAGATGGAGCTGGGCACTTCATCTTGGTATAAGTTATAATGAGAGACTCTCCTGTATTCAGGGTGACTTACCTAAGTCATGGGAGGGCTTTCCCGGATTCATCTCATTAGTGCATATGCAATGCATTGAACAGGACCATGGTAGGTGTGATCTCTAAAATAGTACTATCACAGAAAGAGATCAAGTCACCTCATGCTACTGAGTGACCGGTGCTCTTAATCTTGAGCATTTGTGGATGAATTGACGAAGTCAAGTCCTTGTGCTTTAATTCACTATGGGTGAGATTCTTTTCATGGGTCAACAGCTCTGTGTTTTGGGTACTCAGACTTGATTAGTTGGGACGTGCAGATGCAATAAAGAATCTATGCCATCTGATGATGGAATAATCGTCCCCTTAGAATTATCCGATTAATCATCAAAATCTAAGATCTTAGTATATGGATGTTCCATATGGATATTGAACTTGTGGGTCGCTCCCTGGATCAAGAGAATGATATTCGAATGATGATTATGTTAAGGATATGAAGTTCTAAGGTTTAGATGTAATCGGGAAGGTTGATAGTACATGTGATAACCTGACTCGATTATGGATGTTACATAGAGGGGCATTCAGGTCATTACACTTAGTAGGTCGAAGACAACCGTCATTTTATGACGAGCTTATTATATTATATATTTGTCCTTGGAGTTCAACCATAACTCTTTAGTGGAATGAGTTAAGGTTAAAATGGTCTTTATGTTGCTATGGGTTTAGCATGGACATTTTGGTCATTTTGGGAGCCAATGGCAAATATGTCTTTTGGTCCCTTCTCTAGTCACTTTCCAAGATTGGCATGGTTTCCTAAAATGTTTAGATAACCTAAGGATGAATTATTTTAGTGGAAAAATAATTTTGAGTTTAAATTCAAATAGGCCTTTGATGGCATACATGAATTCAACTCTAGTTAAATTGTATGTGGGCCATGGTGTGCATTATCATGAGGGACGTCCATAATAGGATTTCCATGGGTAAGGTTTCCAACTTTGAGTAGGACTCTCTACTTGGAAAGTTGGACTCCTCTTTGGATTAGTATTCCTATGAGAAAGTTTCCTTTTTGGATTAGGAACTTAAATTAGTAAGTGTTCTACAACTAGGATTACTAATTGCATGGGAAGTTTCTTAAAGTTTCCTTTTCTAATTGGAATGTATCTAAAAGGAAATAAGTCTTTCTTTTAGGACATCTTTTAGAATGAGGAGAGATAACTTTATGGGAATGCTTTCCACAAAGCTTCTATAAAAGAAACCAAACCCTTCTTGGACGTCCAACACTTTGAGAGCACAAGGAGAGTCCCACACGTCCAGCCTTTGGAGGTTTTCTTCTTCATTGAAGAAGGCTTAAGGTCTGAGATTTTCCATTAGAGAAATAGTTCTCAACTCCTAGATTAAGATCCCACCATCTTAGCCAATCAGATTTGAAAGTGAGATAGAGGAGAAGATCAAAGGCAATACTAGTGCAGAAAATTCCAGCAACTTGTTTGCTAATTGCAAGTCTGAGTTCGGGCCTTTGGATCTGTTTTTTCAGAGATTTGAAGTCTACAAATCTTCGAGGTATTAGTCTTCTTCATTCTCCTTTAATTATACACTTGTTGGTCATGAATTCATGGAGTTCTCATGCGATCTATATGGCTGATTTATGCTGCCCAGATCAGATTTTTTAAAAAATATGTCATGTTACAAATTGGCCTTGAATGTCTTCCACTAATTCAGATCTGAATCGCAGTTTCTTTCAGTGGTATCAGAGCCACTCCATGTGAAATCATGATCCCATGTTGTGTATAATTAATCCTAGATTGATTATGGGTATGGTGGCACCCTATTAAAGTTATGTTGTGATGCATGTTGTGTGCAAGTTTCATTAACATTGCTGGAATTTATTTTCCAGATTTGTTTAATGATGCACATAGTGAGTTTGCATGCACTAACCTCTTTGTTTGCAGCCAGTGAGTTTGCATGCACTAACCTCTTTGTTTGCAGCCATGTATTGCATCCTTGATGGTTCGCATGATTGTTATGTGGATTTGGATGTTTTTTCATTAGTTGGAAAGTGTACGATTGCGCGTTTCGCAATCATAGGAAGTTGTAATTCTTTCTTTACTATTATTCCAACTAGTCTTGATGTAAGCTTTCTTGAAAAGCATAGGTATCTCCAATGTAATTTGGGGTTTTGTTTTTTATGGGTTTTGGAACAAGCGAGAAGAAGAAAGTATCAAGAAAGGTTGCAAGTAACCGGACTCCTTAGTGGTGGAGGAGACAAGACTTCTTGGTGAAAGATGAGACCTATTCTTGATGTCCTAGTTCGATAAGGATTACAAGTCCGAAGAGCAAGGAGCCATCAAGGATTGCATACTTTTATTTGCTTTTATATATGGAATGCATGGATGAGTGCTTTATATAATTGCTATAATTGTCACCTAGAAACATGGCCACCATTAGGTTCTAAAATTAGCATCTTTATTGTATTAGATTGTTTTTAGTTTGGCAAATTATTTTAAACGGAACTTAGACCAGCACCTTCTATTTGTCTAAGGTTTAAAATTGGATAGGGTTTAGTTCATCTTGGTACCCTTGGTTTCCAAAGAAGGCTAAACTAAAATCTAATTAGATGCTAGCTATGGGTTTTCATAACCCAAGATAGTTTTTTGACTCTTTGAAGGGATTTGCTCAAATGTTTTAAAGCAAAGGTTATTTAATTTTAAGATGGCTTAAGTCATAAATTTAATTAACCAAGTTTGCTAGATTTAAAAAGAACTTTTGAGTAAAGCAATGTAAAGGTCAAAAAGTATAAACCCTAGTGATAAATAATCAAGTGGGAGAGGGGTTTTAGGAAAGACCCCACGGCCTTCCATTTTCGGTTCATGTTATCTCATTAAAGTGTTAGTAGGAGCGGCCATCCCTTCGGTGGAGTTCTTTACTAAAGACCGCTTTGATGGGTTAATGGGTGAACTAATGTGAATATTCGTAATGAGGTGTTAGTAGGAGCGGCCATCCCTTCGGTGGAGTTCTTTACTAAAGATCACTTCTATAGAATGTCAATGAAGTGTTGGTGGGAGCGGCCATCCCTTCGGTGGAGCTCTTTACTAAAGGTCACTTCTAGAAAGGATAAAAGTCTCTTCCCTTCGGAGGACTTAATCATAGACATTCTGGGAAATTTCATAAGAGATGGTTATACACTTGACATAAGACGGTAATGACCTCTCCTTAGGAGTTAAAGGGTTATTTGTCATATGAGGCCAAACCAATCAGTGATTGGACTACCACTGGATATGTGTCCAGATAGTGATAATCCAAATAAGTCTGCCTTAATTCAACGTGACTGTAGGCTCGGCCATCCCTTCGATGGAGGGTCTATGAGGAGGTTGAAACACTGATACATTATGATTGGGGTTGAATAATGTAAAAAGTTTTTGTGCTTTGTTTTTCCTTTTGTAACAAGCACCATATGCATATTACATATATACTGCATGTCTAATTATAATCCGTTTTATATCCAGAAAGAGATGGGTAAAGACTCTTTTAGTCCGTTGATGTGCATTCTTCGTGAGAATAAACTGACTGGCCCTAACTATGTAGATTGGAAGAGAAATCTTGACATAGTACTCACTGCTGAGGAGTACAAGTTTGTCTTGCTGGAAAATTGTCCCGATATTGATGCTAATTCTACTGATGACCAGCGAGAGGCTGAGAGGAAATGGAAGAAAGCGAATAGCATGGCTAAATGCTACATGCTCGCTTCCATGTCCAACATGTTGCAAACACAGCACGACCATATGGACACAGCCTATGAAATCATGATGTCCTTGTCCGAGATGTTCGCAGACAAGAGCAGGCCAGCTAGGCAAGCTGCTATGAGGACTATCATGAATGCTAGGATGGCTGAGGGAACACCTGTCAGAGAGCATATGCTCAAGCTGATGGATTGTTTCAATGAAGCTGAGATTCTAGGGGCTGAGATTGATGCAGGGAGTCAAACTGACATGATTCTCGAAACTCTGCCGGACTCTTTCAATCAGTTCAAGCTCAATTTCAATATGAGAAAGATGGACATGACTCTACCTGAGTTAATGAAAGAACTCCAGGCGGCAGAGGCCATCATGAAGCCCAAAGCCCAAGCTCATTTTTTCCAGTCTTCCTCTAAACCAAACCTGAAAGGGAAGAAGTTCAAGAAGAAGCTTAATAAGGGAAAAGGGCAGAAAAAGGACAATGCTGGTAATAAGAAGGACAAGCGTACAGATGGAAAGCCCAAAGGGAAATGCTTCAAGTGTGGCCTCAAAGGTCATTGGAAGAAAGATTGTCCCAAGTTCCTGGCCTCAGTTAAGAAAGGTACATCTTTTTCATATTACATTGAAACTTGTCTAGTGGTTGATTCTACTGACTCATGGATAGTAGACTCAGGAGCCACTAATCATATCTGCAATTCATTGTAGGGGTTTCAGATAATGCAGAGAATTGAGAAAGGAGAGTTTGCCTTTAGAGTCGAAACTGGAGCTAAAGTTTGGGCAGTTGCAGTAGGAGTAGTTACCTTACATTTTCCATGTAATAGGATATTAGTTTTAAATAATGTTTTCTATGTTCCGGACATAAGGAAGAATTTAATTTCAGTTTCCAGATTAATTGAATTTAATTATTCAGTTTCTTTCCATTCTGGTATTGATATCAGTAGAGATGGAAATATTATATGTTCCGGTAGAATACATGACAACTTATTTTATATATATCCTATTACTCCCACACTGCATAATGTACAACAAGAAAGCTCAACTTCCCTTAAGAGAAAGGTATCTTCAATCAATGACACATATCTTTGGCACTTACGTTTGGGTCGCATTAACCTAAAATGGATTCAGAGGTTGGTAGAAGATGGGCCTTTAAGCTCATTAGATTTCGAACCTTTTCCTCAGTGCGAATCTTGTCTCAAGGGAAAGATGACCAAACGGTCATTCTCTGGAAAGGGACTAAGGTCAAAGGAGTTGTTAGAATTGATTCACACTGATGTGTGTGGTCCTATGAACAAACCGGCTCGAGGAGGGTATGAGTATTACATCAGCCTTCACCGATGATTACTCTAGATATGGATATGTATACCTAATGCGACGCAAGTCTGAGGCGTTTGATAAGTTCAAACAATTCAAGGCTGAGGCGGAGCTACAACTAGGAAAACATATCAAAGCCCTTCGATCTGATCGAGGTGGCGAGTACCTCCTGGGTGAGTTCAAGGAGTACCTCACACAACATGGGATTGTGTCTCAGTTGTCTGCACCGGGTACACCCCAGCAAAATGGTGTAGCGGAGAGAAGAAACCGTACCCTTCTTGATATGGTAAGGTCCATGATGAGTCATGCAACCCTACCTATATCTTTTTGGGGATATGCCCTAGAAGCAGCATCATACATTTTAAATCTGGTACCTTCTAAATCAGTACCTAGGACACCCCAAGAAATGTGGACAAGTCGAAAACCTAGTTTAAGACATATCCACATTTGGGTTTGTCCAGCCTATGTACTGAATGATAAAGCTACCAAGCTGGAACCCAGATCGGAAATGTGCTACTTCATTGGGTATCCTAAGGGAACGAGAGGTGGCATATTTTATCATCCAAAGGAGCAAAAAGTGCTCATCAGCACTCATGCTAGGTACTTAGAGGATGATTGTATGATGCACCAAGAGCTTAGTTGTAAAGAAACCCTTGAGGAGATTCTTCCGGGATCTCCTATAACATCTGTACCAGATCCTGAGACAGTAGATGAACAAGATATTCCTTTGAACACTCCGGAGCCTCGTCGTAGTGGGAGAATTTCTAGACAGCCAGAAAGATATCTAGGAGTGTCTTTTAAGACAGACTCTGAAGATCTGGTTGAGGATCCTACTAGTTATGATGAAGCAGTAACGGATATAGATGCTGACATGTGGCAGCAAGCGATGAAATCTGAAATGGATTCTTTGTATTCCAATTAAGTCTGGGAACTTGTAGATGCACCTGAAGGGATTAAACCCATAGGGTGCAAGTGGATCTACAAGAGAAAGAGAGGAGTGGATGGGAAGGTGGAAACCTTCAAAGCAAGACTGGTGGCGAAAGGATACACTCAGAAAGAAGGTATCGATTATGAGGAAACCTTTTCACCGGTGGCTATGCTTAAGTCCATAAGGATTCTCTTGGCCATCGCATGTCATTATGACTACGAGATATGGCAGATGGATGTCAAGACAACTTTTCTTAATGGAAGTCTTGACGAATGCATCTATATGATGCAACCAGAGGGTTTCATTGCTAGTGGCCAAGATAACATGGTTTGTAAACTTAAGAAGTCCATTTATGGACTTCAGCAAGCATCTAGAGCATGGAACATCAAGTTTAATCAGGCAGTCAAATCTTTTGGCTTTGATCAAAACATTGATGAACCGTGTGTGTATAAGAAAGGAAATGGGAAAGCAGTTGCATTTTTGGTTCTATATGTAGATGACATATTACTCATAGGAAATGATGTAGGTTTATTGTCATCCACGAAGGTTTGGTTATCCTCTCAATTTCAGATGAAGGATTTGGGTGAGGCCAGCTATATCTTAGGGATCAAGCTTTTGCGTGATCGCAAGAATAAGATGTTAGCCTTATCCCAATCTTCATCTATTGAGAAGATATTGGTCAAGTTTAACATGCATGACTTCAAGAAGGGCCTCCTACCTTCTAGACATGGAGTACCACTGTCCCGAGATCAATGTCCAAAGACATCTGAAGAGATAGAGAGCATGAGGAGAGTTCCATATGCATCCGCTGTTGGAAGCCTCATGTATGCTATGTTATGTACTAGACCAGATATTTGCTTTGCCGTTGGCATGGTTAGCAGATATCAGTCAAACCCTGGACCTATGCATTGGACAGCAGTTAAGCATATATTCAAGTATCTTCGGAGAACGAAAGATTATATGCTAACCTTTCGAGCAGATGATCTAATGCCATTGGCGTATACAGACTCTGATTTCCAATCTGATAGTGACGCCAGAAAGTCTACCTCAGGGTACGTCTTTACTTTGTCAGGAGGGGCTATATCTTGGAGAAGTGTCAAGCAATCCTGTATAGCTGATTCTACCATGGAAGCAGAGTATGTGGCGGCATCGGAAGCTGCGAAGGAAGCGGTATGGCTCAGAAAATTCCTGTTGGAATTGGGAGTTGTTCCTGCAGTGCATAAACCGATTGTTATGTACTGCGATAACACTGGTGCTGTAGCACAGTGCAAAGAGCCCAGGAATCACAAGAAAGGAAAGCACATTCAGAGAAAGTACCACTTGATCCGGGAATTCAATCAGGATGGAGAGATAGTGGTGGAGCATATTACTTCAGCAAATAACTTAGCCGACCCATTCACTAAGACTCTTACTGAGAAAGTCTTCACTTCTCATGTTGAGTCTATGGGTGTTAGGTTAGGAAGTAGTGATCTTTAGTGCAAGTGGTAGTTTGTTGGGATTGGTGTATGCCCTAAAGCCCACTAGCTGCACTCTCATCTTTTGTTACTGGATATTTACTGGTTATTTAATGGAATGACTCTTTTATGCTTAAACATGTATATATGTATGGTTGTATAAGGCCCATTGTTTCTAGTAAATGAATTAGGTCTGTAGTGTCTACGCACAGATAGGTCTGATTCATGGATAGCTGGAAACATCATATTTATTCATAACTGAAAGATGGAGCTGGGCACTTCATCTTGGTATAAGTTATAATGAGAGACTCTCCTGTATTCAGGGTGACTTACCAAAGTCATGGGAGGGATTTCCCGGATTCATCTCATTAGTGCATATGCAATGCATTGAACAGGACCATGGTAGGCGTGATCTCTAAAATAGTACTAACACAGAAAGAGATCAAGTCACCTCATGCTACTGAGTGACCGGTGCTCTTAATCTTGAGCATTTGTGGATGAACTGACGAAGTCAAGTCCTTGTGCTTTAATTCACTATGGGTGAGATTCTTTTCATGGGTCAACAGCTCTGTGTTTTGGGTACTTGGACTTGATTAGTTGGGACGTGCAGATGCAATAAAGAATCTATGCCATCTGATGATGGAATAATCGTCCCCTTAGAATTATCCGATTAATCATCAAAATCTAAGATCTTAGTATATGGATGTTCCATATGGATATTGAACTTGTGGGTCGCTCCCTGGATCAAGAGAATGATATTCGAATGATGATTATGTTAAGGATATGAAGTTCTAAGGTTTAGATGTCATCGGGAAGGTTGATAGTACATGTGATAACCTGACTCGATTATGGATGTTACATAGAGGGGCATTCGGGTCATTACACTTAGTAGGTCGAAGACAACCGTTATTGTTATGACGAGCTTATTATATTATATATTTGTCCTTGGAGTTCAACCATAACTCTTTAGTGGAATGAGTTAAGGTTAAAATGGTCTTTATGTTGCTATGGGTTTAGCATGGACATTTTGGTCATTTTGGGAGCCAATGGCAAATATGACTTTTGGTCCCTTCTCTAGTCACTTTCCAAGATTGGCATGGTTTCCTAAAATGTTTAGATAACATAAGGATGAATTATTTTAGTGGAAAAATAATTTTGAGTTTAAATTCAAATAGGCCTTTGATGGCATACATGAATTCAACTCTAGTTAAATTGTATGTGGGCCATGGTGTGCATTATCATGAGGGACGTCCATAATAGGATTTCCATGGGTAAGGTTTCCAACTTTGAGTAGGACTCTCTACTTGGAAAGTTGGACTCCTCTTTGGATTAGTATTCCTATGAGAAAGTTTCCTTTTTGGATTAGAAACTTAAATTAGTAAGTGTTCTACAACTAGGATTACTAATTGCATGGGAAGTTCCTTAAAGTTTCCTTTTCTAATTGGAATGTATCTAAAAGGAAATAAGTCTTTCTTTTAGGACATCTTTTAGAATGAGGAGAGATAACTTTATGGGAATGCTTTCCACAAAGTTTCTATAACAGAAACCAAACCCCTCTTGGACGTCCAACACTTTGAGAGCACAAGGAGAGTCCCACACGTCCAGCCTTTGGAGGTTTTCTTCTTCATTGAAGAAGGCTTAAGGTCTGAGATTTTCCATTAGAGAAATAGTTCTCAACTCCTAGATTAAGATCCCACCATCTTAGCCAATCAGATTTGGAAGTGAGATAGAGGAGAAGATCAAAGGCAATACTAGTGCAGAAAATTCCAGCAACTTGTTTGCTAATTGCAAGTCTGAGTTCGGGCCTTTGGATCTATTTTTTCAGAGATTTGAAGTCTACAAATCTTCGAGGTATTAGTCTTCTTCATTCTCCTTTAATTATACACTTGTTGGTCATGAATTCATGGAGTTCTCATGCTATCTATATGGCTGATTTAAGCTGCCCAGATCAGATTTTTTAAAAAATATGTCATGTTACAAATTGGCCTTGAATGTCTTCCGCTAATTCAGATCTGAATCGCAGTTTCTTTCAGTTTGGAGCCCCAATGCAATGTAAGGACTTGTAAGGCATCGTATGAAGTTTGAAGGAAGGAGAAACCCCATCATGGAGATTCGGTAAGGATTTCTAGATTGGTCAATGTGTATAAGGACCCGGAATGTCCCTAATTCTTAAAGAGTACCAATTTATATCATGACCGACATACAGGACCCTATTCACATTGATTCAATTCTTGAAACCTCAATGCCTAGCCCGAAAATGTATGAGAACCCACTCGTATTTGATTTCAACCAGACTCTTACTTTTGGATTGTTAAACCCACGTTATATGACTAGACTTGCCCCGAGAGTATTGAAAGTAATGTGTTTAGCTTTTTGCTAACTTGTATATGCTCGACTGGATATGAATGTGCATTTGTGCCTATGGCACCCTGTTCTGTTATATGCACTTGTTTTGATTCCCGCATTTGACCTATGAGTCAGCACCACTAAACTTGGACAACCTTGTCGGTTTGATCCACCGACTTGGAGATCCTTCCTCTCCTGTTAGTCAGCTGCAGTTTGGAATCCGCAGAGTTTTTACCCGGTTCGCTACCGTGGTCCAGCAGAGTATATATATGTATATTATAGTATTTTATCATTGTCCCTCCTCACCTTGTGTGACTGAGGTCAATGATCCTGTAGGGTATGTGCTCTCTTCACTTTAGTGAGAGAGGATTTAGCTTTGTGTGGTTGCCATCTTGACAGTTCCCGATCCTTGATACCCTTACTGTTTTAAATATACATGCTTTAAATGAATCCCTGATTTATTAAATATACATGCTTCATACATGTTTTAAATGAATCCTCGATTTGTTAAATGTTCATGCTTCCTACATGCTTTAAATGAATTCTCGATTTGTCAAATATCCATATTCTATACACGTTTTAAATGAGAAATGTTTTACCAGATATTCATGTTTTATACATGCTTTAAAGGAATACAGGATTTTGTCAAATTTTTATGTTTTATATCCATCTCATATGAATACAGGATTTTGTCGGATATTCATGATTTCTTACACATTGTAATTATAACAACTTTTGATCAAATAACATGATTTATTACATGTTTTATCATTTAGTATATTGTTCATATCTTTTCACCCACCTGCCAGACCGTCGTGTCTGACCCACTACTTTGGTACTCAGGTTCAGATCTCTTGCCCAAGATGAGTGCACGTTTTGGCTATGGAGCCATGAGCTTGCAGGTTGTTTTGTCGGCTATGTCGTGTAGACATTGAGCTTGACATCGGAGCTACGTCATATGTGGGGTAGTGTTTATTTAGCTTGTTATTGTATGGCTTTTGCTAGCATTTTTCTTGGGATTGTAATTAATGCACATTGATAATTGGAACTTGAACATATATGGGAATATAATATCCAGATACTGTCAGCTCTGTATTTTGTTATAATGGTTTGTTCCAATCTGATATGTTCATTGATAAGATAATTATATGCTTGGGCTGAATGCGATGCGGAATCCAATGGCCATGGACTTTGGGTCGCAACGCCACGATAGCTTCCGCAAAAATATTCAGGATGTGTTGGAACGTATTATCCTCACACACGCGGATCTTGGGAGAAACATAATAATCACTTAACTCCCAATTTCTCACGGCCCCTCGGGTTTGGGGTCGTGACAGCAAGCTTCTCTAGCAAAAGGTATCTGGTCTCGGCATCAAGAAGGATCTTGCTCGTATAGTAGATTGGTTTTTGGACTCCATCGTCCTCTCTGACGAGGACGGAGCTCACTGCATGATCCGAGACCGCAAGATACAGATACAATATCTCTCCTTGAGCGGGGGTAGAGAGTAAAGGTGGTGAAGACAGATAAGTTTTGAGTGCTTCCAATGCTTGGTCGCACTCAGGGGTCCATTGAAACTTTAAATTCTTTTTCAGAAGCTGAAAAAAAGGCCGGCACTTATCTGATGATCTGCTGATGAAGCGGTTGAGTGCTGCAGCCATGCCAGTTAGCTTCTGGACCTCCTTGGTAGTAGATGGGCTTTAGATTCCCAGGATTGCTGTGATCTGGTCTGGGTTGGCCTCTATCCCCCTCCGCATTACTAGGCTTCCGAGGAACTTGCCAGAAGCGACACCGAAATCGTACTTGGAGGCATTCAGTTTGAGCTTGAATTCTCGGAGGATGCTGAAGACTTGGGCCAGATCCACTAGATGGTCACTGGACTGCTTGGACTTGACGACCATGTCGTCAATGTAAACTTCGACTGTCTTGCCGAGCTGAGCCTGGAACATTTTCGTGATGAGGCGCTGATAGGTTGCCCCCGCGTTCTTCAGTCCAAAGGGCATCACCTTATAACAGTAAGTGCCGTGGGGGGGTTATGAATGCAGTTTTTTCCTCATCTGGCTCAAACATCGGAATCTGGTGATAGCCTCTGTAAGCGTCGAGGAAGCTCATTCTGTCATGGCCAGCAGTGGCGTCGATCATCTGATCAATCTTTGGAAGAGGGAAGCTGTCCTTCGGGCAAGCTCTGTTGAGGTCGGTGAAATCGACGCACACCCTCCACTTGCCAGTTTTCTTCTTGACCACCACCGTATTGGCCAGCCAGACCGGGTACTGGACCTCTTTGATTACGCCTGCCTCCAGCAACTTGTCGACTTCTTCGACCACCGCTTCTGTCTGCTGCAACCCCGTCCTGCGGGCCCTGTGCACCACTGGCTTGTGGTTGGGATCCACGTTTAGCCTGTGGCACATGACCTTGGGGGCAACCCCAGGCATTTTGCTCGGAGTTCAAGCGAAGACGTCTACGTTCTGCATCAAGAATCTTGAGAGCTCGGCTCTCTCGGGGTCAGGCAGCTGGGTGCCGATCAAGAAGAATCTGTCAGGGTCGAGCGGATCGATCCTGACTTCGGCTAGATCTTCAATGCTCTTCTTGTCAGGATCTCGGCCGATCTCGTCCAGCCCCCTTTCAAACTCTGCTAAATTCACTCGCTCTGGCTCCTTCTCTCAGTGGACCGCGGCCAACATACACTGCCTAGCCAGCTGTTGATCCCCTTCGACTGTAACCACCTCCATCTTGCCTTCCTTATCTTCAAACACGAACTTCAGCTTCTAATGGAGAGTGGAGGGAACTGCTTCCATCCTGTGGAGCCACGCCCTGCCTATAATGGCATTGTAGGGGGAAGGAGCGTCAACCACGAGGAAGTCGGTCATCTCCGAGGCTTCGCCCACTCTGGTCTCCAGAGTGATTCTCCCCTTGGGGTAGACCGGCTTGGCGCTGAACCCGATCAGAGGCGTGCGAGCTTCCTTCAAATCAGCCTCCAAGAGCCCCATCTTCTTGAAGCATCCATAGTAGAGGACTTCAGATGAGCTGCCGGAATCGATGAGGATCCGCTTCACTGTGAAGTCTCACAGCTGTTGATCCCCTTCGACTGTAACCACCTCCATCTTGCCTTCCTTATCTTCAAACACGAACTTCAGCTTCTAATGGAGAGTGGAGGGAACTGCTTCCATCCTGTGGAGCCACGCCCTGCCTATAATGGCATTGTAGGGGGAAGGAGCGTCCACCACGAGGAAGTCGGTCATCTTCGAGGCTCCGCCCACTCTGGTCTCCAGAGTGATTCTCCCCTTGGGGTAGACCGGCTTGGCGCTGAACCCGATCAGAGGCGTGCGAGCTTCCTTCAAATCAGCCTCCAAGAGCCCCATCTTCTTGAAGCATCCATAGTAGAGGACTTCAGATGAGCTGCCGGAATCGATGAGGATCCGCTTCACTGTGAAGTCTCGCAGCTTCATCGTCAGGAGCAGAGGATCGTTGTGGGGAAGCTGCACTCCCTCGAGGTCCTTATTTGAAAATGAGATAGCTGGGCGCTCGTGCCGTGCTCTTTTGGACGCCGGTCCGAGCTCGGCTCTCATAACTTCCTTCCCATGCGAGGCCTGCATGGCCTTGGCACAAGCCTGGGCGTTGCCTCTAGCCGAGGGAGAGGGAACTGAGGGCGCCAGATGGATCACATTGATGATCTTGTCAGACTCCTCGCTGTCTGGGTCCTTATGTGCGCTCTGATGAGCTCGGCCGCTGCCGCCGCTGCCGGCATCTCCTGCCTTGACGAACTCCTCAAGGTGGCCTTCCTTGGCGAGCTTCTCTAGGTGAAACTTCAAGGTCCTGCACTTCTCGGTTTTGTACCCTGTTTGTGGTAGGCACAGAACCTGCTCTGGTCACGGGAGGAGGGATCACTCTGCATGGGCTGAGGCCAGCTGAAGAATGGCCTGTTCTTGATCTTGTTCATAATCTGGTGGATCGGCTCCTTGAAGACAACATTCACAGCCTGGTAGGCATCGGGAGGAGGTCTGGTCTTCCTGCTGCCCCCAGACCTGGACGCTGTAGCTTTTGCCGAGCTGGAGACCCAGGCTTGTTTCGGCTCTTCCTTCAGGAAGGGCTTCTTATCCCTCTGCTGGGGCTAGTTGCCCCTATCCTTTTGTCCCGCGCCGTGGTTTTACTGGGCCTGGATATCATCTTCCTCCTGGGCGACATAGCGCTTTATCCTAGACATCGAGGCTGGCACGGAGGATACGGGGTCTCCGGCCAGGTCTTTCTTTAGCTCGCTCCCCGGTAATAGAGCATTTCGGAAGGTGAAGACTCCACTTCATCCATAGTAACCTCAATTTGGCTGTAAACCGCCCAGAACCGTCTGGCGAACTGGGTGATGGTCTCGCCCTGCTTCATCTTCAGGGCCAGAATATCAGCATCGGTCTTGGGGACGACGCTGTAGGCTTGAGACTTCTTTAAGAAGGAGAGCTGGAGCTGTCTCCAACTCGAGATAGACTTCTCCGGGAGGGCGCAGAACCACTCCAGGGGGAGGTCGCCCAGACTGGAGGAGAAGATTTTGTAGTTGAGGTGGCCCTCGTTCCCCCAGATGGACATCCTCTGAGAGAAATGCCGTAGGTGAGCGGCTGGGTCTGAGACTCCGTCATAAGGGATGAACCGTCGGACAGAGAACTTCTTTAGCAGGGGAGTCTCCTCGATATCCCGCGTAAAGGGAGAGACCCCCAGATCGGTGGGGCCGCAAATATCTTGCTGGTCCCGCATCTCCAAGTTATGCCGAAGCGCTAACTTAATACACTTGTCGAGCCGCTCCTGCTCTTCATCCTTCTCTGGTGACAATGCTCTTGACTTCCGCTTCGAGTGCCCCTGACTGTGATGGCTATGAGCTTACCTCTCACGGCCACGACGACTTCGGCTGTTGCTAGAGCCTTCGTCATGGGCCTGGCTGCGCTTTTCGTCCAAATAGGCTCTCAAATCCTCGTGGGGGGACTGGACTACCTTGCTCTGGATGGCTCTCTTCTCGCCTTGGGGCTCGGAGGACTGCCTTAACGAGGCAGTTTGTTCTGCTCTCAGTTGCTACTGGAGCTGGCGGATTACTCTCACCTGCTTCTGGATAAGGGCGTTTTGAGCTGCGATATCCCCCCGTCATCAGGGTGTCGCGGACGGCGTGGCTTGTCGACTGTCACGGCTTTGTCTTTCCAAGGACGCTCGTGTCACCGCTCGTCCCATCGGGGAGGCATGACTTCCTCGCCCGAGGGCGAGTCCTCAACTTGCTCTTGGAAGGGAATTTCAATGAAGAGGTGCGAGCCCAGGCGCTCCTCGCTTACAGACGTGCCAAGCCCCGCTCTGGACCGCCCTTGAGGATGGGCATCCGTCGACAGGCCCGATAGCTGGATCATTGGTCTCGAAGACTCTCCGCCTTTCTTAGCTTTTGGAGGCATGGTGTTTGAGAAGGTTGGGATGATACTTCCCCACAGAGGGCGCCAATTGTAAGTGCAAAAAATAACGACTCACAAGATTAGGGATGCCTGATAGGACTTATCCAAATGAAAGAAGAAGACCAGCTGCCTCAAAGCCTGAAAAGGGAAGAGCAAACGGTCAGAGGACCCTGGCCTGAGTGGCGCAAGGCTCTCCGATGCCTAAGTCAGTGTATGAACTTGAACAAAGGAAGGAGAGGAAGAAGAGAGGCAGAGTAACAGCTCTCAAGTATGAATATTGCGTACCTTGGTTATGGAATGGGGTCCTATTTATAGAGGACTCTTGATGATATTTTGGATGATATTTTGGAGTGGGTCCCTTGATTTGATAGGGAAACTCTTATCAGCCCACAAAGTAATAAACGCAGGTCCATCTCAGCCCACAAAGCATTTATTGCCAGTCCGATCAGCCCACATTGCATTAAATACATGTCATGTTGGGCCAGATCATGTTGGACGCCTTTGGCGGTAGAGGTCCCATCGGATCCATCCTCGGGCCTTGCCCTGATTTGGTTACAGCCGCTGGATACCGCCCTCTCAGCGATCTGGCGAAGATTGTGGACGGCTGGGATGTCGCATCTGTCCCTCCGGCTCGCGCCCCTATTCTGCCACGTGTCTGATGACGTGGCAGGGTGGGGCGCGAGGGGGTTCTTCTTCATTTCGGCTCCCGTCCCGGCTCCTTTGGCCAGGGTCAAGCTCTTTAGCCGAAGTGGATCCTTGGTAGCTGAGCTCGGCGCTAGCAACCAAAGTTAGCCTGGTTTCGGTTGAGACCTTTGTCCCGGCAGCCGAGACGTGTCTGGATGGCACGTGGATGGCACGTGAGAATGCTAATTGACATCTTATAGCCGAGATTAGCATAATTCTGGTGTCTTGAAAATCTCCCCACACAGTATGGATTAGTGAATTGAGCCGAAGTTGTAGGGCGCTGCTAATGACTATAGCACAACAAATATTTGGTACAACATGTCATCTTATTAAGAGTTTATAAGAGATAAGAATTAAGGTAAAATTAGCGAAAGGTCCCTATAAGTGAATGTATCCAGCCTCCAGTCCAAAGAAAAACTTATTAAGGCCTATGGTCCACTTAGCTAGACTATTTGCAGTGAGAGGTCCCTGAACCCACATGTTTTTATTTTTCTTGACGAAATTGCCCTTTCAACCGATTTTGGCACAAATTTTGAAATTTAAAAATTCAAAATATTTAATTATCCCTCTTCTTCAATGTGGAAAGGAACTTTCTTCTCTCTGCAAATCAGTCCTATCTCTTCCAATGGCTGGACGACCCCGATCTCATTGTTCTGCCAGGAAGGATCGAAGATGCAAAAGAAGTCCAAGATCGAAGTTGCAGAGGGGAGATCGGTTTCAATCTTTGTTAGGCCACACAATCAGTTGCTGAGGAGAACGGAGGAGGGTTGTCAATTTCTACTGGGCCACGCTGGCCGGAGGGGAAGCCGAAAGGAGACGAGCAGTTGGGATCACAGCTCGAGTGTCGCGCCAAAAGAGTCTCCCATGGCCTCTCCGATGAGGAATTCAAAATTCGCGCTGCCGTCTCCGACGATGAGATTCTTGCCAAAGTCTCCCCTGTATCGTTTGAAATTATCATCGGATTCGCCGCTGCTGGCGACGCTGAGCAACAAGGCGGCACCGCTTCGCAGAGGTGGAGGGTGGAGTAGGAGGAGGAGAAAAGGGGGGGTGCTATTCACTGCTGTCATCGGGAAAAAAATGCCGTCGCCCTTCACCGGACTCATTCCGATCGTCGCTGACCGCCGTCGTCCCGCTGCTGTCGTGCCGTCGCCGGATTCTTCCGCAGCCATCCCGTCGTGCCGTGCCATCACTGGGGAGGAAGAAGACTCCCCCAGCCTGTTACAGAACCCAGGAAAAAGAAGACGATGATTTGGGTTCAGTTCTGGGTCAGTTCTAACCTGACCTGCTACGGAAGCCCAGCCCAGATCCCAGACCAGGTGGTGGCAGTTTGACTGGGTTCAACGGCCAGAATTGTTTCTGGATTTCTGGAGCCATCCGGACTCAGAATTGCATTCCATTTTTTTGTTGGATTCGTATTATCGACGAAATCTACAAGGTAGACAGAATGGATTGATGGTGACAGAGCTTAATTGCAGGATTTACTGTAAATTTATATGATTTTTGATCAAATTTATCTATTTTTGGTCAAATATATCTGAGTTTTGCTCAAATTTATCTATTTTTTGTCATATTTATCTGAGTGTTGTTCAAATTTATCTGTTTTTTGTCATATTTCTTTGCATTTTTGGTAAATTTATCTGAGTTTATTTTTTAAATTTATTTGAGTTTTTGGTAAATTTATCTGAGTTTTGTTCAAATTTATTTGTTTTCTGTCAAATTTATCCGAGTGTTGTTCAAATTTATCTGTTTTCTGTCATATTTCTTTGTGTTTTTGGTAAATTTATCTGAGTTTTCTTCAAAATTTATCTGAGTTTTTTAGTAAATTTATTTACTTTTTTTAAATCTATATGCGTTTTTTAAATTTATTTTCGTTATTTTAAATTTATTTGTATTTTTTGAAATTCTCTTTGGATATTTTGATATTTATTTGAGTCTTTTGAAATTTATTTATATTTTTTAAGATTTATTTGGATATTTTGAAACTTATTTGCATCTTTTTAAATTTATTTGCATTATTTGAAATTTATTTGTATTTTCTGAAATTTATTTGGATATTTTGAAACTTATTTGCATATTTTTAAATTTATTTGCGTTATTTGATTATATATTGCTTTTTTTAACTTATTGCATTTTTTGAAATTATTTCATTTTTTAAAATTTATTTTCCTTTTTTTGAAATTTATTTGTTTGTTTTTAGAATTTATTTAAAAATCTGAGGATTCCATTAGTCGTGGGCAATTAAATGTTAGTTGGCCATTATTAATGGGATATTCCACCAATCATGGGTTATGATATAAAGAAAGGGTAAACTAGACATTTCAGGTGTGAGAAAATGTGAGAGGGACCTTTGGCTCTATGACTTTTTTTTGTGTGGATCTAAGGCCATAAAGTGTAATGTTCAGGGACCTGTCGCCGAATGCCCCAAAAATTAATTATAACCTCAGTAAAATAAAAAAAAGTAAATCGGATATAGAGGCCAGACATTTCCAACTTTTGAGATGATGATAAAGATGAAGATGATGATTCTCTGTCCCCTGTGGATGGATGAGGGGAGAGAGAGAGAAAGAAGCTTTCGATATGAGATTACGTTTAGCAGGCGAACAGGATAAAAAAAAGGTCCGATCCATTAATGTACATCTAGCTTCTCGAGTCCATCAGTGGGGCAAGTATGTGGAAATCCGAATTGTTGAAACAAAATAGGCGTCCCTTCATAATGGCCCAGTGATAATTTTGCTATAATAGATGATAGATCCACCGTTTGATTGATCAGTTTAATGATAGGCAATTTTTATATTATAGTCTTGTACCCGTTTGGCAATTTACTAAGTTAGTAAAAGTAATATAAAGTCTTTATTTTTCAGACAAGGCTTCACATTAAAAATACACATTTCCAAAATTTCCTCATTTAAAAAAAAAACCTGTAAAAAAGCAACCTCATTTCTCCACTAAGTTAAGAAAAACACCCATTTTTTGCACAAAAAGTAAAAAAAAGATTCCCTACAAAACTACTAAAGACAGAATACGATCATAACCTTTCTAATATTTTATTCCCTCTTAATTTGATGCTTTACGCCTATTTTATTTTAGTAGAAAATTGCCAAACTATTTTTTTCCCATTACAAGAGATGGAATTAGGGGGCTGACTTTGGAAACAATGTCAAGCCAAATTGGGCTTTTTGTGAATGGTATGCTAGGGCTTAACTGGGCTTTTTATGAGTTGTATTGGCTATTTAGAATTATTTGGCAGCCCATTCTATGTTTCTTAGTTGAAGGTCGTTGATGCCCTTAAAATGTTTAGGTAATTGAACCAGCTTGTGTTGGCCCCTTTCTATGTTTATTGCACATGCACACCTATCTTAGAAAATATTCAGGTCCACCCTGTGAAAACCTCTTATTAAAAATATCCAGGTCTTGTTTGAATTTTGAGTCATCCTGGTCTTGCCCATTCTAGATAATTGAAGGACCAGGTCAACAATAGTATTGATTAAGGCCCATTAATCATGCAATTTGTATGTTAATCTTTCTTTAATGAGGTCCAGTATTAAAAATCATTGATAGAAGTATTTATCTTTTGGGCTTACCGTGAATCCATTCCAAGCACAGTTTTGTTTGACAAGACAAAGTAATTTTATTTTCTTTTTTCGTATTTAGACCTTTCCATGCTTCACTTGAGGCCCAAGTGTGGTTTCATTTGCAATCCCGATAAGCTTTTCATATGGTCAAGATATATTCTAAGATGTTGCTAGGGCCCTCTTTGTTAGTTTATATGGTCTCAATCCATTAGATGATGTAATAAATTGATTAATTTCTTTATTTATCAATACAATTATGCTTCCTTTCATGAGATGAATGGTGTATTATTACTTACTTGCACATAACCAATATGGATGACATGATGGTTTATGAGATGAACCGGAGTCCACAAGTATACTAGATGTAATACATGTGTATGGATGAGATCCACATACAGGAGACATGTGTCGCAAATCTTATACTTAAATATCTTCACAACCAGTGATTGATGGACTCGCTTCTTTTGCGCACTCACGACGGTACTGGGTCAGCGGACGTGAGAGTCCGTCGGGTCCAACCATTTCGCGACTAGAGGCGGGTCAAGCGAGCATCAACATTTTTTTGTACGGGTATGCCAGATTTTCTACTCTACTTGGAATTGCAAGTGGTGGTCCGGAGATCCACCTTCACAAGTAGAAAAGGAAATCCACTTTTTTTCTAATCTTCATTGCACATATATTTAATAAAAGAGACATGGTTTTGATTGCCGTAAAAGGAAATTTCATTTTTTTTGCCGTAAAAGGCGATTTTTTATCGTGAAAGGTGATGTTTATTGTAAAAGGCGGTTTTTGCCGTGAAAGGTGATTTACAATTCTTATCAATAGTGGAAGACAAGAGTTTTGATTTTTTTTATGTCTCTTTAAACAATACAAAATACAATGAAAAGCAAGAAAAGAGGATCTAACTTCTCAGGAGATTGTGCAGACTTGTTCAGATTGACGGTCGCAAGTCGTGTGTGGACTTCGCCATCATCCATGCAGATGAGAACAGATGATGCTCTTGATTCACTTGACTCGGCTTAAACCTCATATTTTTATAGGACAAAGACCAAGAGGAGGTCCTATGTCCAATAAAAAGCTAAGTAGACGAGCTGAAAAGCCACGTCTAAGCCATGGAGATAGAAGGAGAAGGCCTTGGGGGGGGGGGGGGGGTGCCACTCAAGGGACTTTTATCACCTTGGAGTGGCAGTCGATGCAGGACTTCTTCAACAAAGGAGAGTTTGTTAGAGTCTCGGTGGCAGAGCTTTCTCTTTTGTATTTTCTAGATTCCATGCTTGGATTTCTGAATCTTTTTCCTTTGGAATGACCTCCTTTTATAAGCCTTTAGTAGCCATTTAGGAGGGTTTATGAGCCTTAAATGCGTTGAATGCATTAACGCTCCATGATGGGAGGAGTTACAAGTTTTTAATTTATTTATTTTGTAACTCCTTTTTTTTTCTTTTGATTGGTCGATGGAGAATTAAGGGCTTTTAATTGCCTTTAATCTCCATGATGGGAGGAGTTTCATGGTTTTAATGCCATGATTGCTTTGACTTTTAACTCCCATTTGCTCGTTTCTTCTGATTAGGCCGTCTGAAATAATGAGTTAATGACCGCATTAAGTTGCCATAAAACGGGTCAATTAACTGTATTAAGTGGTCGCCGGGGCAGTTGAAGAGTCGTGGGCCGTGCCGCGCCTTTTGGAATTCTTATTGCGATGATCGCCGATGGATCTTCATGCTGATCGTTGACAGATGACCATGCAACTTCAGACATTGATTGCTACCAGTGGGCCAATGCCACCTGTCCTGTTGATTTCTTGATCGATCGGGCAGAAAGTGTGCTTTCTTGGTCGACCAGTTGTGATTTCAAAGCGATCAATGATGATTTGATGCTCTTGAAGACGGACCCGTGATGTTGACGAAGATCGACGATTTTCGTGCCTCAAAAGTCAGAATTTTGGAAAACCACAGGGGCCGGACACTCAAAATTCAAAAAGGGACTGAAAAATGGTCATTCGGCCAAAATCCGGCGACCCGGATTTCCAGGGTCACCGGCGACCATGGGGATTTTTCCCCATTTGGTTGCTAATTTTCGGCCGTCTTTTCGGTTTTTTCGATTATTTTTTCTCCAGTATTTTTCCTGACATTTTTGTACATATTTTGGCCTGATTTCCCTGTAGAAAACTTGACGAGAAGCTTTGCGTATCAGAGTGCAATGTTTCTGATTTTTTGGGAAAGTCGAAGACTTTGTCGCGTAGAGTTGTCGATTTACCGTCAGAAGCCAAAATTGGGTCAAACGATATCGGAATGACCTGAAGTTTGAGGTGAAGCCTGCTGAGCAATAAATAAGACCAACCATAGGCTTTTGTTTGAGTTTTGAAGCCGTGTGGGGTCCTGTCACCGATAGACTTGATTCTGTCGCGAGGAAGATGCCACGCTTTGATGTACAGTCAACCGATGTCCGATTGACCTGAAATCTTACAGGGAGCCTTTTGGAGGCATTTTGAGATGATCCATTGGCTCCGATTTGGAAACCATGGTCCCAGGGAGTTTCGCCGCAGGGAGGCCTGATTTGGCTTCGAGAGTTAAAGTCTGGTCAAATGTTGTCGAAATGACCTGAAACTTGACATGTAGCCCTTTGCAAGCATTTTGAAGTCACTCATGTGCTCTGTTTGATGAGTGATGGCCTCGGTGGTTCTCACCACTGAGAGGCTTGATTTTGTTGTTCGACGGTTGATGCTGGGTCAAACGTTGTCGATTTGACCTGAAACTTGACATAGGAGAGCCTTTTGCAGGTATTTTGATACCATCCACAGGTTCTGATCGTATATCTGATGTCTTCGACGCTGTCGCCGCCGGGAGCTCTTGTTCAACTGCTGGAAGAGTGAAGTTAGGCCAAATAATGTTGAAATGGCATGAAACTTCTTGTGTACTCTTTTTTTGGATGTTTTGAAGGATTTTGCAGTTTTTGTTTGATTCTGGCAATATTTGATTTTTAAAGTAGCATTGCCTGTTTGTGGTAGGCTGCGGCTTTATGTAGATTCTTGATGTTAAAGAGGCCAAGTGACATTTTTGGTGTCAACAAATGCCCCCTCGAGGTACAGTGATGAGTTGCATAACTTTTATTGTTGATGTGCCTTGAAGAGAACTTTAAAGGAGAGCTTCTGACTTGACCAAGAGTCTTGAGCAATTTTCTTCTGGTAGAGTAGCCTTTTGAGTTTCCTGGGGAATTTTATGGTTGTGAAAGGGATCACGTACCATCTCAAGGCAAAGTTTTGAAAATGACATGAGAGATTTGGATTTGAGTTTTTGGATTTTCTTTTCGACCTTGTGACACAAGCTGTATGTGGTAGGATAGGGGGTCAGGTTTGGTTTTTTGGTTTTGACCTTGTGACCCAACAAGCTGTATGTGACAGGTTGGGGGGTCAGGATTTGAGGTTTGACCTTGTGATCTAACAAGCTGTATGTGGCAAGTTAGGGTGTCGGTTTTGATTTTTGACCTTGCGACCTAACAAGCTGTATGTGGCAAGTTAGGGGGTCAGGCTTTGGATTTTGATTTTTGGCCTTATGACCTAACAAGCTGTATGTGGCAGGTTAGGGGACCAGGTTTTGGTTTTTGGTTTTGGCATTGTGACCTAACAAGCTGTATGTGGCAAGTTAGGGGACCGGGATTTGGGTTTTTTTTGTAAAATGTCAATTTCAAGATTTTGGCTTAATTTGGTTCATGAGGTTAGATGGTTTGGATTTTTGGAAACTCATGAGGCTTGGACTTTTTTTGTATGGTCCAATCAACTCAAAAGAGGCATGGAACCTTTTTGTATGCTCTTGGTAAGAGGGATTTTTCTTTGACTAAATGCCTCTTTTAGTGCCTAGGTGATCAAACTTGGCTCATGTGGGCTAACTCATGGGACCTTAAGCTTTTAACACGGCTTAGATCTCATGTGGTGTCATTTTGTAGAGAATATCTAAATATATCTCCTTTGGATAAAGAATATCTAAAAAATATCCTTTACTTGGAGAATCTCTCATGTTCCCTTTATTTTGGAAGAGAATTTCTCAAGACATCCTTCATGGGGATAGAATATCTCAAATCTCCTCTCTTTTGGGAGAAAATCTCTCTAGCCCCTTTCTTTTGGGAGAGAATTTCTCAAAGGATCTTTGTTTTGGGAAGGTTGCTAATTTGTAGAACTTACCTCCTTTTGTTTCTCCTTGTTTTCTCCTTTGTCTTGCTCTCTTCTGTAAAAGGAAAGGGAGAATGTTAGTTTATATGGACTCAATCCAGTAGATGATATAATAAATTGATTAATTTATTTATTTATCAATATTTTCATGCTTTCCTTTCATGAGATGAACGATGTTTTATTATATACTTGTACATAACCAATACGAATGACATGATGGTTCATGAGATGAACCGGAGTCCATAAGTATACTAGATGTAATACATGTTATTGATGAGATCCACATACAGGAGACATGTATAACAAATCTTATACTTGAATATCTTCACGACTAGTGATGAGACTGGACATCTCATCTGACAAGGTTGCAGTACTTTGATTACTATGAGATAGTGTGATTTGTCTCGATCATCAGAATGGAATATTCTGGATCATAGTGCTGGTACATTGGATGTATTGAAGGACCATGAGAAACACCTTATGAACACTGTCTTTATTTTAAGATCTGCTCTCATAATTCCCTAGCAATCGACTCTCAATTCTGAGACATTAATGAACTCAAGTTTCTATCTATTCATTTGCTTTGAGTCACCAATGAGTGAGGCCAATTGTAGGTCAACACCTCGGTGGTTTGGGTACGTAGTAGTAGAGCCGTGGGAACATTCAATGGTCAAGATGGAATCTATCTTTAATATCCCCTTGTGCCAATTAATGGATTTATCATTGGTAAGTGTACACCCATTCCGATTAAGAGTTAATTGGAAAGGTACCATGATCATTATAATTAATTGAGGCTCAAGATGTGGATCTAGTTTGGAAGACAGGTCCAATTGATCCATGGATATAGATGGAGGGGCCTACTTATGGTCATTGGGAAGTTTAGGGTCTTCTATGTAATTTATTCCTAAGACTATAGTTCAATTGCATTTATATAGTGGAGTTATTTGCAATTAACTGTAGGCCCAGCTTGCACATGAGATGTGGGGTCGTGTGTCCCAATTGGAGTTAGCTTTCTAAGGAATCCCTAGTGGTCCCCACGCTAGCCCAAGTTATTAGAAAGATACTAATTCTAGCAGAACTCTAAAAGGAAAGTTACCATTTCTTTTACTATTTCTATTTGAAGTGAGACTTCTAATAGTGGTAATAGTAAGTTACTAATTATTAATGGAAGTAAGACTTTTATTTTAATTAGAAAGTTACTAATCCTATTTGAAGTGAGACTTCTAATTATGATATAGTAAGTTGCCAATTCTTAATTGAAGTGAGACTACTATTTTAATTGGTAAAGAAAAGGTTGCATTAATTGTAATAAATAGAGGAGAACGTAGGGAGTGGACGTCCAATACATTATCCCACTTTGGGATTCACACCCTCCACCCCTTTGTGTAAGAGTTGCACATGCATCTTCTCCCCTTCCTCTTCTAGTTCTCCTTCTAGTTCCTCCTCAGAGAGTTTCTAGTTACTTTCTCTTGAAGATCCCACCCATCCTCTTGAGAAAAGAGAATTTGATACGGGTCATAGCGTGGAAGATCAAGAGGTCTTAGAGATTTTAATTTGATTCATGAAAGAGTTTCATCATCAAAGAAAGATGCAACTTCTCCATTAGAGCACAACCGAGCTCCAAAGGTATAATCTACTTCTTTGCATGTTGTAGATTTTTATGGTAGCTTGTATGTTGCTGTTCTATCTTCTTGATAGGTTTATTTATTGATCATGGTGGCTGAGATTGAGGACATGGTTCCTGGATTGAGTTTTGTAGCCTTTTGGATAGTTGATCACTGCATCAAGTTGATCAAAATTTTTTGAAACCTATCCTAGAGGCCCACCTATTTCCAATAGTTTTCTCCTTTGGCTTACTTTCTTCTATAAAGGCAAAGGGAGAATGAATCTCTTGCTCTTATTGCTTTTTTTTACAAAAATCTCAAGAGTGCTTCAAGACCAAGAGCTCTTATTCTTCAAGGATTTTTAAGCTTTTTATTCTTCTTCTCCATCAATGGCTTCAAGTAAGTCTTCTTTTTCAAGAAAACTTCATGTAGAAGTAGGATGATAAAAAAAAAGTTATTTCTATTTTTTTCCATAATTTTTTTTCTTTTTTTTTCAACGTGTCTGTTTTTTTTTCACACATTTTTTTAACGTGTTTCTTTTTATTTTGTACGTTTTCTTTTCTCTGTTTTTTTTTTGTGTGGCTGTACGGACAGATTCGTACGACCACGTGGCAGTGGGCCACGACCTGTGGGCCAGTCCCCTTTTTTTTCTTTCTGTTTTCTCTTCCCCACTTTTTTTGGATGGTTTCTCCGTTTTTTTTTTTTTTGCTCACCATGATAATGAGGTTTATGCAAATCATGATGTTCATGCATTTTTTTTGATGCATCAAATAAAAGGCTAGGATTTCTAGGTCAAGCCAACATGAGTTTTGGCTTAGACAAAGTTTGATTGGTTTTGACCAAGTTGGGTTCGAATTGGTCAAACTTTTGTCAAAGGTTTTCTAGCACCTTATGCATGACAATTTACTTTCTATGTATGATATTTATAAATTGAATTGAGAGCATGATATGATAGCACATACCTGGAAATCTTTGTAAGATTTTTGGAGTTTTGAGCTCGCAGCAATGTTGAGCCCTTCCCAATTTTGCAGAGATTTGAGAGGCTTTGCAAGTTTGGTATTTGGAGCTCGCAGTAATGTTGAGCCCATCTTCAAGCTTCCTATTTCTTTCGGGGTGTTTGTCTTTTCTTCAGAATTGCCCCGGAACCATACCAAAATTTCACCAGATTTTTTTTAAAGAAATTCCGTCATTTTGATGATAGATCTTTTTCAATTTTCCAACATTTGCAGGTGGTTCCTCCAGAACGAACAAGGGCAAGGAGCCTGTTAGCAGTGTACCCCGCCGATCTGCTAGATCTTCCAATGCGGCCGTTCAGTAGGCATGGGAGAAGGTCCTGTATGTGGAGAGAAACTTAGAAGAGTGTGACTCCCTCAACAAAGATGAGATGAGGCAGCAATTGATCGCTCTCAAGGGTGAGGAGTTCTATAAGATCATGGTAAGCAATCGCCCTTGGGTCATGGACGATCAGAGCATTGTGCCCAAGCCTACCTGTAGACACCTGATTTGGCCCCCTATGATAGCCTTAAACACCTGTCATATATAGCGGTGCCCCAATTCACCCATAATTGAATGATTAATGGCATAATTCAGATTAATTAATGACAATGAAGATGCTTGCTGATAGTTTTAGACTTAGTTCAACGACTTCTAGAAATTCGTGGGAAGAAAGCCGAATCGCGTTGAGATCTCGAGTCCAACTCACCTTTCACACAGGGAGCGGACTACTACACTAACTCTACATATTCCAGACCACCTAAGACATGCTTAGGCCAGTTCTTACAAAGATTATACTTCGGTTGCCTAAATGCCACCCCATTACCCTAAGTTAGGAAGCCAGATCCATTGATCCAAGAATTCCCCTTTTTTCCAAGCCCCTAATCATTAGGACAATTGGACCCTTTGATTCTTCACTTCAAGAGCTTTCCGACGGTATGTAGAAGGTCCAAATCCGATAAGCGGATCAAAAGTTATGAGTTTTCGAAGTTTGCCTTAGAAAGAGTGATAGAAATCCATCTAGGCACCACCCAAGTGGCGCCCACCCTACTCCATTGCATCTAGGCGCCCCAGGCTGGGCTCCCACACTAGCCGTGACCACCTAGGCACCCCATGTGTGGCGCCCACCCTCCAAAATCATTAGTTTGGCCTAAAACGGACCAGAACCACTCAACGTAGGGACCAAACTCCGAAAATGAATAGACTCCATCTAGGCACCACCCAAGTGGAGCCCACACTCTTTATTCCATTTAAACGCCCCATGGTGGGCGCCCACACTCCTCACTCCACCTAGGCACCACATGTGTGGCGCCCACCCTCCTATTCCACAAATTTAACTTAGGGCAGCCCGCGACCCCTCCAAGCCAAGACCCACACTTCATTCCATCTAGGCACCACCCTTGTGGTGCCCACACTCTCTAGTCCACATAGGCACCACGTGGTGGGCGCCTACCATGTGCAGTCCACCTGGGCACCACCCTTGTGGCGTCCAGTCAATTAAATGCTAGTGTAGGTCCCTCAACTGAAGATCTATCCGTTCTATCCCTACTCTAGATCGGACCAAACTCTGAGAATGATCCGAATCACGTAGACTCCACCCCATGGGCGCCTTCCATGAACCAGTCCACATAGGCACCAGCCCTGTGGCGCCCACCCTATGCAGTCACCTGGGCACCACCCCATGGGCGCCCAGCCTATTTTCCAAACCCTAATTTATCACAAAACACTTAAGCCGCCTTGGGATGCGTGGAACCTTCTAAACACACGAACTAATGAAGCCCTAACCCTCTAAACTCATCCCAAACCTCTATTTAAGGATCTCTTAACCTCATTTAGAAGGGAGCTACCCTAAAAAGAGAGAAATATAGAGAATAAGCAAGAGGAGAAAGGTAGCCACCATTAGAGAAGAGAGCTTCAGATCTAGAGAAGTAGAAAGGGAATTAGAGGAGGAGACTTCCATATCTTCAACTAGAGCTATGGTTCTTCGCAAAAGCTTCATTCTAGGAACTTAAGAAACGCATCATATACCGGTATTCCTAGATCTTCCTCTTCTTTTATTGCATTTTATCATCATCTTTGTTTAGAAACATGCTTAGGATCATTTAGGCATCATGGATCTATATTAGTTCTTGATAAAAATGGTATCAGCATCTCATCACATTAATAATATGTTTAGATTCACACTAGTGGTGTAGATCTGCATTGATTTCGTAGTTCTAATTGCTTAACTAGGTTAGATCTTGTATTTATAGCATCATTATCATCATTTAGATTGAAAAGATTGTCAAAAGCCCCCGACAGAAAGGCTGGGCGCCACCCCCTAGGCGCCTACCCTCTCCGGACTGTCTGGGCGCCACCCTTTAGGCGCCTACCCTGTTGAGACAGGGTTTGGGTATTAGATCTCCACCTGTTGCATTGTTTTCTCGCAGATTTGTTAATTACATCATTAGTAGTTCATATTAGGACATTCATATCATTTGCTGAATATCGGAAACTGTGCCGAGAAATTCTAAGACTGTTGTGCATTCGTTGTGTTTTGTTGGAAATCCTGACTGAACAGGGTAGGCACCACAGGTGTGGCGCCCAGGTGGACTGTTCCACCTTTGTGCACAATTTTCGATCTTTTGCATTTAGTGCATTTAGAAATTGCATCACAATTATATGTTTTCTAGTTTGATATGTTCTGAGCTTAATCATCATTTCTATCACATCTCACATCATATTATTTGAATCATAAAGTCATAAAACCCAAAAAAAAAATCATAAAATATAAAACTACTTCTTCTATTTCCTTATTCTCTAGTAAATTAGAGGAGAAACCAAAAACAAATTTAAAAAATACAAAGAAAATTAAAAAATAGTAGGTAGATAGTCTAGGTAATCAAATATCGTGCCTAAGTAGGATAAACCCTAAGATTAGCTAAAATATCATAATTAATTAACTTAAGAATTACCAAGTCATTAAGAACCCTAAAATTAACCATCTTAATTAATTTGAACTGAAATTGGATTAAGGAATCACTAAGATTGTTTAGGGAACCGCTTCACCTCCTTTGAGCCTAGCTTGCTTATTCACTAAAAGTCCCTAATTGAGGATTCAACATAATTAATTAAGGCTCTAATCTCATACCAATTAATACAGCAAACACCCTTAAGCCAAAAGATCTTGAGACCTTAATTTTTTTGGATTAAAATAATAAGAACATAAAAAAAAACCTAAAACTTGTTGCCAGATCCGTCTGGGCGCCACCCCCTGGGTGCCCTGTTGCCAAATCCACTTGGGCACCACTCCCTGGGCGCCCAGCCTATTCATTCCCTAAGAAGCCCCACTTGAAATTTAACCTAATTAATTAAGACTTTAACCAACCCCAATTAATACATTAAAATACTTTTGGCTTGAAAGACCTGAAATCTTAATCAACTTAGACTCGAATTCACCTTAAAAATAACTAAGAATCAACAAATATTCACCTGGGCGCCACCCCTTGGGTGCTCTGCCTGCCAAGTCCACCTGGGCGCCACCCCCGGGGTGCCCTGCCTGTCAAGTCCATCTGGGCACTACCCTCTGGGCGCCCATCCTATCCTATCACTAAGACACCCCAATTGAAACAAAACTTGAACCAACACATAATAAAACTTTGTTAACTTAACAGACTTGAAAACTTAATCAATCTAAACTTGAATTAATCTAAAACGAACACACAACACAAAATCAAGATAGACATCCACCTGGGCACCACTCCTTGGGCGCCCAGCCTTCCAATCCACTTAGGCACCACTCCCCTAGCGCCGATCCTATCCCTTCACTAAGAAATTCCTAATTAAAACTTCTAATTAAACCAACCCGAATTAACACATTAAAACACTTTTAGACTTTTGAAACCTGAGACCCTAATCAATTCAACCTCGAATTAATTTAACGAACATCGAACCAACTCAAACTACAAGGCAGTCACCTGGGCACCGCCCCCTGGGCGCCCAGCCTGTCAATCCACTTAGGCACCACCCTCTGGGCGCCTAGCCTTCCAAGTCCACCTGGGCACCACCCCCTGGGCGCCCACACTGTGAACTCCACTTATCAAACTTAATTTATTGAAACCTAATTCCTTCCCAACCAAATACAAAGTGACACCCTTCATCAAAATACATCAACTTCCATAAAAATCCAACTTCGAATCAACCTAGAACATCAAAACCAACCCAAACCCCAAGACAGTCACCTGGGCACCACTCCTTGGGCGCCCAGCCTGTCAATCCACTTAGGCACCAACCCCTAGGCGCCTAGCCTGTCAATCCACCTGGGCACCACCCTCTGGGCGCCCAGCCTGTGAACTCCACCTAGACACCATCCCTTGGGCGTACCCTACCCATTCCTTAGGAAACCATTAAACCTAATTAATTGAGACCCAATTCATCCCCAACTGAACAAGAATAAACACTCTCTATCAAATACACAGTCTTTAAATCAATTCAAACCTGAGTTGACCAAAGAATCACAAAACCTAACCAAACCATAAAACACATCCATCTGGGCGCCACCCCCTGGATGCCCATCTTGCCAAGTCCACCTGGGCACCACATCCTGGGCGCCCAGCCTACTCTTTTTCATAAAAGCCCCAAATTCACAACTTAACTTAATTAATTAAAACCTCAAACCAATCATAATCAACATCAGAAAACACTTTTAAACATAAAACACTGAAACCTTAATCGATTCAGACTTAATACCCAAAACCCTCTGGAACCGACCAAACCATAAAGATTCCGCTTAGGCACCATTCCCGGGGTGCATGTCCTATCAATCCACCTGGGCACCATTCCTTGGGCACCCAGCTTTTTAATCCACTCTGGCACCATTCCCTGGGCGCCTATCCTATCAATCCACCTAGGCACCACCCTCTGGGCGCCCAGCCTATACTTTAACCCTACCCAACCAACTCAACTAAAAACCAATAATTAAACACCCTACAACTTAAACTAATTAAGACCAGAACCTAAATCAATCCCCGGACCCGAGGACCAGTAAGTAACTCCCATCCAAAATAGTTGTAAACCACAGGCAGTCCATCTAGGCACCACTCCTTGGGCGCCCATCCTGCCAGATCCACCTGGGCACCACTCCCTGGGCACCTATCCTTCCATTTCACCTGGGCGCCACCCATTTGGTGCCTATCCTTCCACTTGAACTAAAACACGAATTCTTGATTTTGTTTCAAAATTCGGACTCGCATCACTTTGACATTAGAACATCAGAGACATTAAAACAGTTCTCAGACTAAAAAATAGCCCTTAAAACCCCCGGAATTCCGAAAAGAGATCGAAAAGTCTGAAAAGCATAAATTGTCAGGATAGGCTCCACCCCCTGGGCGCCTACCCTGTTTTAATCTTGAATTGTGATTTTCGACTACTTTTTTTTGGAATTCTGATTTCAATTGAAAATAACAGAACTTTAAAATATAGAATAAACACGTTAGTTAGAACCCTAAAACTTCCCTAAACCACTCTCAATCAAAACCACAACTCAAAACAAATCAAATCAATTAAAATCTTACCCAACAAACTGCTTAGGCGTGGGAATAATCGAATTTAGGCTATTTACACCCTAGGATTAAATTGGATGGTAGCTTAGAGCATTAGACTTCACCCCATTACCCCTCCTATTCCGTTAGGGAATCGGGAAAGCTGATGTGGGCGGTCTAGGACCTTAGGTTAGGGTTAATCCGATGATCAGTAATAAAGCATTAATCACGTAAACCCAAGTGAATCCCCTAGTTAGGCCCTTCTAGCCCCATATAAGAAATCCATAAAAACTATAAAACCAACAAAAATAAACCCAAAAAGATTTTCCCTTTATTTCTTCCTCCACCTCAGGTGCCAGATATTTAATCGAACTTAACGATAAAAGGAAATGAAGAACTGACTTCTAAAATTGAATGAATGAAAATGATGAGACGAGATGAGTGATTTCACACACACTTTTTACTTCGGCCCATCGGCCACCCTTAAACAATCACGGCCCATCGGCCACCCTTAAACAAACACTGGCCCATTGGCCACCTCTAATTAATTATGGCCCATCGACCTTTCTTTTTTATTACTCGTGTATCGCACACGAAAAACACAGTAATCACAAGTCAAAATCTCATTTGCATAATCATTTTGGTTTGAAAAGTCAGCCTTTAAACCTTATTTTGCTAAGGGATCTGAAAGGGGTACCCAGGAACGGGGTCAATCCTCTTCTTAAATATTTGGCACCTCCCCCCCATTTTTTTTAGTTACTTTATTTTACTTGGATATACTATGATTATGCTGTGTGAGGATTAACCCTTTATTTTGGACTTTAACTCTTGACCCTGAATCGACCCTATATTAAACAGACCCAAAGAGACCCAAATTAATGTGACAGGACAACCATCGTGTGTTGCCTGCAGCACATTAGATGAGAGGAAGAACCCACCCACTTATTTTCTCCCCATATTTCTTCGGCTTTCGTTGAAGAACGGTGTTACGGCCGTATCCGTAGCTGGCGATCGTGATCTATTGATTTTGAGGGTAGTCGGAATCCTCATTTTCGATGTAAAATTTAAAAAGCATATATAGATGAATGAAGATTTCCCCACGTAAAATGCCCCTTTCTTTCTTTATTTGGGGGGGGTTGAAATTCACATCCGATAGCCTGGCGATCGTGATGGGACCACTTTTGTTTTCCTGTCACTTATTTGGGTCTTTCTGGGGTTTTATTTTAGGACACGAGCATCCAATCAATGATCAGATGCCAATGTCCCATTCAGTTTAGGGTTGTTATGAGTCTAGTCCGGAATTAAACCTAAGGTTCGAATGCACCGTCCACTAAGCTTTCCCCCATTACATCATAAGAAACAAACTTCCACCAACACTCACTACAAAACAACATAAAACGTGCTATTCTCATCCCCTTTTTCTCTCTATTCTCATCTAAATACTTATTCACAAATGGAGGGTTACACGTTCGGGATGCCCGACTTTCAACCCCTCTAACCCCCACTATTGCTCCGCACCACTAGCGGGTCACACCAAGCCCCCCAGAGTATAGAATCCTCTAGAGTATTAGATGGATCCTCAGTAACATCAAGCCATGACCCACAACAGATGAGACGATCCCTCTTCGAAGGAGGCCCCCTGCCAGTCAATACCATTACAATGGGAAGGAATCAGTCTAACGCATCCACCCCATCTCATTCATCAGGGGAGAATCAACTCTCCTCGCATTCGGGGGTAACTTACACAGACTTAGTCAGTCCTACCGGCCAGGTTATGAGGTATAGGGTCCACAATAATGATTTGTCGAGAGATTACTCTCTTCGCGCGAATGATCCTGTCGTTTCGCAGGTTACACCCTATTCTTCCCTGATTAGTCAAACCGAGCCGATTACATCTTTTATCCCACAGTACGGGATGCCTACGGATGCGCCTATCACCACGCCAGTTAGAGTCGTTGCACCATCCCGGACTCTCGCGACAAACGAGAATCCATATCATCAGACAAGTCATGGTCCAGTATGTTGGAAATAGGGTGGGCCTCTAGGATAGGTTTCAAAAACTTTTGATCCACTTGATGCAGGGATCAACTATCCAGAAGGCCATAAAACCCAATCCAATATCCATGTCCTCAATCTCAGCCATCATGATCAGTAAAACAATCTATCTAGAAGATAGAAACAACAATTAATAAATCTACAACATGCAAGGAAGTAGATTATACCTTTGGAGCTCGGTTGTGCTCTAATGGAGAAGTTTCATCTTTCTTTGATGATGGAATGCTTTCATTAATCAAATAGGAATCTCCAAGACCTCTTGATCTTCCACGCTATGACCCGTATCAGATTCTTCTTTTCTCAAGAAGATGGTGGGATCTCCAAGAGAAAACTGCTAGGAACTCAAAGGATGAACTAGAATGAGAACTAGAAGAGGGAGGAGGAGAAGGGCATGTACAACTCTTGCACATAAAGGTGTTGGGCGTGAATCCCAATGCTAGGATAATGCCTGGACATCCATCCCTTAGGTTCTCCTCTATTTATAGCTTCTCAAGCCAACCTCTTCTTTTACTAATTGAAATAGAAGTCTTACTTCAATTAAGAATTAGTAACATAGAAGTCTTACTTCAATTAAGAATTAGTAACTGACTCTTTTCTAATTTAAATAGAAATCTCACTTCTATTATAATTAGTAACTTACCATATCATAATTAGAAGTCTCACTTCAAATATGATTAGCAACTTTCTAATTTCTTTCTAATTAAAAAAGAAGTCTCACTTCTACTAAAATTAGTAAGTCTACTATTACCACTATTAGAAGTCTTACTTCAAATAAAAATAGTAACTTTCCTTTTAGAGTTCAACTAGAATTAGATACTTTCTAATAATTGGGCTAGCGTGGGGACCACTAGGGATTCCTTAGAAAGCTGGCTCCAACTGGGACACGCGACCCCACATCTCATGTGTAATCCGAGCCCATAGTTAATTACAAATAACTCCACTATATAAATGCAATTGAACTCCAGTCTTAGGAATATTACATAGAAGACCCTAAACTTCCACATTACCACAAGTAGGCCCCTCTATCAATATCCATGGATCAATTGGACTTGTCTTCCAAACTAGATCCATATCTTATTATCCTTGAGCCCCAATTAATTATAATGATCAATGGTACCTTTTAAATTAACTCTTAATCGGAATGGGTGCGCACTTACCAATGATAAATCCATTAATTGGCACAAGGGGATACTAGAGATAGATTCCATCTTGACCATTGAATGTTCCTACAGCTCTACTACCACGTACCCAAATCACCGAGGTGTTGACCTACAATTGGCCTCACTCATTGGTGACTCAAGGCAAATGAATAGATAGAAACTTGCGTTCAATAATGTCTCAGGATTGAGAGCCTATTGCTAGGGAATTATGAGAGCAGACCTTAAAATAAAGATAGTGTTTATAAGGTGCTTCTCATGGCTCTTCAATACATCCAATGTACCAGCACTATGATCCAGAATCTTACATTCTGATGATCGAGACAAATCACACTATCTCATAGTGATCAAAGTGCTGCAACCTTGTCAGTATGAGATGTCCAGTCTCATCACTGGTTGTGAAGATATTTAAGTATAAGATTTGTCACACATGTTTCCCGTATGTGGATCTCATCCATACACATGTGTTACATCTAATATACTTGTGGACTCCGGTTCATCTCATGAACCATCATGTCATTCGTATTGGTTATGTGCAAGTATATAATAAATCACCATTCATCTCATGAAAGGAAAGCATAAATATACTGATAGATAAAGAAATTAATCAATTTATTATTTCATCAACTGGATTGAGTCCATAAAACTAACACCAGTAAACACGGGTCAGTTGGAGATGCCCAACACCTCATACCATAATCCCTTGACCCATATGGGAACGCCAGATGTCTACCAACAACATGAGGTAAACTGACCCCAATTCCAGGTGATGACTCCTTCGCCAATCAATCAAGCGCGTTATAATCCTTTGACGGCTAGCACTGATATATTATACCCCCAGCCGATTCAATATGAGAGGACCCCTCCTATATATCAAAATCAGATAGCCCCGATCTACCAAATGCCTAACTCAGACCCGAGTCCCCCAGTCCAGAACGCGCAGGTTGTCAATCCCATAGGCAATAGAAATCCTTATCAAACATATCAAGCGAACGAACCGCGCTATTAGCAGGCGTATCAGCCACCCGCTTTAAGTCCAATGGTTGACCCATACAAAGGACAGCCGGTCACTCACGGAGGAACTCAGTTGAGCCAAGGCTATAAACCTATCCCACAATCACATTTCCAGGACCAGTTCCAAGAGCCAGCTTACGCCCCTGTTCCACTAGAATCATTAATGGGGGATGCATTAACTTGGTACACGTTTGTGTCTTCCCACGAGATTAATACCTTCGAGGATGTAGTAGAGAAATTTCTAGCACGATATCAGCACCTAACTAAAAAGAAACCCCTATGGCATGACTTAGCGAACCTCAAACAAAAGAACAATGAGGATTATGAGGAATTCACGGTGAGGTGGCAAAATCAATTTGCACAATCAAACTGCAACATGCAAGAAGAAGAACAAGTGAGGATGGCCATATCAAATATGAAAGATCCGATGAGAGCCTTAATGACGATCGGAGAAGTCGTTAGTTGGAGTGGCCTATACCGTAAATTGTCCAGGATGAAACAAAATTTAGACGAAGGAGTATTGAACACCATCATTGACCATAGGAAAAACACGCGTAGAGTGGGCACAACTACCCAACTCTAAAGCCGCACAACCCCTGAGGTAAGCTCGAATCAAGAAGAGGTCTACCGACCGTACCAAGAACGCAACAGTGTTAGCTTTAACCAACACCAGAATCAGGGGCAAAATGGCAATCCCAATTTCCAAGGTGGTAACCCGAATTATCAAAGGAACAACCACAATTATCAGTAGAACAATCAGAATTACCGAAACCCTCCAAGAAACAACCAAGGTTATGAACAACAGCCAAGGAATCAAGGGTCCCCGGTGAATCAAAACTAGAATCCTAATCCTATACAACTGGTTCCGAATTCGATAGTTCTGCCACAAAATCAGAACACAAATCTTCAACCCAGCTATGGTGCCGTCTCCTTCAATTACAATAGAGGCAATAATGGCAACCAAAATAACATGAACAATGGGAATAGAAGAAGATTCGAAGCCAAAAGGGCAAACTGTCCATCCCTTCCACAACCTTGGACCGCTGTCTTCTGGTCCCTCTTAAACCAGAACGCCCTCCAACTCCCTCCGGAACGACCACAAGCCTGGTCGGAACACCTGGATAAAACCAAGTTTTATGCCTACCATAGAATTCCGGGGCATGACCTCACCCAATGCTACACAGTTAGAGACCTGATCTATGATCTCAATGACGAAGGCATAATCGATTGGAGCAATATCAGGCAGATGGGCGCAAATGACCCGCGAAATGCCCCTCCTAATCAAAATGCAACCCCCAATCCAGTGCAAAATGTTCCTAACATGCAGATCTATACCATCCCGCTGTCTCAACATGGACCATCAACCTCTAGACAAAGCCCACAGACTCAATTGATAAACATCATCATGATAGAGCACCAATATGTTGATGCCCCGGCCCAAGGGAGCATAAACCATAACCAACCATGCCAGGATGAATTCTTTGAGGAAGAGGACTATTGAAAATACGTCACGCCATGGGATGGGAAAACCAAATTCAAAATCTTCAATTCCGGAATGGGCCCGATCGTTGATTCTCCTGACCTTTATAAGGTGAACTTTGATGAGTTAGACGACCAAGAACCACTGATCCTTACAAATTCCCAACCACATCCTCACCTGGATACAAACGCTCCTCAGGCTCACCTTCGATCTGGATGGATCCGTCCTCCCCGATTACCTCCTCACCCTATTGCTCAAAACTTAGATTCTCAAAATCCTAACACTCAGGTCGAGGAGACAGTTGGTGAAAGAGCTTATACTTCGATGGAAACGGGGATAGAGTATGACCTCTTGGGACACCTCACAAAGATCCCAGCTAAGGTATCCATCATCGATTTGATTAAAACCTCACCCAAACATCAGCAACAATTACTTGAGGATATTACACGCTTGCAAGTCCCTGTATGCATAACCCCCGAAGAGTTGGGAAACACCATCACAGCCTTAGCCCGTGGAGCTCCCTTCCCTGCCGTCACTTTTACCGAACAGGAACTAAAAGAAACACCACCTGAAGCGAGGACATTTCCCGTACATTTAACGATTAAGATAGCGGGAAAGGAAATGTCAGGAGCCATGGTCGACACCGGGGCGTCACTGAACATATGCCGCTTGAAAACCTACAAAGCTTTAGGGCTCGCAATAAAGGACCTAACTCCAGCCCCTATGGTTGTAACCGATTATGACGGGAATAAGAAACAATATGCGGAGCCGTTAGTGCAAGCGGGCTGTCATGTCAAGCAGACACCAATGTGTTAAGTTCCCCTACTTAGGCAAGATCATGAAGATGATGGGGCACCCACTATCATTGAACCAGAGGAACTTCAAATACTCCCAACCCTACAACCTGCTCTTATGACGCCAGAGGTCAAAATTCATGGATACAAGGCTGACCCTCTCATCTCCTTAATGGACATGAACCCCATGCAAAATATGTTCTCTGAATTATCTTCCTTGCAAAATTCAGCAACGAACAACGAAAGTCAAGCACGAGGATGGACTCTGATGAAGAAGATGGGATATCAACCCGGATTTGGGCTAGGAAAGAACGGAGAAGGTATTCTCGATTCTTATGTACCAGATCCTAGAGCAAGAGCGGAAGGATTAGGTTACGATACGCATGGTAATATGAGGTATAAACGAGAGGACTGGGCCTTAGATGAACACTTTGTAAGACACAATAAAACCTTAAATCCCAACACACCACCGACTAAGGAGGGATACTACAATTTGGATCCAAATGACAAAGGCAAGCCCATTTTAGTAGAAAATTGGGAAGACTCTGTGTCATCCGAAAGTGAGACTTATGAGGAAATTTTCGGCACTTGGAGAGAGCACCATTCACCAAAAGAAATGGAGAATGCAGACCACACCATTGATCCAAGGTTCCATATCTTATCATGTAACATGCTGACTGTGAACAAGCCGACTCATTTACTGTCACATCCCCCGAACCCGATTAAAGAAATAACCGGATCCGGGGAGTGAAATTTAGGACTAATTAAAATTTTTGTCCTTTGGGCCCACGGATCGTAAGTCCGCGGTGAGGATATAATATTTCAAACCTCATGTGGTACAATAAATGTAGAGTTCATACAACTCTAGGCATATGGAATCTCAAGCAATGAATAATAATTCTCATTAACTTAAAGTTGCAAGAAAGAATAATAAGAACTGAGAGTTTAGTTAATTTATTACATTGGCCATCCCAATAGAGAAGGCCAATAAAGAAACTGAAGTCAATGTAAGAAAGGTCCAACGAGAGAAATAAATAAATAAAAGAATAAATCTAATAAATCCCAATGTGTCTCTCTCGTGTCGGAAGTGATGACGCGACTCTACGTCATCGGTACGCCACTCTCATGCCTCCTCTGCTGGTTGGAGATCCCCTGGGATCTCCTCACCGGCCTGCTCCTCATAGTAGTAGTCACCAGATGTGTCTGCACACTAAGGAACAGAGTCAACGACATTTGAGCAATAGATAAGCAATGCATAATAAACATGACATGCATCAAATATAGAATAATGACAAGTACATAATTATCTGAATACAAGGTAAGCGAAGCTAGGCATAAAATGAGAATAAAAATCCATAGAAACAATAACAGGAATCCTAACAACCATATAACAATAACCACTATCCATGCAATGCAAAACAAGAACAAGAGGGAGACTCCGAAGATGTCCAAAGCCACCTCCCGGGGTACCAGTAACAATCCACTTCGGACTACTGATACCAAAGTCCGGCTCCAGTAGGATCCTAGCTCCCGGTCCTGGGAATGGCAGCACGGTCCTAGCCCGCTCCCAGCTACTCAACGCCATGGACGCCGTCCTACGCCGACTGCCCACCCCGACAACCGAGTAACCGGTTCGTCATTAAAAATCCCAAACTGCAGATGGCCATGATATGCAACAATAATAAAGTGATTCTGACACAAAGACAAACAAGACAAGCAAGTCTGGCTAGTTTCATGTACAAGACAAGATCTTAGGGATTATCTCATTCAAGACAATACAAGAGAAGTGATCACGTGATAATCCCTTTCTTTGCTAGCCAGTCAAGTTTATCAATACAAGACACAGGTTCCTAAGTATATTCTAAGTCAGGTCTAAGTCCTAAGTTCTATAAGAATTTATGTTTCATAATTTGTTAAGTGTTTTTTGCCAAGAGTGTACAAGGAATGTTATCAACGGATATAAGTCACAAGTCAAGGAAGAATTACAATCCAATCCTAGGCAAGTGGTGTCATCCCTATATCCCACGTGTTCTAATGGAGTACATGTGGAAATTGAATCAACGATACTTCTAGAGAATTCCTTGGTGTACAATCATGTTAAGCATCATTCAACCCAACTCCATATGCATTCGGTTACACCACGCGTAATACACGAATACCTAGACAACCCATCGAAATCACACCAAGCTACGTGTTTCAATTTCAAACCCATTTATGGTCATGTGATAGTAAATTAGAGGTTTCCAGCATCTAAGTCCCAATCCTAGGTTTCAGTTTTAGTCCAGAAAAAGACAAGTTAAATGGTCAATTTCGGTTAGCTATTCGGTTAGCCGAAGGCTAACCGAGTTCCTCAGTTCGGCTGACCGACATCAAGTTCGGTTGACCGAACTCAAACGACTGAGAAATCAGCTCTCTGGTTTTCTGACCGAAACTTGACTCGGCTGACTGAATCAGTTCGGCTAACTGACGTTAGAATCGAGAGCTGACCGACTATACAAAATCAGTGTAAAACATGCTCTCGGGTTTTCTCACCGAATTGGGGTTCGGCTGACAGAATTCCAGATTTTGGCTAACCGACGCCTGGATTTCGGCTGACAGACAGCACGGGATTTCCACAGTTTCAGGCCATTCTGAAACTATTCTGTCCCTAATCATTCCTTCTCATTTTTAGGCCTTTCCAAAGGCTATAACCTGCATAAAACCGAGCCTCCTGCTCTCCCCAACAATCCATTCGATTCCATTCCATTCCATTAAGAAATTCTAAAACAAGCTATTATCATCAATTATCCATTTTCCAAAATCTAACCTAACATATCATTTCCAATAAAAAATCACAACAGGCTTGGATTTAAAGTGAAAACTACAGAAAACATAGCCGATCAAATGAAAACAAACATACATGCTTATATATGAATTGCAGATCTACTTGCCTCAACCAAGAAGAAGATTGGAATTGGGTGAAATTTTAGGAGAAGCTTTTCTACCAATCTAACCCGACAAAACGAAAACTAGGAAGCCAAGAAGAAGATAGGAAATGAAAGAATTAAGATCGGACCTAATCTAACCAAAGAACTGATAAAGTAAAAAATATGAGATTGTGTGAAGTCTTACCAAATTGGTACCGGAAGCAATAGGGGATCGCAAGGGTGAATACTAGCGGATCGGATCACGGAACTGATCTCTCCGGGTTAGAGTCCCGGGCTTGAGAAAGGAAGAAGAAGAAGATGGGAGGCTGTGGTTGCTTTCGTTGCAGAGAACGAATAGGATTAGGGCTAATCCTTGATTAAGAGGAAGAGAAAGAGAGAAAAAGACTAATATGCCCATTTAGTAGGTCCGGTGAAGGATGGACCACTTGAAGGGTTTCTGATCATCGGATCGTGATGAGTCAAGAGACAAAAATGATCAGCACGACGAGACCTTTCCAATGAACCCAAAATCACGGTGTTTGGAATATTTTGGAAAAACACTCAATTTTCCTTAAATTGCAACTACCCCTGCTAAGGTCAAACGAACTCGAAATCGAACGAAACTTCGCAGATACTATTCTAATGCTAAAAGAAACTCACTCAAGATCTAAACCCACTTAAATATCTAAAATACAATCAAATAAAATAATTAATAATAAATGGGTCAATGGGCCGGGTTTTGGGCCCAATTGACCCAATAAGGTTACGGACCTTATTACAACTCTCACAAATAAAAAGAACATTTGGTCCCCCTAATGCCTAAACATATTTGGAAAAAGATAGGGGTACGCTTTCTGAATTTGATCCTTCAGCTCCCATATAGCTTCCTCTGGACTGTGGTTCTTCCATTGTACCTTGACCCACTGAATAGTCTTGGTACGCAACACTACCTCCTTAGTGTCGATGATTTGTGCTGGTCACTCTACATAGGTGACATTTGCCTGAAGCTGAAGTGGCTCGTGCTGTAACACATGAGTGGGATCTGGAATATACTTCCTAAGCATTGAGACATGAAATACGTCGTGCACACCCGCTAGCTCTGGCGGTAGCACTAAATGGTAAGCAACGTCTCCAATCCTGCTCTTTATCTCAAACGGTCCCACAAACCTCTTGGCAAGCTTCCCTTTCTGCCCGAATCTAACAACACCTCTCATCGGAGACACCATCAGGAAAACCATATCCCCCACTTGGAATTCTAAAGGTCTCTGTCTCTTGTCTGCATAGCTCTTCTGACGATCTCGTGACTCCTTCATTCGCATCTGGACAATCCTGACTTTCTCACTGGAATCAGCAATCTCTAAGGGGCCATGAAAACTTCAAACTCCCACTTCCTCCCAACATGCCAGAGTCCTGCATCTTCTTCCATACAATGCCTCAAATGGTGCCATACCAATACTTGAATGATAACTGTTATTGTAGGCAAACTCACATAGAGGCAAACTCTCATCCCAACTATCCTTAAAATCTAAAACACATGCTCTAAGGAGATCTTCCAACGTCTGAATGGTACGTTCTGACTGTCCATCTGTCTGAGGGTGGTAAGCTGTACTGAACTTCAACTGGGTACCCATAGATGACTGGAAAGTAGACCAAAATCGAGAGACAAACTTAGTGTCTCGATCGGACACTATGGACTTAGGCACTTCGTGTAGCTTGACTATATTGTCCCTATACATCTTAGTCATCTTATCCATAAACTGACCAGTCTTGAATGGCAAGAAATGTGCTGATTTAGTCAACCTATCCACAATCACCCAAATAACATCATTGCCTTTCTTGGTGTTCGGCAATCCCGACACGAAATCCATGGTGATATTCTCCCATTTCCATTGTGGAATCTCCAACGGGTGAAGTAAACCAGGAGGCTTTTTGTGCTATGCCTTAATCTGCTGACAAGTCATACATCTGGAAACAAATTCTGCAATCTCTTTCTTCATTTTCACCACCAATAGTGATTCTTCAAATTCTAATACATTTTGGTGCTCCCCGGGTGAATAGAATATCTGGTATGGTGCGTACCTGTCATCAATTCTGACTTGATGTCTTGAACATCAGGCACACACAACCTATCCTTGCAGTACAGAACTCCATCAATCAATCTAAACTCTAGCTTGTCATCCATATGATCAATGATTCTTTGCAACTCTGGATCATCCTTCTGGACTTCCTTAATGCTATTCACTTTCTCATTAACTGACCATACTTTCACATCCATGTCTCTAAACTGCTCCATCCATCTCCATTCAGGCATTATACATCCACTGAATGCTGCCTTCCTACTGAGAGCGTCTGCTACCACATTCACCCTTCCAGGATGGTACTTGATTGGAAAATCATAATCCTTTATGTACTCCATCCATCTCCTTTGCTTATTATTCAGATCACCCTATGTAAACAGGTATTGCAGGCTCTTGTGATCTGTATGCACCTCAAATCTCTCACCATACAAATAATGTCTCCACAACTTCAATGCAAACACCACTGCTGCTAACTCCAAGTCATGTGTGGCATACTTCTTCTCATGATCCTTCAATTGCCTCAATTCATAGGCTATCACCTTGTCATGCTACCTGAGAACACAACCCAAACCAATCCCTGATGCATCTGTGAAAATCACAAATCCTCCACTTCCAGCGGGTAAAACAAGTATGGGTGCTGTAGTCAATTGGGTCTTCAGATCTTGAAAATTCTTTTCACACCCTTCCGTCCATACAAACGGAATATCTTTCCGTCAACTTAGTTAACGGGGATGCTAAGGTAGAGAATCCTTTCACAAACCTCCTGTAGTAACCTGCAAGTCCAAGAAAACTACGAATCTCCGCTACATCCCGCGGGCTACTCTAATTAACAACTGCTGCAATTTTCTTAGGATCCACTGTCAGTCCTTCCTTGGAGATAATGTGACCCAAAAATGCTACTTGTTCCAACCAAAACTCACATTTGCTCAACTTAGCATACAATTGTTTATCCCTCAAAAGCTGTAAAGATGTTCTCAACTGATGCTCATGCTCCTCCTTAGTCTTCGAGTACACCAACACATCATCTATAAAGACTACCACAAACTGATCCAAGAAAGGAGCAACTGCCTTATTCATCAATGCCATAAAGACTGCTGGAGCGTTCGTCAATCCAAAAGGCATCACTAGAAACTCAAAATGTCCATATCTCGTTCGGAATGCAGTCTTAGGAACATCCTCCTTTCTGACTCGCAATTGATGATAACCGGAATGCAGATCTATCTTCGAAAAGAATTGGGCTCCCTGCAACTGATCGAATAGCTCATCGATCCTCAATAACGGGTACTTATTCTTAACAGTCACTTGATTCAACTGTCTGTAATCAATACACATTCTCATAGTCCCATCCTTCTTCTTCACAAATATCACCGGAGCTCCCCACGGTGAAACACTAGGCCTAATAAAACCCTTATCCAATAGATCTCCAATCTGAGTTTTCAACTCCTTCAATTCTGCTGGTGCCATCCTATAAGGGGCCTTCGAAATAGGTGATGTCCCTGGCTGCAGTTCTATCGTGAAATCCAACTCACGGACAGGTGGCAAACTAGGAATCTCATCCGGAAACACATCCAGGAATTCTCGCACCACCGGAATCTCATCAACAATCTTGGACTCCTTGTCTTCTGCAATAAATGCGATAAAGCCTTCGCAACCGCTTCTCATCAACCGCTCTGCCTTCAATGCTGAAATCATCCGAGTGGAGATGGGCTTTTCAGCTCTAATAAACTCAACACTACGGTCTGCACTCTGCAACTTCACGGTCTTGTTAAAACAATCTAACACCGCTCGGTTAGCTGCTAACCAATCCATACCAAGTATCACATCAAACTTCGCCATTAATAAGATGATCAAACTGACGGTCAGCTTAACTTCCCCAATCTGAATACTACACCTAGGGTAGATAACATTACAAGCTACATGTCTACCTACAGGGGTAGCTACTATCAAATCATAAGGTAGTATCTCCTTATCCTCCCCCAAATGCAATGCAAATGCTGGTGCAAAAAACGAGTGTGTGGATCCAGGATCAAATAAAACTTTAGCATCGAATCCACAAGCTAAAAGTGTACCTTCTATGACATTCCCTGCAGCCTCTGCTTCCTCATGAGTCAGAGCAAAAGCTCTCCCTTCTTGCTGGGGACGCTGCTGATGATACTGCTGTGGTGATCTCTGACCACGACCCTGGAATCTGGGTGCTAGGGATCTATGCTGATAGCACTGCTGGAGTACTGGAGGGCGCTGCTGCAGTGGCTGAGGTGGTCGGACAATCATCTGCTGCTACTGCTACTATGGCCTGGCCTGTCCAGGAGGCATCTGTCTCAACGGCTGTGCAGGATGTGGTGGCCTGAGCGCCAGAGCTGGAAATGCTGGTGGTGCCACTCCTATCTTCCCTGGGAAAAAATGAACCTTATGCCCGGGGTCTCCACAATTGAAACACGCTCCGGAGTGCTTCTTGCAATCATGGCCAAAATGATTCCCTCCACAATGTATATAAGTGGCTCGATGTGGCTGTTGTCGGGGTACAGGCTCGAATCATAGCCTCTTGGGTGTTGGCTGTTGATACAACAGGGACGAAGAACCCTGTGACCTGGGCTGAGGGATCAGTGCTAAGATCCTCTGCTGCTCCAAAGCAATCACATCTTTCAGGGACTCCTCTGCCCAATATGCTTCTTTGACCACATCATCATAGTTGGTCAGTCTGCTTCGCTGTACTTGCATCTTAATATCTACTCGCAGCCCCTTGATAAATCTCCAGACTCTCTCTGACTCTGGCTGAATCATACTCTCAGCAAATCGGGATAGATGGGTGAAGGCAATCTCATAATCTTGTACTGGTAAATCACCCTGTACCAGCCGCTCAAACTCCTCCATCTTCTGATCCCTATAGTGTTCCAGGATAAATTTCTTCTGAAACTGCTCTGTAAATGTCTTCCAAGCTACCTCTTCTTCAATTGTTTCATATGGGTGTTTGACGGTTTTCCACCATCTCTCCGCTGCGCCACGAAACATGTGGGCTGTTAGCTGCACTTGTTGAATGCCCGTGCACCGAAACACCTCATAAATCTTTTCCATCTGAACTACCCACTCATCTGCAACAGTGGGGTCCTCAATGCCATGAGCTCAGGTGGGAATCTCTTCCTGAATTTCTCAACCAGTTCGTTGAGATCATACCCTTTGGCCTGTGACTGGCCCACCTTCTGCACTACCTCAAGCATCTGTGCTGGGAACACAGCTTGGTCCTCATTCTATTTTTGGCTCTGCTCAGCCATATCTTTTTGGGACTGGATGAAGGCTACCATGAACTGATGAAATTGGTTCTCGGCACCATTCTGAGATGAACTACCCTCACCTCGGGTATTGCGTCTGCCAGCCATAATCCTGAAAAACATTCAAGGTTAGTTCCAATATGCCCCAAGCTAACATCGCAATGATAGAAACAAAACTAAGAGATCAACCTACTGACTAACGGAATCCTCACACGCGTCCTATGGTTTCTAAAATTTTTTACCCTGAGCAATCATCAACTGCTCTGATACCATCATGTCACGTCCCTCGAACCCGATTAAAGAAATAACCGGATCCGGGGAGTGAAATTTAGGACTAATTAAAATTTTTGTCCTTTGGGCCCATGGATCGTAAGTCTGCGGTGAGGATATAATATTTCAAACCTCATGTGGTACAATAAATGTAGAGTTCATACAACTCTAGGCATATGGGATCTCAAGCAATGAAAAATAATTCTCATTAACTTAAAGTTGCAAGAAAGAATAACAAGAACTAAGTGTTTAGTTAATTTATTACATTGGCCATCCCAATAAACAAGGTCAATAAAGAGACTGAAGTCAATGTAAGAAAGGCCCAACGAGAGAAATAAATAAATAAAAGAATAAATCTAATAATCCCAATGTATCTCTCTCGTGCCGGAAGTGATGACGCCACTCTACGTCATTGACACGCCACTCTCGTGCCTCCTCTGCTGGTTGGAGATCCTCTGGGATCTCCTCACCGGCCTGCTCCTCATAGTAGTAGTCACCAGATGTGTCTGCACACCAAGGAACAGAGTCAAAGACATGTTGAGCAATAGATAAGCAATGCATAATAAACATGACATGCATCAAATGTAAAATAATGACAAGTACATAATTATTTGAATACAAGGTAAGCGAAGCTAGGCATAAAGCGAGAATAAAAATCCATAGAAACAATAACAGGAATCCTAACAACCATCTAACAATAACCACTATCCATGCAATGCAAAACAAGAACAAGAGGGAGACTCCGAGAATGTCCAAAGCCATCTCCCGGGGTACCAGTAACAATCGACTACTGATACCAAAGTCCGGCTCCAGTAGGATCCTAGCTCCCGGTCCTGGGAATGGCAGCACGGTCCTAGCCCGCTCCCAGCTATTCAACGCCATGGATGCCGTCCTACGCCGTCTGCCCACCCCGACAACCGAGTAACCGATTCGTCATTAAAAACCCCAAACTGCGTATGGCCATGATATGCAACAATAATAAAGTGGTTCTGACACAAGGACAAACAAGACAAGCAAGTCTGGCTAGTTTCATGTACAAGACAAGATCTTAGGGATTATCTCATTCAAGACAATACAAGACAAGTGATCACGTGATAATCCCTTTCTTTACTAGCCAGTCAAGTTTATCAATACAAGACACAGGTTCCTAAGTATATTCTAAGTCAGGTCTAAGCCCTAAGTTCTATAAGAATTTATGTTTCATAATTTGTTAAGTGTTTTATGCCAAGAGTGTACAAGGAATGTTATCAACGGATATAAGTCACAAGTCAAGGAAGAATTACAATCTAGTCCTAGGCAAGTGGTGTCATCCCTGTATCCCACGTGTTCTAACGGAGTACATGTGGAAATTGAATCAACGATACTTCTAGAGAATTCCTTGGTGTACAATCATGTTAAGCATCATTCAACCCAACTCCATATGCATTCGGTTACACCACGCGTAATACACGAATACCTAGACAACCCATCGAAATCACACCAAGCTATGTGTTTCGATTTCAAACCTATTTATGGTCATGTGATAGTAAATTTTCCAGCATCTAAGTCCCAATCCTCGGTTTCAGTTTTAGTTCGGAAAAAGACAAGTTAAATGGTCAATTTTGGTTAGCTATTCGGTTAGCCTTCGGCTAACCGAGTTCCTCAGTTCGGCTGACCAACATCAAGTTCGGCTGACTGAACTCAAACGACTGAGAAATCAGCTCTCTGGTTTTCTGACCGAAACTTGACTCGGCTGACGGAATCAGTTCGACTAACCGACGTTAGAAACGAGAGCTGACCGACTATACAAAATCAGTGTAAAACATGCTCTCGGGTTTTCTGACCGAATTGGGGTTCGGCTGACCGAATTCCAGATTTCGGCTAACCAACGCCTGGATTTCGATTGATAGACAGCACGGGAATTATACAGTTTCAGGCCATTCTGAAACTATTCCGTCCCTAATCATTCCTTCTCATTTTCAGGCCTTTTCAAAGGCTATAACCTGCATAAAACCGAGCCTCCTGCTCTCCCCAACAATTCATTCCATTCCATTCCATTCCATTAAGAAATTCTAAACCAAGCTATTATCATCAATTATCCATTTTCCAAAATCTAACCTAACATATAATTTCTAATTAAAAATCACAACAGGCTTGGAATTAAAGGGAAATCTACTAGAAAACATAGCCAATCAAATGAAAATAAACATACATGCTTATTTATGAATTGCAGATCTACTTGCCTCAACCAAGAAGAAGATTGGAATTGGGTGAAATTTGAGGAGATGCTTTTCTACTCCGAAATCCACGATCTAACCTGATAAAAAGAAAACTAGGAAGCCAAGAAGAAGATAAGAAGGAAAAGAATTAAGATCGGGCCTAATCTAACCAAAGAACTGATAAAAGTGAAAAATATGAGATTGTGAGAAGTCTTACCAAATTGGTACCGGAAGCAAGAGGGGATCGCAAGGGTGAATACTAGCAGATCAGCTCGCGGAACTGATTTCTCCGGGTTAGAGTCCCGGGCTTGAGAAAGGAAGAAGAAGAAGATGGGAGGCTGCGGTTGCTTTCGTTGCAGAGAACGAATAGGATTAGGGCTAATCCCTGATTAAGAAGAAGAAAAAGAGAGAAAAAGACTAATATGCCCATTTAGTGGGTCCGGTGAAGGATGGACCACTTGAAGGGTTTTTGATAATCGGATCGCAACGAGTCAAGAGACAAAAATGATCAGCACGACGAGACCTTTCCAACGAACCCAAAATCACGGCGTTTGGAATATTTCGGAAAAATACTCAATTTTCCTTAAATTGCAACTACCCCTCCTAAGGTCAAACGAACTCGAAATCGAACGAAACTTCACAGATACTATTCTAATGCTAAAAGAAACTCACTCAAGTCTAAACCCGCTTAAATATATAATTAAATAAAATAATTAATAATAAATGGGTCAACAGGCCGGGTTTTGGGCCCAACTGACCCAATAAGGTCACGGACCTTACATTTACCCAAAAAAAAAAGTCGATTGCCGAACTCCGAGAGAGTCGCGAAACATGGGAAATTGAAGACCTTACCAGCGAAGAAGTGGTATATTGGCTTGTTGCCTGGCGCCATTGGCGAGGAGACCCCTCTCAAGAAGACTGTGAAATATGGGAAACCAGTGACCTCGATGATCACGAAGTGGTATACCGCCCCACTGCTTGGGCACACCAGCGGGGAGGATCCTCCTCGGTAGATAGCCCATCTCCAACCCCACATGTACCATATCATTCCAAAAATCCCAAAAAATCAGAAAACCCAAAAAACCCAAAAAAATTAGAAAATAGAAAACCCAAAAACATAGGAACCGTAGTGGTAGAATATTTTGGTCATCATCAACATATGGGCAATCTAAGGCGATGGAAATTACCACCGGTAGAGCAGTCCCGACTAGAGGAAATTATGGCCAACATTGATAAGTTAGGCTGCGAATATCTACCTGTTGTTTCAGAACCTGAATCCTCCGCGCAACATGCGAACATCAACGGTGGCATGGGTTTTTACGAATTAGTGGACGCTGAGGAAGGGGATGACGAAGTTTCTGAGGAATTTAGGAGAGTAGTCAAGAAGTTTGATGAAGAGACACAAGCAGCTACTGAGAAGACAAAAGAGATAAACCTGGGAACAGAGGAGAGGCCCAAGCAGGTCCAAATCAGTGCATGCCTAGAACCTAATGAAGAAGGTGAAATCCTTGGGGTCGTAAGGGAATATCAAGACATGTTCGCATCGGATAATAACGACATGGCCGGACTCGCACCCGACCTAGTAGAGCATCGAATCCCACTAGAAGATGAGGCTTGACCTGTCAAGCAAAAGTTGAGAAAGATGCTCCCCGACGTTACCCTGAAAGTAAAGGAGGAGGTCGACAAACTCCACCAAGCTCAATTTGAAAGAAACTGCGATTCAGATCTGAATTAGCGGAAGATATTCATGGCTAATTTGTAACATGACAGATTTTAAAAAATCTGATTTGGCCAGCATAAATCAGCCATATAGATCGCATGAGAACTCCATGAATTCATGACCAACAAGTGTATAATTAAAGGAGAATGAAGAAGACTATTACCTCGAAGATTTGTAGACTTCAAATCTCTGAAAAAATAGATCCAAAGGCCCGAACTCAGACTTGCAATTAGCAAACAAGTTGCTGGAATTTTCTGCACTAGTATTGCCTTTGATCTTCTTCTCTATCTCACTTCCAAATCTGATTGGCTAAGATGGTGGGATCTTAATCTAGGAATCAAGAAGTATTTCTCCAAGGAAAAATCTCAGACCTTAAGCTCTCAACTATCAAGAAGAGAACCTCCAAAGGGCTGGGCGTGTGACTCTCCTAGTGTCTCACAAAGTGTTGGACGTCCAAGGGGTTGCTTGGTTTCTTTTATAGAAACTTTGGGATAGCTTTCCCACAAAGTTATCTCTTCTAATTCTCATTGATGTCCAAAAAGGAAAGACTTATTTCCTTTAAGAAACACTCTAATTAGAAAAGGAAACCAAAAAGAACTTCCCATGCAATTAATAATCCTAGTTGTAGAACACTTACTAATTTTAAGTTCCTAATCCAAAAAGGAAACCTTCTCATAAGAATACTAATCCAAAGAGGAGTCCAACTTTCCAAGTAGAGAGTCCTACTCAAAGTTGGAAACCTTACCCATGGAAATCTTATTATGGACGTCCCTTATGATAATGCACACCATGGCCCACATATAATTTATCTAGAGTTAAATTCATGTATGCCTTCAAAGGCCTATTTGAATTTAAACTCAAAATTATTTTTCCACTAAAATAATTCATCCTTATGTTATCTAAACATCTTAGGAAACCATGCCAATCTTGGAAAGTGACTAGAGAAGGGACCAAAAGACATATTTGCTATTGGCTCCCAAAATGACCAAAATGTCCATGCTAAACCCATAGCAACATAAAGACCATTTTAACCTTAACTCATTCCACTAAAGAGTTATGGTTGAACTCCAAGGACAAATATATAATATAATAAGCTCGTCATAAAATGACGGTTGTCTTCGACCTACTAAGTGTAATGACCTGAATGCTCCTCTATGTAACATCCATAATCGAGTCAGGTTATCACATGTACTATCAACCTTCCCGATTACATCTAAACCTTAGAACTTCATATCCTTAACATAATCATCATACGAATATCATTCTCTTGATCCAGGGAGCGACCCACAAGTTCAATATCCATATGGAACATCCATATACTAAGATCTTAGATTTTGATGATTAATCGGATAATTCTAAGGGGACGATTATTCCATCATCAGATGGCATAGATTCTATATTGCATCTGCACGTCCCAACTGATCAAGTCCGAGTACCCAAAACACAGAGCTGTTGACCCATGAAAAGAATCTCACCCATAGTGAATTAAAGCACAAGAACTTGACTTCGTCAGTTCATCCACAAATGCTCAAGATTAAGAGCACCGGTCACTCAGTAGCATGAGGTGACTTGATCTCTCTCTGTGATAGTACTATTTTAGAGATCACACCTACCATGGTCCTGTTCAATGCATTGCATATGCACCAATGAGATGAATCCGGGAAAGCCCTCCCATGACTTAGGTAAGTCACCCTGAATACAGGAGAGTCTCTCATTATAACTTATACCAAGATGAAGTGCCCAGCTCCATCTTTCAGTTATGAACAAATATGATGTTTCCAGTGTCCATGAATTAGACCTATCTGTGTGTAGACACTACACACCTAATTCATTTACTAGAAACAATGGGCCTTACACAACCATACATATATACATGTTTAAGCATAAAAGAGTCTTTCCATTAAATAACCAGTAAATATCCAGTAACAAAAGATGAGAGTGCAGCTAGTGGGCTTTAGGGCATACACCAATCCCAACACAATTCATCATGGTCGTGTTGTTTCCTCAATGGGTTGCCAATATAGTCCCGGTAAAGAAGAAAGACGGACGCGTCCGAGTCTGTATCGATTTTCGAAACTTGAACAAGGCATCTCCCAAAGACGATTTCCCTTTACCTCACATCGACGTACTTGTTGATAATACTAAGGGGCACGCCATGCTCTCATTCATGGATGGTTACTCAGGGTACAACCAAATCAGGCTGTCACCAGAAGATCAGGATAAGACCTCATTCACTACACCTTGGGGAACTTACTGTTACGTTATTATGCCCTTTGGCCTAAAGAATGCCGGTGCCACTTATCAGAGAGCCATGATGGCGATATTCCACGACATGATACACGATTGTGTGGAGGTTTACGTAGATGACATTCTAATCAAATCCAAAGCCCATGAGGACCATGTTATGGCTCTCAGGAGAGTACTTCAACGATCTAGGGACACCCAACTGAGGATGAATCCGAATAAATGCATTTTTGGAGTATCCTCCGGCAAACTCCTGGGCTTTATGGTAAGCAATCGGGGAATTGAAGTTGATCCTTCTAAGGTGAAGGCTATCCTTGAAATGCCACCCCCGAAGAACCTCAAAGAATTGAGAGGCCTCATAGGATGATTACAGTTCATCAGAAGATTCATCTCACAGCATTCGCAAAGATGCGAGCCGTTCTACAAACTGCTAAAAGGAGGCGTGGAATACCACTGGGATGACAACTGCCAAAAGGCATTCGAAGATCTGAAGAAATATCTGCTGCATCCTCCCGTTCTGAAGCCCCCTACCAGAGACAGGCCCCTCGTTTTGTATGTGTCAGCGACAGAATCCGCAATAGGTGTGGTCCTAGGTCAACATGATGAAACCGGCCGAAAGGAGAACGCAGTCTATTACCTGAGCAAATCTCTCTTACCCTATGAAAGGAAATACTCCCCAATGGAGAGAACATGCTTAGCCGTAGTTTGGGCCGCTCAGAAATTGAGACACTACTTTTTAGCCCATTAAGTCAAACTTTTAGCCAACATGGACCCTTTAAAGTACATTTTTGAGAAACCCGTCACTTCAGGAAGAATCGCGATGGCAAATGCTCCTGGCCGAATTTGACATAACCTATGTTACCCAGAAGTCCGTGAAAGGACAAGCGATCGCTGAGCATCTGGCACACCTCCCCCTGCCCCAGTATAAGCAAGTCAGAACTGATTTCCCCGATGAAAGCATTGTGTTTGCAGGCATTGAAGAGGCCAAGGATGATGATTTATGGACCATGTACTTTGATGGAGCTTTAGACCAAAATGGAAAAGGAGTGAGGGTAGTGCTATTATCCCCGGAAGGAGTTGTCATCCCGAAGGCCTACAAGATCAGATTTCCAACAGCCAATAATACGATGGAATACGAAGCTTTACTAGCAGGACTGAGAGAAGCCCAAGCCCTAGGCGTTGAGAAACTGAGAGTCTTCGGTGATTCCAAAGTTGTCATTTCCCATGTAGCCGGGGAATGGAAGGTTAGTGCCCCTAAACTTGCACATTACCATGAAAAAGTGAAAGAACTAATGTCTGACTTCAAGAAGATTTCCTTTCTCCACATCCCTCGAGCTTTGAACTGACTGGCTGACTCATTAGCAATCTTAGCTTCAATCATAGAGATGCTCGACGACAAAGATTCTGAAAAGTTCCTTATTAGAAGCTAGACTCTCCATCCGTCAAACCAATAGACCTGACCAAAGGGGACCCTGCCGAAGTTCTACCGAAAGTTCCAAAAGAAAAGAGTAAGAAAGCCGAGGCCAAAGAATCTGATCAGGAGAAAGATTCTAAGCCCGAAGAAGGAGTCTTAGCTCGCATACAACATGACGATGACCTGGTGGAAGATCACCTGTGGTACTATGATATCTGGAATTACCTACGTGATGGCTAAATCCCTGAGTATGCCACCCGATCGGATAAAAAAGCATTGAAAGAAATGGTTCTGAGATATGTCATAGTCGTAGGCCTATTGTACCGTAGATCGTTCAGTGGAATTCTCTTATGATGCGTAACCACAGAAGAAGGGCAAGAGATAGTTGAAGAAGCACATTCGGGAGAGTGTGGAGGACACGTCAATGGCCAGATGTTAGCTAAGAAAATCATCCGTTTAGGTTACTATTGGCCATCCCTAGAGCCAGATTCAGTCCATTTTGTTAGAAGATGTAAAGAATGTCAACTGCATGCTGACCCAATCCATGCCCCCGCATCATCCCTTCACCCTACGATAACTCCATGGCCTTTTTCGACCTGGGCCTTTGATATCATAGGACCCCTGGCCCCTACCTTAGAAAACACACAAAATAAGGCATTCGTATTGACAGCCACAGAATATTACACTAAATGGGCAGAAGCAGAGGCATATGTTAATATTAAGGCTACCTTCGTAGTCAAATTCATTAAAAAGAATATAATAGCCAGGTTTGGCATCCCTAAAGCTTTCATAACAGACAATGGCCCACAGTTTATATCCCAACAAATGAATGAGTTGTGCATAAAATATGATATAGAACTGCATCATTCAACCCCATATTATCCCCAAGCAAATGGTCAAGCAGAAGCAACCAACAAGACCTTACTAAAGATCATCAAGAAGACCGTGCAAACCGCCAAAGGTAGTGATTGGCCAGACCATTTGGTCGAAGCATTGTGGGCATACCAGACTTCTATAAGAACTCCTACAGGAGAAACCCCATACTCTTTGACCTGCGGAACGGAAGCAGTCCTTCCCCTCGAAGTCCTTTATCCATCACTGTGCATCCAGCTAAATGAAGATATAACAGAAGACCAGAGGAGAGAAGTATTACTACTTCAGCTAGACCTACTCGAAGAGAAAAGAATGAAAGCAGCAGAGCAAGCACAAGTATATCGAAAGCGAATTGCCAGAGCCTATGACAAACATGTCAAACAAAGAAAATTCAAGATTGGCGACCTTGTGCTAAAGCGCATCACTCCATCCCAGCTTCCGCATCCTAGAGGTAAGTTGCGACCCAATTGGGAAGGCACTTATGTAATTAAGGAACTATATCCTGGAAATGCATATAGACTAATGAATGTAGAAGGGGAAGAGCTCCCCGATCCATGGAACGCTATGTACCTGAAAAGGTACACAGTATGACCCCTCCTTATTTCTTGCGGAGTATGACCCTCCTTGCTCCTTAACGTAGTTGTAGAAATCCCGTAGGAGGACCAAAGAGATGCACTCTGATCAAGCTTGCATGGAACTCGAACACACACCAACACTCAAAAAATACACAAAATGGTGAGTTTGCCCCACACAAATTCCACATTGTTGAAGCCATCCAATGTGAAGGTTTGTAGGTAAGTTTGCCCATGTCACGAAAGCATTTTGATTGTATGTTAAAAAAAAGGAAGTGTTTAGTTGGAAGTCTTGAATAGAACAAAAGTTTTGTGACTAGACTAGTCTGGGTTCGTAGCCTTTTTAGCCCAAGCCAGTAAGCCCATAGGGGTATTTACATACCTAGTGCCCTAAAGCTATCTGGTTTGGGAGTCATTGGCCTAATGCTCGCTACATGGGTTAATTAGAAAGCTTAAGGGACCTAGACATTGCACAGTTAGAAGCTCTTTAAAAAAAGGTGTTTAGTTAGAAGTCTTGAAAAGAATAAAAGTTTTGTGACTAGTCTGGGTTCGTAGCCTTTTTAGCCCGAGCCAGTAAGCCCGTAGGGGTATTTACATACCTAGTGCCCTAAAGCCATCTGGTTTGGGAGTCATTGGCCTAATGCTCCCTACATGGGTTAATTAGAAAGCTTAAGGGACCCAGGCATTACACATGTCTAACAAAAAAAAAACTATTAGAATTAGGCTCGCTGGAGTGACATGTGTACTCATCAAGCGAACTAAGCAGAAGGTGGTCTAAAACCACAACACTAAGGAAGCACGGTGACTCACCACCCCCACACACGAACACTACTCACAAATGAGCCCCGTAGGCGGTCAAGTACTTTCTAAAGTTCAGCTGAAAAGACTAAGCAGCTACAAGAGGGGGCCTGTGAGGGCTCGGCCTCCAAAGGATAGTTAGGGAAAATTATGTTGCCACCAAGGTGACAATCGTGGATCGAGAGGCTAATCCACTTTCACGCTCTCGTCCACGGCCGGAATAAACACTAGCCTTATGCTGGGGTATTTTTTTTATATATATACATGAATATATGCTTATCTCACACGGCTTCCCAATCTGGGTCCTCATCGCATACACGATTGCCACGAGCACTCACTAGCCTTCACACACTCACCTCATGCATGCTTTATTACTAATGACTTTTGGTTGGACGTAGGAAAAACGTATTTCCTAATGTACCAATTCTATCTTGTTATTTTCAAAGCTTGAATGCCAAAATGCCCCTCTGACAGTTTTACCGAGAAAGAAAAACACTACCTTAGCCAAACTATGCAGGGGGTCTAAAAATATTAAACTAACAAGTTTGTTTTGAGACCTTGCAGGGAACCTACCCCAATCACATCCAAAACATCCCACAAGCTGGGGCATTTTTTTTTACGGGTATTGTTTTGTGCACAACTCCTCACGATTTCAAAGATTAAAGTGATGGTAACCAAATTTGCGATATGTAAATTATGTCTGCTATGATATCATATGATGAATTTGATTATAGATGTATGCTATGCACACCCTTTTATGATATCACATATATACTATGCAATTTAAAAATGCAGTTATCTTGAACCTTTGCATTTATACTTATAGCCGACGATGTGGATGCCTTCAAACATAGAATTGCTCAGCCACAAGCATCACACACCCAGGCACTCCCCATTGTTTGAAAGCCCTGAATCTCTATATTGTTTCTCCAAGTCAAAGTTGATATGATATTTTATTCGGTTGGTCTATTATATGGATTTCATTTTGTCTGTCTTAGGTTCTAATGTTCTTTTTTCACGAGAACTGTGCTAGAGCATGAGTTTTGAGAAATTTTAGGAAAATTTCAACAGCACTTCCCCTTGTTTTTTGGACCACGGAAAAAATCCGGATACAAAAAACCAGTTACCTTTGAAAAAAGTACACTTCATATATTCCGTACACCCCACAAAAGATCCTCATCAATCAACCACACCATCTTAACCACATTTGCATAATACACACTATCTCAATTACACATACATGATACACATATGCACAACATACACATCAGATCAAGCACACACCATGAACCAAGGGTGAAGTAAAATGACAAAAATACATGACCAGCACATATATGGATACAACATGGAGCACATGGAGACGGATCCCGGAGAGATCAATCAAACAATGATAGCCCTATGGAGCCGCTCCCTCATGACGAGCTGATGAAGCAAATGAAGACGGACCAGGAGCACGTTGAGAAGGGGCACGAGTCGAACTCGAAAACGCATACCCTCTCTCCTCTGCCCTCTAGCGATACCGATCAAGGCGCCTCTGCAAGTCGGCAACCACCTCATCATGACCTCGCTACATGTGGTCTATGCGCTCGGCGTATTGATCATGAATAAGAGCCCTCTCCTCGCTCAAGCTAAGGGGTGGGGGAATGGAAGCAACAATAGCACCGCTCTGCAAGACGACATACAAGGAAGCGTTATATTCAGAAACTCGTGGCAGGAAACATGAAATTTAAAAGGAAGGAAAGACCCTCACTTGCTTAGAGGCCTCAAAACTCCTGAGCTTGGCACGTAAGTCCTCGATCTGCACCCAACAAGATTATGAAGCATGTCAATGATAGAAGAATCAAAAATAGAATCATTGCATGAGTAAGGTTCATACCTGCGCTGCCGAACCAACTCTCTCTACAAATGCCTTGTCGCGCTCGCTACAAAGCTCTGCCTGAAGACCACAAAGACAAATGGTTAAGAATTAGTCATTATACGCCTTGAATACAAGGGCAACAAACTGGAACCCAAACTTCGCTAACCTGCAGTCGATCCACCTCAGCCCGTAGAGAAAGAAGATCACTCTCCACTTGGATCCTCATAGCCTCAGGCATGTCTCGCTCCTTGTTACCCTGTATGGTGACCAAAGGTCATGAACATCAATTCAAAATGGACAACTAACCCCATGACCTCGTACCTCATGAGAATCTGCCAATGCGTCGTTGATCGCTTCATTTTCCTGGCGGCGCTCCTATTACCAAAGCATTGTGAGTAAAGAAGGTATAAAAGAGACAGCATGTGGCCAATTAAGGTTGACAATTCTCGTACCCCCTCGACTGACAAGGAGGCCCTCAGTTTCGTGACCTCCGCATCCTATGAAGTACCAATCATGCCAATACGCCAAGAATGATAAGGATTACTACAGAGGTGAACACCATTTGACTCAAGCACTGAACCAAGTAGTCATACATTTTTCTCTACTAGGTGAGACAATCGAAGTACCTCCCCCTGAGGATGGACTCCGCATCGGGTATTACGCCCCTAGATGTCCCCTGTCACACATGAGAGTTACGATTAGAGAAATAGGAGACGCATATGTCTTTGAGATTACAAAGCTTATAAGCAAGATTGGAAGTCCCATGAACCCACACCTCACACTGTCCTTCAGATGGTGGATGTGTCTGCCGATGCCCTGCTCCAGCCGGTATCTCCCCCTGAAAAGTAAAGGAAGAAACAATATGGTTCACAATGGAAAGAAGACAATGTTAAAGCAAGCAAACATCAAGGGTTACCCGAAGAGATGACGAAGCCTCAGCTGTTTCTGCGCAATTACTAACGGAATATGAGGCCCCGCAAGAGTACGATTCCGGGAGTATATACTGATGCAAAGCTATCTTCCAATATGTCTCATAATCACTCCAGGCACCAGCATCCGCACCAAAAATGGCCTTCCTTCCTTTCGATCTCCAATTTTTGATCTCTCTCCGACAAGGATGGCGGCGCTTGAACATTTTCAGACCCCACCCTGGGTATGACCGACGCATGACAGACTTTTCCAAGGGAACAACTTGATGGCATCCCAATTGGCGCACGACTCGGCTGTCGACCAATCTAACTGCTACCTGAGGGGCGTGGAGCCAAATGTCCCTCTCAAATAAGGCACGCCCCTCCTGAACTACAGCCATCTCATCATCCGGTCCACCCTGATAGGGCTGCCAAATCACCTGACAAACCATGGTATATGCAGCGAATAAGAACTAAGAGCAGTAAGTGTTTAATGTAGCAAATGGATAAGGGACAATACACACCTGATGATTTTTTAGTTCATTCAAGATGAACCGGTAACCTTGCTCACCCGGCCCCATCTTGAGGGTTGTAATACGCTCGGCCATTTTTGGAGGTAAGATGTCAGCGAAGCCTCGTAAGTTAGCATTAGGGTACCACTGCGAAGCCCGGGGAACGCAACTCAACCTCGCGGGCAAGTGCTCGGGCCGACATTGGACGATGTGCTCCCAGACCCATACATGCTCAAAGTTAAGGCTCTATTATTAGAAAAGATGAAGCATGAGACATGATAAGAAAAGAAGACTACTGGAAGTCACAACAGGTGGGAACAAGGATTTAACCTGCAAGATCGGCATGAACCCTCGAAGGCTCTTGCATCCAGACTGAACGCGGCACCTCGAATCCAGACTGTGGAACCTCATCCAACTCTTGCACAAATCGGATGAGGGTACCGGATGCTCTATTACCAGTTGCATTGGCGAAGAGGCACCTCCCCAAAAAGAACAATAGAAAAGCCCTGAGATGCTCATCATCACCCAACCGTGTTGAAATCAGCCTGGGTCTCCTTAAGCGACCTTCAGACTGCCTCCCCTGCTTTTGCTCTGCACAATGCCAAATGGACATAAGGAACTCACCTGGTGATGGAAATGAGGAGCAAAGTAATTACCAAATATTTCAGTACTAATCGTGACTTGGAACACCTCGCACGGTATCCCTACCCTCTTTCGACGAGTATATCCATCAACTGGCACCTCCCGCCAATCATACCCTGAAACCAAAAGAGGAAGTATATGAGGAACGAGGTTAAGAAAAATACAAGTCACTTGAGATCGGTTGTAGAAAGCTAGATCGAGCATTTACCATCATCCCCGTTATCACCTTCGCCCACTTCTTCATCACCTCCCTCGTCAATATCGATAGCAGCGACCCGACGAGGCCTCACTCTCTCATCCTCACTATCCCCATCATCAATCTCATCATCTCCATCGTCTGACGCAACAATCTCACCCTCTGACTCGTGGAAATCAACATCATCATCACTCCCATCCATTTCCTCATCACTATCAACGGCGTCCACCACTGCTACATCTTCATCATCGGGGCTGCCTGCATTGCGAGATCCGCCTGAAGATGGGCCCTCACCTATCAGAGAAGTTGTGGATACTGTCAGCAAATGGTAAATATAAAAGGTGCTAATCTCATGGGAATTTTTGACCCAAGATCCAATTCAAAAAGGAAAAAGGAACCGAATTTTACCAGCATTGACCCTAGCCTCGGCTGCTGCGGGAACTGGACCTCCCTCATGTCCTCCAACCGGCAGACCTCCCAAAGCCGGTACCCTTGCCCTCAACTTGGCAAAGAAGTCCGCCTGGTTATGAGCCCACTTTGAAATGAAGCAAAGGAAAAGTGATTAGTAAAAGTAATGGGAGACAAAGGATACAATGCTACAAAGGCGGTAGTGGAATACTTACTATTTAGGATCCTCCTCCTCTCTGGGCTATACGCCTCTCTCAGCCACTCGGCATCAATCTGACCCACACCAGATTGGGGGCGTGCCCCGAACATCCTATGCAGACGTAACAGAATGATGGAGGCCTTGGCGTCACTCGCCTTTGAGAAAACAGGGAGGCCCGTCACCCTCAAACCCCAGCACCGCGCAATGTCCTCCAATGTGATCGTCATCTTCCCGGGCGGGAAATGGAACGTGTGTGTCTCATCTCTCCATCTCTCGGAGAGAGAACAAATGAGAGCCCAATCGGTGCGAAAGGCGACGATAGACATGAAGTCTCCAAAACCCATCGCCCGCACTTGATCCTTAAGGCGATCGGGGAGCTCGATCCACCAATCCCTCATTTGTACCCAACTCACCCTAGCCCGAGAAAAAGGGACAGGCTGCAATGCAATCAATCGATGAAAGAATGTCAATGATAGTGGAGACCAACAAAGCATAAGATTTATAGAGGCAACTAAAAATTTACCCAGCCAGCTCTTATCTCATCTGCGAGATGGGGCTTCTTCTCGAACCTATCCTCACCCCTTTGTTTCTTTCTCGGGGGAGCAATGACTGGTTCCGCCCCAACCCCTTCCAGAGTATCCACCGGTGTGGGACCATGCTTAATAGCCTTCTTAGTCCTAGCCATCTGACAAACCCATGCACAAAGTTAAAATGAGAGAGTGAAGCATGAGAAAACATCAGTCCACATCAGCACGAGAGACAAACTGATCCCAAGGTGGTAATTTGTGTTTCTGATTTAGAGGTGATGAACTTCATTGGCTAAGTGATAAATAGAAAGGAGGCCAAAGACCATGACCCTTGATCCAACCTGAAGACTAAAACAAAACATATCCCACTTGCCAAACTAGCCTCATTAAGACACATGTTCCAGACCTACAATGAAATGAAAACACATCCAATCTAGCCCAACTTTCCCACTCATTCTTAACTACACACTCCAAAATCCATGGCCACATCACGAATCCAAGTATCCACACCCAGATCGATCTAAAAAAAATATATCATCATGGCCACTCTCATTATCCTGTCAATCCCAATTAGTCACAGTTGATGATGCCAAAAATAGGGGTTCGGACACCACCGGTCAAGATGATTAATGCAAAGCAATAAATGAAGAGAGATGAGGGATTTATAGTGGTTCGGTCAAGCGTGACCTACGTCCACTTCAAAAGGGTGATCTTTGATTAAATGTCGAGGGTTACAAATATGTGAAGGTAGAGAAAAACCATCCCCTCTCAAGTGATGAGAGGGCTCTATTTATAACTCTTTCCCACCAGGTGGGGAGGTAATCGGTTCAACGTCTCTTTGGAGCGTCAGACGTGTCCCTGAGGATCGAGCCAGGTGGAAGGAAGGTGAGATCCTCTCCGCGAGACTTGGTAAATGCAGGTTAGGGGAGACTTCAGTCGCGATGGCCTGGAACCTGAGGTGACGAGGCTTCGTTTAACGAAACCCGGATCTCAACGGGGCTACTCTGGCCTGACCCATGATCCTAGACGGACCGGGTCACTTGGACCTGACTCATTATCGCGATCCGGATTGGGCTTGACTCATCATTTGCCCCTCAAAGTCCCGCATTCTAACAACTTTGAATGTGGGGCTTTCAACTCATCCGCCTCCTTCACAAGTTCACAGTAATCCAAACTCCTCTTTCTGCTCAGATTTTGAAATTCACAGACCTTTAAGATTCATCTTTTGGTTTTTGAAAAAATCCCATGCTTTAAGGACTCTTTCTCCTATAAAACTCTCGATGCCCTAAACCAGACTCTTTCCAAAGAAGAAAGAAATCTCCAAGAGAGAAGAGAACACCGAAGGAGACCAAGAAAAAGACTGCAACAAGACACACGAGGGTCAGAGTAGTCGTCCGGACTTCGATGTGCGTTGAGGAAGCGGCATCAAGCGATCGCCGAATGAATCCTGATGTGGGCGCCCAACCCGAGGTCAGATCTGGCGCGCTTGACCCTCGGTCGACCTGCTCCGATGAGGGCGGCAGCAGCGAGGCGCAGTCAGCGGGCGAGGGCACCCCTGCGCAGGGCGTGCAGGCAGTGGGCGAGGGCGCCCCTGCGCTGGGCGTCGCCGTGCTGGCTGGGGGCGAGGGCGCCCCTGCTCCGGGCGTCGCCGTGCTGGCTGCGGGCGAGGGCGTCCCTTCTCCGGGCGTCGCCGTGCTGGCTGCCCCTCGGTCGACCCGTTCCGATGAGAGCGGCAGCAGCGAGGCGCAATCAGCAGGCGAGGGCGCCTATGCGCAGGGCGTCAGTGTCCAGGCAGTGGGCGAGGGCGCCACTGTCGCGGTGGTGCTGGCTGTGGGCGAGGGCGGCGAGCCCATGGCAGGCGCGGGCGAGGGCTCCCCTGCTCCGTGCGTCGCAGCGCTGGCTGTGGGCGAGGGCGGCGAGGTCATGGCAGGCGCGGGCGAGGGCTCCCCTGCTCCGTGCGTCGCAGCGCTGTCTGTGGGCGAGGGCGGCGAGGTCATGGCAGGCGCGGGCGAGGTCATGGCAGGCGCGGGCGAGGGCTCTCGTGCTCCGCGCATCGCAGCTTTGGTTGTGGGCGAGGGCGCCCCTGCGCTGGGCGTCGGGGTGCCTGCAGCGGGCGAGGGCGCTGCCGCGGTGGGCGCCCGCCTGGCCGCACGTGCCCCTGCGATGGGCGACGTCGCGGTGCACCCCTGGGCGAGCGGACGCGAGGGAGGTGATGGTGGCGAGGCCGTGGGGGCCCCCTGGGCGAGCAGGCAGGACATAGGAGGCTCGGTGATCCCCCTTTGGGCGAGCAGCCCCCGCGATGAGCCCCGGCAGGGGGGTAGCTTGCTAGGTGGAGGACGGATGGGCGACCCCAACCTGGTGGGCGAGCCTGAGCTGGGCGTACATGCTCACAGCACCTCTCGCTCAGGTGTCGCATCCGGCCAGGGGTCACGAGACCTTGCATCGGTCTCCGCGGCGAGAGAAAAATTACGTCCTCGTCCCAAGAAATACCAAGGGAAGGTCATCGTTGAGGACGACGGGTCCAAAGTAAGTACAATCTTCAGCACCTTTCAGACAGATAGTGACATCTCCCGAATCATTACTTCGCATCGTATTCCGCCCATGGTGATGTGTCGTCTTGCTGAAAAAGATGAACCAGCTTGCGATAGCTCCTCAGGTGAGATCCTCGTTTATGAGGATATGCTCGAGGCCGGGCTGAGATTTCCAATGTCTTCTTCCATCTGCCGGATTCTTTACTATTTTTCCCTAACCCCAGGGCGTCTTGTGCCTAACGGCTGGAGGGCCTTGCTGGGTTTTCTTGCGTTGTGGAAGAAGGTGAATGGCGAGGATGCCTCTCCAGCTGAGTTTCACGCCGCTTACAACTTGATGGAGTCTCCTGCCCCCAATAGGGGATGGTATTATCTCACCTCCAGGGGATGTAAGCTTCTTACAGGGATGCGTTCCAACTGTCACAGCTGGAAATCTCGCTTCTTCTTCATAGGTGGCGAGTGGGCTTCGCAAGCAGATCAGGATTTGGTGCCCACACGATGGATTAGCGCCAAAAGACTGGGTACGTCTTCCTGTTCACTTCTCCATACTTATATAAATGTATATATACATTGTTCCTTTATGCACGCCGTTACTCCGCAGATCCTCCCATACTCTCCAAGGACCAAGAGGCGAAACTGCAAGCGGTGAGGGATCATCCAGAGAAAGACTTGGGAGCTCTTATTCCCAAAGAAAGTCGTAAGGCCAGTGGACCTTCTCCGGGCTCTTCCTCAGGACCGTCATCAAAGAGAAAGAGTAAGTTAAATCTGCTCTGATCATAATCTTAACATTACCTGAGGTGTTGTTCCCATGTTTCACTTGTCAACACTTCTCTTAATAGGCACGGAGGTGTGCAGAGAGATGATTGGAGCCCGCTTTTCGACCCGCTTCTCGGATAGGGGAACCCCTCCTTCAAAGGTGGCGAGAACAGGCGACGTCTCACCAGGAACCTCTCGATTGGCTTCTCGCACTGAGCCCCGAGTGTCTCCTACTCGAGTGGTTTTACCTAAGATGTCTCTTCAGTCAGGGATCTCCTCCGCTAAGACTGTTGTCTCGCAGCCTTCTTCTTCAGCCACACTTCCTGTACCTCGGCTATGTCCTCCACAGCCGGGCACTTCTACAGGGGCACCCACCGGGACCGGTCCCCGGCGTCGTTCGTGGGAGATGCGGGATAGGCTAGGGAGATATGTGCTGGCGCATGAGGTCTCTCGGGTTAACGCCTTGTGCACCGAGGGAGTCATTGACTCATTTGTAGAGGGTCTGACTCAGGTGAAGTTCATTATTTACTTTTCTCCTGATTGTTTCCCCTTCATTTCTTTATAACTGTCTCACTTCTCGTCTCTTATCTTTTCAGGTTTCCACAGCATCCGTCTGCTTGTTGCAGCGTGCCCAGTCTTGTGGTCAGATGAGTCGGGAGAAGGAGGCTATGCGACTGGAGCTCTCCACTGCTCAAGAGAAGATTATTGCCCTGGAAGCCGCTGGTAGGATTTCCGCAACCGATCTTGCTGCGTCTCGAGAGAGGGTAAGCAAGCTTGAGACCGGGCTTTCAGCAGCCAATAAGAGGGCAGCCGAGGTAGAAGATGAGCTTACGAAGACCTGCGAGAAGGCTTCGCTCACCGAGGCTGAGCTTACGAAGTCCCGCGAGAGGGCTTCGCTCAGTGAGGCTGAGCTGATGAAGGCCCGTGAGAGGGCTTCGCTCAGTGAGGCTGAGCTGATGAAGGCCCGTGAGAGGGCTTCGCTCAGTGAGGCAGAGCTTGCTCGAACCCTTGAGAAGGTGAGGCTCAGGGAAGTTGCTGTAGAGGCAGAGATGAGGACAGCGTCCGAGAGAGCTTCTCAAGCTGAGAGGGACCTGCAGATTGGCATCGCGGATGCCTTCATCGATGGCTACGAGGAGCTTCGAGAGAAGATTTCGGCCGCCTTTCCAGACATTGACATATCAGGCTTTGTGCCGATGGAGGCGCCTGATGATGGTGGTAGCAGCTCTGGTGATTATGAGGACGATGAGGAGGAGGATGAGGAAGGGGATGAAAGTGATTAGTGTATGGGGATTTCATGGGTAGGTAGCTTGACTTTTGTAAAGGCAGCATCAGCCTGATTTATGCAACTTTTGGTAATAAAAGTAATTTTATTTATCCATCTTTTGTTTTGCAACATTGAATCAAATAAAAAGTGCAAACCTAAGTCCTTTAACAAAAACCCTAATTTGCCCCCCTGGACCTCCTCACTGGTAGTACTTCTTCAAGTGTTCTGCATTCCACGGATGGGGTAAGACCTTTCCTTCAGAGTTCTGGATTCTGTAGGTGCCTGGTCTCACCACTTCTATTATGAGATACGGACCTTCCCAATTAGGTCCGAGTTTTCCTTCCCGAGAGTCCTTCGTAGCGAGAATCACCTTCTTGAGGACTAGGTCTCCCGGTTGGAAGGAACGAGGCTTCACCCTCGAATTGTAGTACTTGGCCATGCGTCGTTTGTACTCCGCATTACGGACCACAGCCATTTCTCTTGCCTCCTCTATCAAATCGAGGTTGAGGCGGAGTCCTTCTTCGTTGGTGGCAGGGTCGTATTGGTGGACCCTTAGGGAATGTACCCCTATCTCGACAGGGATTACCGCCTCAGTCCCAAAAGCAAGAGAGAAAGGGGTTTCTCGTGTAGGAGTCCGCGGAGTTGTCCTGTAGGCCCATAATACTCCTGGAAGCTCATCAACCCATAGACCTTTTGCTCTTTCGAGCCTTGTCTTAAGGTTGCGCAGGACTGTCCTCACCATCACTTCTGCTTGTCCATTTGCTTGGGGGTGTGCCGGGCTGGAGTGAGGTTGTTTTATGTGAAGGTCTGCGCAGAAGGAGTTGAAGAGCCTGTTGTCGAATTGTTTGCCATTGTCGCTGACGATGGCCTCAGGTATCCCGAAGCGACAGACCAGGTTTTTCCAGACGAAATATTTCACCTTTTGGTCTGTTATCTTCGCTAGGGGTTCCGCCTCAGCCCATTTTGTAAAGTAGTCAATGGCGACTACTATGAATTTGCACTGGCCTCTACTCAAAGGCAGGGGGCCCAAAATGTCGATGCCCCATTTGGAGAAAGGCCACGGGCTGAGGATGGTGGTCAGCTCTTCTGGTGGCTGCCGCGTCACAGTGGCGAAGCGCTGGCATTTGTCACACTTCTTGGCGAGGTCCTTGGCATCTTTCAACATGCTTGGCCAAAAGTACCCTTGCCTAAGCGCTTTATGTGCGAGGCAGCGTCCTCCCGAGTGATTTCCACAAATCCCCTCATGAATTTCTCTGAGGGCGTAGTCAGCCTCTTCTGGGGAAAGGCAGCGCAGCAACGGTAGGTTGTAACCCCTCTTGTAGAGAACATCATGTAGGATTGTGAACTTAGAAGCTCTCATCCTCAGTCTCCTGGCTTCCAAATGGTCACCTGGCTCGGTGCCCTCTTGGAGGAAGGCTTTTATGGGGGTCATCCAATTTGGCTCATCGTCATCTGATGCACAGTGGATGTTTCCGATTACCACATCCAACTTACTTTTCTCCAACTGGTGCCCGATGAGCGTCGGTTCCGCAGATGAGGCCTCCAATGATGAGGCGAGCCTGGCGAGTGCGTCGGCGGCAACATTTTCTCCCCTAGGAATATGAGAGAGCTGAAAATATTGGAAACTTTTGATTATTTCCTTTACCATGATGAGGTAATCTTGCATTCTTTCCTCCTTTGCTTCGAATTCGCCGTTTACCTGATTCACCACCAGTTGTGAATCGCTGTAAGCGAGAACGGATTTAGCATCCATCTCAATCGCCAATTTAAGACCAGAGAGGAGGGCCTCGTACTCGGCTTCATTGTTTGAGGCAATGAAGTGGAGCTTCACTGCATATTTGATGGGTGTACCATCAGGACTCATTAGGATTAAGCCAGCTCCGCTTCCTTCTGTGGTTGCTGAACCATCAACGTAGAGTTTCCAGGCTGGTAGTGGCGATACATTGGACTTCTCAGGAGGTACTTGGAGAGGCTCTCCGTTCATAGATGGAGAGGCCTGCGAGTCCTGTGGGGGAGAAGCTTGGGCGCCCGGAGATGAGGTGGAGAGCTGGGCGCCCGTTGGTGGAGAGGTGAGACGGGCGCCCGTTGATGAGGTGGAGAGCTGGGCGCCCGTTGGTGGAGAGGTGAGCTGGGCGCCCGTTGATGAGGTGGAGAGCTGGGCGCCCGTTGGTGGAGAGGTGAGCTGGGCGCCCGTTGATGAGGTGGAGAGCTGGGCGCCCGTTGGTGGAGAGGTGAGCTGGGCGCCCGTTGAGGGGAGCTGGGCGCCTGTTGTAAGTAGAGGAGGATCCTCAGTTTGCTCTTCAGCATACGTAAGCTCCGATACAAAGTCTGCCAAAGCCTGTGCTTTGATGGCAGGCCTTGGTTGATAGTGAATGTCAAACTCACCAAGCTCCACCGACCACTTAGCCAATCTTCCAGCAACATCAGGTTTTGCTAAAACTCTTTTCAGAGGTTGATCCGTGATGACAGTGATTGTGTGGCCCTGGAAGTAATGACGTAGACGCCTCGCAGTCGAAACGAGGGCGAGCGCCAGTTTTTCCAACTCTGAGTATCTGATCTCTGCCCCTCTGTATGCTCTGCTCACATAGTAGACTGGTTTTTGTACCCCACCATGGTCTGTAATGAGGACAGAGCTTACTGCTGAGGGAGAAGCAGAGAGGTACAAATACAACACTTCCCCAGGTGAAGCATGTGAGAGGAGAGGAGGTGTGGCAAGGTATTCCTTAAGCTTCTGGAAGGCCTCCTCAGCCTCAGATCCCCATTCAAAAGTCTTCCTAAGAATTTTGAAGAAGGGCAAACACTTATCTGCAGATTTGGAGACGAACCTGTTGAGCGCGGCAATTCTCCCATTGAGGCGCTGCAGCTCCTTAGTCGATGATGGCGACCTCATATCCAGTATGGCCTTGATTTTGTCAGGGTTCGCCTCAATCCCCCTCTGATTGACCATGAATCCCAAGAACTTCCCCGATCCAACGCCAAAAGCGCATTTCTCGGGATTCAGCTTCATGTTGTAGGTCCTGAGAACACTGAAGGTCTCTTGAAGATGACCGATGTGATCTGCTGCAGCCAAGCTCTTTACCAGCATGTCGTCGACATATACTTCCATCGTTCGCCCGATCTGGGAATGGAACATCATGTTCACCAGGCGCTGGTAAGTGGCCCCAGCATTTTTTAGTCCGAAGGGCATAACCCTGTAGCAGTAGGTGCCCTTCGGAGTGATGAAGGATGTTTTTTCCTGGTCTGGAGGGTGCATGTTAATCTGGTTGTATCCCGAATAAGCGTCCAGGAAGGAAAGCAGCTCGTGTCCCGCCGTGGCGTCGATGAGGAGGTCGATCCTGGGCAACGGGTAGCTATCCTTCGGGCACGCCTTGTTAAGTTCACTGAAGTCTACGCAGAGGCGCCATTTCCCATTCGCTTTGGCCACCATCACCACATTGGAGAGCCATTCAGGGTACGCGACTTCACGGACTGCCCCGGTATCAATCAGCTTTCCCACTTCCTTTTCTATTGCTTGGGCCCTTTCAGTGGAGGCGCCCCTTAACCTTTGCCGAACAGGTTTGTGGAGAGGGCTGACGTTGAGGCGATGGGTGGTGACGGTTGGGTCTATCCCTTCCAGATCAGCATGTGACCACGCGAATATGCCCATATTCTCCCTCAAAAAATCTGTCAATCGGCCAACCAGAGCTTTCGGGAGTGAAGAGCCAATATACACCTTCTTTTCCGGATGCTCCTCATGCAAGATGATAGGGGTGAGTTTTTCAACTGGCTCCCCTCTTTCCGTGGTAGCCTCATCTCTTGGGTCCAAGACTTCCACCTGCAGCGCCTCCTGCGTCATCTTGGCCTTCATCGAGGTGACGTAGCATTCTCTTGCTGCTACTTGATCTCCTCTTACCTCCCCTACTCCATTCGGGGTTGGGAAGCGGAGGATGAGATGATATGTGGAAGGGACGGCTCTCAAGGAGTTAAGCGTGGGCCGCCCCAGAATGATGTTGTACGCTGATGGACAATTTATCACCAAGAAATTGACCATTGTGGTGGAGGTTCGGGGGGCTGTTCCGGCCGTGACTGGTAACGTAATGGCCCCCAAAGGATACACCTTTTCCCCTGAGAAACCGATGAGGGGAAACTTGACTGGTTGCAATCTCTCTCGACCCAACTTCAGCTTATCATAGGCTTCCACAAATAAAATATCTGCGGAACTTCCACTGTCAACCAAGATCCTATGCACCTGGAAATTGGCGACGGTCATAGAGAGCACCAGAGGGTCGTCATGAGGGTGCTGGATGTTCTCTAGATCTTTATCCGAGAAGGATATGATCTCATCAGTGCTGTGCCTCGACGCCTTTGAAGGTCGTGGCTCATCTGGATGCCTCGCCTTTCTGGCGTAGGCTTTCATGGCGGAGAATGATTCCGCTGACCCTCCAGAGATAGTACGAATTTCTCCAATAGGGTGTTGATTTTCGCCATTGTGAGGCTGTGGCGGCGCCTGCCCCCTACCAGCAATATACTGGCGCAGGTGTCCCCGCTGAATAAGATCTTCAATCTGCCTCTTGAGGTCGAAGCAATCGTCAGTGTCATGACCGTGATCGCGATGGAAGCGACAGTATTTGGTCATATTCCTGCGATTTGCTGGAGCTTTCATCTTTCCCGGCCATTTTACAGTGGGATCATCTTGAATTTCCAGTAGAATGTGCCCTACTGCAGCATTGAGAGCTGTGAAAGCTTGTTGATTTCTCTGCGGAGCAGGGAAGGGTCGATCTCTCGGGGGGGCAGGACCGAGTCGGTCCCTGGCTGGTACCCTCTCGGTTCTGCTCCGCTTGTTGCTGGGCTCCTTCTTGTCGTCTCTATCATGTTTTCCTTTATCTGCAGCTCTGGAGGACTCGCCCCGCCTGGCCCTAGTAGCGTCTTCCGCATTCATATACTTCTGGGCTTTCGCCAATAGCTCCGTCATGTTCTTCGGTGGGCGCTTCATTACCGAGAAGTAGAAACCCGATGAACGGAGGCCACCCAAGAAAGCAGTCATGGTTACCTTGTCATCGGGTTCTTCCACCTAAAGTACCTCCTCGTTAAAACGAGTGAGGTATGCCCTGAGGCTCTCATTATTGTCCTGCTTTACCGTCAGCAGGTGTGTGGGTGGCTTTTGATGGCGGCGTCCTCCAATGAAGTGTGACACGAAGAACCTGCTTAGTTCTTCGAAGGTGGCGATGGAAGCTGGGGCGAGATTGGAAAACCACTGTCGGGCGGAGCCCTTCAGTGTAGTCGGGAATGCTCTGCACATGATCTCATCAGCGATATTGTGCAGCTGCATCACAGTCTTGTAGGTTTCCAGGTGATCGAGTGGATCCTTCCTTCCATCGAAGGTCTCTATAGACGGCATTTTGAACCTAGGAGGAAGGGGGTAGTTTACTACATCAGACTTGAACGGGGTGTTCGTTCGTCTGACGAGATAATCCACCGTCTCTGGGGCCTGCGCCCTCACTGCATCGAAGACATCTCCGATTTGATTCTGCATCTCCTTAAATTTTTCCTCCCATTGATTATAGGGCTCTATGGAAGGACCAGGGAGATTGCTTTCCTCCTCCACTGTATTATTTTCACTTTCCCCTTCTTGGAAGTGGGGGTCATCAGCCGGAGGTTCTGCAAAGTGGGCTCCACCCTGAGGAGGAGGCGCCGCATAATAAGCATGACCTTGTGGACCAGCCAGGCTCGGGCCAGGTGGGGGGTCCAAAGGAGCTTCGGCAGAGGCATCCTGGGCGCGATGGAACTGAGTCATCAGGGGAACTCCTCGACCCTGGGCGCCATAGGGATGGGCGCCCAGGTGATGGAGATTGGGCTGGGCGCCCACAGGAAGACCCCTTGCCTGGGCGCCCAGGGGATGGGCGCCCGGATGAGGTAGATTGGGCTGGGCGCCCATAGGAAGACCCCTTGCCTGGGCGCCCAGGGGATGGGTGCCCGGATGAGGTGGATTGGGCTGGGCGCCCATAGGAAGACCCCTTGCCTGGGCGCCCAGGGGATGGGCGCCCGGATGAGGTGCTCCGTTTCGCGGAGCGGTTGGGCCCCGCGAGCGCGTCGCCTCCTGCTGCTGGATCCCACCGAATGGTGCTCCTCCTTGCCCTGCGAGCATAAGTTGGAGGATTTGCTGGTTTTGAGTCACCAGCTGCTGCATGGTCTCCATCATCTGCTGTGGAGAGGGAGTAGGAGCGGGGGTAATCGAGACAGGATTACCCGGTGGAGGACCGTTCTCTCCCTGTCTGGGAGAGTTAGGCTGAGCGTTAGGGCCCGGACCCGTAGCTAGGCCAGGGTTATCCTCACGTCTTCCTGACCTCGTGCTGATCACCATGATTCTAACAAAGGGGTTTGAATTTTTTCGTTCCCACAGACGGCGCCAAACTGATGATGCCAAAAACAGGGGTTCGGACACCACCGGTCAAGATGATTAATGCAAAGCAATAAATGAAGAGAGATGAGGGATTTATAGTGGTTCGGTCAAGCGTGACCTACGTCCACTTCAAAAGGGTGATCTTTGATTAAATGTCGAGGGTTACAAATATGTGAAGGTAGAGAAAAACCATCCCCTCTCAAGTGATGAGAGGGCTCTATTTATAACTCTTTCCCACCAGGTGGGGAGGTAATCGGTTCAACGTCTCTTTGGAGCGTCAGACGTGTCCCTGAGGATCGAGCCAGGTGGAAGGAAGGTGAGATCCTCTCCGCGAGACTTGGTAAATGCAGGTTAGGGGAGACTTCGTCGCGATGGCCTGGAACCTGAGGTGACGAGGCTTCGTTTAACGAAACCCGGATCTCAACGGGGCTACTCTGGCCTGACCCATGATCCTAGACGGACCGGGTCACTTGGACCTGACTCATTATCGCGATCCGGATTGGGCTTGACTCATCAACAGTGGCTGCCCATTTTCCACTCAGATTGATGTAGCCATGAAACTCCCACTAAGATTGCTAACCTTACAGCTAAAAAAACTCCACACCTTCTACCCTCATCAAAACCCACCAATTCCATAGGCACCCATGGCCAAGACTGAGCCAAAAAACCCCATTATGCAGGTTAGCATAAAAAAAGAGAGAGAGAAGAAAGAAAGAAACAGAATGGGAATGAAGCCCACATACCTGGCTCTCTCTCCTCCCTCTTCTCCTCACCTTACTCGGCCTCAACCTGAAATGGCAGCAGCAGGTTAGCAAAAAAAAAAAAAAGAAGAGAGAAACAGAAAGAAGAGAAGGAATGGAAGATGAAGAAAGGGCGGGACCCACATACCTGGCCCAAGGCTAAGCTTCCCCCACTCTCTCTACTGCTCGATCCCTACCTGAAACCATGGCAGCAATAGGATTAAAAAAATAAAGAAAAGAAAAGAGAGAGAAAACAATGGAAGAAAGAGAATGAGATTGAAACCCACATACCTGGCCCTTTCTTCCCTTCCTTTCCTGTTCTCCATCTTGCTAACGATCTGCTCTCCACTCTCCCCTGCCTCACCTGGTACAGCAACAAGAATGAGAAAAGGACAGGGGGAAAAGACCCTAACCCTTGTAACGTAACACCCAAAGCTGTGCGCAGAGGAGGCCTAACCCCATCACGTGGTGGGGTTCCTCTCTAAGAGGGAGCCACCTGAAACATGGCCCTGTTTCTTTCACCCAAAAAAAAAATAAATAAAAATGTGTGGAGAGATGGTCTTTGATGAAGATAGAAATAAGAGCTGGACTACAACAATGAATAACATTAATGAGAGGCAGAAAGGTCCCACAAGCTGAAACCTGAGATTAGCCCAAACAGCAGCAGAGACAAAGGACCAGCCTTTGGCTTTGGCACGATTCCTGCATAGTTATTGGCAACACAGTGATGGTTCATTCCAACTTACTGAGGGAGGCAGCACCAACAAGACAGACAGGTCAGTCGATTCAATTTAAAATATACCATTGACTCGTATGTATCATGCATCAATTGTTCATGCATCATCCACATCCATGCATTTGCCCTCATACCCCACCTCATTCTATGTTAAGTAGGGTACACACACATTAAAAAAAAAGGGGTAGAGTTGAAAAGTACAGGCAAAACCTCATAATTCACAATCCACCACCATAATCAAACATTCATCATAATTCATCACCATAACTCATCATCATAAATTCACAAATCAAATCTCATAACTTAACATGATAAACATTATACCCCCCCCCCCCCCACCATTCAATCAAACATCACCACATCATAAAAGGAAAAGGCAAGTATAAAACTTAATTCAACTTCTATTAAATATCCATAAGAGTCATTAAATAATAAAGTATAATAATAAATTGGATTAACCAGGTCTAATCCTAAATAAAATAAATTGAGAGAGGTGGCAACTTTTGCCCCCAAACCCTAAAATGAGGCCTATTATAAACCTAGCCAGTCCTAGCGACCCAACCTCTCAATCAATACCTAGCCTAGGATAGGGACTCCTAATGAGCCATTTAGAGAGGATGAACCACCCCATTGAAGGCAGGGAAGCGGGCCATCCATGCTTCCATTCAGTCATATGAGCCTTAAACTGCCCTTGCACTTCCTCAAAATTGTTTGGAGGATTCCAAAAAGAATCGCAGATTTCCCGAATCCGCCTGAAGTCCTCCTGAAAAAATGTGTATGCTGGATGGATGAGTGCTGAAAGGGTGGTGTTTTGTATCTCAAAATACTACCTATAACGCCTCGGAATAGATGATTCGGCTTCATGTGGGCAGGACATGGTCATGAGCTCCAACTGGTCCATTTGCTTATGCAGTGTGTTAAAATCATCTATAGGAGCCCTCTCGTTGGTAGTCTTCATAGCCTCCCAGATTTCAAACATTGCCCGAAGATCCAACATACTCCACAGAAGGGATTGAAGCACTTTGCTAATAGAAGTTGGTAGGTCTTCCAAGAGCCCGTCATAACTGCGGAATCTATTGAGAGCAGTCCTCCCCACAATACATAGATCTCCATATAAACCACAAATCCCTTTATATTTCATGACCAATAGGTCATATTTTCTGCGCTTAACCTCCACGACGCGCTTGTCCATCTCCTCCTCAAATTGAAAGACGCAATCATAGGTAGCAGGAATAGAGGATTCATGCTCAAGGTAGAACTCTGCCCGCTCTTCAGAATCATAATACCCTATCTTTTCAACCCCAGGAGACCAATATTCATCTCTTGGCAAGAAGGGCTTACAAGCATTAGAGCCCGCGGCACCATTGACGACAAATGAGAAGATTGGGGAATCGGCCATTAGGAGAACTCAAACCTGCAAACAAATATATACATCCGGCCTTAGACACTCTCCACATGAAAAACATCCCGGAGATATTAAAAAGAAAAAAAAAGAAAAAGAAAAGAGAGACAGGTCACTTAGGCGCCCCAGGGGTGATGCCCAGGTCTATTTCAATGGATTCTCCTCGAAGAGTACAGTTTCAGCTATGGTCACTCTACGGAGCCATCATAAATCTATGAGAACTATTTTCAGAGGTATTGTAGGGCTGTCCCGAGCCCCTTTTGAGAGCCAAAAGTCCAAACTACATCTCCATGTAACACACCACCTTAAAACACACAAAGGAGAGGAGATAACAAAATACTAATGAGAGTAACCTCATAAGATTGAAAACAATACAGTAATAACAAGTTGAAGCGCAGAATAAGGGTTAAAACAAATACCTAAAACAAACAAATTAACAAACAAAACAAACCAAAAAAAAAAAAAAGGGACCGGCCACATGGGCACCACAAGGGTGGCGCCTATCCCAGACTAGAAATATCCCCCTTAGAGATGTCATTGTTTAGCCAAGGTAAGACCCTTAGTATTCCTGAGTCGTGTTCTTATATCATGTTGCGAATTTGAAAAGAACTAGAATATAGGAAAACACCTTAGAAATTTAAACTCGCGAGTCCTTAGTGCAAACCAAAAGGATAGGCACCACAGGGGTGGCACCTACCCTCCTCAATTGGTACCCGCTAATTAGAATGCCCCAACCCAAACCATGGAAACTTGCACCAAGTTGATCAAGGAAATTATTCAAAACACATGTGAGGCATGTTATTCATTCCAAAAGAAAAGAGAGGAGAAGATACTCACTTAGAAGCAAGGGAGGGCTTGAGAATTCTGAGATTCGAAATCTGGAAGAGTAGGAGTTGTAAGAAATTCGTAGCCTTGATTTCCTTATATAGATTAGAGTTCGAATCCCATAATGAATTAGAGAGAGACGAAATTCCACCTAGGCACCACTCCTTGGGCGCCCAGGTCACTTGTCTTCCGCATTCAGAACTTTAGTCTGCAATGGACTCTAACTAAGTCTTGGAGACGAAATTCCACCTAGGCACCACACCCCAGGCGCCCAGGTCACCTTTAAAACTCAAGCTTTCACTCTGACAAGGACTCTCGCTGCCATGGGTTGAGCACGAACTCAACTTCGAGACCATCTCAAAATTCCACCTAGGCACCACTCCTTGGGCACCCAGGTCACTTGTCTCCTTGATTTGGAAACTCAACTTCGAGACCAACTCACAATTCCACCTAGGCACCACTCCTTGGGCGCCCAGGTAACCCATTTCCCTGAATTTAAAATTCTACTTCAAGACCAACTCTAAATGCAACCTGTTTCGTTAAAGTCAAAACTCCATTCCAAAATGAACCAGAACTTCATATTGGATGCCACTCCTTGGATGTTCAGGTCACTTGTCTTCTGGATTCAAAATTCTACTTCGAGGCATACTCTATTCATGTAATTCCACCTGGGCACCACCCCTGTGGCGCCTATCCATCACCTTAGAGAACCAAATGCCTCTTTGAACCATTGTCCTAGAATGATAAAAGTTGAACCCGAACAAGAATTGATGATGATTGATGATAAATAATAATAATAATAACAATAATATAAAAATAAATAAATAAATAATAAAACCAAAAGAGGCACACACACAAAGGCGCAACGCACATCATCGAACTGAAACATTGTCCCATCACATGAGGTCCCGTTGCATGCACATTAGTCCCATCACGCATACATCTAACATTGTGTATTGCATCTCATGCCATCTCCATCAATAAAATTAGAATGATTACCTCTGCAAATTATAAAATCATATACTAATGATGAAAAATGCATAATCTTTTAGTGTTTGTTCAATACAGGTTCCCAAAGCAAAAGCGAAAACTCCAAAGGTGGAGGACCTTCAAGAACAGTGATGGAGATTGATGACAAGTTCACAAGCTTCGGCAAACAAACAACGAAAGAAAATGACAACGATCCCCAATGTTGGATTTACGGAAAGTTCTTGAGGTAAGTACCCCTAACTATGATTTTCATGATTTTACCTCACGTCTGGAAATTGAGTCGCCGTAGGCCTCCCTTAAGCGCTTATGATCGGTAAGGCAACCATAGTACCGTGTCCTCACGAATTATATGTTCGCCGACTCAAATCTTGATGTTGGAAGATGGAAACCGTGTAGCTTGAAACTCTCCATGATAAGCACAAAAAAAAAGAATGATCGAATCCTCTCTCGGGTTCTCATCTAAGCTTGGGTGAAGACCAAGATCCCTAGAGAGTGACGGTTATTCCGGCGACCGTCTTCCATTGATTTAGCTTTTTCGATGCATACCTGAGTTTCTAAATCAAACTTTAAAAAAAAATGCATCTCATTCTCACATACACTCACACTATTGCTTGAATTATGTTTATGATTTCCACTAAGATCCCCATTATTGCTAGTTAGTTTCAGCTATGCTTTGAACACTCAACTGTGGATGAAACTTAGAAGACATTATATGTGACAATTTGAATTGAATTCTATTGTAAGAACAAATGTAATTCTGATAGTGACTTAGCTAATCGAAAGATCGACTTCTGATTCAGACCACTGGGGCACAGTTCCCACCACCATTTTAAATTCAGCAACTGGGGCACAGTTCCCACCACCATTTTAAATTCTGCAACTGGGGCACAGTTCCCAACCCGCCACGTGGCAATACCACAGGCACCGAGGCACAGATCTTAGGTTTCCAATCAAATCAGTAGGCACGTAACTTCTTTTTTTCCTTTTTTCCCCTGAATCAAAATTGATCCTAGAAAAGTAAACCTCACCTTTAGAACAAATTTCCAATTGCATACATCCGTAGGTGGCCACTCCCGTGAGCTCAAAAGCTCCCGTGAGTCATGAGTGGTGTGTCTACTTTCTTTGGAGCACAACTCTCCACGTGCTGAACAATGATTAATGGCATAATTCAGATTAATTAATGACAATGAAGATGCTTATTGATAGTTTTAGACTTAGTTCAACGACTTCTAAAAATTCGTGAGAAGAAAGCCGAATCGCGTTGAGATCTCGAGTCCAACTCACCTTTCACATAGGGAGCGGACTACTACACTAACTCTAATATTCCAGACCACCTAAGACATGTTTAGGCCAGTTCTTACAAAGATTATACTTAGGTTGCCTAAATGCCACCCCATTACCCTAAGTTAGGAAGCCAGATCCATTGATCCAAGAAGTCCCCTTTTTCCAGCCCTTAATCATTAGGACAGTTGGACCCTTTGATTCTTCACTTCAAGAGCTTTCTGACGGTATATAGAACGTCCAAATCCGATAAGTGGATCAAATGTTATGAGTTTTTGAAGTTTGCCTTAGAAAGAGTGATAGAAATCCATCTAGGCACCACCCAAGTGGCGCCCACCCTACTCCATTGCATCAAGGCGCCCCAGGTTGGGCGCCCACACTAGCTGTGACCACCTAGGCACCCCATGTGTGGCATCCACTCCCCAAAATCATTAGTTTGGCCTAAAACGGACCTGAACCACTCAACGTAGGGACCAAACTCCGAAAATGAATCGACTCCATCTAGGCACCACCCAAGTGGCGCCCACACTCTTTATTCCATTTAAATGCCCCATGGTGGGCGCCCACACTCCTCACTCCACCTAGGCACCACATGTATGGCGCCCACCCTCCTATTCCACAAATTTAACTTAGGGCAGCCCGCGACCCCTCCAAGCCAAGACCCACACTTCATTCCATCTAGGCACCACCCTTGTGGCGCCCACACTCTCTAGTCCACATAGGCACCACGTGGTGGGCGCCTACCATGTCCAGTCCACCTGGGCACCACCCTTGTGGCGCCCAGTCAATTAAATGCTAGTGTAGGTCCCTCAACTGAAGATATATCCATTCTATCCCTACTCTAGATCGGACCAAACTCTGAGAATGATCCGAATCACGTAGACTCCACCCCATGGGCGCCTACCATGAACCAGTCCACATAGGCACCAGCCCTATGGTGCCCACCCTATGCAGTCACCTGGGCACCACCCCATGCGCGCCCAGCCTATTTTCCAAACCCTAATTTATCACAAAACACTTAGGCTGCCTTGGGATGAGTGGAACCTTCTAGAAATATGAACTAATGAAGCCCTAACCCTCCTAAACTCATCCCAAACCTCTATTTAAGGATCTCTTAACCTCATTTAGAAGGGAGCTACCCTAAAAAGAGAGAAATATAGAGAATAAGCAAGAGGAGAAAGGTAGCCACCATTAGAGAAGAGAGCTTTAGATCTAGAGAAGTAGAAAGGGAAATAGAGGAGGAGACTTCCATATCTTCAACTAGAGCTATGGTTCTTTGCAAAAGCTTCATTCTAGGAACTTAAGAAACGCATCATATACCGGTATTCCTAGATCTTCCTCTTCTTTTATTGCATTTTATCATCATCTTTGTTTAGAAACATCCTTAGGATCATTTAGGCATCATGGATCTATATTAGTTCTTGATAAAAATGGTATCAGCATGTCATCACATTAATAATATGTTTAGATTCAGACTAGTGGTGTATATCTGCTTTGATTTCGTAGTTCTAATTGCTTAACTAGGTTAGATCTTGTATTTATAGCATCATTATCATCATTTAGATTGAAAAGATTGTCAAAAGCCCTCGATAGAAAGGCTGGGCGCCACCCCCTGGGCGCCTACCCTCTCCGGACTGGCTGGGCACCACCCTTTGGGCGCCTACCCTTCTGAGACAGGGTTTGGGTATTAGATCTCCACCTGTTGCATTATTTTATCACAGATTTGCTAATTGCATCATTAGTAGTTCAATTAGGACATTCATATTAGTTGCTGAATATCGGAAACTGTGCTGAGAAATTCTAAGACTGTTGTGCATTCGTTGTGTTTTGTTGGAAATCCTGACTGAACAGGGTAGGCACCACAGGTATGGCGCCCAGGTGGACTGTTCCACCTTTGTGCACAATTTTCGAACTTTTGCATTTAGTGCATTTAGAAATTGCATCACTATTATATGTTTTCTTGTTTGATATATTCTGAACTTAATCATCATTTTTATCACATCTCACATCATATTATTTGAATCATAAAGTCATAAAACCCAAAAAAAAATCATAAAATATAAAACTACTTCTTCTCTTTCCTTACTCTCTAGTAAATTAGAGGAGAAACAAAAAAAAAAAAGAAATACAAAGAAAATTCAAAAATAGTAGGTAGATAGTCTAGGTTATCAAATCTCGTACCTAAGTAGGATAAACCCTAAGATTAGCTAAAATATCATAATTAATTAACTTAAGAATTGCCAAATCATTAAGAACCCTAAAATTAACAATCTTAATTAATTTGGACTGAAATTGGATTAAGGAATCACTAAGATTGTTTAGGGAACCGCTTCACCTCCTTTGAGCCTAGCTTGCTTATTCACTAAAAGTCCCTAATTGAGGATTCAACATAATTAATTAAGGCTCTAATCTCACACCAATTAATACAACAAACACCCTCAATCCAAAAGATCTTGAGACCTTAATTAATTCGGATTAAAATAACTAAGAACATAAAAAAAACCTAAAACCTGGTGCCAACATCCCTTGGGCGCCTACCCTACCCATTCCTTAGGAAACCATTAAACCTAATTAATTGAGACCCAATTCATCCCCAACTGAACACGAATAAATACTCTCTATCAAATACACAGTCTTTAAATCAATTCAAACCTGAGTTGACCAAAGAATCACAAAACCTAACCAAACCATAAAACACATCCATCTGGGCGTCACCCCCTAGATGCCCATCTTGCCAAGTCCACCTGGGCACCACATCCTGGGCGTCCAGCCTACTCTTTTTCATAAGAGCCCCAAATTCACAACTTAACTTAATTAATTAAAACCTTAAACCAATCATAATCAACATAACAAAACACTTTTAAAGATAAAACACTGAAACCTTAATTGATTCAGACTTAATACACAAAACCCTCTGGAACCGACCAAACCATAAAGATTCTGCTTAGGCACCATTCCCTGGGTGCCTGTCCTATCAATCCACCTGGGCACCATTCCTTGGGCGCCCAGCTTATCAATCCACTTAGGCACCATTCCCTGGGCGCCTATCCTATCAATCCACCTGGGCACCACCCTCTGGGCGCCCAGCCTACACTTCAACCCTACCCAACCAACTCAACTAAAAACCAATAACTAAACACCCTACAACTTAAACTAATTAAGACCATAACCTAAATCAATCCCCGGACCCGAGGACCAGTAAGTAACTCCCATCCAGAATAGTTGTAAACCACAGGCAGTCCATCTAGGCACCACTCCTTGGGCGCCCATCCTGCCAGATCCACCTGGGCACCACTCCCTGGGCGCCCATCCTTCCAATTCACCTGGGCGCCACCCATTTGGTGCCTATCCTTCCACTTGCACTAAAACACGAATTCTTGATTTTGTTTCAAAATTCGAACCCGCGTCACTTTGACATTAGAACATCAAAGACATTAAAACAGTTCTCAGACTAAAACATAGCCCTTAAAACCCCCGGAATTCCAAAAAGAGATCGAAAAGTCTGAAAAGCATAAACTGTCAGGATAGGCTCCACCCCCTGGGCGCCTACCCTGTTTTAATCTTGAATTGTGATTTTCGACTACTTTTTTTTGGAATTCTGATTTCAATTGAAAATAACAAAACTTTAAAATATAGAAAAAACACGTTAGTTAGAACCCTGAAACATCCCTAAACCACTCTCAATCAAAACCACAACTCAAAACAAATCAAATCAATTAAAATCTTACCCAACAAACCGCTTAGGCGTTGGAATAATCGAATTTAGGCTATTTACACCCTAGGATTAAATTGGATTACCTTGTTAGGTAGCTTAGAGCATTAGACTTCACCCCATCACTCCTCATGTTCCGTTAGGGAATCGGGAAAGCTAATGTGGGCGGTCTAGGACCTTAGGTTAGGGTTAATCCGATGATCAGTAATAAAGGATTAATCACGTAAATCCAAGTAAATCCCCTAGTTAGGCCCTTCTAGCCCCATATCAAAAATCCATAAAAACTATAAAACCAACAAAATAAACCCAAAAAGATTTTCCCTTTATTTCTTCCTCCACCTCAGGTGCCAGATATTTAATCGAACTTAATGATAAAAGGAAATGAAGAACTGACTTCTAAAATTGAATGAATGAGAATGACGAGATGAGATGAGTGATTTCACACACACTTTTTACTTCCGCCCATCGGCCATCCTTAAACAATCACGGCCCATCGGCCACCCTTGAACAAACACTGGCCCATCGGCCACCTCTAATCAATTACGGCCAATCGGCCTTTCATTTTTATCACTCGTGTATTGCACACGAAGAACACAGAAATCACAAGTCAAAATCTCATTTGTATCATCATTTTGGTTTGAAAAGTCAGCCTTTAAACCTTATTTTGCCAAGGGATCTGAAGGGGGTACCCGGGAACGGGGCCAATCCTCTTTTTAAATATTTGGCACCTTCTCCCATTATTTTTTTTAGTTACTTTATTTTACTTGGATATACTATGATTATGCTGTGTGAGGATTAACCCTTTATTTTGGACTTTAACTCTTGACCCTGAATCGACCCTATATTAAACAGACACAAAGAGACCCAAATTAATGTGACAGGACAACCGTCGTCGTGTGTTGCCGGCAGCACATTAGACGAGAGGAAGAACCAACCCACTTATTTCCTCCCCATATTTCTTCGGCTTTCGTCGAAGAATGGTGTTACGGCCGTATCCGTAGCTGGCGATCGTAATCCATTGATTTTGAGGGTAGTCGGAATCCTCATTTTCGATGTAAGATTTAAAAAGCATATATAGATGAATGGAGATTTCCCCACGTAAAATGCCCCTTTCTTTCTTTATTTGGGGGGGGGGTCGAAATTCACATCTGACACTACCTTTCTCTTTAGTGATGCAGTTCCTGACGACATGACATACCTGAGGAGATGTTTTCAGTTCTCTTACACAGCTGATGGTGAGGAGAGAACTGTTATTACCCGGTCGACTTTTGATCGTCCTATCTCAATCATGAGCCTTTCTCACACATGGTCTAAGAGGGAAGATCCTCCAAGCTGGGTGAAAAGGACCAATGTGATCAAGATCGGGATTTTTGTTGGCGGTCCTTCCGGATACACAGAGAAGTCACATGCCCCTACCAGGGCTCTGATTATCCGTTGGTCGATTTGAGAACGATGGGCCTTGGCATTTTCAGCGGTGACGGCAGTAATTGGGTGAAGCCTTTTCGACTTCGTGGCCGTTTCATTGCTGACTGCGATTGGGACCTGCTAGTTGGTGGCGCCGTTCTGAAGGAAGCAGGGATCTATGATGCGGTCTATGCTTTTAGGGAGACAGTGATCTTTTCTGGCGAGGCCTTCATGGCTATGTTGGAGTCGTTCCTTCTACAAATGAACACCTTCGTTGTCATGAATGGTGAGATTGGTTTTTCTTTGAAGGAGTTGAGTGCCATTACTGGGTGCCTATCCTTGGCAAACTTTATGAGGAGTTCATGCCTATCGACAACGTCCTTGAGGAGCAGTCTGAGGAGTTTAGGATTTCAGCTTGTCGCATTCTATGATTTCTTTTAAGGAAAAGGAGGGCTCGAAAGTCAGGTCCAGCAATTGGAAGAGTTTTAGCTCTTCATTCCCCAACTTCTTTGACAGCAGGGAATCTTCTGATAGCAAGACCCGGAAAGCCAGGGCTAAGGATCTGGGTTCGAAGAAGATTTCGGTCATGCGAGAAGAGTTAAGAGATTTCTTTGCGAGTACAGACGCCATTTGTTCTGGCATTGCACCGCGGAGAGATCTTGCCGTTTACCTCACTTACTGGCTAGGTGAGGCTATCTTTCCTGGTGGAGATGGAATGCATATCAGGCCACATTGTATTTATCCGGCTTGTCAGATGGTGTTCGGAGAGCAGCTTGCTTTGGTGCCTGCTTTTTACTCCTATTTGGTATTTTCATCCCACATCTTTTACTCGTGGTAGGTATACCATTGTCCTGGCTTCCATCGACTGGGTACTGCACAGGATGATGATCCTCTTATGATTTGGTTGGCTAGGGGTACAACCATCTTCAAATCTTTTTTATTTGCTCGCATGAGGATCCGACGGTTCAGGGACGTCGAGATGGGGCAATCTTCAGTGAAGCTTTCTCCGGAATTGAGGAAGAAGGCTTTTGATATTGGTGCCCCCGGCGACTCCACCAGGGTAGGGTCGGGAAGGCATTACTCCTTGACTAATGCAGAGAAGGAGTGGCTTTTAACATATGTGTTGGCACAATGGTGTACCGCTGACAACTTTTCGTCGATATCCAGCCTTACATTCCTTCCCGTTTGGCGTTGAAGTTGGGTTTTTCTCAAGGCGTTGTTGGAGCGCCTTTAAGTATAGTGAAGCGCTTTGGAGGTTTGCAGGACGGCAGAAATACTTGGGGTTTTTATAGTGCTGAAGACACTACTGCCATGATTTCTTATCCTGAGCTGTCGACTTTTCGGACTGCCGACTTCACGAAGTGGTTCGTGGAGAGCTTTTTGGCGTACCGGGGGTGTAAGGTCCCCGACCTTAATAGGGTGATTAATTTCTTAATATTGGTAATTACCTAATTAATTATGATTCTAGCTAATTTGGCAGGTTTGGTGGCTAAGAGGGTTTCTCTTATCATTAGAAAGTGGTTTGCGAAGTTTAGTTTGATTCCAAGTGTGATTAGTCTTAATAGGGGGTTAGGTTGTGATTAATAGGAAAATTAGTCATTTTTTCTGAAAAATTCCGTTTTCACCGAATTTTGGTCTGTTGGAAAGATCTCATTGTGCTCGTCACTTTCCGTTCTTGACTCATCATGATTCGACCCCCGAAGTCCCTCAAATAATCACTTTTCTCTTAATCCACTCAAAGAGGGCATTTGAGTCATTTCCTCCTCCATCCCTCACCCTAAAACCCATCCCAACTCATCCATTCATTTCCTTCCTTCATTTGCAACTACTAGGGTTTTTTTTCTCACCCTCCCTCTTCATTTCTCCTTCTTGCATGTGCCATTGGAGAAGGGATTCAAGGCCAACCAAGCTCATCATCTTCTTCCTCTCTTCTTCCTCGACATCTTGACCGAAATTTGGTAAGTTTTCCTCAACCCTTTCTTCCCTAATTTCCTTCCTCATTGTTGTATAGATCTTGCATGTTGATAGATTTCCTTTCTTTCTTTTCCTTTGTGTTCCTTGCGTGTAAGAGAGAGGCTTGGGTGAGTTATTTTGGCTAGAGTGTATGTGGGAGCTTTCTGAAAGATTTTAAAAAATCTGATCTGGGCAGCGCCAATCAGCCATATTGATCGCACAATAAGTCCATGGTTTCATGACCAACAAGTGTATAATTAAAGGAGATTCAAGAAGACTATTACCTTGATGATGTGTAGACTTCAAATCTCTAAAATAAAAGATCCAAAGGGCTGAACTCAGACTTGCAATTAGCAAACAACTTGCTGGAATTTTCTGCAGTAGAATTGCTTTTGATCTTCTTCTCTATTTCACTTCCAAATCTGATTGGCTAAGATGGTGGGATCTTAATCTAGATTTCTAGATGGGTTTTGAGAACTTTTTTCTATGGAAAAAATCTCAGACCTGAAACTCTCTTCAATGAAGAAGACAACAGGGCTGGACGTGTGGGATAGGGGCTCTCTATGTGTTGGACGTCCAAGGGGGAAGCCTTCTCCTTTTTTATAGCACTTTGGGATTCCTTTCCTTAATGGTTATCTCTTCTAATTCTCATAGATGTCCTAAAAGGAAAGTATAATCTAAAGATTTATTTCCTTTAAGAAACACTCCAATTAGAAAAGGAAACTAAAGGAACATCCCAAAAACTTTGGTAATTAGTAATCCTAGTTACACAACACTTACTAATTTAAGTTTCTAATTCAAAAAGGAAACTTTACTATAGGAATAATAATCCAAAGAGGAGTCCAACCTTCCAAGTAGAGAGACCTACTCAAAGTTGGAACCTCACCTATGGAATTCCCATTATAGATGTCCCACATAATAATGGACACCATGGCCCACAAATAATTTATCTAGAATTAAATTCATGTATGCCATCAAAGGCCTATTTGAATTTAAACTCAACATTATTTTTCCACAAAAATAATTCAACCATATGTCATCTAAACAACTTAGGAAACCATGCCAATCTAGGAAAGTGACTAGAGAAGGGACCAAAAGACATATTTGCCCTTGGCTCCCAAAATGACCAAAATGTCCATGCTAAACCCATAGCAACATTAAGACCATTTTAACCTCAACTCATTCCACTAAAGAGTTATGGTTGAACTCCAGGGACAAATATATAATATAATAAGCTCGTCAGAAAATGACAGTTGTCTTCGACCTACTAAGTAAAATGACCTAAATGCCTCTCTATGTAACATCCATAATCAAGTCAGGTTATCAGATGTACTATCAACCTTCTTGATTACATCTAAACCTTAGAACTTCATATCCTTAACTTAATCATGATCCGGATATCATTTTCTTAGTCCAGGGAGCGACCCACAAGTTCAATATCCATATGGAACATCCATATACTAAGATCTTAGATTTTGATGATTAATCGGATAATTCTAAGGGGACGATCATTCCATCATTAGATGGCATAGATTCTTTATTGCATCTGCACGTCCCAACTGATCAAGTCCGAGTACCCAAAACACAGAGCTGTTGACCCTATGAAAAGAATCTCACCCACAGTGAATTAAAGCACAAGAACTTGACTTCGTCAGTTCATCCACAAATGCTCAAGATTAAGAGCACTGGTCACTCAGTAGCATGAGGTGACTTGATCTCTCTCAGTGATAGTACTATTTTAGAGATCACACCTACAATGGTCCTGTTCAATGCATTGCATATGCACTAATGAGATAAAACTGGGATAGGCCTCCCATGACTTAGGTAAGTCACCCTGAATACAGGAGAGTCTCTCACTATAACTTATACCAAGATGAAGTGCCCAACTCCATCTTTCAGTTATGAATAAATATGTTGTTTCCAGTGTCCATGAATCAGACCTATCTGTATGTAGGCACTACACACCTAATTCATTTACTAGAAACAATGGGCCTTACACAACCATACATATATACATGTTTAAAGAGAAATAGTCATTCCATTAAGTAACCAGTAAATATCCAGTAACAAAAGATGAGAGTGCAGCTAGTGGGCTTTAGGGCATACACCAATCCCAACAAACTCTCACTTGCACTAAAGATCACTACTTCCTAACCTAACACCCATAGACTCAACATGAGAAGTAAAGACTTTCTCAGTAAGAGTCTTAGTGAATGGGTCAGCTAAGTTATTCGTTGAGGCAATATGCTCCACCACTATTTCTCCACCCTGAATGAATTCCCGGATCAAGTGGTACTTTCTCTGAATGTTCTTGCCTTTCTTGTGATTCCTGGGCTCTTTGCACCGTGCTACAGCACCAGTGTTATCGCAGTACATGATAATCGGTTTCTGCACTGCAGGAACAACTCCCAATTACAATAGGAGTTTTCTGAGCCATACTGCTTCTTTCGCAGCTTCCGATGCCGCCACATACTCTGCTTCCATGGTAGAATCAGCAGTAAAGGATTGCTTGACACTCCTCCATGATATAGCCCCTCCTGACAGAGTAAAGACGTATCCTGAAGTAGACTTTCTGGCATCTCTATCAGATTGGAAATCAGAATCTGTATACGCTAAAGGCATTAGATCATCTGCTCGAAAGGTTAGCATATAATCTTTCGTTCTCCGAAGATACTTGAATATATGCTTGACAGCTGTCCAATGCATAGGTCCAGGGTTTGACTGATATCTGCTAACCATGCCAACGGCAAAGTAAATATCTGGTCTAGTACATAACATTGCATACATGAGGCTTCCAACAGCGGATGCATGTGGAACTCTCCTCATGCTCTCTATCTCTTCAGATGTCTTTGGACATTGATCTCGAGACAGTGGTACTCCATGTCTAGAAGGTAAAAAGCCCTTCTTGGAGTCATGCATGTTAAACTTGACCAATATCTTCTCAATATATGAAGACTGGGATAAGGCTAACATCTTATTCTTGCGATCACGCAAAAGCTTGATCCCTAAGATATAGCTGGCCTCACCCAAATCCTTCATCTGAAATTGAGAGGATAACCAAACTTTTGTGGATGACAATATACCTACATCATTTCCAATGAGCAATATGTCATCTACATACAGAACTAAAAATGCGACTGCTTTTCCACTTCCTTTCTTATATACACATGGTTCATCAATGTTTTGATCAAAGCCAAAAGATTTGACTGCCTGATTAAACTTGATGTTTCATGCTCTAGATGCTTGCTTAAGTCCATAAATGGACTTCTTAAGTTTACAAACCATGTTATCTTGGCCACTAGCAATGAAACCCTCTGGTTGCATCATATAGAAGCATTCGTCAAGACTTCTATTAAGAAGAAAAGCTGTCTTGACATCCATCTGCCATATCTCGTAGTCATAATGACATGCGATGGCCAAGAGAATCCTTATGGACTTAAGCATAGCCATTGGTGAAAAGGTTTCCTCATAATCGATACCCTTTTCTGAGTATATCCTTTCACCACCAGTCTTGCTTTGAAGGTTTCCACCTTCCCATCCACTCCTCTATTCCTCTTGTCGATCCACTTGCACCCTATGGGTTTAATCCCTTCAGGTGCATCTATAAGTTTCCAGACTTGATTGGAATACAAAGAATCTATTTCAGATTTCATCGCTTGCTGCCACATGTCAGCATCTATATCCGTTACTGCTCCATCATAACTAGTAGGATCCTCAACCAGATCTTCAGAGTCTGTCTTAACAGACACTCCTAGATATCTTTCTGGCTGTCTAGAAATTCTCCCACTATGACGAGGCTCCGGAGTGTTAAAAGGAATATCTCGTTCATCTACTGTCTCAGGATCTGGTACTGATGTTATAGGAGATCCCGAAAGAATCTCCTCAAGGGTTTCTTTACAACTAAGCTCTTGGTACATCATACAATCATCCTCTAAGTACCTAGCATGAGTGCTGATAAGCACTTTTTGCTCCTTTGGATGATAAAAGATGCCACCTCTCGTTCCCTTAGGATACCCAATGAAGTAGCACATTTCCGATCTGGGTTCTAGCTTGGTAGCTTTATCATTCAGTACATAGGCCGAAGAACCCCAAATGTGGATATGTCTTAAACTAGGTTTTCGACCTGTCCACATTTCTTGCGGTGTCCTAGGTACTGATTTAGAAGGTACCAGATTTAAAATGTATGCTGCCGCTTCTAGGGAATATCCCTAAAAAGATATAGGTAGGGTTGCATGACTCATCATGGACCTTACCATATCAAGAAGGGTACGGTTTCTTCTCTCCGCTACACCATTTTGCTGGGGTGTACTCGGTGCAGACAACTGAGACACAATCCCATGTTGTGTGAGGTACTCTTTGAACTCACCTAGGAGGTACTCGCCACCTCGATCAGATCGAAGGGCTTTGATATATTTCCCTAGTTGTAACTCTGCCTCAGCCTTGAATTGCTTAAATTTATCAAACGCCTCAGACTTGCGTCGCATTAAGTACACATATCCATACCTAGAGTAATCATCAGTGAAGGTAATGTAATACTCATACCCTCCTTGAGCCGGTTTGTTCATAGGACCACACACATCAGTGTGAATCAATTCTAACAACTCCTTTGACCTTAGTCCCTTTCCAGAGAATGACCTTTTGGTCATCTTTCCCTTGAGACAAGATTCGCACTAAGGAAAAGGTTTGAAATCTAATGAGCTCAGAGGCCCATCTTCTACCAACCTCTGAATCCGTTTTAGGTTAATGTGACCCAAACGTAAGTGCCAAAGATATGTGTCATTGATTGAAGATACCTTCCTTTTAAGGGAAGTTGAGTTTTCTTGTTGTACATTATGCAGTGTGGGCGCAATAGGATATATATAAAATAAGTTGCCATGCATTCTACCGGAACATATAATATTTCCATCTCTACTGATATCAACAGTAGAATGGAAGGAAACTGAATAATTAAATTCAATGAGTCTGGAAACTGAAATTAAATTCGTCCTCATGTCCGGAACATAGAAAACATTATTTAAAACTAATATCCTATCACATGGAAAATGTAAAGAAACAACTCCTACTGCAACTGCCCAAACTTTAGCTCCAGTTCCAACTCTAAAGGAAAACTCTCCTTTCTCAATCTTCTGCATTATCTGAAACCCTTGCAATGATTTGCAGATATGATTAGTGGCTCCTGAGTCTACTATCATGAATCAGTAGAATCAACCACCAGACAAGTTTCAATGTAGTATGAAAAAGATGTACCTTTCTTAACTGAGGCTAGCAACTTGGGACAATCTTTCTTCCAATGACCTTTGAGGCCACATTTGAAGCATTTTCCTTTGGGCTTTCCATCTGTACCCTTGTCCTTCTTTTTACCAGTATTGTCCTTTTTCTATCCTTTTCCCTTATTCTGCTTCTTCTTGAACTTCTTCCCTTTCGGGTTTAGTTTAGAGGAAGACTCGAAAAAGTGAGCTTGGGCTTTGGGCTTCATGATAGCCTCCCCCGCCTGGAGTTCTTTCATTAACTCAGATAGAGTCATGTCCATCTTGCTCATATTGAAATAGAGGTTGAACTGATTGAAAGAGTTCGGCAGAGTTTGAAGAATCATATCAGTTTGACTCTCTGCATCAATCTCAGCCCCTAGAATCTCAGCTACATTGAAACAATCCATCAACTTGAGCATATGCTCTCTGACAGGTATTCCCTCAGCAATCCTAGTATTCATGATAGTCCTTATAGCAGCTTGCCTAGCTGGCCTGCTTTTGTCTGCGAACATCTCAGATAAGGACATCATGATTTCATAGGCTGTGTCCATTTGCTCGTGCTGTGTTTGCAACACGTTGGACATGGAAGCAAGCATGTAGCATTTAGCCATGCTATTCGCTTTCTTCCATTTCCTCTCAGCCTCTAACTAGTCATCAGTAGAATTAGCATCAATATCAGGACAGGTTTCCGACAATACATACTTGTACTCCTCAGCAGTGAGTACTATGTCAAGATTTCTCTTCCAATCTATGTAATTAGGTCCAGTCAGTTTGTTCTCACGAAGAATGCTCATCAACGGACTAAAAGAATCTTTACCCATCTCTCTCTGGATATGAAACGGTTTATAATTAGACAGGCAGTATATATGTAATATGCATATGGTGCTTGTTATAAAAGGAAAAACAAAGCACAAAACTTTTTACATTATTTAACCCCAATCATAATGTATCAGTGTTTCAACCTCCTCATAGACCCTCCATCGAAGTGATGGCCGAGCCTATAGTCACGTTGAATTAAGGTATGCTTATTTGGATTATTACTATCTGGATACACATATCTAGTGGTAGTCCAATCACTAATTGGTTTGGCCTCATATGACAAATAACTCTTAACTCCTAGGGAGAGGTCATTACCGTCTTATGTCAAGTGTTTTACCATTTCTTATGAAATTTCCCAGAATGTCTATGATTTAAGTCCTCCGAAGGGAAGTGACTTTTATCCATTCTAGAAGTGAACTTTAGTAAAGAGCTCCACCGAAGGGATGGCCGCTCCCACCAACACTTCATTGACATTCTATAGAAGTGATCTTTAGTAAAGAACTCCACCAAAGGGATGGCCGCTCCTACTAACACCTCATTATGAATATTTACATTAGTTCACCATTAACCCATCAAAGCGGTCTTTAGTAAAGAACTCCACCGAAGGGGTGGCCGCTCCTACTAACACCTTAATGAGATAACATGAACCGAAAATGGAAGGCCGTGGGGTCTTTCCAAAAGCCCCTCTCCGACTTGATTATTTATCACTAGGGTTTATACTATTTGACCTTTACATTGTTTACTCAAAAACTCTTTTAAATCTAGCAAACTTAATTAATTAAATTTATGACTCAATGATTTAAGTCATCTTAAAAATAAATAACCTTTGCTTTAAAATATTTGAGCAAATCCCTTTAAAGGATCAAAAACCTAACTTGGGTTATGGGAACCCATAGGTAGCATCTAATTAGATTTTAGTTTAGCCTCTTTTGAAAACCAAGGGTACCAAGATAAACTAAACCCTATCCAATTTTAAACCTTAGACAAAATAGCAGGTGCTGGTCTAAGTTCTGTTTAAAACAATTTGCCAAACTAAAAACAATCCAATATAAAAAGATGCCAATTTTAGAACCTAATGGTGGCCATGTTTCTAGGTGACAATTATAGCAATTATATAAAGCATTCATCCATGCATTCCATATATAAGAGCAAATAAAAGTATGCAATCCTTGATGCCTCCCTGCTCTTCGGACTTCCAAACCTTATCGAACTAGGACATCAAAAATAGATCTCATCTTGCACCAAGAAGTCTTGTCTCCTCCACCACTAAGGAATCCGGTTACTTGCAACCTATCTTGCTTGAAACTTTCTTCTTCTTGCTTGTTCCAACAAATTAAATTTATACAAGCAAACCTATAAAAAGAAAAACCACAAATTACATTGGAGATACCTATGCTTTTTAAGAAAGCTTACATCAAGACTAGTTGGAATAAAAGCAAAGAAAGAATTACAACTTCCTATGATTGCTAAACGCGCAATCGTACACTTCCAACTAATGAAAAAACATCCAAATCCACACTACAATCATGCGAACCATCAAGGATGCAATATATGGCTGCAAACATAGAGGTTAGTGCATGCAAAACACTATGTACATCATTAAACAAATCTGGAAAATAAATTCCAGCAATGTTAATGAAACTTGCACATAACACGCATCACATAAAGAAATCTTGATATAACTTTAGTAGGGTGCCACCATTCCCATAATCAATCTAGGATTAATTAAACACAACATGGGATCATGATTTCTCATGGAGTGGCTCTGATACCACTGAAAGAAACTGCGATTCAGATCTGGACATCACTAAGGAAGGACTTCCATTGCTGATTTGTAACATAACAGATTTTAAAAAATCTGATCTGGGCAGCACCAATCAACCATATTGATCGCACAATAAGTCCATGGTTTCATGACCAAAAAGTGTATAAATAAAGGAGATTCAAGAAGACTATTACCTTGATGATGTGTAGACTTCAAATCTCTAAAATAAAAGATCCAAAGGGCTGAACTCAGACTTGCAATTAGCAAACAACTTGCTGGAATTTTCTGCAGTAGAATTGCTTTTGATCTTCTTCTCTATTTCACTTCCAAATCTGATTGGCTAAGATGGTGGGATCTTAATCTAGATTTCTAGATGGGTTTTAGAACTTTTTTCTATGGAAAAAATTTCAGACCTGAAACTCTCTTCAATGAAGAAGACAACAGGGCTGGACGTGTAGGATAGGGGCTCTCTATGTGTTGGACGTCCAAGGGGGAAGCCTTCTCCTTTTTTATAGCACTTTGGGATTCCTTTCCTTAATGGTTATCTCTTCTAATTCTCATAGATGTCCTAAAAGGAAAGTATAATCTAAAGATTTATTTCTTTTTAGAAACACTCCAATTAGAGAAGGAAACTAAAGGAACATCCCACAAACTTTGGTAATTAGTAATCCTAGTTACACAACACTTACTAATTTAAGTTTCTAATTCAAAAAGGAAAATTTACTATAGGAATACTAATCCAAAGAGGAGTCCAACCTTCCAAGTAGAGAGACCTACTCAAAGTTGGAACCTCACCTATGGAATTCCCATTATGGACGTCCCACATAATAATGCACACCATGGCCCACAAATAATTTATCTAGAATTAAATTCATGTATGCCATCAAAGGCCTATTTGAATTTAAACTCAAAATTATTTTTCCACTAAAATAATTCAACCATATGTCATCTAAACAACTTAGGAAACCATGCCAATCTAGGAAAGTGACTAGAGAAGGGACCAAAAGACATATTTGCCCTTGGCTCCCAAAATGACCAAAATGTCCATGCTAAACCCATAGCAACATTAAGACCATTTTAACCTCAACTCATTCCACTAAAGAGTTATGGTTGAACTCCAGGGACAAATATATAATATAATAAGCTCGTCAGAAAATGACAGTTGTCTTCGACCTACTAAGTAAAATGACCTAAATGCCCCTCTATGTAACATCCATAATCAAGTCAGGTTATCAGATGTACTATCAACCTTCTTGATTACATCTAAACCTTAGAACTTCATATCCTTAACTTAATCATGATCCGGATATCATTCTCTTGGTCCAGGGAGCGACCCACAAGTTCAATATCCATATGGAACATCCATATACTAAGATCTTAGATTTTGATGATTAATCGGATAATTCTAAGGGGACGATCATTCCATCATTAGATGGCATAGATTCTTTATTGCATCTGCACGTCCCAACTGATCAAGTCCGAGTACCCAAACCACAGAGCTGTTGACCCTATGAAAAGAATCTCACCCACAGTGAATTAAAGCACAAGAACTTGACTTCGTCAGTTCATCCACAAATGCTCAAGATTAAGAGCACTGGTCACTCAGTAGCATGAGGTGACTTGATCTCTCTCAGTGATAGTACTATTTTAGAGATCACACCTACAATGGTCCTGTTCAATGCATTGCATATGCACAAATGAGATAAAACCGGGATAGGCCTCCCATGACTTAGGTAAGTCACCCTGAATACAGGAGAGTCTCTCACTATAACTTATACCAAGATGAAGTGCCCAACTCCATCTTTCAGTTATGAACAAATATGTTGTTTCCAGTATCCATGAATCAGACCTATCTGTATGTAGGCACTACACACCTAATTCATTTACTAGAAACAATGGGCCTTACAAAACCATACATATATACATGTTTAAAGAGAAAAAAGTCATTCCATTAAATAACCAGTAAATATCCAATAACAAAAGATGAGAGTGCAGCTAGTGGGCTTTAGGGCATACACCAATCCCAACACTTTCTTCCTCCTCAATCTTCTCAATTTCTCTCTAATTTCACTCTCGTTGGTGAAGGCAAGTAGATTAGCTTTATCTATTTCTCATGCATGTATGTTTATCTTTACTCTTGACAATGCAATTGTTTAGAAACCCATAATGCCAAGCTTGTGTATGTTTATTTGGATTTCACATGCTAGATTAGGTATTTAATGGGATTGGACCTTAATTGAATGGTTGGGTTTGTTGATGGGAGGAATGGAATGGGTATGGAGAGAGCAACATGCTCTGTTTGTTGCAGGGATGGTCGTGGAGGAGAGGGGATTTGATTCCCCATGGTTTAGACTCAAAATGACTCTATTTCTGCAATTCTGGACACTTGGCTCGAGCCAACCTTCAGTTCGCTCGAGCCAAGGAGCCTCTGAGAAGTTTGGCTTGAGCGGACCTTAGTTTGCTCGAGCCATGAAGGTTCCGAGCAGTTCGCTCGAGCCAACTTTTGTTTGCTCGAGCTAACTGCTTTCGAGCTCAGGACGGCAATCTTCTGGAAGCCATAACTTTTGAACCGTTTATCGGAATTCGGAGTTCTACATATCGTCGGAAAGCTCTCGAGACGTAGAATCAATGGTATACTAATCTTAATCATCAGAGATTAGGAAAGGAAAAATGTATTGGACCAATGAACCAAGCCTTATCTCTTTTGGAAAGGGATTGTAAACCTAGTTTGGACCCTAGGTTGGAACCCATTGACCCTACCATTGCGTGACCAATTGGGGGAAATGAAAACGGAGCATGTTCGGCTTGGTGTGCTTCGTCGGTTGTCCGGGATTTTCCGTATATTGATGTAACTTGGCCGAATGCGTGTGGAATTGAGTTAATTGGTGCCCAATAACTTCCGTACACCATGGGCCCACTAAACCGGGACACCATTGACTCATTCTCCATACGTACTTTGTTGGGGATACGTTCGGTACACAGTGGACAACTCTTGACCTAGGGTTGGCTTGTTCTTCACTCTTGACTCTTGAATAATGTATTCATAGCTTGCCGTACCTTGTACACTCTAATCTTGTATACTTGTATAACTTGTAACTTAATTTGTAGAAATAGGATTTGACCGAATTTAGAGTGTATCCTTAGGTACCTTTGTCTTGTATTGATGAACACGTGTGGATAGACTTGAAAACAGGACTACTCATGGAACTTGGAAATTGACTTGTATCTTGGCTTGACTTGGAGTAGTCCTCGGCTTGTTATCTTGTACTTAGAAATATATCCACTATTTATCTCGAAACTCGTGTCGTGTACAAACCATCTTCATCATCTTGCATTCATGACCAGCTGCAGACTGATGATTATAAAGTGGGCTGGATACCGGACACTAGGGTGGGCAGTCAGCTTTGGACGGCGTCCATGGCGCGAATAGCTGGAAGCGGGCTAAGACCGTGGTGCTATTCCTAGGACTGGAAGCTAGGATCCCCCTAGATCCGGACTTTGGGTATTCGTAGTCGGCTCGGACGTGACTTATACCCCCGTGAGATGGCTAGGACATCGACGGAGTCTCCTCTTGCTTGACATTGCATTTGATGACACCTACTTTTTTTACGTCGACCCGGATGCAGAGGCAATCCCAGAGGATCCTCAACTGGGGGAGGAGGACGAGGTACGAGAGTGGGGTGCCGATAACGTAGCATAGCGTCATCACTCCCGGCACTAGTGCGCGTTACATGGGGATATCTATTATTGTACCCCTCATTTCATCTTTTTGGTTGAGATCTTTTGGACTTGTCTATCTTAGCACTGTATATCTTTTGTACCAGGACCTAGGCTTTTGGGATGATCCCGATGTTTATAAACTTTATATGTTTTATCTTTTGAAACTTGAATATATATAATGGAATGAAATCCATACTTGCTTTGATATTCCTACAAGTTTAATGTTGTGTTTATTGGACAAGTCCCGTTGATTATTTGTTAATGAGGCTCAACTATACAATCGTCACAGTAGACTTCGATCCTTGGGCATTAAGGGTAAAGATTTTTAATTAGCCCTAAATTTCACACCCCGGATCCGGTTTATTCTCTAATCGGGTTCGGGGCCGTGACAGGGGGCTTTCCAAGAAGGAGCTTGATGTTAAGCGGTCTTCTGGAAAAGGCATCGGAAAATTAGATGGCATCCGGTGAGAGAAAGTTTTGGCCTTCCTTTCTGGAGAGAAGCATAAGATAGGCTTTCTTGGTGAGCAGGGCATCATCAGATCTGAAGCTGTCCCGGAAGTACCTGGCGAGGCCCTGGAGCAGCTGGAGAAGGTCGAAGTTGAGCTTGATACTTGGATGCAAGCGGCGCAGAGGCGAGCTTCTGTGGAGTCTACTACTGGCAAGAGCAGACCGTCCAGTGAGGGGTCAAGTTTGACTTTGACAGTGGGGCAGGATCTTCAAGAAAGCCGGCCCACAAAGGCAAAAGGAAGAGGAGTCAGCATCGCAGCATGGGACAACACGAAAACTCTCCTGATTTGGAAGTCCCTCTCACCATCAATGAGGAAGTGTCAGGGAATGCTGACGAGCCTCCAAAAAAGTGGAGTTGAGAAGAAGAGACCATCAGTGAAGGTACGATTCTTCCTTTTTCTCTTTCCATTTCTTTCATGGAGCTTTTCATATTCTGATTTGACTTTTCTCCCCCTTTTTTATCAGAGGATGATGGATTGGTGATGCCCGAGGTTCCGACGGATGAAGCGGTGATGGATCCGAATGTCGCATCTGAAGAAGAACCGAGGGACTTTGGAATGATTCTAGAATCTCCAACTAGTATGACTTCTTTTTCTTTTCTTTTTTTGTCTGTGTCGTCGTTTGCTAACATGCTGCTTGCTTTCTTGTTAGCCGACTTGCCACATAATTTCGATGACTTTGAGCCATCCATGGATACAACTGTTGATGATGCTTCGGATGAGTTCATGGAGGAATAAAGTATTCCGCCAGCCGTCAAAGAAGGTACTTTGAAGTGATAACCCTGATGATAATGACTTTTTCAACAGGATCGTATTCATACCTTTTCGTGTTTTTGTGAGAACCCGACCCCCAATTTCCTAGTTTAGTGTTGATTTATTTATGGATTAGTTTTCTAAGCGGGATTAGTAGTTGTTTGGTTGAGTTTGTGAGTTAGAATGACTTTTCATTAGCTTTGGGAAGTTTTGAGAGCCAGTGAACCTAGATAGTGACCGTATGGTCCTACTTGTTTTGCGTGGTCAGCATGGGGAGGTTCTCTGTGATTCCTAAAAATTCCCATTTCAGCTTCGTTTGACTAATCTCATCGTTCTCTACAAATTTTGTGTTCACTCCGTGCCCATTCGAAGCTCCGAAAATCAGTTTTTCCAGCCCTGGGGGCAAAATCGGTCTTTTCACATTGAATCTGGACCCAAATTTCGAGATCTCAGAACCATGACAAAATCATAGTTTTTGGAAACTAGATTTTATGAGGAACATTTTTCTCTTCTTCGTCGATCGCATTCGGGGCCCAGAAATTGATGTTTTAATCTTGACAAGTTCTAAGTGTGGTGGGGCCCACATCCAACCATTATAAAAAGAGCAGCCCTTCTCTCTTTCTCCCTCATTCGTTGCAGCCCAAGGGGGAGCTCTGCAACTAAGCTCTCCCCTCCCTTTTCTCCTTGTTTTCTTCTCCCACTCATGGAGAAACTCTTGCCAAATGGAGATTAGAGCTCACCATTTCCTCCTTCTCGCCTCAAGTTCTCTTTGGACTTCATTCTTGTGCAAATCCCAGCTGGGCAGCCCCTTCTCCAAGCTTCTTCTTGCTGGTTGTTGGTCTTAGAGGTAAGCACTCCTTCCCGCCTTCTATTTTGTGCAATGGTAGCCCCTTAAGTTCTATTTCCTAGCTTGGTTTGAGCCCATTCCTAGTCTTCCCTTGTTTGCCATTATAGGGCGCTAAGTTGGGTTCATTTTGAGGGTTTCTTGTATTAGGTGTGCTAAGGCCTAATTGGTTGGATTAGAGACTAATTGGGGAGCTTTGGAGACCAAGGCAAGTGCTTGAAATGTGATTGCTTGAGCATGCTCACATTTATGAATTTTCATGTTTTAGTGCTTCATTTATATTGATTTCATGTCCATGGTTTTAATTGATCTTGTAAAGGCATGCTTGATGAGTTTCTTCCTTTAGTTGAGCCTACTCAAAGTGATTAATTATGCCTTTATTCAAGGATATTTTCATTTGCAACTAGGCTCCATGGATGATGGGTTTCTTATGATTAATGAGACGGATTTGTGGGTGTAATTTGTGGAATGATTGATGGTGGATTAGGGATGGTTTGGAGAAGGCAAGGAGACCCCTATTTTGGTGTTAAATGGGTGGCTCAAAGGGGCTTTCAAGATGGAGGAAGAGATTGCATGAAATGCACTGAATGGTGTAAATCTGATGCAGTTCGCTCGGCGAACATGTGGTCGCTCGAGCGAGCCACATCCAGTAACTGGTTGGCTCGAGCTAACCATCAGGTTTACTTGTGCCAACCCTCCTAGAAGTGGGTCTGCTCGAGCGAACCCCTCCCAAAAGTGAGTTGGCTCGAGCCATCTTTGGGTCCGCTCGAGCCAACCCACATTTTGGACCTGGGTCTTGTGTGATGCCTAAAATGTATTTTTAATCGAGGGAAGGTGGATGGTTTTGGGGTCATAACCGCATTTGGACAATGTATGATGCTATGGAGGAAGAAAAGGGAAAATGATGCACCCATGCGGGAATCCAACTCGGAAACACGTTAAGACTCCATTAAAATTTGATAACGTTCCATAGAAGCTTGGAATGCTACCAAATCTTAGGAGCACCAAATGATATAAAACCCTACATTCGAGGGTCTATGTGCACGTTGTCGCGACCCCGGACCGGGACTAGGGGAAAAGAGGCCGAGTCCGGGATCGGGACACGGTGGGGAGATGCCGCGCCACGTGCATCTCTTTGGCTAAACCGCACACGGAATTAAAAGAACATTTGTCCGTGCACGTGATTTCCCACAGGGTTCCGCGGTGAGGATCATCTTTACACATCATCTCACATATAACCATATCAAACATATTCTCAAGATTGCGGAAGCGTGTAGCAAACCATACTAATACCATTCGAATCCATAAACAAGACTGATTTATGGTTAACATGACAAGATATCAGGATGAGCAATGATCATAAGCATATTTCCCCAAAAGTAAAGTTAAGTATATTTACAAAATATCAGTTGATTAATACCCCAAAATAACGGTCAACAAAGACCGTACAACCAAATGAAACCTAGAATAAAGATATAATAAGTCCCCAAAGTGTATCGTTCTCAAGGCAAGGCCGAATGTCTACATGACATCATCGGCTTCTCACTCAATCACTCGCTGCGGTTCACCGACCGCCTCCTCCGGCTCCTCCTCAACGGTAATAAACTCGGGACATGAGTACCAAAATAAATGGATCAGATACGACGGTCTGGCAGGTGGGTGAAAAGATATAACAACAATTCAAAACGATGATGCCTTTAGAAACATAGTAGAATCTAGATAAACAATGAATTTTCATAAAAGAATGATGCCTCATGTAAAAGAGATACGTATACGATGAAATCATGTAAAGGTACCAATGATTCGGGGACTAACAAGATGGCAACCACACAAAGCTAAATCCTCTCTCACAAAAGTGATAAGAGCACATCGGGACATTGACCTCAGTCACACGAGGTGAGGAGAATCAACGACGTTGACCTCAGTCACACGAGGTGAGGAGAATCAACGATTTTTATATAATAAATACATATAATACTCTGCGGGACCACGGTTGCGAACCGGGTATATCGGGGCGAGGCGGGAACCATGCTGCAGCGGGTATAACTGAAGGGGGATATCCAAACCGGTGGATCAAACCGATAAGGTTATCCAAGCTTAGTGGTGCCGACTCATAGGTAACATGCGGAAATCAAAACAAATAAATACACATAACGGGGCGGGAACTCATAGGTACAAAACGTATAAAAGTCGAGACGGGTCTAAACAAATTAACAATATGGTAACATAATGTTCTCGGTTCAAGAGTACTCACAAATCACGATTGAAATCTCAAAATAGGGGATTGATTGAAAATCAAATACAAATAGTTTCCAATATTTTTACAGGCTAACAAAGGGTTTCTAGAATTGAATCAGTGCGAATAGGGTCCCGTATGTCGGTTATGATGAAATTTTGGTACTCTTTAAGAGTTAGGGACATTCCGGGTCCTTATACACATTGGTCAATCTAGAAAACCTCATGGAATCTCCATGATGAGGTTTCTCCTTCTTCCAGACTTCATATAACGCCTTACATGGCATTGGGGCTCCATATGATACCTCCCCAAGCCTAAAAATAAGTTTCAAACCCTTAGGCATTGACCCATGACAGACAGGCAGTTCGCTCGAGCGAACTGGGAGGTTCGCTCGGGCGAACAGCTCTCTGTTTGGGGTTCGCTCGAGCGGACTTTAAGATTCGCTCGAGCGGACCTGTTCAGATTATGTTGGCTCGAGCGATAAGAGGGGTTGGCTCGAGCCAACGAGGTTCTGTGACGGGTTTGCTCGAGCGATGTGTCACGGTCGCTCGAGCGAACTGTCCAGAAACTCATTTTCTGAATATAGTCCATTCCTTCATTTTCTCCTCCTTTCATCCTCCTTTCATCCTCCTCTGGACATCCTTGTACATATACAATTGAGGGTCTGAAACCCTCCTTCTAACCCCCTTCCATCCATCATTAACTCTTCTAACAACCATTCCAATAAATCATTCATTTCTCCATCACTTCCACTTCATTCAATACAAGACATCTCCATTAGACAAAATCCATAAATGATCATAAATGATCTAAAAGCAAGACAGTAAAACATATGTTCTCCAATAGGACTATAAGTAGCCTAACATTATGCATGTTTCCAAAATCATGAAAACTCATAAAGATGATTTGGGTAAAAGCAATAAATGAGGGTTCAAATCTTTAATAGCAAGAAAACAAGAAATAAATCATTCATCCACTTGCCTTGGGTCCAATGCAAATCAAATTGAGCTCTAGACACCTCTTAAGCCCACAATCACACCTATACACAAAACCCCCAAATCCAAACCCTAGATTATCAAAACCCAATTAAAACAAAACGGAATCTTCGAATAAGTGAACTGGAGTTTCCCTAGGGCTAAACAAACAAGATTATAAAACTTTTAGGAAGATCACTTACAAAGAAGTTCTTCAAAAAGCAAGGTGTTGGCCAAAGGAAGTCTTGGAGTGGGCGGTTTTCTTCAAAAATTGTGTCAAGATGAAGTCCTCGAGATGAGGAAGAAGATTGTAGCCTCTAATTTTCCATTAGCACTAGCTTAGTGGGGGATTGAAGATGAAGAAGCAAGAAAAAGGGTAAGGGAAAACCCTTAGGGCTGGGATTTCTCTTCTCCTCTAGGGTTTTTGCCATAAATGGAAAAAGGAGAAGAAGCTTTCTATATATAGTAAGTGGGAGTGGGGCCCACAACTTAAAAGACTTCTCGGGCTCAAAACATGGTTTTCGGGGCTTCAAACGAATTCGACGAAGAAGACAAAGTTGATCGGCAAAATTTCTAGTTTCCAAAAAGTATATATTTTGCACATTTTGGTGACATTGAAATCGGTGTCCAGATTTTGGGTAAAAGACCATTTTGCCCTCGATTAGTGAAAAATCGGTTTTAAGGTCCTCAAATGAAAACGATGTCACCATGGAAGTTGTAGGGATTAACAAGATAAGTCCAATGGGGTTAAAACACGATTCCTGGAAATCATCGGTAAACCCCCAATCTCACACAATTCGTAACAAGAACCCCCAAAGGGTCCCACAAGTAGCAAGGCTCTCAAAATTCCCCAAAGCTATAATAAAAGCTATTCTAATCCCCAACTAATCCTAAAACCACTAAACACACTTAAACTAAAACACAACTTAATCAACTCTAAACGAGGTCTCTCGGGTCAGGGTCTTACATCCTCCACCCCTTAGGACATTTGGTCCTCCAAATGGAAATTAAAACTCACCTCCGGTAGGAGATGTGTGGGTACTTCTTCTGAACTTGATCCCGTAATTCCCATGTTGCTTCTTCCGGTCCATGATTCTCCCAAAGTACCTTGACCCACTGAATAGTCCGAGTTCTCAATTCTTGTTCCTTGGTGTCAATGATCTGCTTAGGCTTCTCAACATAGGTCGCATCTTCTCGAATTTCCAACGGCTCATAACGGAGTATGTGTAGTCTGTCGGGAACGTACTTCTTCAACATAGACACATGGAAAACATTGTGTACGCCGGAAAGTTCAGGTGGTAAGGCTAACCTGTAAGCCACATCACCAATCCTACTCACGATGTCATACGGTCCAATGTACCTCCTAGACAATTTGCCCTTCTGTCCAAACCTCAAAGTTCCACGAGTAGGTGACACTTTCAAGAAAACCTTATCTCCTTCTTTAAATTGTAAATCCCTTCTGTGAGAGTCTGCATAACTCTTCTATCGACTCTGAGCCACTTTCAGACGTTCTTGGATCAACTTGACTTTGTCACTCGTCTCACTAACCATGGTCGGTCCATGGAAACTGCGAGTACCAACTTCTTCCCAACAAACAGGTGTTCTACACCTTCTGCCATACAAAGCCTCAAAAGGTGCCATACCGATACTCGAGTGGAAACTATTGTTGTAAGCGAACTCACACAACGGTAAGGCTTCATCCCACTGAGTCTTGAAATCTAACACACAAGCTCGAACATATCCTCAAGTGTCTGAATTGTCCTTTCTGACTGACCATCGGTCTGTGGGTGATAGGCCGTGCTGAACTGTAACTTCGTACCCATAGACTCATGCAATGTCTTCCAAAATCTTGAGACAAATCTACTGTCTCTATCGAATGTGATGGAAACTGGCTGTCCATGACGACTGACAATCTCTGTGACAAACAACTGTGCGAAAGGTAACATATGCATTTTCTTCCCAGTCTTCATCGGTAGGAAATGAGCTGACTTGGTGAGACGGTCCACTATGACCCAAATAGCATCATTGCCCTTACTAGTCTTTGGTAAACCCGATATGAAGTCCATGGTAATGTGCTCCCATTTCCATTCCGGAATCTCTAATGGCCGTAGTAACCCTGGAGGCTTCTGGTGTTCTGCCTTGATCAACTGACATGTCATACAACGAGAGACGAAAGCTGCTATCTCTCTCTTCATGTTATTCCACCAAAATCTGCCCTTTAAGTTCTGGTGCATCTTCGTACTGCCCGGGTGTATGGAATACTTAGTATTGTGAGCCTCAGACATGATATCATTCCTCAAGTCCTCCAAGTTAGGCACACATAAACGGTCTTGATAGTACAAAACTCCATCCACAACCCAAAAATCCGGACGATCTGCTATATGCTCAAAAATCTTAGCCAACTCTGGGACTTGCAACTGATTCTCTTTGATCTTCTGAATGAAAGAAGGCTCTGACACTGACATGTTTGCTAACATGACACCCTCTCTTAGTGGCTGAAAATCTACACCCAACTCTTCTAACTGCTGTACCACATAAGTTCCACGAAGACTGGCCATGCTAACCGACTTTCTACTCAAGGCATCTGCAACTACATTCACCTTCCCCGGGTGATACTTAATTGGAAAATCATAGTCCTTGATATATTCCATCCACCTTCTCTGCCTCATCTTCAACTCCTTCTGAGAAAACAAGTATTGTAGACTACGGTGGTCGGAGTGAACCTCAAACTTTTCTCCATAGAGGTAGTGTCTCCACATCTTCAAGGCTAACACGACTGCTGCCAACTCAAGGTCATGTGTTGCATAGTTCTTCTCATGATCTTTCAACTGCCGGGATCCATATGCAACTACCTTCCCATCTTGCATTAACATGCATCCAAGTCCAACATTGGAAGCATCGGTAAAAATGGTAAAACTGCCGCTCCCAGATGGCAAAGTAAGGACTGGAGCTGTAGTCAATCTCTTCTTCAGCTCTTGGAAACTAGCTTCACACTTGTCTGTCCTAACATATGGTGCATTCTTCCTTGTCAACTTCGTCAAAGGTGACGCAATCGACGAAAATCCTTGCACAAACCTCCGATAATATCCTGCCAATCCAAGAAAACTCCTGATTTCTGATGCATTCTTCGGTCTATCCCAATTCATGACTGCCTCAATCTTGGACGGGTCCACTGATAATCCTTCCTTCGAGATGATATGACCCAAAAATGTGACTTGGTCCAACCAAAATTCACACTTACTAAGCTTTGCAAACAATTGATTCTCCCTCAACAGCTGGAGTGCTATCCTCAAATGTTCCTCATGCTCTTCTTTGGTCTTGGAATACACTAAAATATCATCAATAAACACCACTGTAAACTGATCCAAATACTCCGCAAATATTTTGTTCATCAATGCCATGAAAACTGCCGGTGCATTAGTCAAACCAAATGGCATCACTAGAAATTCATAGTGTCCATATCTTGTACGAAAGGCTGTTTTTGGTACATCTGAATCTCTAACTCTCAACTGATGGTAGCCTGACCTCAAATCAATCTTCGAAAAGTAAGCAGCTCCTTGCAACTGATCGAACAATTCATCTATCCTTGGCAATGGATATTTGTTTTTGATGGTCACTTGGTTCAATCTTCTATAATCAATACACATTCTCTTGGAACCATCCTTCTTCTTCACAAATAAAACTGGTGCTCCCCACGGTGACACACTAGGTCTCACAAAACCTTTGTCCAAAAGTTCTTGCAATTGCATCTTCAACTCTCCCAATTCTGCCGGGGCCATTCTGTAAGGTGCGATAGATATCGGAGCGGTCCCCGGTAATAACTCAATAGTGAAGTCTATCTCTCTAATGGGTGGCAATCCTGGTATCTCTTCCGGGAAAACATCCGGAAACTCACAAACAATTGGGATCTCCTCCACCCCTTGGGACCGTTTATCCTCCGTGATAAACGCCAAATAACCCTCACAACCACTTTTTAGAAGTCTATCAGCCTTCAACGCTGAAATAAACCCTGCACCAGAATTACTCCTCTCTCCCTAAAACAACACCCCTGCTTGGGTCTCCTCTAACTTAAAAGTTAAGGTCTTATGGAAACAATCCATAGTAGCATGGTATCCTGCTAACCAATCCATCCCTAGGATGACATCAAAATCCTGCATCTCCAACAAAATGAGATCTGCCGGTAATACTACTTCTCCTATCATGACTGGACAACTAGGGTAAAAAGTTCTACAAACAACTTCCTTACCTAAAGGGGTAGTCACAGTCAAAATGAAACTCAACTCTCTAGCATGCATATCAATCAACTTAACAAATTTTGGAGATAGGAATGAGTGAGTAGAGCCAGGGTCAAACAAAACCTTAGCATCAAAACCACATACGAGAAGTGTACCTTCCACTACATTGCCTTCAGCCTCTGCATCAGCTCTATTGACAGCATAGAGTTGTGCCCTCTGTGGTGGCCTGTTTTGTCCTTGCTGTTGCCTGCCTTGTTATGCATTCCTGTTCTAATTCTGAGGACGCTGATTCTGATTTTGATTCTGCCCCTGCTGACGGGCCTGTTGTTGCTGTTGTTGCTGTGGCCTAAACTGTTGTTGAGGTGCCTGTTGTTGTAGTGGTCTTGCTTGATTCTGGACCACTAATGCATTCTGAGGTGGTGCCTGACGCTGTGCTCCTTGCTGCTACCTATTATGTCTATCAGGCCTTGGACAATCCTTCATTTGGTGGTTCATGGAGCCACATCTAAAGCACGCTCCTGTAATAAAACGGCAATTGGCACTCTCATGGTTTTTCCCACAGTGGATACAAGCCACTGGATTCTGTGCATTCTGCTCCTGCCTTGGCCTTTTGTTCTGATTGTTTCTTTGCTGATAGTTTTGCTGCTGGCCTTGACCCTTTCCTTGGTTCTTGATGATCTTGTTGTGGAAGTTCTCAAATTTGTATGCTCTCTTGACAGCTTCTTCAAAGGTAACGGGTGGTACAACCCCGGTAGCATCCCTCTCAATAATCGGGTGAAGTCCCTCAAGGAACTTGGTTATCTTCTTCTCAACTGTGTCTATCAACTCTGGAGCATACCTTGACAATCTCTCGAATTTGGTAAGGTATTCGAGGACCGTAATGTTCCCTTGCACAAGTTGCTGAAATTCTGCTGCCTTTTGTCTCTTGACATGTGCAGGTACATATTTCTCTCCAAACTGTCTCTTGAAGTTAACCCAAGCTTCTGCATCAGCCATTGTCCTGTATTCTGCCTTGACGGTCTTCCACCAAATATCTGCCAAACCCATAAACATAGAGGCTGCAAGCTGTACACGTTCTACACCGGTACATATGAATATCTCAAATATGTTTTCGGTGTGCTCAAGCCAATCATCTGCTGCCATTGGATCCTCAGTCCCCAAAAATTCTTTCGGTCCTCTCTTCCTGAACCGCTCATACAACACATTAGGATCATTCCCTCTAATATTCACCGGACCAGGTGGTGCAACTGGGATTGGTTCCGGTCTCCTCTCTAATATCCCCAACAAATGTGCCTGCATTTGAGCTATTTCCCTAGCATGATCCTCGTCTTTCTTAAGCATCTGTTCTTGCAATCTGGTCTGTGTCTCATATGCTTGTACTTGGAGCTTAGCCTGGTTCTCATTTGCCTGGCGTTGTTGGTCAGTCATAGCCTGCATCATCTGTTGGAATTGGTTCTGCATGTTGTTGTCTTGTGGTTCCTCTGCAATAGGCTCTGTATTCTCACTGTTACTGGCAACGTAATTACTGTTTGTTGTTCTTTTGTGAGGTGGCATAACGCTGCAAAACAAATTGTTAGCACATATAAATCAAGTACAGAGTGGTCACACATTGCTCACGCGATTCTATCTAACGAATCCTCGCCACGTACTTAAGATTTCTAGTTTCTTTTAATTGCCTGAAACATGTCCCGCTTTGATACCAGTCCTGTCGCGACCCCAGACCGGGACTAGGGGAAAAGAGGCCGAGTCCGGGATCGGGACACGGTGGGGTGATGCCGCGCCACATGCATCTCTTTGGCTAAACCGCACACGGAATTAAAAGAACATTTGTCCGTGCATGTGATTTCCCACAGGGTTCCGCGGTGAGGATCATCTTTACACATCATCTCACATATAACCATATCAAACATATTCTCAAGATTGCGGAAGCGTGTAGCAAACCATACTAATACCATTCGAATCCATAAACAAGACTGATTAATGGTTAACATGACAAGATATCAGGATGAGCAATGATCATAAGCATATTTTCCCAAAAGTAAAGTTAAGTATATTTACAAAATATCAGTTGATTAATACCCCAAAATAACGGCCAAAAGACCGTACAACCAAATGAAACCTAGAATAAAGATATAATAAGTCCCCAAAATGTATCGTTCTCAAGGCAAGGCCGAATGTCTATATGACATCATTGGCTTGCCACTCAATCACTCGCTGCGGTTCACCGACCGCCTCCTCCGGCTCCTCCTCAACGGCAATAAACTCGGGACCTGAGTACCAGAATAAATGGATCAGATACGACGGTCTGGCAGGTGGGTGAAAAGATATAACAACAATTCAAAACGATGATGCCTTTAGAAACATAGTAGAATCTAGATAAACAATGAATTTTCATAAAAGAATGATGCCTCATGTAAAAGAGATACGTATACGATGAAATCATGTAAAGGTACCAATGATTCGGGGACTAACAAGATGGCAACCACACAAAGCTAAATCCTCTCTCACAAAAGTGATAAGAGCACATCGGGACATTGACCTCAGTCACACGAGGTGAGGAGAATCAACGACGTTGACCTCAGTCACACGAGGTGAGGAGAATCAACGATTTTTATATAATAAATACATATAATACTCTGCGGGACCACGGTAGCGAACCGGGTATATCGGGGCGAGGCGGGAACCATGCTGCAGCGGGTATAACTGAAGGGGGATATCCAAACCGGTGGATCAAACCGATAAGGTTATCCAAGCTTTTTCTTAATTTGCATTCAAATTTGAAATGCCCTTCATCACCACAATAATGACATTTTATTTTAGGCAATGGAGAGTGAGTGCATGAGAATGAGGACTCACCTTTTACAAATGTGTTGGTGAAATTTGGGTCATGTGTAATATGCTTATTGAATCCAAGACCAGTCCTATCTCCTTGTGATTTACCCATTTTAAATAATTTTTCTAATTTCTCTTCACTTTGGGTAAATTTGCACTCATACTTGTGTTTATGGGTCTCAAGTTGAGTGACTTGGTTTTTAAGAATTGAGTTTTCATTTTTAACTTTTATGAGTTGAATTCCAATTCCATTAAACTTGTTAACTTTTTCATTAGTAATTTTTAATTTAAGTTTAAGTTCATTAACATTAGATTCAAGTTGTAAAGCTTTTATATCACTTTGAGCATTAAATAAATTTTCCTTGGTGATTATTAACTTGGATTCTAAATTAACAATATCTTCAACTTGATTTTTTATATGATCACTTAGAGTTGAGTTTTCTTTGGTAAGTTCTTCACAACTTATCTTTGATACATTTAGTTCATCTTGAAGATTTGACAAGTTATCTTTAGAAATTTTCAATTTGGATTCTAAATAGATAATGTTTTCATCTTGTCTTTTTAATGTATCTCTTAGATTTATATTTTCTTTATTTAGCTCATTATGATTTAATTTCATTTCATTTAGTTCATCTTGAGCATTTGATAGGTTGTGCAAAGTGATCATAAACTTAGAGTCTGGGCATTGAATTAGTTCTTCTTTCACTCTAAGTTCATCTTTTGAAGTGTCAAATTCTTTGTTTAGTCTTTTAGATTCTTCTTTTAAACTTTTGTTATTCTTATCAAGCTTTAAGAACAATGTATATAACTCATTATAAGCTTGTTGAAGGTCATTTTCATATTCATTTTCTTCTTCTTTTAATTCAACTTGGGATTTATTAATTCCAATGTTTGGATCTCCAATAGATGGAAAAAGGGGTGGTCTAGAAGAATCTACAAGGGAATGTACAACATCTAACTGAGTGGAAACCATTCTAATGATTTTCATGCAATGCACAACTAGGGTTATGACTCTAGGTTTTTACACCTAATCAAGAGTTCCAAACACTTAATCCTAATTATAGAGCAACTTGGCTCTGATACCAATTGAAAGTCCAAGGGATCCTAACCCTAGAGGGGGGGGGGGGGGGGGGGGTGAATAGGGTGATCTTCAAATTAATGGCCAATTTTAATTTCTTTCTAATTTACTTTTAACTAGTGATGATTATGTGAGTAAGTGCGGAAGATAAACAAATCAATCACCACTAGCCATTCACCATTACACAATGATTTATAGTGGTTCAGCCTCAATGCCTACATCCACTACCAGCTTGTGCTCAACACCCCACCGGATTTCCACTATTTATGCTTTTGCAATAGGCTAAGCAATAACCTTTACAAAGTTGTTTTTCTAGGCTAAACAACAACCTATACACTATGCTTTTCTTAGGCTAAGCAATAACCTCTACACTATGCTTTTCTTAGGCTAAGCAATAACCTCTATAATATATTTCTTTCTCAAGTAAGTGTCTACACACTAGAAGAGAAACAGATTAAGCTCTTAAAAGGTGCCTCTTAATTAGGCAGATATGAAAGTGAAAATAAACTCATACAACACACTAAGAAATGCAAAGATGAATGCTCATGGGGTGTGTGTGTGTAGAACTTCAATCAAGTTAAAATTAAGTCCATTGAATTTTATGCTTAAAGCATTTCAAAATTTAAAGCACATAAAAGATATGATTGAAGTCAAATGCAAATCACTTGAACAATTACAAACTTGTGAATGATATGAAAATGTAAAGATCACAGGTTGTATGAAAATGATTAAGACTAATCAAGTGATGCATGTGTAATGTTGTTTTCAAAAACAAAGGTTTAACTAAAGTTCTAAATAAATTGAAAACAACAAAGAAAGACTCAAGCAAGTTAATGTATCATGCTATAAAGAAATCAAAGATTTAGGCTAAGCATGATTAACAAAGTTTAAACAAAACTTGGTTTGAAATCAAGAGGTGGAATCTAAAACATGTGAATCAAATATTAAATAAGATATGAATTCCACACAACATAGTTAGCATGCTAGAAAACATTTTCCAAGGTTTAAAACAAAGCATGAAACATATGAACTAGGAAATTAAAGCTTACTAGAATTTAACTTCTTGTAATCAAGCTTTTGCTTTCCATTTGGACTAATTAAGCTTCCTTAATTCATTCCCTTTGCTTGGGCACTAAAAACACCAAAAATGGCCTCTTTTTTCGTCACCTATTTCCTTGGAATGAACTTGCCTTTTATAGAAAAAGTGGTCCAATGGATGCTTGTCGGTCAGCCGACAACTAGGTGTCAGTTGACCGATAGCTCAACGGTCACATGCAACGGTCATATTTTTGAAAGTTTTTCTAACCCATATGCATTTGTCGGTTGACCGTCATTTATCGGTTGACCAACAAGGAACCAATAGATGAACCGATAGCACAAAGATGTTGAAAAAGTCGCTGTCTGTTTTTGGAACCGACGAGCTCTCGGTCTTACAATTCATGCATTGTCGGTTGACCGATAGGAGCCGAAGAGCTAACCAACGGAGAAGGTCTGAAATGTAGCTCTCTGGAAATGGAACCGATGGAGCCATTGGCTGACCTTGGTTCATTTGTGGGTTAGCCGATGCGAACCGATAACTTGACCGACAGAGTGGTCAGGTTGATTTTCTGAGGATCTGAAGTTTTTGAAGAATGAAACTTTAAAATTATAAATTGTTTCATCAAGAAAAACATGATTAAAATCAATATTCAAATCAACTAAAAAGCGTTTAAATTAAAACATGAGTAGGTTAATTCAAAAGATGATTTTCAAGAAGAAACTTATGAAATAAAAATGAAAGTAATGAGATGAATATTATGCAAATGCAAGACATCAAATTGCAAACAACTTAGGGTCTAACAACCCATGTGCTCTGTTTGATGAGTGATGGTCTCGGTTGTTCTCACCACCAAAAGGCTTGATTTTTTTGCTGCTCAAGGGTTGATGCAGTGTCGCCATGGCTACGGTTATTGAGTGTTCCATCCATTTTATATGGTTCGGTTAGATCGTTCCATCCATTTTATATGGTTCAGTAATTGATCGAGTACTCTTGTTACTTCGGTAATAAAGTACATTTATTGATTGAGTGCTCTTGTTGCTTCGGTAATAAGAGAATATAGCGAAATGTGGATTGCCATCGTTTTACTCGATTTGTTCTATTCTTCGAAATTGTTATTAATTCAGAAAGTGTTCTTTACTCCATCGATATTTATGTTTAGATTACAAATGTATTTAAATGACTTTATATTGTCTTTACAAATTATTGTTATTCGATTAACTGTCTTATTGCTTGCCTGACCGTCGTGTCTGATACTTCTTGTTTGGTGCCAAATATTGATCCCGCTCCCTTTGAGGCGGAGCAAGAGGAGGGGGTGGTGAGCCACCGGTTGGACGAGAGTGGCAGCACAATGATGTCATCTAGACGTTGGGTTGGGTGATGAGACGAATCACATTTTGGGGTTTTATTGATATTTATTTTTGGGAAATTTTTAATAGCCTTTTTTGGCTTTGTTTTGGGGAATGTAAAATTTTAACTTATCTTTTAGTATTGTATTAAACTTGAATTAAGAATGGCTCACCTATCTTATATTTCTCTTTTGATACAAGTTGGCTTGATTGTCCATTTTACATATTTAATTAGAACAAGTGTTTTTTACATTGCTTCCGCGTATTTTGTACATTGTGAATGTGACTATTGTATCGTGATGGATCAGTTTCTGGGATCCTCACCACGGAAACCTGTGGAAAACTAGAGCGATGCGGGCGGAGTTTTCTAACCCGTCGCGCTGCAGCCCCGAATTAGGGACATGGTTTATTAGGTCTCGGTGCGGGGGCGTGACAGTGCAACACGGATTCCGATGGTCATGGGCTTCGAGTCGCAACGCCATGTTCAGCTTCCGCGAAATATTCAGGTTGTGATGGAATTTTGTTATCCTCACACACGCGGATCTTGGGGAAAGAAAAGTTTTTAATTAACCCCAAAATCACGCTCCTCGAGATCAGATCGCTGCAGGGTCCCGGTTTTGGGGCGTGACAAGCAACGCGCCTACAAAAAGGGTGACTTGGTTCTTGCTGTAAAAAGACCAATGGTTTTCGCTCACAAGTCCAAATGCAAGTTTGAGCCAAAATAGGAGGGACCCTACATCATCGACAAGGTTTTCTTCAACGGCGCATATGCTCTCCTAAACATGGAGGGCGACAGATGTATGCTGCCCATCAACGACAAGTTCTTGAAGCGGTACTACCCTTGAAGACTTACCCCACTGGGTCAGAACGATGCCACACGGCCAAAGCCTATTCCCACGTACTTTCTCGTCAAACCCCCTCCTTTTGGAATTTTCATCCATATGTTGAAATTTCTAAAAAAATGAAACTCAAAACAATGCTTGCTTTCATCGTTTCATTGCTAAAAAAAACCAAGTTTAGGAACCTTTTTCTAACTTGACCAAAACCTTCGACCCTTGAACCCAAAATTCATAGTTTGAAACAAAAATCAGGATTAAGGGATTTCTACCCTAGTCCACCCTGCCTTTTACTGCCAAAATGGTTTTAGATCAATTTAAACAAAAAAATGGCTTCATAAAAAACCGTGGGGAAGCGACACTTAGTCGATACTCGCACAACCCAAAAATCGGAAGAATGCGAACCACATTCGACACTTCCAAAATCGCAAGGAAGCGACATTTCGTTGATACTTGCAAAATCCAAAAATCGTGGAGACACAGCATTTTAGTTAATATCCACAACCCAAATTTCAAAAAAAAAAAAAGAAAAAAAGAGGTCCGAAAGACCTCAAAATTTCAAAAATCATGGGGAAACGACATTCAGTCAGTACCCCTAAAACAAAATTTTTAAAAAGCGAGGAAGCGGCATTCCATCGATACTTGCAAAACCATTTAGCAAGGAAGCGACGCTTAGTCGATACTTGCACCCAAACCGCGAGGATGTGACATTCCATTAATACTTGCAACCGAATGAGCAAGGAGGCGACATTCCATCGATACTTGCAGACCATTCTGCAGGGAGGCGACTTTTAGTCGATACCCGGTTTTGTAAAAACCAAAACCCGGCTCTCACGCCAAAATCGGCTATCAATGCCATAAAAATCGGCTATAAATGCCAAAAAAAACCCGGCTCTCACACTAAAATTGGTTATCAATGCCACAAAAATTGGCTATAAATGCAAAAAACCTGGCTTTCAATCCAACAAATCAAAACTTGGCTTTAAAAAAACCTGCCTTTCGCGCCAAAAATCAGCTATAAGTGCCACAAAACCTGCTTTTACGCCAAAATCGGCTATCAATGCTACAAAAATCGGCTATAAATGCCAAAAAACCTGGCTTTCACGCCAAAATCAGCTATTAATGCCACAAAAATCGGCTATAAATGCCAAAAGGAATTGGCTCTCATGCCAAAAACCTGGCTTTCACGCCAAAAATCAGCTTTCATACCACAAAACCTGGCTTTTACGCCAAAAATCTGGCTCCCATGCCAAAACAGTCATTTGACAAAATACTTTCACAAAATGACAAACTTTTGATCAGTTTTTCAAACAAGCATTCCCATTTAACTATTGTTTTCATCACAAAAAGATTTAAATGAAAGGAGGGAATACAAAAGAAATGAGAAGTGCTCACAAGCACTACAAAGGAGGGAATACAAAAGAAATGAGAAGTGCTCACAAGCACTACAAAAAAAAAAAGAAGAAGAACTCTAAAAAATGTGTGTATACATGTGGTACCAAAAAAAAAAAAAGAGGTTCTGTTACGAAAAGAGAGACTAGGAGCTTAGCCAAACATAGCCTCCAGCCAAACATTCAGCTCCTCAAGCAATCTTCTGGCCTCAGCTATCAAAGCTTCCAAGACACGCTTCTTCAGAAATTTGCCATGAGATGTTGGAGAATGTTGTAACACGTCTTCGACAACGAGAAGCTTTTCCCAAGCAGTTCGCCATTGTGCGTTTTCTTGAGTCCTCTTTTTTAGAACACGATCGGCATCTGCAACCTGGCAGATCAAAGTCCTCTCCTTAGAACAAGCCTCTGTTAAAGCAGCCCACTTAGCCGTGGCTTATGCCTCCAAATGCTCAAGACGTTGCCTAGACTCGATGACCGCACTATCAAGGCATTCAATATCACACCTCAGTTCAATGATGGTTAACTCTATGATGTTCCTCTCCCGGACAAACTCCTTCATGCTCTATGTGGTCTCATCCATGTCAGACTGAGCTTTTTAGTAGGATCTAGGAACATCTCCTTGAAAAAGTCACCATCAGGAAAAGCCTTGGTCTCAGACCACTTGTTGCCCAATGCAATGATCCTATCAACGATCGCCCTGGCACCTGTGACATCCAGACCAACATTTTCTGCATCAGCGAGAATATCCTTCACATGCTGGACCATGCCGAATCCGGCATCCAAGTGACCAGAAAGGAGAGTCTCCGTCAAAGAGCTCAAAACCCATGCCAGCAACTTCTTCGCAAACTGAAGAGATGGCCCAGATGAAGATTCACCCCACTCCATCGGTCGGCTGCTCATGCCATGCCCCGTTGGAAGAGTAATAAAAGAACTCTTCCAATTGGAGCCACTGGGGAAGGAATCGCAGCACGGGGTCTCACCTCTGCCATGTCAGATTGGTAGTAGAAGTTCCTACCTCCGGATCAACCTCTGGCACCCCTTGCTCGGGTTCTGAAGAAAGCGATAGGATATCTCCTGTCACTTCACAACCTGCCAGTGAAACTGTCATGACCCCGAACCCGGGCCCTCCAGAGGCCCAACCTCGGGGAGGGTGAATGGGATTAAGTAAGAATTATATGTCTCCCAAGATCTGCGTGTGTGAGGATGACAAATTCCAACACACATTGAATATTTTGCGGAAGCTTTTTCGTCGTTGCGACCCGGAGTCGGTGGCCATCGGATTCCGTGTCGCACTCAACTGTTAGCATATAGCTATCATATCAAGAACCATATCAGACTAGAATAAACCATCATAACAAAGTACAGAGCTAACAGTAACAGGATATCACATTCCCATATATGTTCAAGTTACAAATATCAATTTGTATTAATTACAATCTCGAGAAAAAGGCTAGTAAAAGCCATACAATAACAAGCTAAATAAGAACTACCCCACATGTATCGTAGCTCCGATGTCAAGCTCAATGTCTACTTGACATAGCCGACACTACAACATGCAAACTTATGGCTCCACAGCCAGCACATGCACACAGCTCGGGCGAAAGAAAACCTGCTACCTAGAGCACCAAACAAACAGGGTCAGACACAACGGTCTGGCAAGTGACTAAGATGGATAATAATTAAACTGAATAATAAAACATGTGATAAATTGTGGTATTTAATCCAAAGCTGCATATATTTAAAACCTCTGTAAAACATGGATATCTGACAAAACATGTATTCATTTAAACCATGTGTAAAACATGAGTATCTGACAAAGCATGTATTCCTCACATTGCAAACCCAGTCCATAGGCGGACCCCGCAAATCGCCCTTCTTCAAGGGAGCCACAATTGTAAGGATAGATGGCAACCCCATCAGCAAAGTCCTCCATCACCAATGTGACAGAGCTAAACAGAAGTGTTAGTCTCAGACATGCTAAGTGACGAGAGGCAACGGAATATATATATACATATAGCTAGACCAAACCACGGCCGTGGAACCAGGTAACAGAATAAAACAGAATCCAGACTGCAGTTGACAGAGCTAAAAAGGGGGACCCCAAGCCGGTGGATCAAGCCGACAAGGTTGTCCAAGCATAGTGGTGCCAACACATAGATCAAAAGTGAGCGAACACACAAAACATGGTGAGGAACTACTCAACAGGCCAAGTTAAAGCACACACACTCAAGTAAAGAGTAGTCCTCCCAATATGCATGTAAAAACTCATAGAGTTACCCGAGCTGGCAAAAGTGATTGTTTTTGGATAAACGAATGAAATATCAAAATTGTTTATTTTTAGTCAAAATGAGCTAAATAGTCTGAAGCTGATTATTTTTAGGCAAAGACGGGCAAAATAGCTAAAACTGAATGTTTATCCAAAACGAGTAAAAGCCAGTGATATTTGACCCAAATGGGCAAAATCGACGGGCCATAAATCCAACGGGCTTAAAACAAAGTTTCCAGGTAAGTACAACTGAATAGTGTAAAATAGTGTAAATTAAATCATGTTTTCAGCGAATCCAAGCACAAAGGTCAATTTCCACATGTACACATTCCATAGACAAGTTGAGACCGCATCATTTGGTATAACGTGTGTAAGACCCCGACCCGAGAGACCTCGTTTAGAGTTGATTAAGTTGTGTTTTAGTTTAAGTGTGTTTAGTGGTTTTTGGATTAGTTGGGGATTAGAATAGCTTTTATTATAGCTTTGGGGAATTTTGAGAGCCTTGCTACTTGTGGGACCCTTTGGGGGTTCTTGTTACGAATTGTGTGAGATTGGGGGTTTACCAATGATTTCCAGGAATCGTGTTTTAACCCCATTGGACTTATCTTGTTAATCCCTACAACTTCCATGGTGACATCGTTTTCATTTGAGGACCTTAAAACCGATTTTTCACTAATCGAGGGCAAAATGGTCTTTTACCCAAAATCTGGACACCGATTTCAATGTCACCAAAATGTGCAAAATATACACTTTTTGGAAACTAGAAATTTTGCCGATCAACTTTGTCTTCTTCGTCGAATTCGTTTGAAGCCCCGAAAACCATGTTTTGAGCCCGAGAAGTCTTTTAAGTTGTGGGCCCCACTCCCACTTACTATATATAGAAAGCTTCTTCTCCTTTTTCCATTTCTGGCAAAAACCCTAGAGGAGAAGAGAAATCCCAGCCCTAAGGGTTTTCCCTTACCCTTTTTCTTGCTTCTTCATCTTCAATCCCCCACTAAGCTAGTGCTAATGGAAAATTAGAGGCTACAATCTTCTTCCTCATCTCGAGGACTTCATCTTGACACAATTTTTGAAGAAAACCGCCCACTCCAAGACTTCCTTTGGCCAACACCTTGCTTTTTGAAGAACTTCTTTGTAAGTGATCTTCCTAAAAGTTTTATAATCTTGTTTGTTTAGCCCTAGGGAAACTCCAGTTCACTTATTGGAAGATTCCGTTTTGTTTTAATTGGGTTTTGATAATCTAGGGTTTGGATTTGGGGGTTTTGTGTATAGGTGTGATTGTGGGCTTAAGAGGTGTCTAGAGCTCAATTTGATTTGCATTGGACCCAAGGCAAGTGGATGAATGGATTTATTTCTTGTTTTCTTGCTATTAAAGATTTGAACCCTCATTTATTGCTTTTACCCAAATCATCTTTATGAGTTTTCATGATTTTGGAAACATGCATAATGTTAGGCTACTTATAGTCCTATTGGAGAACATATGTTTTAGTGTCTTGCTTTTAGATCATTTATGATCATTTATGGATTTTGTCTAATGGAGATGTCTTGTATTGAATGAAGTGGAAGTGATGGAGAAATGAATGATTTATTGGAATGGTTGTTAGAAGAGTTAATGATGGATGGAAGGGGGTTAGAAGGAGGGTTTGAGACCCTCAATTGTATATGTACAAGGATGTCCAGAGGACGATGAAAGGAGGATGAAAGGAGGAGAAAATGAAGGAATGGACTATATTCAGAAAATGAGTTTCTGGACAGTTCGCTCGCGCGACCGTGACACATCGCTCGAGCGAACCCGTCACAGAACCTCGTTGGCTCGAGCCAACCCCTCTGATCGCTCGAGCCAACATAATCTGAACAGGTCCGCTCGAGCGAACCTTAAAGTCCGCTCGAGCGAACCCCAAACAGAGAGCTGTTCGCCCGAGCGAGCCTCCCAGTTCGCTCGAGCGAACTGCCTGTCTGTCATGGGTCAATGCCTAAGGGTTTGAAACTTATTTTTAGGCTTGGGGAGGTATCATATGGAGCCCCAATGCCATGTAAGGCGTTATATGAAGTCCGGAAGAAGGAGAAACCTCATCATGGAGATTCCATGAGGTTTTCTAGATTGACCAATGTGTATAAGGACCCGGAATGTCCCTAACTCTTGAAGAGTACCAAAATTTCATCATAACCGACATACGGGACCCTATTCGCACTGATTCAATTCTAGAAACCCTTTGTTAGCCTGTAAAGATATTGGAAACTATTTGTATTTGATTTTCAATCAATCCCCTATTTTGAGATTTCAATCGTGATTTGTGAGTACTCTTGAACCGAGAACATTATGTTACCATATTGTTAATTTGTTTAGACCGACTCTAGAAAGTTTCAACAAATTAAAACATCTCAACAAGAGTCTCCTAAGAAAGATTTTAAAAAGACTAAACAAGTAAAGAATGGTCAAAACAAATCTATCAATAAGAAACCTCTCACTTTACCTCCTTTAACCTTGGAAATGAAAGAACTTTTGAAAAAGGTTGAAAGATTAAAATTAAAATTCAAAAGACAAAAAGAGGGAGGAAAAGCTAAAAGAAATGAGAAGGATAAAAAGAAAGTTGAACACCAACTACCAAAGACTAATCATCAATCTAATTATAAAGTTGTCAAACCTCAAAGATAAGATGTCAAGTCTAAAAGAAATCTATATTTATCTCCTGTAGTTGGTGAAATCTCAAACATAGGCTCTAAGGCTCAAGACCTTGGATGGATACCTAAGGTTAGGCTATTAGAAAAATACTAAGGCCTAGTAATTAGATTAGACCAACCCACTCTCATAAGTTATATGTCTTGTTGGTCCTAAGTCTAAATGGTTCAAACTTTCTTAGTATTCTCTATATGTTTAGAATTTCCAATTGTTTGAAAATTATTTGTTGAAAATGCATTTTTGAACTCAAAAGGTACTTGATATTGAAATGCATGTGTTTGATCAATGTAAATTAAAAAAAAATTACTGATTACTTTTCTTATGATCTTATAATTGTTCTTCATAAGTTAAATCAATCATAAAACACTCTAAGTAATGATCATAAGCTAAGAATGTAGATTCAGTGGATTAGTCCACTTTTCTACAAGTATCGGTCGACCGATACTTAAGTCATCGGTTGACCGACGAAGCAGTGGTTCGATAAAGACCCTGCGCGCAGAAACCCTCTCTTCTGTTCTGTTCTTCCCTTTCATCAACAAACCTAGGGCTCTTTCTACTTCTCTCTGCTAGCAACACTCCTTCAAGGCTGAAGATCAAAACCATTCTTAGCATAGATTTTCGAAAAATCCCTCTCAAAGCGAATCTCCATAGGCATCGTCTCAGCTGTTCTTTGCTCATTTGTGGTTCGGTCGGCAGCAGTTCGTTTGGCAGCAATGGTTTTGACGACTCTCTGCATTGATCGTGTGTTTTAAAAAAATTTTTGAGATTCTCCAATAGCTCTTAAGCCATCAACAAGTCAAGATTTCCAAGCCACACTACGTTCACTGTCGGCTGCTGTGTGCTGTTTTGAGAAACCCAACTTCAGGGGTCACATTCTGATTTGAGCATCTGTGATAGTTTTCACATCATGTATGGATTTGTTAAGGATCAGTGATCATTTGTAGACATCCTTGTCCAAGAGTGAGCAACTGTGTTCAATGTTGATCCCAACCTCAATTTTTGCCTGCCAAATGCTTGACAGTGTGTCTGAATCAAGGTTCCTGGTCATTTCAGCATCTATTCTTGTTTGTTTTCCAAGTTAGATTCAGGTAAAAGTGAGTTCAACCTCCTTTCTTCATCTTCATGCACAATTACTCTCTATTTTCAAATCTCTCTACCATAAACTCACTGTCCACACTAAGTGTCTGTGGAAATGCCTCCTAGGACAAAGAAAGCTACCCCTAGACGTCCTATCAAGAAGGGAAAAGCCACAGCCTCCTCTAGCAGACCAATAGAGGATAGTGGAAATGAAAGTTCATCTCCTTCACCTTCTCCTCCTTCAACCAATTTAAGACTTGACTCCAACATTTTACAAAGTCTTCAAAGAAGGCCTATAGTAGTGGAAAGAAGGACTATAGTGGAGAAGATTAGTTCCATGGGCTTTAATCTGAGTGATGTAGTTGGACAAGTAGGATGTGATAGGATTCTTTATTGGGGTGATAATGCATATCCTTCACTAGTCAAATTCTTGTATGCATCTATCACAAGCACTAATGACTCAATTAATGCTTGTTCATTTACCATCTCTTTCATGGATAGAGAAGAAGTGTTTACACCCCAGAGAATAGGCTTAATCATGGGGATTCCTTGCACTCCTACGGGAATAATATTTGTGTCTGACACTCCTTCGGAAGATGAAAGAATCAAAGCCACTATGGACATATGTGGTTTCAACTGTCCTTGTGACAAGAAGAAATATCACTTAACTATCAGTTCCCTAGTTCCCATCAATAGGGTTATCCACAACCTCTTTACCTATAATGTATATCCAAGAGGTGGAAATAGAACTGAGCTCACTGCTTTCATGGTTAGTGTCTTGTCCAAGGTTGTAACTGGCACTCCCATTTGTCTACCCTCTCTCATATGCCATACAATCATCAAGTTTCGAAATTCACTTGCACAAAAGAATGCAATTCCATATGGGTACTTAATGACTCAGATTGCCCTCCAGTTTGGTATTCCTATACCCACTGGAGAAAGCCCCACTTTCAAAGCTCCATTTTCTTTGACCAATCTGAATCAAATGAATCTCATTCCGAATCCTCAAATTCCCATAGCAGATGATCCTCCATTGGCACAAGAGCCTCCCTTGGGACAAGAGCTACCTAGGTCTCCACCTCCTCCTTCTCGTGCCTCATCTTCCAGGCAAGCTGCTGGTCCTTCTACCTCGGGCACATCTTCTGATTGGCAAGCAGCTGTGGAGCGAGACATAGCCTACTTGAAGAGAAAACAGAAGAAACAATCAAAGACAATAAGCAAAATGTTCAAGTACCTCTCCAAGATCTCAAAGAGTTGCAGAAGGGATGACGTTGCTGGATCACCATCTCCATCACCTCCATCTCCAGATTCTGATTAGGACTTTCCTTATCACCACATTTTGTGTTTAATTGGTGCAATATTGGTGGTGTCTTTTCTATTGGGAAAAAGGCTGGATAATCAGTTTAGACTTTGTCATTTGAACTTCTATTTTCAGTTTATGGACGGTCATGTTTATGTCTATGCCATTTGTCAAAATTGTAAGACTTTTAATCTCTTTATATATTGAATGACATCTTTTGATCCATTTTCCATCTACATGATTGCTTTCTCTTTCCCTTGCATTAAGGATATCAAAATTATGCTATGAGAAAGGTATGTGTTTGCATGAGTTTTGTTTGCAGACTATTTAGCAATTTGAAGTCAATGGGGGAGAAGAAGAAACATAAAGACTAATGATAAGTCCACAAAATTGTAGCTTTCATTCATCATTTTATATACATTTGTGGACTTAATTAGGCTAATTGCATATAATTACACTTAATTTCATGCTTTCATGCATTTAAGCATCATAGTTAGAATCTTAGTCAAATTTGGTCAAAATTCATTACATTGCATGACTTTTGTGAAATTAGGGTTCTCATCTCATTCATCACCCAAAATTAGTTTTTTTAGCTTCACTAATGCATACTTGCTAATTTTGACATCATGTGTTATTTTTGGAAAGTTTGGTATTTTTGATGCATTAAGTAGGCATGTAGACTCCCATGCATAGTCCATCTAGATTCCTCACACTTGATTATTATTGACATTATTTAATTTTATTTATGTAGGAGAAATCAAGAGTGGGACCTGCATTGGTGAAACTTAAGAGAGATCAAAGGTGGGACACCTTTCATAGTGGGCCCATATATCTTGGCATCTTGGTGGAGTTGGAAAGGTTGAAAATTCTCAAAGAAGAAAGAAGAAACTCAGATTTGGAAAGATGATGTTAACTTGCTAAGTTTGGAAACCAAAATCAAGAAAGAGAGAGAAAATTAGAAACTTTGCAAGGGGAGTTAAGTAGTCAAAGTTGCAAGTAAAGAAGCATGTCAAATATGGAAAGAGAATTAAATAAGCAAGCAAAGAAAGAACATTCCTTGAACATCCAACATGGGTCCCACACATCCCATTGCATGCCAAACATAGAAGTTCCCCTAATTGCCATTATTTTCGGAATTTTCAGGGGCAGCAAATTGAAATGGCCATAACTTTCAAACCAAGTATCGGATTGGCGCAATCTACCCACTGTTGAAAGCTCTTTTCGAGTAGATTTTGTGGAGCCCAAGATTTCATAAATCGGAGCTATATTGAGGAAGATACGACCTCGGGAAGTTGGCTGATATAATTCTATGCGGGAATTGCAAAAAGTTTTAAAATTGGCAACATGAGGGATGTTTGAGGAGTTCAATTTGGCAAGACTTAGAGATCAAGAGACCACACCTAGTAACTAATCCTCTCCAATTCAAATTCTTTCTAAGTACGAAGCCTAGCTTGAGTCCTAAGCAAGAAATCTCTACAAATAAGGAAACAAGCCCTAAAAGAGAGGAGATTCTTTGCTAAAAAGGTGGCATCAGCAACTATAAAACAAACCCAAAAGGGGGATGGAGAAGCATCTCACTTCCAACCCTCTCTCCAATTCTCTTCTTTCTTTCTTCCTTTCCATTAGTTGTTTTTATTTTGGTAGCTTTGGGCCTTGTCCTAGCAAGTATTTGTTGTGAAGGAGAAGTTGTAAAGATGCAATTTTTAATGAAGAATCAAGAAGTATTCTTTGCAATGGCGGGCTAGTTTTTCTTGATTAGAGCTATGGATGAAGGTAAGTAATCGCTTTTTTATTTATCTAGTAGTTCTAACTTGTTTGCATATCTTAATGTTCTTAATGATTAATAGATTTGTCTTCGTGCCCTAGGCAAATCTCCATTCTTAATTTCTGAAAATAAAAATTGATTTTTGACTATCCATGCTTAGGTTTGATAGGCCATGCTTAGGACTTAGATCTTTTTGATGGTTTATACTTACTTTTGATGGGTAGTGCTTAGCTTGTTTTTTTATCTTTTATGAGGTGAAGGAAGTCTTGGGTTTTAGATTTTATAATTAAAAAGAGGTTTTTAAAGTTAGATTTTCCAAATTAAAACCATTGATATGTCTTTGATTTGAAGTAAAAATTGGAACAAGTTAGGATTACTTGATAAATAATTGGTGGATGCTTATTGGATTTCTATGCTCTAATCACTTTCATTAATTGGTAGTTTGTTGGAATTTGAGATGACTTAAGAAGTTTAATGAAGCATTGAAGTGTTTAGTATCTCAAGTAATCATTTGATGTTGGAATTATTGTCAACACAATGTTACAAGTATGGTGTTGATAGTGTGGTGTTGATAGAGCTTCAAAGTAAACAGAGCTGAACCAGGTTCAGGAATTTAGAATTCCTGAAGCAGAGTGGTAGGTCGACCGGGCACCTCATTCGGTCGACCGGGCAAGAAAAACCTGCAGAAAACAGTCCAGGTTAGCTCCCAGTTAATTGTTGCCACAGTGTGTAGCCGGTCGACCGGGGACCCCATGCGGTCGACCGAGCACGACAGTTATCTGCTTCCACAGTGTGTCGCCGGTCGACCGAAGACACCATGATGTCGACCGAGCATGGGAACCAGAATTGCGCAGAAATTAGAAGTTGTGCACGAAAATTTAGGAATCTTTTGTATTTCGTTTGGGACTCTTTCTAAACGAATACTAGCCTAATTTGAACACTCTTAAGGGTTACCATAACCTATATAAAGGCTTGATTGGTTCGTTTTCAAGTACACAGAAGAGAAGAGAGAACAAAAAGAAAGAGTTTTGGAGAGAAAGAGTGATTGGAGAAAAAACAGTTGCTGTGTGCAGTTGTGTTGCACGTTTCTACAGCAAGTGTGGACGAGAATGCGCTCATGAAGATGGTGATTCGTCCATAAGATAAGTGTCTCTCTGTTTATACTTTAATTTTCAATTTGTAAGGGATTGAGAGAGAGAGATTGTAGAGGGGAAAGGCTGTAGAAAAGTTCTCTACTTTAATTCTGTAGAACATCAAGTTGGTGCTTGGTGTTAGGGGTTTGGTGATCCTATCTGTTGGTGCAGATAAATTGTAAAGGGAGTAGGTGCTTCCTAGATAGTTGGTGCTATCTGAAACTTAAGGGTTGGTGCTCTTTGTCGTTGGTGCGACTAAATAGATTCAGACTTGCTCCGGATCGGTGTTCGGACAGTCTTTGAACCGTGGACGTAGCCTTTCGGTGAACCATGTTAAATCTGGTGTCCTTGTGTGATTTGATTTGCTTTTGTTGTTAAATTGGACCTGTTTTTAAGGGATCACTGATTCACCCCCCCCCCCTCTCAGTGATCGCGATATCTAACAATTGGTATCAGAGCGTAAGGCTCCCTTGATAAGCTTAACACGCTAAGGGTGATCTCTTGTCAAATCACATGGCATCCAATACAGGGAATAAGAAAGCACCTTTGTTTGATGGTTCCAATTACTCCTTCTGGAAGATCAGAATGCAGGCTTTCATCAAATCACTTGGCTATGATGTCTGGGAGACCGTTAGAGTCGGTTACAATATTGCCATAGTACCCACTGATGCTACAACGAAGAAGTTAGCAGACAACGACTCCAAGGCGCAGAATGCACTCTTTAGTGGCCTTGTGGACAGCGAGCTGGTCAAAGTAATTGCATGCAAAACAGCCAAGGAAATATGGGACAAATTGAAAAGCATTCATGAAGGAGATGAGAAGATCAAAGAAGCGAAATTGCAAACTCATCGCTCTCAATTTGAGTCTCTTCGCATGGAGGAAAGCGAGAATGTTGACTCGTATATGCAACGAGTGAATGAAGTCACGAATGACATTCGTGGACTAGGGGAGGAGATTAAAGAACCAGTAATCATCAAAAAGGTTCTAAGATCTCTTCTTCCCCGGTTTGATTCAAAAGTCTCAGCCATAGAAGAAGCCAAGGATCTGAATGAGTTTACCATGGATGAGTTGCATGGCTCACTCACTGCCTATGAGATGCGCATAGGTAAGACGTCTTCATCTGATAGAGAAGCGGCCTTCAAAGTTCAGAAAAAGGAAAAAGAGACTGCTGGTCATGATGCTGATACTGATGATGATGAGCTTGAGGCTCAATTAGTTAGAAAGCTGAAGAAAGGAAGCAATGGAAAGTACAAAGGGAAGCTACCCTTTAAATGCTTCAATTGTGGCGGTATTGGTCACTTTGCTGCGAAGTGTCCGCTGAAAGAAAACAATGATGATGACTCTTATGTTGATAAGAGTAAATGGAAGAAAAATTTCAGAAAGAGGAGCAAAGCAAAAAGCTTCATCAGTCAATATAATGACAGCACGTCTGAAACTTCAGACGATGATGAATCAGCCGAGGCAACTGAAGCTCTCTTCATGGTTACTGTTGAAGAAGAAGAGGAGCAAGAGCTGGAAGAGGAAGAGGAGGCTGAGGTCAATCTTGAAGAAGAACTCATTGCCGCACTTGAGGAGCTTAGCATGGAACGAAAAACAAGTAAGAAAAATCTGAAACTTCTTCATGAATCTGAAAGTTTAGTTATTGCTTTGAAAACTCAAGTTGAAGAATATAAAAGAATGGTGGAAGTCCTTGAAAATCAAATAAGTATCAAAAGGGAAGAGGCTATGAAACTTGAAACTGAAATCGCTAGAGCAAAGGCTGAAAACTTGGAAAGTCGCCAAAAACTCAAAGTGCTCCAAGCAATTGAAGGGACAATGAAACTCAATGAAATTCTGAAAGTTCAAAAGCCCTTCCACAATAAATTTGGTATTGGATTTGAGACCGGAGAGTCCTCTAAAGTTGCACCCTCTTTGTTTATGAAACAAAGTGCCATACCTCTCAAGGCTACAAAGCTTCAAATTCAGCCTAGTATTGAGATGGTCAATAAGAAAAGGTTTGTGGAGTTTAACCAGCCACCTAAGAAAGGAAGAATGTTCAGATTCTATGGTTATTGTTTTCATTGTAATAGATATGGACATAAAAGAGCTGATTGTAGATTCTATGTTAGAAACAGCCCGTTTGTGACTAGGAACCCTTTCTCAATCCTAAACGGCCACAAAATTGAGTGCCATAAGTGTTATAATTATGGACACTTGGCTAGGGATTGTAGGTTGCCTATAGCTAACCAATTTCAGGTTGAAAAGAAACCCAAGTTAGTTAAGGCATGGAGGGCAAAGAAAAGGGAAGATAATTCCAAGGAATCCCTCATTGTGCAAACGGCATTCAATGCACAAAAGAAGGCAGCACCATGGGTTCTTGATAGTGGCTGTTCAAGCCATATGACAGGTGATAAAGAAAAATTCGTCAAATTACAGCACTATGAAGGCGGATCAGTGAAGTTTGGTAACAATGATGGTGCCAAAATCTGCGGAAAAGGTGTTGTTCAGCTAAAGGCAAACAAGATCAGATCACACGAGGTCTTATATGTGTCTGGACTGAGACACAACCTTGCTTAGTGTGAGCCAGATCTGTGACAAAGGCCACGAAGTTGTCTTCACAAAGAATGGGTTTGCTATCAAGAAAAGTAGCAACGGCAAAACAGTGGCTACTGGATCTAGGACTGCTGGAAATCTCTATACATTGTCAGATGGAGCTGAAAAAACTTGCTTGATGAGTCGGACAGAGGAAAGTTGGTTGTGGCACAAACGCCTTGGGCATCTAAACTTTGATAACATGTCAAAGATTTGCAATTCAAAGGCTGTCAGAGGTATGTCTACAGTTGAAAAGCCTTCCAACCCCATTTGCGATTCTTGCCAAAAGGGAAAGCAAACGAGGGTAATGTTCAAGTCAAAGGAACATCATACAAAGAATCCTCTTGAGCTAGTGCACACTGATCTCTGTGGACCGATGCGAACTCAAAGCACCAATGGAGATAAGTATTTTATGTTATGCATTGATGATTATACTCGTATGACATGGGTATTGTTTCTTAAGCATAAACATCAAGCACTTGATCGTTTTAAAGTGTTTAAAGCACAGGTTGAAAATATGCTTGGAAAACGTATCAAGATTTTAAGGTCTGATCGAGGAGGTGAATTCACATCTGAAGAGTTCACTAACTATTGTGAGCACCATGGCATTCAAAGACAATATTCAGCCCCTAGAACTCCACAGCAAAATGGAGTTGTGGAACGGAAAAATCGCACCGTGCAAGAGATGGCTCGCACAATGCTAACTGAGAGCAAGCTAGCTGACAAATACTGGAAGGAGGCAATCCATACGGCTGTATACATTCAGAATCGATGCTTGATCAGGCCACATGAAGACAAAACTCCTTATGAGCTATGGTTTGGGAGAAAAGCAACAGTCAAGCACTTCAGAGTCTTCGGTAGCAAGTGTTACATCAAGCGTCTTGAACAAAATTCGGGCAAATTTGATGAAAAAGCTGATGAAGGTATATTTCTGGGTTACTCCTCCACTAGTAAGGCTTACAGATGTCTTAACAAAAGGACCAGAAAAATCATAGAAAGTGCCGATGTTAGAATTGATGAAAACCGTGAATCAAAGAATGTAACTCATTATGACAGTCCAGTTCATGAGGACTCGAGTGAGATTGATGATGAAGTGGCTGAACCTAATGATTCTGAGAAATCAAAGGATGACTCAGAGGATGCTACAGCTAGAAAGAAAAGCACTTGGGTAGAGTAACACCCTAAGGATCAAATCATTGGAGATCCTGAGGCCGGTGTTAAAACAAGACAAAGTGTAGTTAGCAATTACTCACTTGTGTCCACCATTGAACCCAAGACTGTGGCTGAAGCCAGTCTCGATGAAAGTTGGTTGAAAGCTATGCATGAGGAATTGGAGCAAATTGAGAAGAACTCCACATGGGAACTAGTTTCTAGACCTACCGATAAGAATGTTATTGGTACTAAATGGGTCTTTCGGAATAAGCTGAATGAAGATGGTCAGGTCATACGAAACAAAGCAAGGTTGGTTTGTAAAGGCTATGCTCAAGTTGAAGGCATAGATTTTGAAGAGACCTTTGCACCGGTGGCTCGTCTGGAAGCCATTCGTATGTTTCTTGCATTGGCTGCATACAAAACCTTCAAGGTATTTCAGATGGATGTAAAGTCAGCCTTCTTGAATGGATTACTTGAAGAAGAGGTCTACATTGAGCAACCTGATGGTTTTCTTATTAGCAAAAATTCAGATCTAGTGTGCAAGTTAAAAAAGGCTCTTTATGGGCTGAAACAAGCGCCAAGGGCGTGGTATGCAAGGCTGGACCTCTATCTTCGCAAGATCGGCTTTGGAAAAGGACTGGTTGATAGCAATCTTTATGTCAAAACAGAGTTGAGCAAACAGCTGGTTGTCATTGTTTATGTCGATGACATAATCTTTGGTGGCAATGATGAAGAAATGTGCAGGAATTTTGCTGAAGAGATGAAGAAAGAATTTGAGATGTCAATGCTTGGTGAACTAAAGTTCTTCCTTGGTTTACAAGTTCAGCAGCTGAAACATGGTATCTTCATATCACAGATGAAATACATCAAGGAAATGCTGAAGCGTTTTAACATGGAAGACAGCAAGCCAGTGAGCACACCAATGACAACGAACACAAAGCTAAGCAAAGATGATAAGGGTTCATCCGTTGATCACACCACTTATCGTTCTATGATAGGAAGCTTGCTTTATTTGACTGCTACAAGACCGGATCTTCTGCAAGCAGTATGTATGGTGGCTCGATTTCAAGCATCACCAACTGAGACGCACCTTACAGCAGTAAAAGGGATATTTCGATATCTAAAAGGTACCATGGAGCTTGGCATTTGGTATCCTAAAGGCAAATCCTTCACTCTTGTTGCATACTCTGACGCCGATTGGGCTGGATGTATAGATGATCGCAAGAGTACAAGCGGTGGTGCATTCTATCTCGGTGAAAGGTTGGTGGCATGGCACAGTAAGAAACAAGATTCAGTATCCCTTTCTACAGCGGAAGCGGAATATATTGCAGCGGCAACTTGTTGTACGCAAGTGTTATGGATGCGGCAAATGCTCTCTGATCTAGGAGTTCCGACAACGGATCCTGCGCCGATCCTCTGTGACAACACAAGTGCAATTCACATCTCTAAGAATCCTGTTCAGCATTCTAGAACCAAGCATGTTGCAATCCGCTATCACTTTCTCAAGGAAAAGGTTGCAGACGGTGAGGTAAAGTTGGAATATGTTCCAACTACTGAGCAAGTTGCTGATATCTTCACAAAACCTCTGCCAAAGGAAGTCTTCGAGTATCTCCGGAAAAAATTAGGAGTTACTCACTCTCCTAATCCTTAGGAGATGTGCTTGAAAGGGGGAGCACTGTATTCCTTGAATATACTATTCGCTCCTTCGTTGGTCCCTTTGGACTTGTTGTCAAAGGGGGAGAAAAGAATGTTATGCTAGGAGAAAGCTATGCTAGAAGAAGTTGTTATGCTATGATAGCTTGGGGAGATTGGTATCAAGAATGTGAAGATCTTGATTCTGTTGGTCTATGGTTCTGAAGAAGCTTCATGAAGGTCAATTGGTTCAAAGTGTTCCAAGTGTTGAAGTTCCAAGTGTTGCCAACAATTCCAAAGGGGGAGATTGTTGGAATTTGAGATGACTTAAGAAGTTTAATGAAGCATTGAAGTGTTTAGTATCTCAAGTAATCATTTGATGTTGGAATTATTGTCAACACAATGTTACAAGTATGGTGTTGATAGTGTGGTGTTGATAGAGCTTCAAAGTAAACAGAGCTGAACCAGGTTCAGGAATTCAGAATTCCTGAAGCAGAGTGGCAGGTCGACCGGGCACCTCATTCGGTCGACCGGGCAAGAGAAACCTGCAGAAAACAGTCCAGGTTAGCTCCCAGTTAATTGTTGCCACAGTGTGTAGCCGGTCAACCGGGGACCCCATGCGGTCGACCGAGCACGACAGTTATCTGCTTCCACAGTGTGTCGCCGGTCGACCGAAGACACCATGATGTCGACCGAGCATGGGAACCAGAATTGCGCAGAAATTAGAAGTTGTGCACGAAAATTCAGGAATCTTTTGTATTTCGTTTGGGACTCTTTCTAAACGAATACTAGCCTAATTTGAACACTCTTAAGGGTTACCATAACCTATATAAAGGCTTGATTGGTTCGTTTTCAAGTACACAGAAGAGAAGAGAGAACAAAAAGAAAAAGTTTTGGAGAGAAAGAGTGATTGGAGAAGAAGCAGTTGCTGTGTGCAGTTGTGTTGCACGTTTCTACAGCAAGTGTGGACGAGAATGCGCTCATGAAGATGGTGATTCGTCCATAAGATAAGTGTCTCTCTGTTTATGCTTTAATTTTCAATTTGTAAGGGATTGAGAGAGAGAGATTGTAGAGGGGAAAGGCTGTAGAAAAGTTCTCTACTTTAATTAGGTAGAACATCAAGTTGGTGCTTGGTGTTAGGGGTTTGGTGATCCTATCTGTTGGTGCAGATAAATTGTAAAGGGAGTAGGTGCTTCCTAGATAGTTGGTGCTATCTGAAACTTAAGGGTTGGTGCTCTTTGTCGTTGGTGCGACTAAATAGATTCAGACCTGCTCCGGATCGGTGTTCGGACAGTCTTTGAACCGTGGACGTAGCCTTTCGGTGAACCACGTTAAATCTGGTGTCCTTGTGTGATTTGATTTGCTTTTGTTGTTAAATTGGACCTGTTTTTAAGGGATCACTGATTCACCCCCCCCCCCCTCTCTCTCAGTGATCGCGATATCTAACATAGTTTTCATCTTTCTAAATTAGTTGCTGTTTTTATTTCTAAATACTCAAAACTTTTCTTAATTGTTAGTTAATTAGTTTTCTTAATCTAAAAGTTCTTTAATTAGCTCCCTGTGGGATCGACCTGTAATTGCCACTATCTCAAAATGACAGCTGTGCACTTGCAGTAATAATAATGGATTGATTTAATTCACATCAAGTTTTTGGAGCCGTTGCCGGGGAGCCAATTTGAAAAGAATCTTTTAGTTAAGATTTCTAGCATTATTTTTTGCATATCATGTCTTTTTTTTTAGTTAGTTTCATTCATAGCTTGCATTAGGTTTAGTTTTTGTGTTTCTTTATATTTGTGGTTACTGTTTTTTATGATTTAGTTGCTGAATTTTCAATAATTTTCGGACTGATTGCTAGTGGTTAAATAAAAAGAGAAATTTCTGCACTAATTTTGTGACAGATTTGGCCTGCTTTTTGCCCAAAAGTTCGCACATTTGAAACCAGCCAAACGGACTCCTTTGGACTTGAAATTTTTCTGGATTGGACTTTGGTACATTGACTTTGAACCATAAAAATTCCAGAAAGAAATACGTTTTGGAAGCCCTACTTTTAGTGCCGTGAACAGGGCCAATCAGTCAGGCAGATTCTGCATTCTGCAGCAAAACTGGGCTAAGTAGCCAACTTCATGATAGCATAACTTCTTTGTTTCTTAACCTTTTTAGTCTCTGTTTTTTTTGTTTGATTCTTGCATATTAGGAGATTACATCACAGTCACTATTTTAAGGTTTTGATCAATAAAACATGGTCGTACAGATCTGTAAAGTTCGGGCCTGTGCAACAGGTTTCAACACTTTAGAATTTTTTTCAGCACTTGACATCAATGTGTTAATCTAACTTAGGGCAGCATTAGGAGTTTTAGAATTTCTTCTTTCATTCAAATTGCTATAGTGTAGGTTTTTAAAATTTAGATTAGGTTGATTTTTCAATTTAGGGATTTCGTTAACAATTTTTAGCTATTTTTAGTAGTTTATTTAGATCTAACACTTTAGTTGTTTTCTTTGAGATTACAATCTGAGTTTTGTAGGACTCTAAAAGGGGAAGGAAATCATGAGAATTGCTTTTAAGCAAACAAGTTGCTCTCAGAATTGCAAAATTGCTATAAAAAAAGGTTAAGCTTGCATAGTTTAAAGAATTTGCGTGGACCCGCTGTAAGAATTTCTAAACTTTACCCCACGAATCTTTTACTTGCAAGTGGGGCTTGGATGATTTAATTTTAGCAAAGTGTGAATGCTTGATTGACACACCATCTAATTGGACACACACTTAGTTAAGAGCAATCGACCCTAGAAAGATAAGGACTGGATTTTATCACCAGATCCTTGCCCATTTAGGTTAACCATCTCTCACATTAGGATCCTAACTTTAATTAAAATCAAGTAGCAACGAGACCATAGGACTCGAGCTCAGTAGGACGAAGACCACAAAAGGTTACACCAGTTGCGCACTTTGGTCAAGTTGATGTCTAGGTAAGTCCTGTCCCTACCAAAAAGGGTGGCAGTCTTTGTTCTAGGCGTTTGGTTCTTAAGCGGGACCCTTGCCAAGTGCATTGTGACCCCACCACTCATCCTTGGGACTTACCTGGTCGATTTGACTTCATAAGACCGAATTGGAGGCCTTAGTGCACTCTTCAGACCAGTTAGGAGCTGTCTAGTGAGTTAGGCTAACCCTAGGATAATTTCTTGTGCTCAATCTTTGTGCTTGACTGCTTGTGCATCATCTAGTAAGACCATTAGGGCCCGCATATAGATTAGGCTTGCATTTCTTTAAGGTTGAACCCGTTGCATGCGCTCTAGACCTGAGAGAGCGAAACAGTGGGTACGCAAGAGTAAAAGGTTAGTCAGGAGAGAGCCCGAATTAGCCTTAACCATTGTCGGAAAGTCTTCCATCTTTGAAGAAATTTTTAGGATGGCTGATCAAGTGGACCCACCCATGACTTTGAAGGACTACATGTACCCCACCAGGACAATTCAACTGTCCTGCATCACCCTACCTCGGACCAATGCTACATTTGAGCTGAAATCTGGTATGATCCAGATGCTCCCAGTATTCCGTGGGCTAGATCAGGAAAACCCATATCAACATGTTATGGAATTTGAGGACATCTTTGGGACCATGAGAATCAATAACATGACGGAGGAGGCCCTTAAACTTAGATTATTTCCTTTCTCCCTATAAGAAAAGGCTAAAGCTTGGCTTTATGCCTTACAGGCCGGGTCCATCACTACATGGGACAAGCTAGTCGAAGAATTTTACAAAAAATTCTACTCTAAGCAGAAAACCGCTTCGATTAGGCAGGCCATCAATGGATTCCATCAAATGGAAGGGGAGACACTTTGCAGTTATTTGGAACGGTTCAAGGACCTCTTAATCCAGTGTCCCCACCATGGATTTGAAAAAATTCGATTGGTCCAGATCATGTATGAGGGTTTGGATTACCCTACAAAGCAAATGGTGGAATCTTTTTGTGGTGGGCAGTTACACAGAAGACAGCGGATGAAGCATGGACATTTTTGGAAGAAACCGCTGAAAACACATTGTAGTGGGCCCCTATCAAGAGGGAGCCCATTAAACCCACCATTCCTGAAAAAGGGGGGATGTTCAAGATTGAACCCAAAATTGAGGCAGATGCCAAATTGGCCACATTGGTGAGGAGAATAGAGGCCTTAGAACTGAACCAAAAGCCTACTCCAAACACTTTGGAGTCATTGAAATATACTCAGGCCATGAATGGAGGGATTGACCCAACAACTTTGGGTCAGACCGAGTCTATTGAGGAGGTGAATGCGCTTTATCAAAACACTCATTTGATAATCGTTAGAGGTATGACCCATACTCCAACACATACAATCCAGGTTGGAGGGATAATCCGAATTTTTCCTGGACCAAGGGTCCAACTCAGGGTGGCCCATCACAATCGCATCAATTTCAGCCCATTCAATCTTAGTCCAATGCCCCACCCAGTTTCCAAAAGCCCAATTTCACTCCCAATCCGCAAATCAGCGGATAGATTCTCTTGAGGAAACCATGAAACTATTAGCTCAGAATACCCTCCAGTTCCAACAAAGCACTGTTCAGAGCTTGAATGCTACCACACAATCAATTGCAAAACTGGAATATCAGATGGGCCAACTGGCGAACTCCATCAGTACCAGAGACAAGGGCACCTTCCCTAGTCAATCTGAACCCAATCCCAAGGGCCAAGTCGTTCATGATATAAAAGGAAAAGGCCCGGAACAAGTCCAATCCATTATCACTCTTAGGTCGGGTACACAGGTGGATAACAAGGTGGAACAACCCAAGGAACCTGAAGAAGAATTACGTGAGAAAGTGGAAAGTGAGGAACAAATTGTGAATGCTAAACCCATATTAGAACCGGAGAACCTAGTCAATGTTGAAACATCACCTAGTGAGCCCACTTTTAGGACCTATGTTCCCAAGGCACCATACCCACAAAGGCTAGGCCCAACAAAATCAACTGTTCAGTTAGATAAAATGCTAGAAGTGTTCAAACAAGTGAGGATTAATATCCCATTACTTGAGGCTATCCAACAGATTCCGGCTTATGCAAAATCTCTGAAGGACCTTTGCACCTTCAAAAGGACTACCAATGTGCCCAAGAAGGCTTTTCTAGCCCAACAAGCTAGCTCAATCATTTCCTGTCCAACCCCAATCAAATATAAGGACCTAGGGTGTCCTACCATTTCTTGCCAGATAGAGGACCATCACATAGAGAAAGCTTTGCTAGACTTGGGTGCTAGTGTGAACCTTCTTCCATACTCTGTTTATGAAGAATTAGGTTTGGGGGAGTTGAAAAAGACCCATGTGACCTTGCAATTGACTGATGCATCGATTCGATACCCCCAAGGGGGTAGTTGAAGATGTTCTTATCAAAGTCGGAGACTTTATGTTTCCTGTCAATTTTGTTGTCTTGGATTCCAACCACACATCCGAGGCTGAACCCAAAATTCCAGTAATTTTGGGAAGACCATTCCTAGCCACCTCAAATGCCTTGATCAATTGTAGGAATGGAGTGATGCCAATCTCTTTTGGGACCACGACAGTTCAAGTTAACATTTTTAATATCAGCAAAAAAACCTCCTCATGAGGCTGATGGGGTTTTTGAAGTTAGTTACATTCATGAATTGGTGGAAAATCACTTACCCATTTCGAAACTTGAAGATCCGCTAGAGGCTTGTCTAGCCCACTTTGGAAGTGATTTTGATGTAGATGGACATATTGAGGATGTCAATGCACTATTAGACTCAACCCCTTCCATGGACTGCTCCAGGTGGCAACCGAAGCATGAGATTCTGACTCCATCTGCTTCCCCACCTGTCCCATCGATTGTAGAGCCCCCTAAGTTAGAACTCAAGCAGTTGCCGGATACCTTGAAATATGTGTTTTTAGGCCCGCTAGAAACCCTTCCAGTGATTATAGCTTCAGACTTGGACCCTGTCCAAGAGGAATAACTCGTGAAAATTTTGGATGGACGCAAGGAAGCTATAGGGTGGTCCATCGCAGATATCAAAGGAATAAGCCCATCTGTGGTCCAACATAGAATCCATTTGGAAGAAAATACCAAAACTTCTCGTGAACCACAGAGGCGACTGAACCCTGCAATGAAGGAAGTGGTCAGGTTAGAAGTCTTAAAATTACTTGATGTAGGGGTGCTTTACCCCATATCTGATAGTGCATGGGTGAGCCCGGTTCAAGTGGTACCAAAGAAATCTGGAATAACAGTGGTTCAAAATGAGGGCAATGAATTGGTACCCACTCGAATACAAACTGGATGGAGGGTATGCATTGATTATAGGAAGTTGAACTCAGTCACTCGGAAAGATCATTTCCCCCTCCCATTCATGGATCAGATGCTCGAAAGGCTAGCTGGTCAAGCATATTATTGTTTTCTTGATGGTTATTCCGGTTACAATCAAATTCCAATTGCACCTGAGGACCAGGAAAAAACCACATTCACCTGTCCATTTGGCACTTTTGCTTACAGACGCATGCCCTTTGGGCTATGCAATGCACCGGCAACTTTTCAAAGATGCATGTTGAGCATATTTTCTGACATGATAGAAAGATTCATTGAGGTTTTCATGGATGATTTTTCGGTCTTTGGCAATTCTTTTGAGGAGTGCTTACATCATTTGTCCCTTGTGCTTGAAAGATGCGAAGAAACGAATCTAGTCTTAAATTGGGAGAAATGTCATTTTATGGTCAAAAGGGGCATAGTTCTAGGATACATTACTTCTGATAATGGGATTGAGGTGGACAAAGCAAAAGTTGATTTGATCTCCAAATTGCCACCACCAAAATCAGTTAAGCAGATTCGATCATTCCTGGACCATGCTGGTTCTTATCATAGATTCATCAAGGATTTCAGTAAAATTGCTAAACCTTAATGCCAATTGCTGACAAAAGAGGCCCCATTTGAATTTGATGAGAATTGTCTAAATGCCTTTGAGCGACTGAAAACAGAACTAACTTCAGCCCCTATAATTCAGCCACCGGACTGGACCATTCCATTTGAGCTAATGTGTGATGCATCTGATACCGCTATTGGAGCTATTTTGGGTCAACGGGTTGGGAAGCTACCTCATATGATTTACTATGCAAGTAGGACCCTCAATGATGCACAGCTAAATTACACAACCACTGAAAAAGAATTACTCGTTGTGATTTTTGCCTTGGAGAAATTCCTGCCCTACTTGTTAGGATCCAAAGTCATCATCTACACGGACCATGCAGCTTTGAGATACCTTCTGTCCAAAAAAGATGCAAAAGCCCAATTGATCCGGTGGATCCTTCTGCTACAAGAGTTTGATTTGGAAATAAGAGATAAAAAATGATGTGAGGATGTTGTAGCAGATCATCTTTCGAGGTTACACTTAGAACCATCAGATGAGGTTCCTCTGAATGAAAACTTTCCTGATGAACAATTGCTCAGTATTTCCCAAATCCCCTGGTTTGCAGATATAATCAATTACCTTGTTACAGGGGAGATGCCCACCCATTGGTCAAAACAGGATCAATCAAAATTTCTTGCTGAGGTCAAATACTTCTTCTGGGATGACCCGTATCTTTGTAAATACTGCCAAGACCAGATCATCAGGAGATGCATTCCTGATCCTGACCACTACTCGGTCATTTCATTCTGCCATGATCATGCTTGTGGGGGCCGCTTTAGTTCGAAAAAGACAGCTGCAAAAGTTTTACAGTGTGGATTTTACTGGCCCACAATCTTTAAAGATTGCCACACTTTTTGTTTGAACTGTGAGAGGTGTCAAAAGCTTGGCAAGCTCAATCGGAGGAACATGATGCCCTTGAATCCCATACTTGTGGTGGAACTTTTTGATGTGTGGGGAATTGACTTCATGAGGCCATTTCCAAGCACTTTTGGCAATTTGTATATTTTACTTGCGGTGGACTATGTTTCTAAATGGGTGGAAGCAATACCTATCAGAAAGAATGATCGCCATGTGGTAATCAAATTTGTGAAGGAATACATATTTTCTAGGTTTGGTACACCCAGGGCAATTATCAGTGATGGTGGAACCCATTTCTGCAATCGCACCTTTGACCATCTGATGAAAAAGTACTCTATTACTCATAAGGTTGCTACGCCCTACCACGCTGTCACACCCCGAAACCGGGCCCTGCAGTGATCCGACCTCGGGGTGCGAAATTTTGGGATAATTTGAAACTTTTGTTATGTTTCCCAAGATCCGCGTGAATGAGGATAAACAAATTCCATCACGATCAGAGTATATTTTCACGGAAGCTACACATGGTGTTACGACTCGAAATCCGTGGCCATCGGGTTCCGTGTCGCACGCAACCAATATCACAAAGCCATCACATAAGCAGGCTGGTACAAATCATAATCCAAATAAACTGAGCTGGTAGTAACAAACTATTATTTCCCACATATTCAAGTTACAATTAACAGATGTCTTAATTACAAACCCAAAGAAAAAGGCTAACAAAACCATACAAAAATATATCCAACTAAACAGATATACCACCCCCATGAGATTTGATACGAACTCCGGTGCCAAACTTGACATCTAGATGATATCAATGGGCAGCCTCTCACGTCAGACCGGCGGTCCCAACGCCTCCTCCGATCAAACACCTAAAAATCGAAAGAGAGAAAACTGGCACCAAACAAACAAGGTCAGACACGACGGTCTGGCAAGCGAATAAACAAATAATATGAACAAAAGAACATACATAAAACCTGGTGAAATCATCGTAAAACTGAATAGAGAGTCTAACCAATAATAACAATAAATCACGATAAAACGATCGAAAGACCGAACATAAATATCAAAGCAATACAAGAACAATCTCAGAAGTACGAATGTCTCGAAAGATAGTAGCCCGCATAAAGCATTTAATGGCTGGAAATACCTTTCAAATCCTAAATAATGGCAATAATATGATGAATGATCGACATCATAAACATTAACCAATTTAAAGCATGAAGAGTATAAACCACAAAAATCATAAAATAAGGTAATAAACAAATAAAACACTGGCAACCACACATAGCTATATTCTCCTATTACCGTAGTAACAAGAGCAGACAGAAACGTAGCCACTGAACGTGGTACTAGAAATAGGATCAGAACCGTAGCCATACAAATGGGACCGGCAGATAAAACCGTTGCCATGGTCGGTACAGACAGAATCCAAGCTGCAGCTGGCCGACAGATTAAAGATCCCAAGCCGGGTGATCAGCCCGACAAGGTGACCTAAGCCTAGTGGTGCCTTTAGTTTTCAAAACTCGAACCGATACGAATCAAACCATAATACTAGTCCCTTTGGCTCAGGGGCTCACACCACATAGCTCTGGCCCCGTCTTGCCTCGAGGTTTTATTTTCGAAATCATAGCCTCTTTGGCTCATGGGCTCGCACTACAAAGCTTTGGCCCCGTCTTGCCTCGAGGTTTTTATTTTCAAATACTAGCCTTATCAAAACAATAGTCTCATCGAAGAAATCCCGAATGTGACGAACATACTCCAATCTCTTTTCAAATCGAATCGGAGAAAACATACGAATATCCATGGTAAACCGTTCAAATACACATCAAAGTGATTTGTATAAAATCATACGATCAACCCTTTCGAACATGGGAAACCACATGATTTTATAACAAATCACCGATGCTATTTAAATTAGTTTACCCAAGAATACAAATACAAATACAAATACAAATACATGTTCTGACTTGAAATGGAATGGATAGTGGAGGATGACTTAATGCCTTGCCAAGGAACCATCTCAATGCACATTTAACCTTTAAACATTGATTAATAAAAAGCGCGTTTGATGCCAATGAAAATCCATAATATTTAAATGATAAAGTGCGCATTGAGACTCAGACGATTCCCGGGTAATTCCACATACACTCATCCTCACATCATTCCCATTTCACGAATTTCCAAGTATCAAAAGTAATGTCAAAACTCTTAAAAACAGGCCCATAACTGGCCTTAAACCAAGCCCAAACAGTCTACTCATTTAACCCAAAACAGCCCTTTAAACATGGCTCAAAACAATCCTTAAAACAGTCCAAAACTAACTTTGAATGGCCCACAAAACATATCTTAAAAACAGCCCAAAGCTAAACATTTATTGGCCCACAAAACAAACTTTAAAAACAGCCCAAGACTAACCTGAACCAGGCCCACCAAATATGTTTTATAGCAGCCCACTATCAGGCCTTAAAATGACCCAACATCAGGTCTTGAAATGGCCCAACAACTAACTTGAATCAGGCCCAAGGAAGCCCCAAAAAATCAGGCCCACAAAATATGCAAACTCGGGCCCGAACCAGACCCCAGGCTGAGCTGGGCCTCGCTCGAGCGAACCCAGGTCCGCTCGAGCGGAGCCCAGACAGTGTCTGGGTCGCTCGAGCGGCCAGTGGGTCGCTCGAGCGAGGGCCAGGCAGAGCCTGGTCCGCTCGAGCGGACTGGGCCTGCCCAGTCCAGCCCGGCAGTGCATTCATCTCTTTTTTTTTTCAATTTTTTTTTTGATTCTTTTGATTCCTTTTCTTTCATGCTAATTTCCAAGATTTGTTGGGCCCTTCCTTGACCTTCCAAACTCATCAAAACCATCCATAAATCATTCTAATTGGCCCAAACACAACACTTTTAAATCAAAGTTTTCCCCCTTTTCTTTTGAACCCAAACACTTAACATAAAACTAAGTTTCAAAATGATCAAAGTGAGAACCAACTTTCAACACATTGTAAAGCAATGACATAAGAGGAAATCAAGCATAACATTTCCCCATTTGTCCAAAACAAATCTATGAGTCATGAAGAGATAATAACATAGGAAGAAAACATGAAATGAAACTTAAACATGAAATTATCATATTAAGTGGAGTATTCACTTGCCTCAAGTCTAAAAGAAGATGCAAAACACTCTATGATGGTCCTCTTATAGCCTCAAGCTCCAAATCACAAAACCCCCAAAATAGCTCAAAAGAAACCCTAGAAAACCAATCATTGCAAATCTCCATGACAACCCATTGCATGAGTGATGAAAACACTCTAAATGAAAAGGAGAACAAAGATCTAAAGTTTGGAAAGCCATTGCAAACCTTGAAAAACCCAAACGAAGAAGAGAAGCTTGGATGAGGGATCTTCCTTAGCTCAAACTCCTTGAAAAAGGGTTCTTTGGGAAGCTAAGAGGGAGGAGAAGAGCCCTAGGAGATCAATCCTCCATGAAAACTCCAAGAGATAGGTGATTCAGAAGAGAGAGAAAGAGTGGAGGGAAGAGAGGGAAAAACCCTTCCCACTCTTGCTGGAAACGAAATGAAGGAGAAGAAGAGGGGTTCCCTTCTTATAAGATGGGTCTTGTGGGCCCCAATCTTCACAAGGCTGAAACTCACATTTGCGGGCCCCGAACGAAAATGACGAAGAAGACAAAAACGATCAGCGAAATATCTACTCTCCAAAAGTATATTTTCCCCAAATTCTGAAATTTTCGAAATTCATGGACAGATTTAGTGTAAAAGGTCAGTTTTGCCCTTTTTCTCGAAAAACGTGATTTTCTGAGTATCAAATCAAAATGATCAAAACATGAAAGTTGTTAAACTTCATAAAATAAGTCAAAATACACCAAATCCAGAATTTTTAGAAATGAAAAGTAATTTCTCATAAAAAAATACATATCATATATACCGGGTCAAACCAAAGTCAACGGTCTCAAAATCTCCAAGGTTATGGAAAAGTCTAGTCACACTCAAAAACAAGGTCAACCTAAATCAAATCTCACTTAACAAGTTAAACCACGATTAAAACAATACTAAACAAAAGAACTGGGGTCGGGATCTTACATCCTCCCCCCCCCTTAGAACCCATTTGGTCCTCCAAATGGTCTAAACCACCTCAAAATCAAAAACCCACAAGACAAACGAAAACACTGACACCCTTTGCTAGACCTCGGCAACTGAGACATCCTCTTATCAAACCTGACATTGAGATGCATGGTCAACAACATTCTGATTCGATTGAAGGCTTCACACTATTCCACATATCTACTCGAAAACAAACTTCTCTGACCAAACTGGTGTGCAACAATCCTTCTAAGCATCCTTGGTGTCATCTGTCGTTCCTGCACTGAATCATTTCTTTTGCTTATCTCGTCAGTCACTGTCGGTCCAAGAACTGTAAATTCTGCCTCTTTCTATCAGCTTGGAATTCTGTGCCTTAAGTCCTACAAAACTGTACACGGTGCTCCTGATGCTTGTACGAAGATGTGATCGTAGACATGTTTCCTCTGAAATAATCTCTTCATCCCAAAAAATTCTGAAATTCCATATGTTTGCTCTAGCTATGTTTCTCGAATGCATCATCAGCTTCTGGCCTCCAAGAATACCATCAATCATTCTTCATTCTGAAATCACAAATTCCAAATTCTATAGGTCTCCTGTCACTAACTTGGTCTGCTACAACTCAGATGTCATACTGCTATACACCAATTGTTAAACTGCCATAACCTGTTGAGCTGATCTGTGTCGAAACTTCGCATAGTTTTCCTCTTCAGATTTTACTCTTCGAGTCTTCTACCCTTGACATGTAAAGCCGACCTTGAAAATCCAATCTATGTTCACAACTCCATATTCCAGATCTTTCTGTGCTGTACTCAGAATTCTTGCCCACATCTGATTCTATCTACTTGTTGTTCTTGATATTCTGCTTGATACTGTGTTATCAACAAAAACATATCTGCCAATCTGATGTTAACTCCCAAAGAACTGAAACTTCCAATCCCTGTCTTGAATGATGTTTACTCTCTCATAAATTCAACTTTGCCTCCAACTGAACTAGTACACATCTTGACATCCATCAACCCTTCAATTCTTACACTTCCAAACTCCAACCATAGGCTAATACCACTCACTCCATCCGATGCAAAACAAATCTTAAAATCTTAAACACGATGACTAACACAATTACTTAGCTAACTCTCATCATTTTAAAACATAGTAGAGACTAAACTTCCAAATTAGCAAATAAAGCTTAAATAAATAAAGTTTATCAAAATTTGAATATGAAACAGCGGTATTTGTTTTGAAATTTATGTTTTCACAACCCAACAATTCATTGAAACACTCAACAATTTCAAATTAGGATTTCAAAAATAAATTAAATTCATGTAGTATGACCATACCTTAAGTTTTATTGAAATCCATTTCCAACCAAACATGTACAAAATTTTAAAATCATCAAGGTTTTGAAATGTAAGTGTCAACATTTAAGAGAATTAAAACAAGAGCAAAATTCTAAGGTCATTGTAAAACAATATCTTAAGGAGATTAAACCTAAATCCGAAACACAAAACCTTATGAAAACAAAATCATGTGACTCCTGGAAAGAGTATAATAACATAGTTTATTTCAAAATAAGCCTTAAAGAAGAAACATAAATCCATTGTTTAAACGCTACAAGAATAAATCATAGATATTAAGGAAAACATAACAAAGATGAAAATATCAAGAAAATCATTTTAAATAAGAAATGGACATCCAAATTACTGAGGTACTCCCTTGCATCTGCACGTTGTCCAATCCAATACCCTATAAGTCGGTAAAGCCCACAACATTTCCTTTGCTGCCAAAAATTATCTTGACCACAACGAACCATCCACTTGGTATCCCTGCTGAATCAACTGCACCGGCTAAGCTGCAAGTTACAGAAATTCTCAACCAGAACTATGACGAGGCTAATTGAATCCGGAAAATCCCTGAGTTTCTGGCACTAGCTTCCAACCTTACTAACTAAGGATCACTTCTCCCTTCATAGAATCAATAGCTGATATGCCTCTTGCAGTCCTTCATCTTGGAAAGGTGGTTTGAATTCACCCAAAATCTACATTCACTCACCTTGGTACGCTGCATGATGATCTTCAATTAACCGAGAGGAGACCTTCGAATACTACTTAAGTCTTACCTTGGCAGGCAAATGCACATGTCTTCTCTCATTAACCACATTAGTGATGCCGAAAGGCTGAAAGTCTGCTGCTGTTCTCCGAAAACAACATACTAAATCCACGAGGTTCTCAGTCTCCGACACAAGCATAGACAAAAGACACCGAACAAGAGCATGGAGATTTTAAATTCTCCACCACTAAGGAGGAAATTTGGCCATCCAAATCTCCTAACAACAGAACTAAAAGAAAAGAGAAGCAAAATCTCCCGAACTGAAAGAAAAGCCGACTCAAATCCAAAGAAACAAAGACACGAGAAAACAAATCGACACAATCTAATGAATCCTCACCACACGTCTTAATGTCTCTAGAGTATTTTATTTCCTAGAAACTAACCAGCTCTGATACCAAACCTGTCACACCCCGAAACCGGGCCCTACAGTGATCCGACCTCGGGGTGCGAAATTTTAGGATAATTTGAAACTTTTGTTATGTTTCCCAAGATCCGCGTGAATGAGGATAAACAAATTCCATCACGATCAGAGTATATTTTCGCGGAAGCTACACATGGTGTTACGACTCGGAATCCGTGGCCATCGGGTTCCGTGTTGCACGCAACCAATATCACAAAGCCATCACATAAGCAGGCTGGTACAAATCATAATCCAAATAAACTGAGCTGGTAGTAACAAACTATTATTTCCCACATATTCAAGTTACAATTAACAGATGTCTTAATTACAAACCCAAAGAAAAAGGCTAACAAAACCATACAAAAATATATCCAACTAAACAGAAATACCACCCCCATGAGATTTGATACGAACTCCGGTGCCAAACTTGACATCTAGATGATATCAATGGGCAGCCTCTCACGTCAGACCGGCGGTCCCACCGCCTCCTCCGATCAAACACCTAAAAACAGAAAGAGAGAAAACTGGCACCAAACAAACAAGGTCAGACACGACGGTCTGGCAAGCGAATAAACAAGTAATATGAACAAAAGAACATACATAAAACCTGGTGAAATCATCGTAAAACTGAATAGAGAGTCTAACCAATAATAACAATAAATCACGATAAAACGATCGAAAGACCGAACATAAATATCAAAGCAATACAAGAACAATCTCAGAAGTACGAATGTCTCGAAAGATAGTAGCCCGCATAAAGCATTTAATGGTTGGAAATACCTTTCAAATCCTAAATAATGGCAATAATATGATGAATGATCGACATCATAAACATTAACCAATTTAAAGCATGAAGAGTATAAACCACAAAAATCATAAAATAAGGTAATAAACAAATAAAACACTGGCAACCACACATAGCTATATTCTCCTATTACCGTAGTAACAAGAGCAGACAGAAACGTAGCCACTGAACGTGGTACTAGAAATAGGATCAGAACCGTAGCCATACAAATGGGACCGGCAGATCAAAAATCAGAACCGTAGCCATACAAATGGGACCGGCAGATAAAACCGTTGCCATGGTCGGTACAGACAGAATCCAAGCTGCAGCTGGCCGACAGATTAAAGATCCTAAGCCGGGTGATCAGCCCGACAAGGTGACCTAAGCCTAGTGGTGCCTTTAGTTTTCAAAACTCGAACCGATACGAATCAAACCATAATACTAGTCCCTTTGGCTCAGGGGCTCACACCACATAGCTCTGGCCCCGTCTTGCCTCGAGGTTTTATTTTCGAAATCATAGCCTCTTTGGCTCATGGGCTCGCACTACAAAGCTCTGGCCCCGTCTTGCCTCGAGGTTTTTATTTTCAAATACTAGCCTTATCAAAACAATAGTCTCATCGAAGAAATCCCGAATGTGACGAACATACTCCAATCTCTTTTCAAATCGAATCGGAGAAAACATACGAATATCCATGGTAAACCGTTCAAATACACATCAAAGTGATTTGTATAAAATCATACGATCAACCCTTTCGAACATGGGAAACCACATGATTTTATAACAAATCACCGATGCTATTTAAATTAGTTTACCCAAGAATACAAATACAAATACAAATACAAATACATGTTCTGACTTGAAATGGAATGGATAGTGGAGGATGACTTAATGCCTTGCCAAGGAACCATCTCAATGCACATTTAACCTTTAAACATTGATTAATAAAAAGCGCGTTTGATGCCAATGAAAATCCATAATATTTAAATGATAAAGTGCGCATTGAGACTCAGACGATTCCCGGGTAATTCCACATACACTCATCCTCACATCATTCCCATTTCACGAATTTCCAAGTATCAAAAGTAATGTCAAAACTCTTAAAAACAGGCCCATAACTGGCCTTAAACCAAGCCCAAACAGTCTACTCATTTAACCCAAAACAGCCCTTTAAACATGGCTCAAAACAATCCTTAAAACAGTCCAAAACTAACTTTGAATGGCCCACAAAACATATCTTAAAAACAGCCCAAAGCTAAACATTTATTGGCCCACAAAACAAACTTTAAAAACAGCCCAAGACTAACCTGAACCAGGCCCACCAAATATGTTTTATAGCAGCCCACTATCAGGCCTTAAAATGACCCAACATCAGGTCTTGAAATGGCCCAACAACTAACTTGAATCAGGCCCAAGGAAGCCCCAAAAAATCAGGCCCACAAAATATGCAAACTCGGGCCCGAACCAGACCCCAGGCTGAGCTGGGCCTCGCTCGAGCGAACCCAGGTCCGCTCGAGCGGAGCCCAGACAGTGTCAAGTTCGCTCGAGCGGCCCAGTGGGTCGCTCGAGCGAGGGCCAGGCAGAGCCTGGTCCGCTCGAGCGGCCCAGTGGGTCGCTCGAGCGGACTGGGCCTGCCCAGTCCAGCCCGGCAGTGCATTCATCTCTTTTTTTTTTCAATTTTTTTTTTGATTCTTTTGATTCCTTTTCTTTCATGCTAATTTCCAAGATTTGTTGGGCCCTTCCTTGACCTTCCAAACTCATCAAAACCATCCATAAATCATTCTAATTGGCCCAAACACAACACTTTTAAATCGAAGTTTTCCCCCTTTTCTTTTGAACCCAAACACTTAACATAAAACTAAGTTTCAAAATGATCAAAGTGAGAACCAACTTTCAACACATTGTAAAGCAATGACATAAGAGGAAATCAAGCATAACATTTCCCCATTTGTCCAAAACAAATCTATGAGTCATGAAGAGATAATAACATAGGAAGAAAACATGAAATGAAACTTAAACATGAAATTATCATATTAAGTGGAGTATTCACTTGCCTCAAGTCTAAAAGAAGATACAAAACACTCTATGATGGTCCTCTTATAGCCTCAAGCTCCAAATCACAAAACCCCCAAAATAGCTCAAAAGAAACCCTAGAAAACCAATCATTGCAAATCTCCATGACAACCCATTGCATGAGTGATGAAAACACTCTAAATGAAAAGGAGAACAAAGATCTAAAGTTTGGAAAGCCATTGCAAACCTTGAAAAACCCAAACGAAGAAGAGAAGCTTGGATGAGGGATCTTCCTTAGCTCAAACTCCTTGAAAAAGGGTTCTTTGGGAAGCTAAGAGGGAGGAGAAGAGCCCTAGGAGATCAATCCTCCATGAAAACTCCAAGAGATAGGTGATTCAGAAGAGAGAGACAGAGTGGAGGGAAGAGAGGGAAAAACCCTTCCCACTCTTGCTGGAAACGAAATGAAGGAGAAGAAGAGGGGTTCCCTTCTTATAAGATGGGTCTTGTGGGCCCCAATCTTCACAAGGCTGAAACTCACATTTGCGGGCCCCGAACGAAAATGACGAAGAAGACAAAAACGATCAGCGAAATATCTACTTTCCAAAAGTATATTTTCCCCAAATTCTGAAATTTTCGAAATTCATGGACAGATTTAGTGTAAAAGGTCAGTTTTGCCTTTTTTCTCGAAAAATGTGATTTTCTGAGTATCAAATCAAAATGATCAAAACATGAAAGTTGTTAAACTTCATAAAATAAGTCAAAATACACCAAATCCAGAATTTTTAGAAATGAAAAGTAATTTCTCATAAAAAAATACATATCGTATATACCGGGTCAAACCAAAGTCAACGGTCTCAAAATCTCCAAGGTTATGGAAAAGTCTAGTCACACTCAAAAACAAGGTCAAACTAAATCAAATCTCACTTAACAAGTTAAACCACGATTAAAACAATACTAAACAAAAGAACTGGGGTCGGAATCTTACACACGCACAGACCAGTGGCCAAGTAGAAGTTTTGAATAGGCAGATTAAACAAATTTTAGAGAAGACGGTCAATCCAAATCGGAAAGACTGGTCTTTGCGCCTATTGGATGCATTATGGGCCTATAGAACTGCTTACAAGACTCCTATTGGGATGTCCCCATATAGGTTGGTCTATGGAAAGGCATGCCACTTGCCTGTAGAATTGGAGCATAGAGCTTATTAGGCCATTAAGAAGTTCGATTTTGACTTACCCACTATGGCTACTTTACGCAAATTGCAGCTCAATGAGTTGGAAGAACTTAGAAATGATGCCTATGAAAATGCCAAGATCTACAAGGAAGGAATGAAGTTGAGCCATGATAAGTCAATTTTAAGAAAATCTTTTGAACTGGGTATGAAAGTCCTTTCGTATAACTCCCGGTTACACCTGTTTCCAGGGAAATTGAGATCTCGATGGTCTAGCCCATTCATTGTGCGTATTGTTTACCCTCATGGGGCTGTGGAAATTGAAAATCCCAAGAGATGTTCTCAAAGTGAATGGGCAACGATTGAAACCGTTTCTGGAACTGAAGGATAAAAACATTGAGGATATCCTTTTGGAAGACCCAATTTACCAGGACTAATCATTTTTGGTCACGTCGGGCTGACGACGTTAAACTTAGCGTTGTTTGGAAGGCAACCCAATTTTGAAAGGTAATTCCACTGGTTGATCACATTCTTTTGCAATCACCCCACATGGTAAGATGTTCCAATTTTCTTTATTGTTCATGTTGACATTATACATGCATTCATAACATTAAGGACAATGTTGCATTTAGGTTTGGGGGTGTGAGTTAGAACTTGACATGTGATCATTTGTTCAATTTTCATTATACATTTTCTTTTTCTCTTTGCTTTGTTTTTTAGGAGATTTTAAAAAAATAAAGATTTGGTTAGAGGGAAACTTTCGAGAGAATTTTTATTCGCTGAAGATATTTATTTTGGGCAAAAGATGGAAAACAATGGTTCACTATTTTATTTATGGAAAAGGTTTTTGAAAAGTGCTGAATTTTGATCCCTCACTTTACACAGGTTGTATATGTTTCCAAGGTTGAATGTGAAGCTTTAATTTCCGTTTTTCTTAGAAAAAAGGAAATAAAAAGAGAAGAAGAAAAATCGACCCTTAGGTTATAGAGCTCCCTGGTTCGACGGGTGGATACATGGAAAGGGTTGCTTATTGTTGGGGACTGCAAAAAAGAAAAAAAAGAAAAAAAGAAAAAAAAACGTTCAGTCTTGAAAAGAAAAAATAATAATTTCTGACTAGTTCGGGTTCGTAACCTTTTTAACTCAAGCCAGTAAGCCCTCAGGGGTATTTACATACCTAGTGCACTAAAGCCATCTGGTTTGGGAGTCATTGGCCGAATGCTCGTTACATGGGTTAATTAGAAAGCTTAAGGGACCTAGGCATTGCACAGTCACATATGTGTGCTTGAAAAAAAAAAAAAAGAAAAAAAAATTGCGCCCTTTGAAAAACAGTAGTGCGAAAGCCGTCATTATCGCCTTGAGAGGAATACTGTTTTTCTTTACTAAGTTTAGGTTGCCCAGAATTAAAAAAAAAAGAATATTATTATTTTTACGGAAATTCTTAGTGAATCATTTGATGCTTATTACATATACATACTTTTCACAATGCACGATCAATTAGCATGATTTCGATAATTTCTAACCAAAAGATGGGATTGGTGAACCAAATTTAAGATTTGTCTTTGAAAATTCTAAGAACTGAGAATAGTTGGTATCTATAAATTTTCTCTTGAAGGAGTTTCCCTGGATTTTGTTAGGTTTTAAGCACATATTCTTCGCAAAAAAAAAAAGAAAAAGAATTTTATGGGTAAATTCACTGCAAACCCTCACGAGGCACAACTCGTCCACTTGGGGGTTACCTAGGGGTTTAAGGGCTTGCTGCATATGCTAAATGTAGTCGAGATGGCCAGCGAAAGTGGCATTATTTTTGTTTTTCTGCATTTGTTTTTTTCTTAAGTTAGGTAATCAACTTCTCTTTCTTCACTTATTTTGCTCGAGGACTAGCAAAAAGTTGGTTTGGGGGTGTGATAAGTCCACAAAATTGTAGCTTTCATTCATCATTTTATATACATTTGTGGACTTAATTAGGCTAATTGCATATAATTACACTTAATTTCATGATTTCATGCATTTAAGCATCATAGTTGGAATCTTAGTCAAATTTGGTCAAAATTCATTACATTGCATGACTTTTGTGAAATTAGGGTTCTCATCTCATTCATCACCCAAAAATTAGTTTTTTTAGCTTCACTAATGCATACTTGCTAATTTTGACATCATGTGTTATTTTTGGAAAGTTTGGTATTTTTGGTGCATTAAGTAGGCATGTAGAGTCCCATGCATAGTCCATCTAGATTCCTCACACTTGATTATTGTTGACATTATTTAATTTTATTTATGTAGGAGAAATCAAGAGTGGGACCTGCATTGGTGAAACTTAAGAGAGATCAAAGGCGGGACACCCTTCATAGTGGGCCATATATCTTGGCATCTTGGTGGAGTTGGAAAGGTTGAAAATTCTCAAAGAAGAAAGAAGAAACTCAGATTTGGAAAGATGATGTTGTTAGATATCGCGATCACTGAGAGGGGGGGGGGTGAATCAGTGATTCCTTTTTCAACAGGTCCAAACTAACAACAAAAGTAAATCAAATCACACAATGACACCAGATTTAACATGGTTCACCGAAAGGCTACGTCCACGGATCAAAACCGTCCGAACACCGATCCGGTACAGGTCTGAATATATTTAGTCGCACCAACGACAAAGAGCACCAACCCTTGTGTTTTAGATAGCACCCACTATCTAGGAAGCACCTACTCCTCTTACAATTTATCTGCACCCACAGATAGGATCACCAAACCCCAAACACCAAGCACCAACTTGATGTAAAAACAGAATAGAAGATAAACTCTGTCTACAGCCCTTCCCCTCTATAATTCTCTCTCTCTCAATCCCTTACAAATTGAAAACTAAAGCATAAAGAGAGACACTTAACTCATGGACGAATCACCATCTTCAAGAGCACAATCTCGTCCATAATTTGCTGTAGAAAACGTCTGATAATGCAGCAACACAGCAACACAGCAACACAGCACTCTCTTCTCTCTTTTCTTCTGGTGTGTTTAAGAACGACCCATACATGCCTTTTTATAGGTTATGTTAACCCTTAATTGTATTCAAAACAGGCTACAATTCGTTTAGAAAGAGTCCCAAACGAAATAGAAAAGAATGCTGAATTTTCGTGCAAGACTTCTGTTTCTGCGCAACTCTGGTTCCCGTGCTCGGTCGACATCATGGCTTGCTCGGTCGACATCATACACTATCTGGAAACAGACAACTATCGCGCTCGGTCGACATCCTGGGGTCCCGGTCGACCGAAGACACACTGTGTCACGAAAATAACTGAGAGGTGCCTGAAACTTTTTCTGCAGGTTTCTCTTTGCTCGGTCGACCGCATGGGGTGCCCGGTCGACCGCATGCTCTGCTTCAGGAATTCAAAATTCCTGAACTGTTTCAACTCTGTTTCTTCTTTTAAGCTCTATCAACACCAGCCTATTATCACCATGCTTGTGACAATGTGTTGACAAGAATTCCAACTCATCATGTTGACATGGATTGACAACAATTACAACCTTAATCCATGATTACCATTCAAATCATTTCCAGCTTCTTCAAATTATAACAATCTCCCCCTTTGGAATTGTTGTCAACTTTAACAACTTTGTCAACATGCTAACAACTCTTCAACTCTTTCAACTCCAGCTTGCAGCTCTTCCAAGTTCTTTTCAACACTCACTTGGAACCAATTCAATTCTGAAATAACAACCATGCACTGTCAACAATCTCCCCCTAGCTTTCATAGCATAACATCTCTCCTTGCTATCATAGCATAACATCTCTCCCCCTTTGACAACAAGTCCAAAGGGACCAAACCGAGGAGCGAATAGGATATTCAATGAATGCATTGCTCCCCTTTCAAGCACAACTCCTACGGTTTAGTAGAGTGAGTAACTCCTAACTTTTTCCGGAGATACTCGAAGACTTCCTTTGGCAGAGGTTTCGTGAAAATATCAGCCACTTGCTCAGTTGTTGGAACATATTCCAACTTGACCTCTCCATCAGCAACTTTATCTTTAAGAAAATGATAACGAATTGCTACATGCTTTGTTCGAGAGTGCTGAACAGGATTCTTAGATATATGAATTGCACTCGTGTTGTCACATAGGATCGGCGTAGGATCCGTTGTAGGAACTCCTAGATCAGAGAGCATTTGCCGCATCCATAACACTTGCGTACAACAAGTTGCCGCTGCAATATATTCCGCTTCCGCTGTCGAAAGGGATACTGAGTCTTGCTTCTTACTATGCCAAGCAACTAATCTTTCTCCAAGATAAAATGCGCCGCCGCTAGTACTCTTGCGATCATCTACGCATCCAGCCCAATCGGCATCAGAATATGCAACAAGAGTGAAGGATTTGCCTTTGGGATACCAGATACCAAGCTCCATAGTACCTTTCAGATATCGAAAGATTCTTTTCACTGCTGTAAGGTGCGTTTCAGTTGGTGCTGCTTGAAAACGTGCAACCATACATACTGCTTGTAGAAGATCTGGTCTTGTAGCAGTCAAGTAGAGCAAGCTTCCTATCATAGAACGATAGGTGGTATGATCAACGGACGAGGCCTTATCATCTTTGCTAAGCTTCGTGTTCGTTGACATTGGTGTGCTCACTGGCTTGCTGTCTTCCATATTGAACCGTTTCAGCATTTCCTTAATGTACTTCATTTGTGATATGAAGATGCCATGTTTCAGCTGCTGCACTTGTAAACCAAGAAAGAACTTTAGTTCTCCAAGCATTGACATCTCAAATTCTTTCTTCATCTCTTCAGCAAAATTCCTGCACATCTCCTCATCATTGCCACCAAAGATTATGTCATCAACATAAACAATGACAACCAGCTGTTTGCTTAACTCAGTTTTGACATACAGATTGCTATCAACCATTCCTTTTCCAAAACCGATCTTGCGGAGATAGAGATCCAGCCTTGCATACCATGCCCTTGGCGCTTGTTTCAGTCCATAAAGAGCCTTTTTCAACTTGCACACTAGATCTGAATTTTTACTGATGAGAAAACCATCAGGTTGCTCAATGTAGACCTCTTCTTCAAGTAAACCATTCAAGAAAGCTGACTTTACGTCCATCTGAAATACCTTGAAGGTTTTGTATGCTGCCAATGCAAGAAACATACGAATAGCTTCCAGACGAGCCACCGGTGCAAAGGTCTCTTCAAAATCTATGCCTTCAACTTGAGCATAGCCTTTACAAACCAACCTTGCTTTGTTTCTAATGACCTGACCATCTTCATTCAGCTTATTCCGAAAGACCCATTTAGTACCAATAACATTCTTATCAGTAGGTCTAGGAACAAGTTCCCATGTGGAGTTCTTCTCAATTTGCTCCAACTCCTCATGCATAGCTTTCAACCAACATTCATCGAGACTGGCTTCAGCCACAGTCTTGGGTTCAATGGTGGACACAAGTGAGTAATTGCTAACTACACTTTGTCTAGTTTGAACGCCTGCCTTAGGATCTCCAATGATTTGATCCTTAGGGTGTTGCTCTACCCAAGTGCTGTGCTTCTTAGGTGTAGTATCTTCTGAGTCATCCTTTGATTTCTCAGAATCATTAGATTCAGCCATCTCATCATCAATCTCACTCGAGTCCTCATAAACTGGACTGTCATTATGAGTTGCATTCTTTGGTTCAAAATTCTCATCTATTCTCACATCAGCACTTTCTATGATTTTTCTGGTTCTTTTGTTAAGACACCTATATGCCTTGCTAGTAGAGGAGTAACCCAGAAATATACCTTCGTCAGCTCTTTCTTCAAATTTGCCCGGATTTTGTTCGAGCCGCTTGATGTAACACTTGCTGCCGAAGACTCTGAAGTGCTTGACTGTTGCTTTTCTTCCAAACCATAGCTCATAGGGAGTTTTATCTTCATGTGGCCTGATCAAGCATCGATTTTGAATGTATACAGCCGTATGAATTGCCTCTTTCCAATACTTGTCAGCCATCTTGCTTTCACTTAGCATCGTACGAGCCATCTCTTGTACGGTGCGATTCTTCCGTTCCACAACTCCATTTTGCTGTGGAGTTCTAGGGGCTGAGTACTGTCTTTGAATGCCATGATGTTCACAATATTTAGTGAACTCTTCAGATGTGAACTCGCCTCCACGATCAGACCTTAGAATCTTGATACGTTTTTCCAATTGATTTTCAACCTGTGCTTTAAACACTTTAAAACGATCAAGTGCTTGATGCTTATGCTTAAGAAACAATACCCATGTCATACGAGTATAATCATCAATGCATAACATGAAATACTTATCTCCATTGGTGCTTTGAGTTCGCATCGGTCCACAGAGATCAGTGTGCACTAGCTCAAGAGGTTTCTTGGAATGATGCTCCTTTGACTTGAACATAACCCTCGTTTGCTTTCCCTTTTGGCAAGAGTCGCAAATGGGATTGGAAGGCTTTTCAACTGTAGACATGCCTCTTACAGCCTTTGAATTGCAAATCTTTGACATGTTATCAAAGCTTAGATGCCCAAGGCGTTTGTGCCACAACCAACTTTCCTCTGTCCGACTCATCAAGCAGGTCTTTTCAGCTCCATCTGACAATGTATAGAGATTTCCAGCAGTTCTTGATCCAGTTGCCACTGTTTTGCCGTTGCTACTCTTCTTGATGGCAAACCCATTCTTTGTGAAGATAACTTCGTGACCCTTGTCACAGATTTGGCTCACACTAAGCAGGTTGTGTCTCAATCCAGACACATATAAGACTTCTTCAGATCTGATCTTGTTTGCCATAAGCTGAATAACACCTTTTCCGCAGATTTTGGCACCATCATTGTTGCCAAACTTCACTGAACCGCCTTCATAGTGCTGTAATTTGATGAATTTCTCTTTATCACCAGTCATATGGCTTGAACAACCACTATCAAGGACCCATGGTGCTGCCTTCTTTTGTGCATTGAATGCCATTTGCACAATGAGAGATTCTTTGGGACTTTCTGCACTTTGCTTTGCTCTCCAAGCCTTGACTAACTTGGGTTTCTTTTCAACCTGAAATTTGTTAGCAATATGCAACCTACAATCCCTAGCCAAGTGTCCATAATTATAGCACTTATGGCACTCAATTTTGTGGCTACCTAAGATTGAAAAAGGGTTCCTAGTCACAAGTGAGCTGTATTGCACATAGAATTTGCAATCGTCTCTTTTATGTCCAAACATATTACAATGAAAGCAATAACCATAGAATTTGTATCTTCTTTGTGGCTGGTTAGTCTTCATTACCTTTCTAACAGGAATGGACTCCTTTCTAGGTTGAGTGGGCTTCATAGAGTTAGAAGGTGCAGTGACTTGCTTTACAAACTCTTTCTTTTCAGGAGGTGCAATCTTAGAGGATTCACCTTTCTCAAATCCTAGACCAAATCTGAAGTGGGCAGGTCTTTGAACTTTCAGTAGTTCATCGAGTTTCATAGTCCCTTCAATCGCTTGGAGCGCTTTGAGTTTTTTGCTATTTTCCAAATTTTCAGCCTTTGCTCTAGCGATCTCAGTTTCAAGTTTCATAGCCTCTTCCTTTTTGATACTTATTTGGTTTTCAAGGACTTCTACCATTCTTTTATATTCTTCTACTTGAGTTTTCAAAGCAATAATAGAACTTTCAGATTCATGGAGAAGTTTCAGATTTTTCTTACTTGTTTTGCGTTCCATGCTAAGCTCCTCAAGTGCGGCTATGAGTTCCTCTTCAAGATTGACTTCAGCCTCCTCTTCCTATTTCGGATCTAGCTCTTCTTCTTCTTCAACAGTGACCATGAAGAGAGCTTCGGTTGATTCATCATCGTCTGAAGTTTCAGACGTGCTGTCATCTTGTTGACATAGAAAGTTTTTAGCTTTGCCTCTTTTTCTGAAATTTCTCTTTCCTTTACTCTTTTCAGCATAAGAGTCATTATCATTGTCTTCTTTTAGCGGACACTTCGCAGCAAAGTGACCAACACCTCCACAATTGAAGCATTTAAAGGGTAGCTTCCCTTTGTACTTGCCATTGCTTCCTTTCTTCAGCTTTCTAACAAATTGAGCCTCAAGCTCATCATCATCAGAATCAACATCATGACCAGCAGTCTCTTTTGCCTTTTTCTGAACTTTGAAGGCCGCTTCTTTATCAGATGAAGACGTCTTTCCTATGCGCATCTCATAGGCAGTTAGAGAACCATGTAATTCATCCATGGAAAATGCATTCAGATCTTTGGCCTCTTCGATGGCTGAGACTTTTGAATCAAACCGGGGAAGAAGAGATCTTAGAACCTTTTTGACGATGACCGGCTCTTTAATCTCCTCCCCTAGTCCACGAATGTCATTCGTGACTTCATTCACTCGTTGCATATACGAGTCAACATTCTCGTTTTCCTCCATGCGAAGAGACTCGAATTGAGAGCGATGAGTTTGCAATTTGGCTTCTTTGATCTTCTCATCTCCTTCATGTATGCTTTGCAACTTGTCCCAAATTTCCTTGGTTGTTTTGCATGCAATTACTTTGACAAGCTCGCTGTCCACAAGGCCACTAAAGAGTGCATTCTGCGCCTTGGAGTCGTTGTCTGCCAACTTCTTCGATGCAGTATCATTGGGTACGGTGGCAGTATTGTAACCGACTCTGACAGCCTCCCAAACATCATAGCCAAGAGATTTGATGAAGGCTTGCATCCTAATCTTCCAAAAAGAGTAATTAGAACCATCAAACAGAGGTGCTTTCATATTCCCTGTATTGACTGCCATGTGATTTGACAAGAGATCACCCTTAGCGTATTAAACTGATCAAGGGAGCCTCGCTCTGATACCAATTGTTAGATATCGCGATCACTGAGAGGGGGGGTGAATCAGTGATTCCTTTTTCAACAGGTCCAAACTAACAACAAAAGTAAATCAAATCACACAATGACACCAGATTTAACGTGGTTCACCGAAAGGCTACGTCCACGGATCAAAACCGTCCGAACACCGATCCGGTACAGGTCTGAATATATTTAGTCGCACCAACGACAAAGAGCACCAACCCTTGTGTTTTAGATAGCACCCACTATCTAGGAAGCACCTACTCCTCTTACAATTTATCTGCACCCACAGATAGGATCACCAAACCCCAAACACCAATCACCAACTTGATGTAAAAACAGAATAGAAGATAAACTCTGTCTACAGCCCTTCCCCTCTACAATTCTCTCTCTCTCAATCCCTTACAAATTGAAAACTAAAGCATAAAGAGAGACACTTAACTCATGGACGAATCACCATCTTCAAGAGCACAATCTCGTCCATAATTTGCTGTAGAAAACGTCTGATAATGCAGCAACACAGCAACACAGCAACACAACACTCTCTTCTCTCTTTTCTTCTGGTGTGTTTAAGAACGACCCATACATGCCTTTTTATAGGTTATGTTAACCCTTAATTGTATTCAAAACAGGCTACAATTCGTTTAGAAAGAGTCCCAAACGAAATAAAAAAGAATGCTGAATTTTCGTGCAAGACTTCTGTTTCTGCGCAACTCTGGTTCCCGTGCTCGGTCGACATCATGGCTTGCTCGGTCGACATCATACACTGTCTGGAAACAGACAACTATCGCGCTCGGTCGACATCCTGGGGTCCCGGTCGACCGAAGACACACTGTGTCACGAAAATAACTGAGAGGTGCCTGAAACTTTTTCTGCAGGTTTCTCTTTGCTCGGTCGACCGCATGGGGTGCCCGGTCGACCGCATGCTCTGCTTCAGGAATTCAGAATTCCTGAACTGTTTCAACTCTGTTTCTTCTTTTAAGCTCTATCAACACCAGCCTATTATCACCATGCTTGTGACAATGTGTTGACAAGAATTCCAACTCATCATGTTGACATGGATTGACAACAATTACAACCTTAATCCATGATTACCATTCAAATCATTTCCAGCTTCTTCAAATTATAACAGATGTTAACTTGCTTAGTTTGGAAACCAAAATCAAGAAAGAGAGAGAAAATTAGAAACTTTGCAAGGGAAGTTGAGTAGTCAAAGTTGCAAGTAAAGAAGCATGTCAAATATGGAAAGAGAATTAAATAAGCAAGCAAAGAAAGAGTCCAAACATTCCTTGAACGTCCAACATGGGTCCCACACACCCCATTGCATGCCAAACATAGAAGTTCCCTTAATTGCCATTATTTTTGAAATTTTCAGGGGCAGCAAATTGAAATGGCCATAACTTTCAAACCGAGTATTGGATTGGCGCAATCTACCCACCGTTGGAAAGAACTTTTTGAGTAGATATCCATGGAGCTCAAGATTTAATAAATCGGATCTATATTGAGGGAGATACGACCTCGGGAAGTTGGCTGATATAATTCTATGCGGGAATTGCAAAAACTTTTTAAAATTGGCAACATGAGAGATGTTTGAGGAGTTCAATTTGGCAAGACTTAGAGATCAAGAGACCACACCTAGTAACTAATCATCTTCAATTCAAATTCTTTCCAAGTATGAAGCCTAGCTTGAGTCCTAAGCAAGAAATCTCTACAGATAAGGAAATAAGTCCTAAAAGAGAGGAGATTCTTTGCTAAAAAGGAGGCATCAACAACTATAAGACAAACCCAAAAGGGGGATGGAGAAGCATCTCACTTCCAACCCTCTCTCCAATTCTCTTCTTTCTTTCTTCCTTTCCATTAGTTGTTTTTATTTTGGTAGCTTTGGGCCTTGTCCAAGCAAGTATTTGTTGTGACGGAGAAGTTGTAAAGATGCAATTTTTAATGAAAAATCAAGAAGTATTCTTTGCAATGGCGGGCTAGTTTTTCTTGATTAGAGCTATGGATGAAGGTAAGTATTCGCTTTTTTATTTATCTAGTAGTTCTAACTTGTTTGCATATCTTTATGTTCTTAATGATTAATAGACTTGTCTTCGTGCCCTAGGCAAAGCTCCATTCTTAATTTCTGAAAATAAAAATTGATTTTTGACTATCCATGCTTAGGTTTGATAGGCCATGCTTAGGACTTAGATCTTTTTTATGGTTTATACTTACTTTTGATGGGTAGTGCTTAGATTGTTTTTTTATCTTTTATGAGGTGAAGGAAGTCTTGGGTTTTAGATTTTATAATTAAAAAGAGGTTTTTAAAGTTAGATTTTCTAATTAAAAACATTGATTTGTCATTGATTTGAAGTAAAAATTGGAACAAGTTAGGATTACTTGATAAATAATTAGCGGATGCTTATTGGATTCCTATGCTCTAATCACCTTCATTAATTGGTAGTTTTCTTCTTTCTAAGCTTGTTTTTATTTCTAAATACTCAAAACTTTTCTTAATTGTTAGTTAATTAGTTTTCTTAATCTAAAAGTTTCTTTAATTAGCTCCCTGTGGGATCGACCTGTAATTGCCACTATCTCAAAATGACAGCTGTGCACTTGCAGTAATAATAATGGATTGATTTAATTCACATCAACTAAGTGAGAGAAGAAGACTAAGGGTGAAGAGAAGAGAAATGAAAAGAAGAAATCTGAAAACACCATTGCTAGAACAATGGGGGAGAGCAAGAACAATGGGGGAGAATAGTGAAAGAGCTGATTATGAACTAAGGGGGAGTTGAAGAACTTAGGGGGAGTTGAAGCAAAAGGATATGAAATGAATGAATGGATATGTGTTGATGTTAGTTTATGTGGTGATAGTTTTAATGGTTAAATGTTATTTGCCATCAAATTGCAAAGGGGGAGAATGTTAGACCCTAAGTTGTTTGCAATTTGATGTCTTGCATTTGCATAATATTCATCTCATTACTTTCATTTTCATTTCACAAGTTTCTTCTTGAAAATCATCTTTTGAATTAACCTACTCATGTTTTAATTTAAACTCTTTTTAGTTGATTTGAATATTGATTTTAATCATGTTTTTCTTGATGAAACAATTTATCATTTCAAAGTTTCATTCTTCAAAAAGTTCAGATCCTCAGAAAATCAACCTGACCACTCTGTCGGTCAAGTTGTCGGTTCGCATCGGCTAACCCACAAATGAACCAAGGTCAGCCGATGGCTCCATCGGTTCCATTTCCAGAGAGCTACATTTCAGACCTTCTCCGTCGGTCAGCTCTTCGGCTCCTATCGGTCAACCGACAGTGCATGATTTGTAAGACCGAGAGCTCGTCGGTTCCAAAAATAAACAACGACTTTTTCAACATATTTGTGCTATCAGTTCATCTATCGGTTCCTTGTCGGTCAACCGACAAATGCATATGGGTCAGAAAAACTTTCAAAAATATGACCGTTGCATGTGACCGTTGAGCTATCGGTCAACCGACACCTAGTTGTCGGCTGACCGACAGGCATCCGTTGGACCACTTTTTCTATAAAAGGCAAGTTCATTCCAAGGAAATAGGTGACGAAAAAAGAGGCCATTTTGGTGTTTTTAGTGCCCAAGCAAAGGGAATGAATTAAGGAAGCTTAATTGGTCCAAATGGAAAGCAAAAGCTTGATTACAAGAAGTTAAATTCTAGTAAGCTTTAATTTCCTAGTTCATATGTTTCATGCTTTGTTTTAAACCTTGAAAAATGTTTTCTAGCATGCTAACTATGTTGTGTGGAATTCATATCTTATTTAGTCTTTGATTCACATGTTTTGGATTCCACCTCCTGATTTCAAACCAAGTTTTGTTAAAACTTTGTTAATCATGCTTAGCCTAAATCTTTGATTTCTTTATAGCATGATACATTAACTTGTTTGAGTCTTTCTTTGTTGTTTTCAATTTATTTAGAACTTTAGTTAAACCTTTGTTTTTGAAAACAACATTACACATGCATCACTTGATTAGTCTTAATCATTTTCATACAACCTGTGATCTTTAGATTTTCATATCTGTTGACACCAAAAATGTCACTTTGCCTTTCCAAGATCCAAAGAGCTACATGAAGTCGCAACCTGCCATAAATAGGCAATGCTGCTTCCAAAAATCAAATCTTGTCAGAATCAAACAAAAACTGCAAGATTCATCCAGACAGCCAAAAGAGGAGTACACAAGAAGTTTCAAGCCATTTCAAGATCATTTGGCCTAACTTCGCTTCTCCAACAGCCAAATCAAGCCTCTCGGCGGTAAAGCTCTCCGGGACCATGATTTCCAAGACAGAACCTATGGATCATCTTAAAATGACTCCAATAGGTTCCCTGTCAAATTTCAAGTCAATCGGACATCGGTTGACCGCACATCAAACCGCGACATCTTCATCGCGACAAAAAGCAAGTCTGCAGGTGATAGGACCCCAAACGGCTTCAAAACTCAAACAAAAGCCTATGGTTGGTCTTATTTATTGCTCAAGAGGCTTCACACCAAATTTCAGGTCATTCCGACATCGTTTGACCCAGTTTCAGCTTCTGACGGAAAATCGGCAGCTCTGCGCGACAAAGTCTTCGGCTTTCTCAGGAAATTGGAAACTTTGCAAAATAAAATGCAAGGATTCTCATCAGGTTTCCTACAAAGAAATCAGACCAATAAATGATCAAAATGTCAAAGAAAAGTACAGAAGAAAAAAGAATCAAAAAAGAGCAAAAACGGACGCAAAACGGGACCAGAAAGGGGGAAAACCCCCCCAGGGTCGCAGACCCCTGCGACCCTGGGCCAGGGTCGCCGGCGACCATGGACCCCGGGGTCGCCGGGAAAGCCCCGGAAACCCCGGTTTTCGCCGTTTTTTTCGCGATTCGAGATGCCCAGCCTCTGGTACTTTCCAAAATTCATGCTTTTGAGACACCAAGTCCTTTGACATCCGTCCAAAACACGGGTAAATCATCAAGAGTATCAAAGACAGTATTGATCGCCACCCGATCAACCAAAAAAGTGTGCTTTCCACCCGACCGATCGAGAAATCGACATGACAGATGGCACCGACCCGCTGTTGGCAACAAGCACCTGAAATTACATGGTCATCTGATGTCGATCTACATGAAGATCCATCGATGATCATCGACAGAAGAATTCCAAAAGACGTGGCACGGCCCGCGACTCTTCAGCTACTCGGCGACCACTTAATGCGATTAATTGACTAGCTTTATTACAGTCATTAATCCATTTCTTTGGACGGCCCAATCAGAAGCAAGCATTTGGGAGTTACAAGTCAAGAGATTCATGGCATTTAACCCATGAAACTCCTCCCATCATGGCGATTAAAGGCGATTAAATGCCCTCAATCTCCTCCGGCCAATCAGAAGCCAAGAAAAAGGAGTTACAAAATAAACAATTCAATTTTGTAACTCCTCCCATTATGTGGCTTAATGACATTAAAAGCCCATAAACCCACCTAAAAGGCTACCTAAAAGCCTATAAATAGGAGGGCTCTCCAAGAAGAAAGGACATCAGAAAGCATCAGAAAAATCAGAGAAAAAAGCACAAGCACACAGACAGAAATCCAGAGAAAGGAAAAAGAGAGAAAACTCTGCGGAAGTTCTACACCGGCCACCGCAACAAGGTGACAAAAGTCCCTTGGGGGGTACCCCCCCCCCCAAGGTCCTTGCCTTCTCCTCCTGCCTCCAATGGCTTAGATGTGGCTTTTCAGCCCGTCTACTCGGTTTTTTATTGGACATAGGACCTTCCTTTGGTCTTTGTCTTCTAAAAACCCGAGGTTATAGCCAAGCCAAGCGAATCAAATAGCATCCTCTGTTCTCATCTGCATGGATGATGGCGAAGCCTACATATGGCTTGCGACCGTCAATCTAAACGAGTCCCCCACAATCTCCTGAGAAGTTAGATCCTCCTTTTCTTGCTTTTCATTGTAGTTTGTATTTTTTCAAAAGAGACAAAAATCACAACTCTTGTCTTTCATTATTGATAAGGATTGTAAATCAGCCATAGACGCCAAAATCGGCTATAAACGCCAAAAATCGGCTATAAACGCCAAAAATCGGCTATAAACGCCAAAATCGGCTATAAATGCCAAAAAATCGCCTTTCACGGCAAATCAAGAAAATGTCTCTTTTCTTAAATATATGTGCAATGGAAAACTTGAAAGAAGTTGATTTCCTTTTTACTTGCGAAGGTTGATCTCCGGATCACCATTTGCAATTCCAAGTAAAATAGAAAATCTGGCACACCCACAAAAAAAAAAAAAGAAATGTTGATGCACGCCCCTGCCCCCCGGTTACGAAAGGGTCGGACCCGACGGACTCCCACGTCCGCCGACCTCGGTAGAACCAAGCAGGAGCGCGGTCCATCAAGCTGGCATCACCCGGTGGGACTCGTTTATTTGAGAACACGATGCTAGAAATGAAATATTTGCATATCATATATTTTGCTCTATGCTTATATTTCTTTTCTCGATTCCTTGGCTACTTTATAATTGGTGGCCTATGTTGAATTCTGCAAAAAAAAATGAGATGAGATTTTTTGTTTGGAAATTTCTAATTCTTTGAATTTATTTCCATTCTTTCTCTTTTCAAAAAAAAAAAAATTTTTTAAAAAAAAAAAAAACAAAAAAATCAGATTTGTCATTTTTGGATTCAAAATTGAGAAACCTTGATCTGTTCCTATCGTTCATCGCGCTTGCAGAAATGTTGAGCCTGTTCGACTAAGGTTTTGGGCCATGGTTTCTCTTCGATGAGTTCATCAAAAATCAAAAAAAAAAATATATATATATATATAAAAAAAAAAAAATTTTTTGGATTTCTCAATTTGGATTCAAAATTGAGAAACCTTGATCCGTTCCTATCGTTCATCGCGCTTGCAGAAATGTTGAGCCTGTTCGACTAAGGTTTTGGGCCATGGTTTCTCTTCGATGAGTTCATCAAAAATCAAAAAAAATATATATATATATATAAAAAAAAAAAAAAATTTTGGATTTCTCAATTTGGATTCAAAATTGAGAAACCTTGATCCGTTCCTATCGTTCATCGCGCTTGCAGAAATGTTGAGCCTGTTCGACTAAGGTTTTGGGCCATGGTTTCTCTTCGATGAGTTCATCAAAAATCAAAAAAAAAAAATATATATATATATAAAAAAAAAAAATTTTTTTTAGATTTCTCAATTTGGATTCAAAATTGAGAAACCTTGATCCGTTCCTATCGTTCATCGCGCTTGCAGAAATGTTGAGCCTGTTCGACTAAGGTTTTGGGCCATGGTTTCTCTTCGATGAGTTCATCAAAAATCAAAAAAAAAAATATATATATATAAAAAAAAAAAAAATTTTTGGATTTCTCAATTTGGATTCAAAATTGAGAAACCTTGATCCGTTCCTATCGTTCATCGCGCTTGCAGAAATGTTGAGCCTGTTCGACTAAGGTTTTGGGCCATGGTTTCTCTTCGATGAGTTCATCAAAAAAAAAAAAAAATATATATATATATAAAAAAAAAAAAAAAAAAAATTTTGGATTTCTCAATTTGGATTCAAAATTGAGAAACCTTGATCTGTTCCTATCGTTCATCGCGCTTGCAGAAATGTTGAGCCTGTTCGACTAAGGTTTTGGGCCATGGTTTCTCTTCGATGAATTCATAAAAATAAAAAAAATATATATAAAAAAAAAGACATAGACCACTAAGGTTAAACCAACTGTGTTCTTTGATCATGGTTGATTCAAAGAAAAGCCTTGTCCAGAGTGTGGAGACAGCTTGACTGTTCTAGGCAAGGGTCCTCCAAACGGGTTCATTAAGTAATCCTACCCTTACCTGGGGGCAATTCTATCAATCAAGATTTCATAAGACCGGGTTAGGAGGCCTATGTGTACTCTCTCGTCTTTTTTTTAAAAAAAAAAAAAAATAAAAAAAATATAAAAATTTTAAAATAAAAAATAAAAAATAAAAAAATTTTCAAAAAAAAAATCTTAAAAAAAAAATTAAAAAAAAAAATTAAAAAAAAATAATAAAAAAAAGATTTTTAAAAAAAAAAAAAAATCTTCAAAAAAAAAAAAAATCTTCAAAAAAAAAAATCTTCAAAAACTTCAAAAAAAAAAAAAAAACTTCCGTCATTTTGGGTTTAGATTGGAGAAATCTTGGTCTTCTTCTTTCTGAGCACTGGCGCTCGCGGAAATCGCTGAGCCCGTGTTCAGATTGGAGTGCCTTTTGCTCTCTTTGATGAACCCGATATTGGCCTTTCAAAAGAAAACTCGTCATTTTTAGATTCAGATCCGAGAAATCATGGTTCATTTCTTTCTGAGCACTGGCGCTCGCGGAAATCGCTGAGCCCGTGTTCAGATTGGAATACCATCTGCTCTCTTTGATGAATCCAATCTTGACCTTTCAAAACAGAGAATCTCATCTCATAGATGCGGTCTCAAAACATTTGTGTCTAGCGGTACTAGTACGCCCTTTCAGGGTCTACTGTATTGCGACCGGCACATCTGTAACTCCAACTTTATATTCTTCTTACCTCGAGCAAGCTCTGCTTCTCGATAAGTCGAATTTAAGTTCACAATTGCTTCTAGCAGTCACTGGGATGCCCATTCCGGGCTTACCACACCTGCGATCAGAACAATTGTACCCTCTATGGCATTTTGTCTTCCTCATATTGCTTGGGTCATCTATCTCGAGCAATTTGAAAAGACGAAACCATAGAACTTCCCATTTATGATCATTATATTCTTGTGATTACTAATGGATGTGGTCTTGTTTCAGAAATTTTCGAAAAAAACTAACAATGGCAGCTTCACTAACCATTACTTTCGACGAAAGCAAGCACCAACTCATGCTTCAACAGAAGCAAACCACGCGCACCTACAAGCGCCCCATCAGCTGCCGAAGTGTCAACTCCCTCGGCAACTCTGTGAACTCCGGGTCGACCTCGACTCCCCGGACTATCATCTTCGGGACGCTGGGACCATTCCCACTTCCTGAGGAACAAACTGCTCCCTCCAAGAAGCAGAAACTCGCCTCTCAACGTGTCACTACCGTGACACCAAAGGCGAGTACAAGAAGGCCTGAAGCCCGTGGCAGCCCCACGAAGCCTCAACCTGCAAACAACCAGGTCTACCCCAAGACTTGGTCCCCAAGACCTTCACCAAAACAAAGAAGGTCCCAGACATCCACTAAGCCAGCATTCCTGGCCCCACTCAAGGAGAACCAGTTCTATCCTCTTGCTTACATGAAAGAGGAGAGACCCATCTCCAACCTGACTTCAAAGTCATCCCAGCATGAGCCGGCTTGTTCCTACAAGCCCAAAATCAAGTCATGCATCACAAGGCCTCCACAAGCACCTGCTAAGGCCTATAAATCTGCAGTTCGACCCTTCATTTCTACAGGGGCCGAACTTCACAAATTCAAAGCTTCGCTGCAACTGGCGAAGGATAGGGTTCGCATCCTGTCCTTGCCCAGCTACAAAGAAGACAGACTCGGCTGCTGCGCCCGAGGGAGCACATCCTTCATTGTCAAAGCCCAGTCAGAGCTGACCGAAGCTCAAATTGCTCGTCGTATACGCCGCCGCGCGTCGTACCGACAAAAGAGACTACAGAAGCAAAGGACCCAGCCTCCCACACTTCAAGTCTCTCCCAAATGGGTCGAAAAAGAAAGACCCAACCAAGTTGCTGCCGTCCATATGGTTGGAAAAACCAGAAGGCGCCAAAAATCAGCAACAAAAATCCATGTCCGACGTCCAATGACCCGCAGCGTCTCAAGGACAAGAAGACATTCAGAAGAATCCCCTGCTCCTTCAAGCAAAGGACAGCAGAGTGATCCATCCTCAAGCTCCTCTTCAAAAAGAATGAGCCCCAGCTCAGTCACCAGGACAGTTTCTTCGTTCGAATCACGAAGGATGAATGTCTTGGCTACAAATTCTGAGCCACCACCCCGCAATCCACCTCCAGAAGATGCGATCACCCGCATCCAGCAGTTGGAAAAGGGCCAGCAGAGGATTGAAACTCTGATGGAAAACCTTCTCCTCGCCTTCCAAAATCAGGCGAACAATGAACCTCCTCCGAATCATCAAGACGACGAGGTAAATAGAGAAGAAAATGAGTCACGCGCCCTTACTAAAAAGGACGTAGACGGTATCCTCGCCAAAGCAAAAGAAGAGGATATACTCAAGGAGCATGGGATCAAGCCACCATATCCCTTATGGATGGACTCGGTCCCGTTCCCCACCAAATTCAAGCATCCTACTCTCCAAACATATACGGGGAAAGGATCAGCCAGACAGCACGTCATCCACTTCAAGATCCTGACGGGAGCTATCGCGGATCAAGATGCACTCAAGATTCGCCTCTTTGCAAGTACCCTAAAAGGTACGGCCTTCGATTGGTACTCCACTCTGCCGGAGGACTCAATCCAAAATTGGGCCATGCTAGAGACACGCTTCCTGACTCACTTCAAAGGTGAGGATCACCCCGCTACTATGGCTCAGCTGTGCAGCCTAAAACAGGGGGAGAATGAGTCAACGTATGACTTCATTCACAAGTGGAAAGCAATGGCATACAAATGCTCTGATGTATTGCCACAAGCGTCGCTAGTCGACATCTGCCGAAACAACATGAGAGCCAGAATCCGCTCCATGATCATCGGCAACAAATCAAAAAACCTGGGAGAACTCCTAGAAGCTTCCATGGAAGCTGAAACGGTGATTAAAGACCTCAACAGTCAGAAATCATCAAGAAAAGAGCCAACCGCCATTGCAACCTCTAAGCCAAAGAAGAAAGAGGTCCTCAATGTGCAGACCAAGCCAGCTCCTCAGCCATCAAAGAAAGCTGAAAACAAAGCTGCTGGTAAGAGACCTGAACTCTCTGATGCCTTCAAAGAACGAGTAGAGAAGAAATACCCGTTTGATGAAGATGTTGATGAAATCTTCGGGGCTCTTGTGGCAAACGGCAAGCTCACCTTGCCTGAACCAAAAAGACCGGGCGATGTTGGCAAAACCAACGATCCTCGGTACTGTCCATACCACCAGATGATCTCAGCATCCTCTCAATCAATGCTTCGTTGTGAGAGAGAAAATAAATGAGATGTGGAAAAACGGAGTCATCACCTTTGACAAAAACTATGGGTCTGCCTCCGTCAACATGGTGACATGTGGACAAACATCAAGATCACCGAAGAAGAAGATTACTACTTCCTTCAAGGTGATAAACTCAATCGAAGCATCCGAAGGAACTGGTTCCTTACCCGACACCAGACGGACAACCGATATGGGTACATCCCGATCTCCTGGAAGATGAAAATTGGGAGGTCGTGAAAATAAAGCCTACAGCTCAACAGCGAAGGCAAGCTAGGAAACATCTCCTCAAGCTCAAACGGCAAGAGAAAACCCAGCAAAAACTAGAGGTCAAAGAAAAGGCAGAGGCTTCCTCTACCGCTTCACTGGAGGTAACAAAAACATCCCTTCCAGAGACTTCAAAGGGGGTAAGGAAATTCACTCTCAGTGATTTCATGCCACCTCAATTCAGAGAAGCCATGCAGGAGACATCATACTCTTGCAATTCGGTAGTTGGATTCTCCATTGATGGATACGAGTCCAGCGACACGATGATGGATTCGAACCCAACTACACAGATGAGTGGGAGGAGTCCCTTGAAACAGGAGAATATCTCTCCGATGAAGAATGGGTTCCTGAGTCTAATCTTATGCCAGTAATCTGGTATAACCCCCTACAGCCACAAGGATCCTGGTCTGATGATGAAGAAGACCAAGAGGCTGTACAAGAAAATGCTGCTGACCCAGCACCTCTCATCACTCCAGTGGAAATCAACCATGTTGAGCCACAAAGAGATGATGAAGAAGAAGATCCGGCTCCCATGCCTGATCTTGAAGAATATGCAAGGATCTTGCAGCGACTCGCTCTAGAACAAGAGCAAGAACGCGTCAACGAGCCTCCTCGCAATCCAGAGCCTGAAGTCCCTGAAGACCACCAGGTACATCCTCCCTTAACTCCTGAAAATGGAGAAAATTGCTGGATAGACGATCCTCTCACATCCGAGGATGAGTCTGACTCCGATCAGGCAACGTCTCCCGTCAGAGCTTCCTGTAATGTGATAATTCGGGATTATAGCTCTTCCGAAGCATCGTCTGATGAGAGCACTTACACTCCGGCGACGCCTAGCAATGTATCTTCTGGAGCCACCTCGTCTCACGTGACTTTCACTGAGATGACACCCTCTCAGGTTTCTTCTCCTGAGACTGTGACTTCAAAGTTCACACCCTTCCTGACTGAAGAATTCCCAGCTATTGATGCTTGGGACGATGAATTAGTCAACGAAGAAGAAAGATTGCTGGATGCTGTTCAGGACTTGTTCCCGGAAAATGCTCCATGCAACACAATCACTGAGGATGGTAACTCTGCTGCTGATGCATCCTCAGCAAATGAAAAACGACAGCCTCTTGATCCTGAAGACAATCTTCCAAATGAAGACCCTTCTCAAGAAGCTCTCGAAGTTGGTAGAGGCACCCGCTCCGGCCGGGACTACCACAAAAATTACAACCAATCTTCCTTTACATATGTAAATCCTTCGGGAAAAGATGTTGTAAGCGCCCCTAGTGGCAACAATGATGAACATGCAGGCCCTAAGGAGGCTTTCAAGTATGACTTGATTGAACACTTCAAGCACATACCTGCACGTCTGCACATCCTAGATTTGTTGCGAATGTCTCCGCACACTCGTGATAATCTCATCTCAGAATTACAAAAACTGAATGAGGATGTCGACAAACATGCCCCGCAAGTCCTCCAAATTGAAATGGATTACCGGGTCAAAAACTCAGAAGCCTCCTCAAAGGGAGAAAAGAAGAAAACTGAGGGATCATGCATTGAATGCCTCTCGGTTAAAAAAGCAGCCAGTGCAACCATCGCCTTCACAAAGGATGACCTCCTACTTGGCGAAACCAGGCATAACCGACCCCTGTACTTCACAGGGTATATCAAGGAAATGCCTATGCATAGAGTTCAGATCGACCCAGGTTCTGCACTCAACCTTATCTCCACATCGGCTCTCGAAGAGTTGGGCATCCCACCCAGCAAACTGAGCCACACATCTGTATCTATCTTTGGATACGATGGGAGTACTCAAAGGCCTATCGGCAAAATCAGGTTCAAATTGCAGATCGGTGATCTTATCTCTGAGGTCACAGTGTATGCAATAAAGACCCCTTCATGCTACAACATCCTTCTCGGACGCCCTTGGATCCATGAGAATGGTGTTGTCCCTTCAACTCTACATCAATGCATCAAGTTTGTTGGCGACGACGGCATGATACATCGAGTCTTTGCGGATAGAAAACCCTTCAAAGGTAAAGAAATCCACTTCGCAGACTCACAGATGTATGAAGGTGAAAAGGAAGAAGAGGAGAAGCATACAGCATCCTTTGCCGAAAATCTCCAGAAAGATAAAGGCAAAGCTCCTCAACAATCACCGGAAGAAAACAAACCATCCGGTAAATCTGAAGAGAGCATGCAAACTCCCTTCATCATCTCCCTCAAATCTTCAAAGCCTTTGGTCATCACAACTAAAGTGAAAAAGGCAAAACAAAAGCCTGGGGGCAAATTTGTTGTCTCTTTCGTGTCTATCATGCAAGACACGGACTCGGATTCAGAGCCAGAAGACGATACATCGTCAAGCCAAGCTGACACTCAGCAAGTTCAGCCTGCTCTTACTCCAATGGAGACAACTTCTGACATAGAAGATCCTACGTCAGCTTCCTTCGTTGTTCCAGCAACTTCAGCAAAGGAAAAACCGATCTTCTTTCATAGATCGGATGCTTCTTCATCAAACTCCATGCTTGAACCTTTCCAAAATAAAGGTACGCCTCAACTATCCTTATACAGTTCTGTGGCACAAGCTATTATGAAGAAAATGGGCTATGACGCTCAAAACCCAGTCGGTTTGGGAGAAGGACGCGGTATTCTCACGCCATTGGGGCCCGTCTTGACCAAAAGCCAGCTGGAAGATTGGAGACTCTACGGCTATGTAGAAAAGTCTTCACACGGGTTAGGGTATGATCCTGACACTCCCTTGAGACAGTTGACACAAAGGCTTAAAAGTCAATATACTGACCAAGCCTCAACATCTCAAGTCCATGAAGACATCGATCTCCCTGGATATCTCTTTGATGAGTCACCTGACAAAGATCCAGGAAGCTCATCCAATTGGCACGATTTCTCCGAAAATGAAGAGGAGTTGTCCGATGGCACAGACGTGTGGACTTCTGACCCAGAAGAACCCTCATCTCCAAAAGAAGTAGCCTACTTCGACTCGGTTTCAACAGGCGATTGGGATCATCTCATAGCAAGCCTTGGGAAAACTACCGATCAAGAAGACCCGTGGAAAGGAACAAAACCTTGGTCTGGAAATGCCCTTGAAACCCCAGAAGGTTTCGTTGAGCTGGAAGCCTCCGAAAATATTGTGGAGGAACCACCTTCGAACCTTCCAACAGAAGATCCTGTTCAAAAGATAGACTTGGGAACACCAGATAACCCACGTCCTGTATTCATAAGCAAGAATATAAAGGATGATGAGTTACCCGAGTATATCGCTTTTCTTCGTGAGTTCGTTGATTGCTTTGCATGGTCTTATGCTGAAATGCCAGGCTTAGACCCCAAAATAGCAGTTCACAAACTCAATCTTCAAGAAGACATCAAGCCTGTCAAGCAAGGCCAAAGAAGATTCCGTCCAGATGTGATGGATAAAATTGAACAAGAAGTTCAAAAACTCAAAAGCGTCGGCTTCATCCGTGAGGAACAACATCCTGAATGGTTGGCCAACATTGTCCCCGTGACAAAGAAAAATGGGCAGATCAGGGTCTGTATTGACTATAGAGACCTGAATGGCGCATGCCCAAAAGATGAATTTCCGCTCCCCATACCAGAGGTAATGATTGATAATACCTGTGGATTCGAGCGAATGACATTCATGGATGGTTTCTCTGGCTACAATCAGATAAAGATGCATCCTGAGGATGAAAAACATACATCCTTTCGAACCCCATTTGGCGTGTATTGCTACACTGTCATGCCATTCGGTTTGAAGAATGCTGGTGCCACATATCAGAGGGCTATGATGAAAATATTCCAAGATATGCAGCACAAGACGGTTGAATGTTACGTTGATGACCTCGCCGTCAAAAGCAAAAGAAAAGAAGATCATCTCGAAAACCTTCGAGAAGTCTTCCTCCGGCTTCGCAAACACAAACTGCGAATGAATCCATTGAAATGCTTCTTCGGCGTCTCGTCGGGTAAGTTCCTCGGATTCTTAGTTCGGAAAGCTGGAATAGAGCTTGACCCCATAAAAGTCAAAGCCATTCTAGAAATGCCCTCTCCAAGAACCTTGAGAGAACTCAAAGGGCTTCAAGGGAGATTGGCCTACATCAGACGGTTCATCTCCAATCTTTCGGGGAAATGCCGTCCATTCTCCCGGTTGATGAAAAAAGGTGTAAACTTTGTTTGGGATGCTGACTGTGAAGCTGCTTTCCAAGACATCAAGTCATACCTGACAAAACCTCCAGTGTTAGCTGCTCCTACCACTGGAAAACCATTCATCTTGTACACAAGAGCCCTTGATCACTCTCTGGGAGCTCTGCTTGCGCAAGAAAATGATCAAAGAAAAGAAGCTGCTCTATATTACCTCAGCCGCATGCTAGTAGGTGCAGAGCATCGCTACTCTCCAGTCGAAAAAGAATGTCTTGCAGTGATGTTCGCCGTACAAAAGCTGCGTCACTACTTGCTTTCCAACACAGTCTACCTGGTCTCGAGGGTCAACCTCTTGAAGGTCCTTGTCACAAAGGCAGGTTCTCTCAATGCTCGACTGGCAAAATGGTCCATCCTTCTGTCACAATTTGATATTAGGTATGTACCACAAAAAGCAATCAAAGGGCAAGCTCTAGCGGACTTCCTCGCAGAGCATCCATTGCCTAAAGATTCTCCACTCAGAGATGATCTCCCAGACGAACCAGTCTACAATGTGGAGACTTTCTCACAAAGTGCCTCCTGGGACATGTACTTTGACGGTGCAACCAGGACAAATGAAAAAAGACAGCTGATCTCGGGAGTTGGCATCCTCTTTGTTAGCCCCGACAAATACATGATTCCACACGCTTTCTCGCTACTGGAACCATGCACAAACAATGCAGCTGAATATCAAGCTCTGATCTTAGGATTGGAACTCGCCATCGAATCCGGTATCACTATGCTGGAAGTCTTTGGAGACTCTCAACTGATCGTCAACCAGATGAATCAGAAATTTGAAGTCAGGAAGCCAGATTTGTTGCCCTACTACAACAAGGCACAATCACTTCTGCAAAAGTTTGACATCTGTCACATCACCCACATTCGTAGAGGTGAAAACATACGTGCAGATGCCCTAGCCGGACTTGCCGCATCCATGGCAATCCAGGAAGGGGAAAACATGCAAGTCACAGTGTGCGAAAGAAGAATCCTTCCTCCTCTTAACACACACCAAGCAGTTGCTGAATGCCACCAAGTGGTCGGAAGTCGGATTTCAATCCTTCAAACTTCAATTGGCGACTGGAGGGATCCGTTCATTGATTACATTATGTTCGGAATCCTACCCGAAGATCCAAAAGAACGGGTAAGCATCCAAAGGCGAACCCCAAGCTTCCATTTGGATATTCCATCAAAAATCCTTTACAGGAAATCCTTCAACGGAGTACTTCTACGCTGCTTGTCACAACAAGAGGCTGAAGAAACACTCAAAGAAGTTCATGCTGGTCTTTGTGGAGCTCATCAGGCTGGACCTAAGCTCTATGATCAGATAAAAAGGTTAGGATATTACTGGCCTACCATGGTAGCTGACGCAATGCAATTTGCTAAGCGCTGCCAACAATGCCAAGTTCATGGAGATTACATTCACATGCCTCCAGAATGGCTGCATCCTACAGCGATCTCATGGCCTTTCGAAGCCTGGGGTATGGACATCATAGGTCCTATTTCTCCCCCTTCAAGCAAAGGTCATCGCTTCATCTTCGCCGCTACGGATTATTTCTCCAAGTGGTCAGAAGCATTTGCGTTTAACGAAATGAAGACCTCATCAGTCCTTCAGTTCCTACGCACCAACATCATTTGTCGTTTCGGTATACCCAAAAGATTCGTCCATGATAACGGACCACAGTTCCGGGATCATCGATTCTACAGGTTCTGCGACAAATACAAAATCCAAAGCTGTCCTTCGACTCCATACAATCCGGCAGCAAACGGGTTAGCAGAAGCTTTCAACAAGACACTCTGCAAAATCCTCAAAAAAATGGTCTCTAATCACAAAAGAGACTGGAGCGACAAAATGTCTGAAGCTTTGTGGGCCTATCGAACCACCGTTCGAGGACCAACCCATAGCACACCATTCTCCTTAGTCTATGGATGCGAAGCTGTCGTGCCCTTGGAAGTACAAATTCCTTCCTTGAGGGTATCCTTGCAAAATGACATGACTCAAGAAAGCAATGTCAAATTGCGACTCCATGAGCTGGACAATCTCGATGAGAGACGGCTCGAAGCTCAACAAAGCATTGAACTTTACCAAGCACGTATGGCAGGATCTTTCGATAAAAAGGTCAGGCAACGCGCCTACAAAAAGAATGACTTGGTTCTTGCGGTAAAAAGACCAATGGTCTTCGCTCACAAGTCCAAAGGCAAATTCGAGCCAAAATGGGAGGGACCCTACGTCATCGACAAAGTTTTCTCCAATGGCGCATACGCACTCCTAAACATGGAAGGTGACAGATGTATGCTGCCCATCAATGGCAAGTTCTTAAAGCGGTACTACCCTTGAAGACTTACCCAACTGGGTAAGAGCAATGCCTGTACGGCCAAAACCGGTTTCCAGGTACACGCTCGCTAAACCCACCCTTTTTTAGGATTTTCATGTCAAATATTGAAATTTCTAGAAATCTAAAACAATGCTTACTTTCATCGTTTCATTGTTCAAAAAAAAAAAAAAAAAAAATCCAAGTTTAGGAATCTTTCCCTAACTTGACCAAAATTTTCAACCCTTGAACCCAAAATTCATGTTTGAAACAAAATCCGGATTCAGGGATTTCCACCCTAGTCCACCCTGCCTTTACCGCCAAAATGGTTTTAGGTCAAAACTTATGACCCTCGTGTCTTTAAACAAAAAAAAATTGGTTTTCAAAAACCGCGAGGAAGCGACGCTTAGTCGATACTCGCACAAATCGGAAGCAAGCGAACCACGTTCGACACTTCCAAAATCGCAGGGAACGACATTTCGTCGATACTTGCAAAATCCAAAACTGTGGAGATGCAACATTTCAGTTGATATCCACAACCCAAATTTCAAAGGTTCGAAAAAAAACCTAAAAAACTGTGGAGATGCAACATTTCAGTTGATATCCACAACCCAAATTTCAAAGGTTCGAAAAACCTAAAAAACTGTGGAGACGCAACATTTCAGTTGATATCCATAACCCAAAGGTTCGAGAAAACCACAAATTTCAAAAATCGTGGGGAAACGACATCAAGTCAGTACCCGCAAAACCAAAATTTTTGAAAAGCAAGGATGCGACATTCCATCGATACTTGCACCCAAATCCGCGAGGATGCGACATTCCATCGATACTCGCAACCGAATGAGCAGGATGCGACATTCCATCGATACTTGCAAGAACATTCAGCAGGGAGGCGACTTTTAGTCGATACTTGCATTTTTTTGAAAACAAAACCGGCTATAAATGCCACAAAACAGGCTATAAATGCCACAAACCGGCTATCAATGCCACCAAAAAAAAACCGGCTATCAATGCCACAAAACAAAAAACTGGATTTCAAAAAAAAAAGGCTATCAATGCCACCAAAATTGGCTATAGATGCCACAAACAAAAAAAACTCGGCTATCAATGCCACAAGAAAAGCTGGCTCTCATGCCAAAATTGGCTTCCATGCCACAAACAAAACCTGGCTTTCATGCCAAAACAATCATTTGACAAAAGATTTTCACAAAATGACAACCTTTTGATCAAATCCCATTTAGCAATTACTTTTATCACAAAAAGATTCAAGTGAGCGTAGGGATAACAATAAAAAAAAAATCAATCCCATTTAGCAATTACTTTATCACAAAAAGATTCAAGTGAGCGTAGGGATAACAAAAAAGGAAAGTGTTCACGAGCACTACAAAAAAAAAAAAAAGAATAGAGTACCAAAAAATACATGTGGTACCCAAAAAAAAAGTGTTCATAAGCACTACAAAAAAAAGAGTACCAAAAAAAATACATGTGGTACCAAAAAAAAAGAGAGTGTTCACAAGCACTGCAAAAAAAAAAAGAGAGAAGGATGGTTTCTGTATACAGGAGCTCAATCAAAGATGGTCTCCAGCCAAGAGTTCAACTCCCCAAGCAAACTCTTAGCCTCAGCTGTCAAGGATTCCAAGGCACGCTTCTTCAGGAACTTGCCATGAGATGCTGGAGTGGGCTGTACCCCTTCTCTCACACCAGGAAGCTTACCTCGAGCAGCTTGCCATTGTTTATCCTCATCAGACTTCCTTTTGAGAACCCGTTCGGCATCTGCAACCTGGTGAATCAGGACACTCTCCCTGTCGCGAGCTTCTATTATGGCAGTCCACTTGGCAGCGACTTGTGCCTGCAGAAGCTCAAGACGTTTCCTGGCCTCATCGACCTCCCTATCAAGGATGTTAAGGTCATGTGTCAGCTCGATGATGGTTACCTCTTCTCTATTCCTCTTTCGGACTGCCACCTTCCTGCTTTCTGTAGCCTCATCTAGGTCAGACTTAGCCTTATCAGCAGGGTCCAGGAACATCTCCTTGAAGAACTGGTCATCAGCCAAACTCACGGTCTCAAACCACTTGTCACCCAGTGCAATGATCCTATCAACGATCGCCCTGGCACCTGTGACATCCAGACCAGCCTCTTCAGCATCACTGAGAATCTCCTGCACATGCTGGATCATGCCAAATCCGACTTCCAAGTGCCCAGAAAGGAGAGTCTCAATCCAAGAGCGCACAACTCGCACCACCACCTTCTTCGCAAAAAGAAGAGATGGCCCAGCTGAGGATTCGCCCAACTCCGTTGGTCGGCTACTCATGTCATCATCTGTTGAAAGAGTAACAAAAGAACTCTTTCCAGCTGAAGCTGCTCCTGCTCGGGAAGGAATCTCAGCGCGAGGAATCTCCTCAATATTGTCAGAGCTGGTCCCAGGAATCTCTACCTCTGGATCAACCTCTGGCATCTCTTGCTCTGGAAGCAACGGATCCTCCTCTGCCACTTCAAAACCTGCAAAGGAAACACAAAAAGGTATGAATATGACCCTGTTTGAAAATCATTATCAGAGTTATAACTACAAAATACCTTCTTCGACGACTGGCGGAACACTTTCTTCCTCCATGAACTCATCGAAAGCATCATCAACATTTGCGTCCATCGATGGTTCAAAGTCATCGGAACCCTGTGGCAAGTCAGCTGGCAACAAAAAAATTTGTGTTAGCAAACCGAGTCTCAAACAAAAAAAAAAGAGAGCAAAAGAAGTCATACCAATTGGAGATTTTGGATTTACTCCAGAGTCCCTCGGTTCTTCTTCAGGTGCCTCAACAGGATCCATCACCACCTCATCGGTTGGGACCTCAGGCATCACCAAGTCTTCCTCTGCTAAAAAAAAAAAGGGAAGAAAAGCAGAAACAAGAAGCAAATCATAACATGGAAAAATCCCATGAAAAGAAATGGAAAGAGAAAAAGGAAGAATCATACCTTCACCGACGGTCTCTTCTTCTCGGCTTCTCTTCTCCGGAGGCTCGTCAGCATCCACTGGCACATCCTCATTGATAGTAAGAGGAACTTCCAAGTTAGGAGAATCCTCATGCTGCCCCTGGCTGCGATGATGACTCCTCCTCCTCTTACTTCTGCGGGCTCGCTTCTTAGAAGAACCTACCCCGCTGTCAGAGTCAGGTTTCCCACTTGACTCATCACTGGATGGTCTGCTCTTGCCAGTAGACTCCACGGAAGCTTGCCTCTGCGCCGCTTGCATCCAAGCGCCAAGTTCGGCTTCCTCCTGTTCTAGCTGCTCCAAAGCCTCGTCAGGTATTTCTCGAACAGCTTCAGAACCGATGACGCCCTGGTCACCAAGAAAGCCTATCTTGTGCTTCTCTCCAGAAAGGAAGGCCCAAACTTCCTCTCGCCGGATGCCATCCGACTTTCCAAGACCCTTTCCAGATACCAGCTTCACATCAAGCTCCTTCCTGGAAAGTCCCCGATATGCCGAGAAGCTCTCCGCGAACCACTTCGCAAAGCCGGCAGTCCGGGAAGTCAGCAACACAGGATAAGAAATCATGGCTGTAGTGTCTTCAGCACTATAGAAAGCCCATGCATTTCTCCCGTCCTGTAAACCTCCAAAGCGCTTCACCATGCTTGAAGGCGCTCCAACAACGCCTTGAGAAAAGCCCAGCTGCAAAGCAAAGCGAGAGGGTACATACGGCTGGATGTCGACGAAAAGATGTCTACGGTACACCATCGTGCCGACACGTATGCTGAAAAGCCACTCTCTCTCTGCATTTGTCAAGGAATAATGCCTTCCCGACCCCGCCCTGGTAGAGTCTCGGGAGGCACCAAAATCAAAAGCCTTCTTCCGCAACTCCGGAGAAAGCTTTACTGAAGATTGCCCCATCTCGACGTCCCTGAAACGTCGGATCCTCATGCGGGCAAACAAAAGTGATTCGGACACGGCTTTGCCCTTAGCCAGTCGAATCATCAGAGGATCATCATCCTGTGCAGCACCCAGCCGATGGAAGCCAGGACAGTGGTATACATACCACGAATAAAAGATATGGGCTGAAAATACCTATTCATGGGAAGCCCAAGCCGAACTAGAAAAGCAGCAGCCTGCAGTTCGGTACACAGGTAGGAGTAAAGAGCAGGCACCAAAGCAAGCTGCTCTCCAAACGCCATCTGACAAGCCGGGAAAATACAATGCGGCCTGATGTGCGTTCCATCTCCTCCAGCAAAAATAGCCTCACCAAGCCAATAAGTGAGGTAAACAGCGAGATCTCTCCGCAGTGCAATGTCAGGACATATGGCGTTTGTACTTGCACAGAAATCTCTTAACTCTTCTTGCATGGCCAAGATCTTCTTTGAACTTGGATCCTGAGCTCCAGCTTCCTGGGTCATGCTATCAGAAGGCTCCCTACTATCAAAGAAGTTGGGGAATGAAGAGCAAAAACTCTTCCAACTGCTGGATCTAACTTTCGAACCTCCCTTCTCCTTCAAAAAATCATAGAAGGCGACGAGTTGAAAGTATAAAAGCCTGAACTCCTCAGACTGCCCCTCGAGGACGCTGTCAATCGGCATAAACTCCTCATAGAGTTTGCCGAGGATGGGCAATCCGGTAATAGGCGCTCAGCTCCTTCAAAGAAAAACCAATCTCACCATTCGTCACAACAAAGGTATTGGTTTGAGGGAGGAACGACTCCAGCATAGCCATGAAGGCCTCGTCGGAAAAGATCACGGTCTCCCCAAAAGCGCGGACCGCATCAAAAATCCCGGCTTCCTTCAAAACGGTGCCACCAATCAGCAGGACGCGATCAGTCCACGACTTCCACTCGGAGTCAGCATTGAAACGACCTCGAAGTCGAAAAGGCTTGATCCAATTGCTGCCGTCACCGCTGAAAATACCAAGGCCCACCGGTCTCAAATCGACCGACGGATAATCAGAGCCCTGGTAGCCGCTGGATGGCATCAACAGGTCCATGTCAACAGGCGACCTCTCCGTATATCCAGGAGAACCGCCGACAAAAAACCCCGGTCTTGATTACATTTGTCCTTCTCACCCAACTTGGAGGATCTTCCCTCTTAGGGCACGTGGGGGCAAGGCTCAGAATCGAGACGGTGCGATCAAACATCGACCGGGTAGTAACAGTCTTCTTCTCACCATCTGCTGTGAAGGAAAACTGAAAAGATCTCCTCTGGTATGTAATGTCGTCAGGGACTGCATCACCAAAGAAGAAGGTAGGCTTGGGCAAAATGCTCTGATCTTCCATCAGCCATGGACGACTGCTTACCATAATCTTATAGAATTCCTCTCCCTTGAGAGTGATCAGTCGCTGCCTCATCTCATCTCTGTTGAGGGAGTCGCACTCTTCCAGGTTTCTTTCAACATACTGGACCTTCTCGAAAGCCTGCTGAACGGCCGGATTAGAGGATCTAGAAGACCGACGAGGTACGCTTGCAGCAGGCTCTTTACCCTTGTTCGCTCTGGAGGAACCACCTGAAAAGGATGGAAAAGAAAAAGATCAAACATCAAAATGACAGAATCTCGCTAAAAAAAATCTGGCGAAATTTTGACATGATGACGGGGCAATTCCGAAGAAAAGGAACTATCCCGAAAGAAATAGAAAGTTTGAAGATGGGCTCAACATCGCTGCGAGCTCCGAAACTCCAAACTTTCGAAACCTAAAAGTCTCCGCAAAATCAGGAAGGGCTCAACATCACTGCGAGCTCCAAGTTCCCAAATTTGCAAACACTTTCAGGTATGCAATCACATCATGCTACAAGTTTAATTTACAAATTAAAGGCATGCATGAACATCTAGATTTGCGAAAAAATGCATTATCATGATGAGCAAACAAAAAAAAAAAAGAGAAAGAAAAGAAACTCTCTCAAAAAAAAAAGGGGAGGGAAAGAAAAAAAAAAAAGAAAAAAAAAAAAAGGGGCTGGCCCACAGGCCGTGGCCCACAGGCCACGTGGCCGTACGGCCAGATCCGTACGGATCTGTCCGTACGGCCCACACAATAAAAAAAAAAAACAACATGAAAAAAAAAAGAAAGAAAAGAAAGCAAAAAAAAAAAACGTGTGAGAAAAAAAAAAAAGAGGCAAACACGTGAACAAAAAAAAAAAAGAAAAAGAAAGAAACAAAAAAAAAGAAAGAGAAAGAACTTTTTTTCCTACAATGAAGTTTTCTTGAAAAAAAAGGAGAACTTACTTGAAGCCATTGATGGAGAAGAAGAAGAAAACTCTTGAAGATCTTGAAGAAGAAAAGCTCTTGGTCTTGAAGCCCTCTTGAGATTATTGCAAAAGAAAGTAGTAAGAGCAAGAGATCCAACCTCCTCCTTGCTTTTATAGAGGAGAGCAAACCAAAGAAGGAAAGAAGAAAGAGGTAAGTGTTACTAATTAGTAACCTTACCAAAAGAAAGAAATTAGAAAGATTCTTTCCAAAAGAAAGATATCTTGAGATATCCTATCCCAAAATAAAGGGATCTTGAGAGATTTTCTCCAAAAATCAATCTATGACGGATTCTTTCCCAAAAGAAAGATATCTTGAGATATCCTATCCCAAAAATAAAGGGATCATGAGAGATTCTCTCCAAGTAAAGATATTCTTAGATATTCTCTATCCAAATGAGATATTTTGGATATTCTTTACAAAAATGACACCATATGAGATCTAAGCCATTTCAAAAGCTTAAGGTCCCATGGGTTAGCCCATATGAGCCAGGTTTGACCACCTAGGCACACAAAAAAAATTTTTTTTTTTGGGCTTTTAGTCAAAGAGAAATCCCTCTTACCAAGAGCATACAAAAATGGTTCCATGCCTCTTTTGAGTTGATTGGACCATACAAAAGAAAATTCCAAGCCCCATGAGCTTCCAAAAATTAAACCATCCAGCCTCATATACCAAATTGAGCCAAAATCTTGAAATTGACATTCCACAAAAATCAAACCAAATCCTGGTCCCCTAACTTGCCACATACAGCCTGTTAGGTCACAAGACCAAAACCAAAAACCAAAACCTGATCCCCTAACTTGCCACATACAGCCTGTTAGGTCACAAGATCAAGACCAAAATTGATCCCCCAACATTCCACATACAGCTTGTTGGGTCACACGATCAAAACCAAACCCGACCCCCTAACCTGCCATATATAGCCTGTTAGGTCACAAGGTCAAAACCCAAATCCACATCCCTAATGTCATCTTCAAAACTTTGCCTTGAGATGGTACGTGATCCCTTTCACCACAATAAAATTCCCCTGGAAGCTCAAAAGGCTACAAATACCAAAAAGAAAGACTGCTCAAAGACTCTTGGTCAAGTCACAGGCTCTCCTTCAAAAATCTCTTCGAGGCACATCGACTACAAAAGTTAAGCAACTCGCCGCTGTACCTCGAGGGGGCATTTGTTGACACCAAAAATGTCACTTTGCCTTTCCAAGATCCAAAGAGCTACATGAAGTCGCAACCTGCCATAAATAGGCAATGCTGCTTCCAAAAATCAAATCTTGTCAGAATCAAACAAAAACTGCAAGATTCATCCAGACAGCCAAAAGAGGAGTACACAAGAAGTTTCAAGCCATTTCAAGATCATTTGGCCTAACTTCGCTTCTCCAACAGCCAAATCAAGCCTCTCGGCGGTAAAGCTCTCCGGGACCATGATTTCCAAGACAGAACCTATGGATCATCTTAAAATGACTCCAATAGGTTCCCTATCAAATTTCAAGTCAATCGGACATCGGTTGACCGCACATCAAACCGCGACATCTTCATCGCGACAAAAAGCAAGTCTGCAGGTGATAGGACCCCAAACGGCTTCAAAACTCAAACAAAAGCCTATGGTTGGTCTTATTTATTGCTCAAGAGGCTTCACACCAAATTTCAGGTCATTCCGACATCGTTTGACCCAGTTTCAGCTTCTGACGGAAAATCGGCAGCTCTGCGCGACAAAGTCTTCGGCTTTCTCAGGAAATTGGAAACTTTGCAAAATAAAATGCAAGGATTCTCATCAGGTTTCCTACAAAGAAATCAGACCAATAAATGATCAAAATGTCAAAGAAAAGTACAGAAGAAAAAAGAATCAAAAAAGAGCAAAAACGGACGCAAAACGGGACCAGAAAGGGGGAAAACCCCCCCAGGGTCGCAGACCCCTGCGACCCTGGGCCAGGGTCGCAGGCCCCTGCGACCCTGGCCCAAGGTCGCAGGCCCCTGCGACCCTGGGCCAGGGTCGCCGGCGACCATGGACCCCGGGGTCGCCGGGAAAGCCCCGGAAACCCCGGTTTTCGCCGTTTTTTTCGCGATTCGAGATGCCCAGCCTCTGGTACTTTCCAAAATTCATGCTTTTGAGACACCAAGTCCTTTGACATCCGTCCAAAACACGGGTAAATCATCAAGAGTATCAAAGACAGTATTGATCGCCACCCGGTCAACCAAAAAAGTGTGCTTTCCACCCGACCGATCGAGAAATCGACAGGACAGATGGCACCGACCCGCTGTTGGCAACAAGCACCTGAAATTACATGGTCATCTGATGTCGATCTACATGAAGATCCATCGATGATCATCGACAGAAGAATTCCAAAAGACGTGGCACGGCCCGCGACTCTTCAGCTACTCGGCGACCACTTAATGCGATTAATTGACTAGCTTTATTACAGTCATTAATCCATTTCTTTGGACGGCCCAATCAGAAGCAAGCATTTGGGAGTTACAAGTCAAGAGATTCATGGCATTTAACCCATGAAACTCCTCCCATCATGGCGATTAAAGGCGATTAAATGCCCTCAATCTCCTCCGGCCAATCAGAAGCCAAGAAAAAGGAGTTACAAAATAAACAATTCAATTTTGTAACTCCTCCCATTATGTGGCTTAATGACATTAAAAGCCCATAAACCCACCTAAAAGGCTACCTAAAAGCCTATAAATAGGAGGGCTCTCCAAGAAGAAAGGACATCAGAAAGCATCAGAAAAATCAGAGAAAAAAGCACAAGCACACAGACAGAAATCCAGAGAAAGGAAAGAGAGAGAAAACTCTGCGGAAGTTCTACACCGGCCACCGCAACAAGGTGACAAAAGTCCCTTGGGGGGTACCCCCCCCCAAGGTCCTTGCCTTCTCCTCCTGCCTCCAATGGCTTAGATGTGGCTTTTCAGCCCGTCTACTCGGTTTTTATTGGACATAGGACCTTCCTTTGGTCTTTGTCTTCTAAAAACCCGAGGTTATAGCCAAGCCAAGCGAATCAAAATAGCATCCTCTGTTCTCATCTGCATGGATGATGGCGAAGCCTACATATGGCTTGCGACCGTCAATCTAAACGAGTCCCCCACAATCTCCTGAGAAGTTAGATCCTCCTTTTCTTGCTTTTCATTGTAGTTTGTATTTTTTCAAAAGAGACAAAAATCACAACTCTTGTCTTTCATTATTGATAAGGATTGTAAATCGGCTATAAACGCCAAAATCGGCTATAACGCCAAAAATCGGCTATAAACGCCAAAAATCGGCTATAAACGCCAAAATCGGCTATAAATGCCAAAAAATCGCCTTTCACGGCAAATCAAGAAAATGTCTCTTTTCTTAAATATATGTGCAATGGAAAACTTGAAAGAAGTTGATTTCCTTTTTACTTGCGAAGGTTGATCTCCGGATCACCATTTGCAATTCCAAGTAAAATAGAAAATCTGGCACACCCACAAAAAAAAGAAATGTTGATGCACGCCCCTGCCCCCCGGTTACGAAAGGGTCGGACCCGACGGACTCCCACGTCCGCCGACCTCGGTAGGAAACCAAGCAGGAGCGCGGTCCATCAAGATCATCCAAAGTTCGATTGTTCAGTGATTTGCATTGACGCAATCATATCTTTTAAGGTGCTTTAAATTTAAATGCAAAGCTTAAATCAATGACTTAATTAACTTGATTGATTCTACACAACACACCCCATGAGCATTCATCTGCATTGCAGTGTGTTTGGTGAGTATTTTCACTTTCATATTGCCTATTAAAAGGCACCTTTAAGCTTAATTATCTCTATTTGACACTGTGGAACGCAAAAAATTGTTAGGTCATTGCTTAGCCTAAGAAAAGCATAGTGTAGAGGTTATTGCTTAGCCTAAGAAAAGCATAGTGTATAGGTTGTTGTTTAGCCTAGAAAAACAACTTTGTAAAGGTTATTGCTTAGCCTATTGCAAAAGCATAAATAGTGGAAATCCGGTGGGGTATTGAGCACAAGCTGGTAGTGGATGTAGGCATTGAGGCTGAACCACTATAAATCATTGTGTAATGTTGAATGGCTTATGGTGATTGATTTGTTTATCTTCCGCACTTACTCACATAATCATCACTAGTTAAAAGTAAATTAGAAAGAAATTAAAATTGGCCATTAATTTGAAGATCACCATATTCACCCCCCCCTCTCTAGGATTAGGATCCCTTGGACTTTCATGGGTGACTTAAAAATGCTTACAAAGGGCTACATGTTAAGTTTCAGGTCATTTCGACAACATTTGACCAGACTTTGACTCTCGGAAGCCAAATCAGGCCTCCCGACGGCGAAGCTCCCTGTGACTATGGTTTCCAAATCAGAGCTAATAGATCATCTCAAAATCACTCCAGTAGGCTCCGTGTCAAAATTTAGGTCAATCGGACATCGGTTGACCATACATCAAAGCGCGACATCTTCCTCGCGACAGAATCGAGTCTACTGGCGACAAAACCCCACACGGCTTTAAAACTCAAACAAAAGCCTATGGCTGGTCTTATTTATCGCTTAGGAGGCTTCACCTCAAATCTCAAGTCATTCCGACATTGTTTGACCCAGTTTTGGCTTCTGACGACAAATCGACAACTCTGTGCGACAAAGTCTTCGGCTTTCCCAGAAAATTAGAAACTTTGCACTCTGATACGCAAGGCTTCTCGTCAAGTTTTCTATAGGGAAATTAGGCCAAAATATGTATAAAAATGTCAGGAGAAATACCGAAGAAAAAAGAATCAGAAAAACCGGAAAGACGGCAGAAAATCGGCTACCAAAAGGGGAAAACCTCCCCATGGTCGCCGGCGACCTTGGCCCATGGTTGTGGTGACCATGGCCCATGGTCGCCGGCGACCCTGAAAATCCGGGTTGCCAATTTTCGTCGAAAGACCATTTTTCTGTCCCTTTTCGCATTTCGAGATGTCCGGCCCCTGTGGTTTTCCAAGATTCTGACTTTTGAGGCACCAAATCCATCGATCTTCGTGAACATCACGGGTCCATTTTCAAGAGTACCAAATCATCATTGATCACTTTGAACTCACCAATCGGCCGACCAAGAAAGTGCACTTTCTGCCCGATCGATCGAGAAATCGACAGGATAGGTGGCACCGGCCCACTGGTAGCAATCAATGTCTGAAGTTGCATGGACATCCGACATCGATCAGCATGAAGATCCATCAGCGATCATCGCAAGAAGAATTCCAAAAGACGCGACATGGCCCGTGACTCTTCAAGCGACTTGGCAACCACTTAATGTGGTTAATTGACCCATTTTATAGCAACTTAATGCGGTCATTAACTCATTATTTCAGACGGCCCAATCAGAAGCGAGCAAATGGGAGTTACTAGTCAAATCAATAATGGCATTAAAACCATGAAACTCCTCCCATCATGGAGATTAAAGCCAATTAAAATCCCTTAATTCTCCATCGGCCAATCAAAAGCCAACGAAAAAGAGTTACAAAATAAATGAATTAAAACTTGTAACTCCTCCCATTATGTGGCTTTATTACAATTAAAGCCCATAAACCCTCCCTAAATGGCTATCAAAGGCCTATAAAAGGAGAGCAATCCAAGAAGAATTGTCCAGAAAAATCAATCGGAACCCAAGAGAAAAAGGAGAAAATCCATCAGAAAGTCTCACAGAAAAGAGAAAACTCTGTTGATGTCCTACATCGACCACTGCTACAAGGTGACAAAGTCCCTTGGGGAGCATCCACCCCCCAAGGCCTTCTCCTTCTGCCTCTGTTGACACCAAAAATGTCACTTTGCCTTTTCAAGATCCAAAGAGCTACATGAAGTCGCAACCTGCCATAAATAGGCAATGCTGCTTCCAAAAATCAAATCTTGTCAGAATCAAACAAAAACTGCAAGATTCTTCCAGACAGCCAAAAGAGGAGTACACAAGAAGTTTCGGGCCATTTCAAAATCATTTGGCCTAACTTCGCTTCTCCGACAGCCGAAAAGGAGCTCTCGGCGACAAAAGCTCTCCGGGACCATGGTTTCCAAGACAGAGCCTATGGATCATCTTAAAATGACTCCAATAGGTTCCCTGTCAAATTTCAAGTCAATCGGACATTGATTGACCGCACATCAAACCGCGACATCTTCATCGCGACAAAAAGCAAGTCTACAGGTGATAGGACCCCAAACGGCTTCGAAACTCAAACAAAAGCCTATGGTTGGTCTTATTTATTGCTCAGGAGGCTTTACACCAAATTTCAGGTCATTCCGACATCGTTTGGCCCAGTTTCAGCTTCTGACGGAAAATCGGCAGCTCTGCGCGACAAAGTCTTCGGCTTTCTCAGGAAATTGGAAACTTTGCAAAATAAAATGCAAGGACTCTCATCAGGTTTCCTACAAAGAAATCAGGCCAATAAATGGTCAAAATGTCAAGGAAAAGTACAGAAGAAAAAAGAATCGAAAAACAGCAAAAACGGACGCAAAACGGGACACGAAAGGGGGAAAACCCCCCCAGGGTCGCAGACCCCTGCGACCCTAGGCCAGGGTCGCCGGCGGCCTTGGAATCCTGGGGTCGCCGGGAAGGCCCCGGAACCCCGGTTTTCGCCGTTTTTCGCGATTCGAGGGCCCAGCCTCTGGTACTTTCCAAAATTCATGCTTTTGAGACACCAAGTCCTCTGACATCCGTCCAAAACACGGGTAAATCATCAAGAGTACCGAAAACAATATTGATCGCCACCCGGTCAACCAAAAAAAGTGTGCTTTATACCCGACCGATCGAGAAATCGACAGGACAGATGGCACCGACCCGCTGTTGGCAACAAACACCTGAAATTACATGATCATCTGATGTCGATCTACATGAAGATCCATCGATGATCATCAACAGAAGAATCCCAAAAGACGTGGCACGGCCCGCGACTCTTCAGCTGCTCGGCGACCACTTAATGCGATTAATTGACTAGCTTTATTACAGTCATTAATCCATTTCTTTGGACGGCCCAATCAGAAGCAAGCATTCGGGAGTTACATGTCAAGAGATTCATGGCATTTAACCCATGAAACTCCTCCCATCATGGCGATTAAAGGCGATTAAATGCCCTCAATCTCCTCCGGCCAATCAAAAGCCAAGAAAAAGGAGTTACAAAATAAACAATTCAATTTTGTAACTCCTCCCATTATGCGGCTTAATGACAATAAAAGCCCATAAACCCACCTAAAAGGCTACCTAAAAGCCTATAAATAGGAGGGCTCTCCAAGAAGAAAAAACAACGAACATCAACAGACAGCAGACAGAAATCCAGAGAAAGGAAAAAGAGAGAAAACTCTGTGGAAGTTCTACACCGGCCACCGCAACAAGGTGAAAAAAGTCCCTTGGGGGGTACCCCCCCCCCCCAAGGTCCTTGCCTTCTCCTCCTGCCTCCAATGGCTTAGATATGGCTTTTCAGCCCGTCTACTCGGCTTTTTATTGGACATAGGACCTTCCTTTGGTCTTTGTCCTCTAAAAACCCGAGGTTATAGCCAAGCCAAGCGAATCAATAGCATCCTCTGTTCTCATCTGCATGGATGATGGCGAAGCCCACATATGGCTTGCGACCGTCAATCTAAACGAGTCCCCCACAATCTCCTGAGAAGTTAGATCCTCCTTTTCTTGCTTTTCATTGTAGTTTGTATTTTTTTAAAAGAGACAAAAATCACAATTCTTGTCTTTCATTGTTGATAAGGATTGTAAATCGGCTATAAACGCCAAAATCGGCTATAAACGCCAAAATCGGCTATAAACACCAAAAATCGGCTATAAACGCCAAAATCGGCTATAAATGCCAAAAAAATCGCCTTTCACGGCAAATCAAGAAAAATGTCTCTTTTCTTAAATATATGTGCAATGGAAAACTTGAAAGAAGTTGATTTCCTTTTTACTTGCGAAGGTTGATCTCCGGATCACCACTTGCAATTCCAAGTAAAAATAGAAAATCTGGCACACCCACAAAAAAAAAGAAATGTTGATGCACGCCCCCTTTTGCCCCCCGGTTACGAAAGGGTCGGAACCAAACGGACTCCCACGTCCGCCGACCTCGGTAGGAACCCGGGCATCCGGGAGCGCGGTCCATCAAGCTGGCATCACCCGGTGGGACTCGTTTATTTGAGAACACGATGCTAGAAATGAAATATTTGCATATCATATATTTTGCTCTATGCTTATATTTCTTTTCTCGATTCCTTGGCTACTTTATAATTGGTGGCCTATGTTGAATTCCGCATAAAAAAAATGAGATGAGATTTTTTGTTTGGAAATTTCTAATTCTTTGAATTTATTTCCACTCTTTCTCTTTTCAAAAAAAAAAAAAAACAAAAAAAAATCAGATTTTCATTTTTGGATTCAAAATTGAGAAACTTTGATCCTTTCCCTTCTGGGCACTGGCGCTCGCGGAAATCGCTGAGACCGTGTTCGGATCGGGGGTTGGGCCATTGTTTCTCTTCGATGAGTTCATTAAAAAATCTAAAATATATATATATATAAAAGTATAAAAATTTTTTAGATTTCTCAATTTGGATTCAAAATTGAGAAACCTTGATCCGTTCCTATCGTTCATCGCGCTTGCAGAAATGTTGAGCCTGTTCGACTAAGGTTTTGGGCCATTGTTTCTCTTCGATGAATTCATAAACATAAAAAAAAAAAAAAATAATATAAAAAAAAAGACATAGACCACTAAGGTTAAACCAATTGTGTTCTTTGATCATGGTTGATTCAAAGAAAAGCCTTGTCCAGAGTGTGGAGACAGCTTGACTGTTCTAGGCAAGGGTCCTCCAAACGGGTTCATTAAGTAATCCTACCCTTACCTGGGGGCAATTCTATCAATCAAGATTTCATAAGATCGGGTTAGGAGGCCTATGTGTACTCTCTCGTCTTTTAAATAAATTTTTTTAAAAATAAAATTTTTAAAAATAAAAATTTTAAAATAAAAAATAAAAAAAAAATTTTCAAAAAAAAAAATCTTAAAAAAAAAATAATAAAAAATAAATAAATAAAATATAAAAAAAAAAAGATTTTTTTTTTAAAAAAAAAAAATCTTCAAAAATCTTCAAAAAAAAAAAAACTTCCGTCATTTTGGGTTTAGATTAGAGAAATCTTGGTCTTCTCCTTTCTGAGCACTGGCGCTCGCGGAAATCGCTGAGCCCGTGTTCAGATTGGAGTGCCTTTTGCTCTCTTTGATGAACCCGATATTGGCCTTTCAAAAAAAAAAAAAACTCGTCATTTTTAGATTCAGATCCGAGAAATCATGGTTCATTTCTTTTTGAGCACTGGCGCTCGCGGAAATCGCTGAGCCCGTGTTCAGATTGGAATACCATCTGCTCTCTTTGATGAATCCAATCTTGACCTTTCAAAACAGAGAATCTCATCTCATAGATGCGGTCTCAAAACATTTGTGTCTAGCGGTACTAGTACGCCCTTTCAGGGTCTACTGTATTGCGACCGGCACATCTGTAACTCCAACTTTATATTCTTCTTACCTCGAGCAAGCTCTGCTTCTCGATAAGTCGAATTTAAGTTCACAATTGCTTGTAGCAGTCACTGGTATGCCCATTCTGGGCTTACCATACCTGCGATCAGAACAATTGTACCCTCTATGGCATTTTGCCTTCCTCATATTGCTTGGGTCATCTACCTCGAGCAAATTGAAAAGACGAAACCATAGAACTTCCCATTTATGATCATTATATTCTTGTGATTACTAATGGATGTGGTCTTGTTTCAGAAATTTTCGAAAACTAACAATGGCAGCTTCACTAACCATTACTTTCGATGAAAACAAGCACCAACTCATGCTTCAACAGAAGCAAACCACGCGCACCTACAAGCGCCCCATCAGCTGCCGAAGTGTCAACTCCCTCGGCAACTCTCTGAACTCCGGGTCGACCTCGACTCCCCGGACTATCGTCTTCGGGACGCTGGGACCATTCCCACTTCCCGAGGAACAAACTGCTCCCTCCAAAAAGCTGAAACTCGCCTCTCAACGTGTCACTACCATGACACCAAAGGCGAGCACCAGAAGGCCTGAAGCCCGTGGCAGCCCCACGAAGCCTCAACCTGCAAACAACCAGGCCTACTCCAAGACTTGGTCCCCAAGACCTTCACCAAAACAGAGAAGGTCCCAAACATCCACTAAGCCAGCATTCCTGGCCCCACTCAAGGAGAACCAGTTCTATCCTCTTGCCTACATGAAAGAGGAGAGACCCATCTCCGACTTGACTTCCAAGTCATCCCAGCATGAGCCGGCTTGTTCCTACAAGCCCAGAATCAAGTCATGCATCACAAGGCCTCTACAAGCACCTGCTAAGGCCTACAAACCTGCAGTTCGACCCTTCATCTCTACAGGGGCCGAACTTCAAAAATTCAAAGCTTCGCTGCAACAGGCGAAGGACAGGGTTCGCATCCTGTCCTTGCCCACCTACAGAGAAGACAGGCTCGGCTGCTGCGCCCGAGGGAGCACATCCTTCATCGTCAAAGCCCAGTCAGAGCTGACCGAAGCTCAAATTGCTCGTCGTATACGCCGCCGCGCGTCATATAGACAAAAGAGACTAGAGAAGCAAAGGACCCAGCCTCCCACACTTCAAGTCTCTCCCAAATGGGTCGAAAAAGAAAGACCCAACCAAGTTGTTGCTGTCCATATGGTTGGAAAAACCAGAAGGCGCCAAAAATCAGCAACAAAAATCCATGTCCGACGTCCAATGACCCGCAGCATCTCCAGGACAAGAAGACATTCAGAAGAATCCCCTGCTCCTTCAAGCAAAGGACAGCAGAGTGATCCTTCCTCAAGCTCTTCTTCAAAAAGAATGAGCCCCAGCTCAGTCACCAGGACAGTTTCTTCGTTCGAATCACGAAGGATGAATGTCTTGGCTACAAATTCTGAGCCACCACCCCACAATCCACCTCCAGAAGATGCGATCACCCGCATCCAGCAGTTGGAACAGGGCCAGCAGAGGATTGAAACTCTGATGGAAAACCTTCTCCTCGCCTTCCAAAATCAGGCGAACAATGAACCTCCTCCGAATCATCAAGACGACGAGGTAAATAGAGAAGAAAATGAGTCACGCGCCCTAACCAAAAAGGACGTAGACGGTATCCTTGCCAAAGCAAAAGAAGAGGATATACTCAAGGAGCATGGGATCAAGCCACCATATCCCTTATGGATGGACTCGGTCCCGTTCCCCACTAAATTCAAGCATCCTACTCTCCAAACATATACGGGGAAAGGATCAGCCAGACAGCACGTCATCCACTTCAAGATCCTGACGGGAGCTATCGCGGATCAAGATGCACTCAAGATCCGCCTCTTTTCAAGTACCCTAAAAGGTACGGCCTTCGATTGGTACTCCACTCTGCCGGAGGACTCAATCCAAAACTGGGCCATGCTAGAGACACGCTTCCTGACTCACTTCAAAGGTGAAGATCATCCCGCTACTATGGCTCAGCTGTGCAGCCTAAAACAGGGGGAGAATGAAGTCAACATATGACTTCATTCACAAGTGGAAAGCAATGGCATACAAATGCTCTGATGTGTTGCCACAAGCGTCGCTAGTCGACATCTGCCGAAACAACATGAGAGCCAGAATCCGCTCCATGATCATCGGCAACAAATCAAAAAACCTGGGAGAACTCCTAGAAGCTTCCATGGAAGCTGAAACGGTGATTAAAGACCTCAACAGTCAGAAATCATCAAGAAAAGAGCCAACCGCCATTGCAACCTCTAAACCAAAGAAGAAAGAGGTCCTCAATGTGCAGACCAAGTCAGCTCCTCAGCCATCAAAGAAAGCTGAAAACAAAGCTATTGGTAAGAGACCTGAACTCTCTGATGCCTTCAAAGAACGAGTAGAGAAGAAATACCCGTTTGATGAAGATGTTGATGAAATCTTCGGGGCTCTTGTGGCAAACGGCAAGCTCACCTTGCCTGAACCAAAAAGACCGGGTGATGTTGGCAAAACCAACGATCCTCGGTACTGTCCATACCACCAAATGATCTCGCATCCTCTCAATCAATGCTTCGTTGTGAGAGAGAAAATAAATGAGATGTGGAAAAACGGAGTCATCACCTTTGACAAAAACTATGGGTCTGCCTCCGTCAACATGGTGACATGTGGACAAACATCAAGATCACCGAAGAAGAAGATCACTACTTCCTTCAAGGTGATAAACTCAATCGAAGCGTCCGAGGAACTGGTTCCTTACCCGACACCAGACGGACAACCGATATGGGTACATCCCGATCTCCTGGAAGATGAAAATTGGGAGGTCGTGAAAATAAAGCCTACAGCTCAACAGAGAAGGCAGGCTAGGAAACATCTCCTCAAGCTCAAACGGCAAGAGAAGACCCAGCCAAAACTAGAGGTCAAAGAAAAGGCAGAGGCTTCCTCTACCACTTCACTGGAGGTAACAAAAACATCCCTTCCAGAGACTTCAAAGGGGGTAAGGAAATTCACTCTCAGTGATTTCATGCCACCTCAATTCAAAGAAGCCATGCAGGAGACATCATACTCTTGCAATTCGGTAGTTGGATTCTCCATTGATGGATACGAGTCCAGCGACACCGATGATGGATTCGAATCCAACTACACAGATGAGTGGGAAGAGTCCCTTGAAACAGGAGAATATCTCTCCGATGAAGAATGGGTTCCTGAATCTCATCTTATGCCAGTAATCTGGTATAACCCCCTACAGCCACAAGGATCCTGGTCTGATGATGAAGAAGACCAAGAAGCTGTACAAGAAAATGCTGCTGAACCAGCACCTCTCATCACTCCAGTGGAAATCAACCATGTTGAGCCACAAAGAGATGATGAAGAAGAAGATCCGGCTCCCATACCTGATCTTGAAGAATATGCAAGGATCTTGCAGCGACTCGCTCTAGAACAAGAGCAAGAACGCGTCAACGAGCCTCCTCGCAATCCAGAGCCTGAAGTCCCTGAAGACCATCAGGTACATCCTCCCTTAACTCCTGAAAATGGAGAAAATTGCTGGATAGACGATCCTCTCACATCCGAGGATGAGTCTGACTCCGATCAGGCAACGTCTCCCGTCAGAGCTTCCTGTAATGTGATAATTCGGGATTATAGCTCTTCCGAAGCATCGTCTGATGAAAGCACTTACACTCCGGCGACGCCTAGCAATATATCTTCTGGAGCCACCTCGTCTCACGTGACTTTCACTGAGATGACACCCTCTCAGGTTTCTTCTCCTGAGACTGTGACTTCGAAGTTCACACCCTTCCTGACTGAAGAATTCCCAGCCATTGATGCTTGGGACGATGAATTAGTCAACGAAGAAGAAAGATTGCTGGATGTTGTTCAGGACTTGTTCCCGGAAAATGCTCCATGCAACACAATCACTGAGGATGGTAACTCTGCTGCTGATGCATCCTCAGCAAATGAAAAACGACAGCCTCTTGATCCTGAAGACAATCTTCCAAACGAAGACCCTTCTCAAGAAGCTCTCGAAGTTGGTAGAGGCACCCGCTCTGGCCGGGACTACCACAAAAATTACAACCAATCTTCCTTTACATATGTAAATCCTTTGGGAAAAGATGTTGTAAGCGCCCCTAGTGGCAACAATGATGAACATGCAGGCCCTAAGGAGGCTTTCAAGTATGACTTGATTGAACACTTCAAGCACATACCTGCACGTCTGCACATCCTAGATTTGTTGCGAATGTCTCCGCACACTCGTGATAATCTCATTTCGGAATTACAAAAGCTGAATGAGGATGTCGACAAACATGCCCCGCAAGTCCTCCAAATTGAAATGGATTACCGGGTCAAAAACTCAGAAGCCTCCTCAAAGGGAGAAAAGAAGAAAACTGAGGGATCATGCATTGAATGCCTCTCGGTTAAAAAAGCAGCCAGTGCAACCATCGCCTTCACAAAGGATGACCTCCTACTTGGCGAAACTAGGCATAACCGACCCCTGTACTTCACAGGGTATATCAAGGAAATGCCTATGCATAGAGTTCAGATCGACCCAGGTTCTGCACTCAACCTCATCTCCACATCGGCTCTTGAAGAGTTGGGCATCCCTGTTGGAATTTGAGATGACTTGAGAAGTCTTTTGGTGAATTGAAGAAGTTAGCATCTCAAGTATTGATTTGAGTTGGAATTCTTGTCAACACATTGTCACAAACATGATGATAATAAGCTGGTGTTGATAGAGCTTAAAAGAAGAAATCAGAATTGGAAACAGAATTGAAACAGCCAGGAATTAAGAATTCCTGATGCAGAGCACGCGGTCGACCGGGCTCTTCATGCGGTCGACCGAGCAAGAAGAAACCTGCAGAAAACAGAAAAAGGCACCTCTCAGTTATTTTCGTGACACAGTGTGTCTTCGGTCGACCGGGACCCCCAGGATGTCGACCGAGCTCGAAATTGTCTGTTTTCCAGTCAGTGTCTTCGGTCGACCGAGCAAGCCATGATGTCGACCGAGCACGGGAACCAGAGTTGCGCAGAATTAGAAGTTGAGCACGAAAATTCAGCATACTTATCTAATTTGTTTGGGACTCTTTCTAAACGAATTGTAGCCCGTTTTAAACACAATTAAGGGTTATTAAAACCTATATAAAGGCATGCTTGGGTCGTTCATAAAGACACCAAGAAGAGACACCAGAGAGAGAAGAAGAGAAGAAAAAAGAGAGAGAGTTCTTGAGAGAAAGCAGAAGCTGCTGCTGTGTTGCTGTGTGCTGTTGTGCTGCATCTTTCTACGGCAATTATGGACGGGATTGTGCTCTTGAAGATGGTATTTCGTCCATGAGTTAAGTGTCTCTCTGTTTATGCTTTAATTTCAATTTGTAAGGGATTGAGAGAGAGAGAATTGTAGAGGGGAAGGGCTGTAGACAGAGTTGATCTTATATTCTATTTTTACATCAAGTTGGTGCTTGGTGTTTGGGGTTTGGTGATCCTATCTGTGGGTGCAGATAAATTGTAAAGGGAGTCGGTGCTTCCTAGATAGTTGGTGCTATCTGAAACTCAAGGGAGTAGGTGTTTCCTAGATAGTTGGTGCTATCTGAAACTCAAGGGAGTAGGTGCTTCCTAGATAGTTGGTGCTATCTGAAACTAAGGGTTGGTGCTCTTTGTCGTTGTAGCGACTAAATATATTCAGACCTGTACCGGATCGGTGTTCGGACGGTTTTGATCCGTGGACGTAGCCTTTTGGTGAACCACGTTAAATCTGGTGTCATTGTGTGATTTGACTTGTTTTGTTGTTGAATTGGACCTGTTTTTAGAAATCACTGATTCACCCCCCCCCTCTCAGTGATCGCGGTATCCAACAATTGGTATCAGAGCGAGGTTCCCTTGATCAGTTTAATACGCTAAGGGTGATCTCTTGTCAAATCACATGGCAGTCAATACAGGGAATATGAAAGCACCTCTGTTTGATGGTTCTAATTACTCTTTCTGGAAGATTAGGATGCAAGCCTTCATCAAATCTCTTGGCTATGATGTTTGGGAGGCTGTCAGAGCCGGTTACAATGCTGCCACTGTACCCAATGATACAGCATCGAAGAAGTTGGCAGACAACGACTCCAAGGCGCAGAATGCACTCTTTAGTGGCCTTGTGGACAGCGAGCTTGTCAAAGTAATTGCATGCAAAACAGCCAAGGAAATTTGGGACAAGTTGCAAAGCATACATGAAGGTGATGAGAAGATTAAAGAAGCCAAATTGCAAACTCATCGCTCTCAATTTGAATCTCTTCGCATGGAGGAAAGCGAGAATGTTGACTCATATTTGCAACGAGTGAATGAAGTCACGAATGACATTCGTGGACTAGGGGAGGAGATTAAAGAGCCGGTCATCGTCAAAAAGGTTCTAAGATCTCTTCTTCCTCGGTTTGATTCAAAAGTCTCAGCCATTGAAGAAGCCAAAGATCTGAATGCATTTTCCATGGATGAATTACATGGTTCTCTAACTGCCTATGAGATGCGCATAGGAAAGACGTCTTCATCTGATAAAGAAGCGGCCTTCAAAGTTCAGAAAAAGGCAAAAGAGACTGCTGGTCATGATGTTGATTCTGATTATGATGAGCTTGAGGCTCAATTTGTTAGAAAGTTGAAGAAAGGAAGCATTGGCAAGTACAAAGGGAAGCTACCCTTTAAATGCTTCAATTGTGGAAGTGTTGGTCACTTTGCTGCGAAGTGTCCGCTAAAAGAACACAATGATAATGACTCTTATGCTGAAAAGAGTAAAGGAAATAGAAATTTCAGAAAAAGGGGCAAAGCTAAAAACTTTCTATGTCAACAAGATGACAGCACGTCTGAATCTTCAGATGATGATGAATCAACCGAAGCTCTCTTCATGGTCACTGTTGAAGAAGAAGAAGAGCTAGATCCGGAAGAGGATGAGGAGGCTGAAGTCAATCTTGAAGAGGAACTCATAGCCGCACTTGAGGAACTTAGCAAGGAACGCAAAACAAGTAAGAAAAATCTGAAACTTCTCCATGAATCTGAAAGTTCTATTATTTCTTTGAAAACTCAAGTAGAAGAATATAAAAGAATGGTAGAAGTCCTTGAAAACCAAATAAGTATCAAAAGGAAGAGGCTATGAAACTTGAAACTGAGATCGCTAGAGCAAAGGCTGAAAATTTGGAAAATAGCAAAAAACTCAAAGCGCTCCAAGCGATTGAAGGGACTATGAAACTCAATGAACTACTGAAAGTTCAAAGACCAGCCCACTTCAGATTTGGTCTAGGATTTGAGAAAGGAGAATCCTCTAAGATTGCACCTCCTAAAAGGAAAGAGTTTGTGAAGCAAGTCACTGCACCTTCTAACACTATGAAGCCCACTCAACCTAGAAAGGAGTCCATTCCTGTTAGAAAGGTAATGAAGACTAACCAGCCACAAAGAAGATATAAATTCTATGGTTATTGCTTTCATTGCAATAGATATGGACATAAAAGAGCTGATTGCAAATTCTATGTAAGAAACAGCCCATTTGTGACTAGGAATCCTTTTTCAATCCTAAGTAGCCACAAAATTGAGTGTTATATATGTCATAATTATGGACACTTGGCTAGGGATTGTAGGTTGCATATTGCTAACAAATTTCAGGTTGAAAAGAAACCCAAGTTAGTTAAGGCATGGAGGGCAAAGAAAAGTGCAGAAAGTCTCAAAGAATCTCTCATTGTGCAAACGGCATTCAATGCACAAAAGAAGACAGCACCATGGGTCCTTGATAGTGGTTGTTCAAGCCATATGACTGGTGATAAAGAGAAATTCATCAAATTACAGCACTATGAAGGCGGTTCAGTAAAGTTTGGCAACAATGATGGTGCCAAAATCTGCGGAAAAGGTGTTATTCAGCTTATGGCAAACAAGATCAGATCGGAAGAAGTCTTATATGTGTCTGGATTGAGACACAACCTGCTTAGTGTGAGCCAGATCTGTGACAAGGGTCATGAAGTTATCTTCACAAAGAATGGGTTTGCCATCAAGAAGAGTAGCAACGGCAAAACAGTGGCAACTGGATCAAGAACTGCTGGAAATCTCTATACATTGTCAGATGGAGCTGAAAAGACCTGCTTGATGAGTCGGACAGAGGAAAGTTGGTTGTGGCACAAACGCCTTGGGCATCTAAGCTTTGATAACATGTCAAAGATTTGCAATTCAAAGGCTGTAAGAGGCATGTCTAAAGTTGAAAAGCCTTCCAATCCCATTTGCGACTCTTGCCAAAAGGGAAAGCAAACGAGGGTTATGTTCAAGTCAAAGGAGCATCATTCAAAGAAACCTCTTGAGCTAGTGCACACTGATCTCTGTGGACCGATGCGAACTCAAAGCACCAATGGAGATAAGTATTTCATGTTATGCATTGATGATTATACTCGTATGACATGGGTATTGTTTCTTAAGCATAAGCATCAAGCACTTGATCGTTTTAAAGTGTTTAAAGCACATGTTGAAAATCAATTGGAAAAACGTATCAAGATCTTAAGGTCTGATCGTGGAGGCGAGTTCACATCTGAAGAGTTCACTAAATATTGTGAACATCATGGCATTCAAAGACAGTACTCAGCCCCTAGAACTCCACAGCAAAATGGAGTTGTGGAACGGAAGAATCGCACCGTACAAGAGATGGCTCGTACGATGCTAAGTGAAAGCAAGATGGCTGACAAGTATTGGAAAGAGGCAATTCATACGGCTGTATACATTCAAAATCGATGCTTGATCAGGCCACATGAAAACAAAACTCCCTATGAGCTATGGTTTGGAAGAAAAGCAACAGTCAAGCACTTCAAAGTCTTCGGCAGCAAGTGTTACATCAAGCGGCTCGAACAAAATCCGGGCAAATTTGAAGAAAGAGCTGACGAAGGTATATTTCTGGGTTACTCCTCTACTAGCAAGGCATATAGGTGTCTTAACAAAAGAACCAGAAAAATCATAGAAAGTGCTGATGTGAGAATTGATGAAAACCATCAACCAAAGAATGCAACTCATAATTGTTAAGAATTTTGTAGATTGCAATTTGGTGGATGCATTATCATTTTCATCATCATTCGAATTTTCACATGAGCATTGATTTTAAAAATACTTGAAATCTATATTTTCACATGCATTGATTTAAGTCTTTTAAATTTCATGTTTCATGCATGTTTTGATTTTAAAACTTGGATGCATTTAGTTTTGAAAAGAGTTTTTAAGAATCAAGCTAGCCTTTGATTTTAAAGTTTCAAATCATTTTTAGGCTTTTTATGTTTCATGTTTTTAAACCACTTAGAATGATTTAAAACATGATTTCAAGCTTGATTTAATGGCCCAAATAGTCCCCAAAGAAAAATACTTTAAAATATGCATTTTTGGGGGAATTGGTCCAGGGGACCCGGTCGACCTGCAGTGTGGCCGGTCGACCGAGCCCATGGACGGTCGACCGAGCCCACTGCAGGTCGACCGGGAAAGAGGCAACGGCATTATTTTCAAACGGTCATATTTTTGCCCGTTGAAGGGCAGGTCGACCGAGCCCTGTAGGAGGTCGACCGAGGACTAGCCGTTGGGCATTTTTTTGTATAAATAGAAGCTCATTCCTTAGCCAAATTTGAGGAACTCTAAGGCCCTTCTTGAGGTGATTTGAGGCCAAACAAAGGGGAATGAGCTAAGGGAATCTAAGGGTCATTAGGAAAGCTAAAGCTTGGGATTAATGAAGTTAAATCACTAAGTAAGCTTGCTTTTCCTAATCATATGTTTTCATGCTTTATTCTATTTATTGGTAAATCTTTTCTAGCATGTTAATGTATGATTTGTTGTGTCCTTAACATGGTTATGTTTTGAATTGATTCATTGTTTTGGATACATCACCTTGATTCAAACCAAGTAGTACTTAAATTGGTATATCTAAGTAGATCATGTTTTGGAATCATCTTTGAAATCATATGTAACATGATTCCTATACTTGGTTGAATCTTTGGTTGTTGTTTTTCATCATAAGAAAATCTCCTTCAAATCTATCTTATGTTTTGGATTCAACAACTTTACTAATCACATGTATTTTGTTTTAAAGTTTCACAACTTGGTTAGCTTTGATCGGTATATCATCTTCAAGTTGTATATTTTTTAATACATGTGATTTGACCCTTGATTTCAATCAAATATATTTGTATGTTTTACACTTTCAAATACTTTAAGCATACATTGAGCTTCATTGTTAATTTGATTGAAATCCATATGCATCACATGTTTTGTCCTTTGATTTTCACAACTTGTTTAGAATACATAGGTATGTCTTTTACAAGTTACTTTTAACATGTGATTAGCATTTCCTCAATCATAAATGTTTTGAGCTAAAACTTTCAAAAGCCTTTGGCATACATTTATAAGCTTTTATTTTCAAATTGATTGAGGACATCATGCATACACTTTGTGCATTCATCTTTGCATTCATATAGTGTTTGTGTGAGTTAGATTTTCACTTTCATATCCGCCTATTTAGAGGCAATTTATATGAGCCAAAATTGTAATCTCCATCAAGTGTATTATAGACACTACTTAGAGAGATAACCAACCTTGTGGTTGAAGAGGTTATTGCTTAGCCTTGAAAAGCATATTGTAAGAGGTTATTGCTTAGCCTAGAAAAGCATAGTTGTAAAGGTTATTGCTTAGCCTATTGAAAAGCATACATAGTGGAAATCCGGTGGGGTGTGAGGAACACAAGCCGGTAGTGGATGTAGGCACGTTGGCCGAACCACTATAAATATTGTGTTGTGGTGCATGTGCTATGTGGTGATTATGTTGTTTAGCTTCCGCATTATGTATGTTAATCATCACATGTGACTAGTTAAATTAAATAAGTTAAAATTAGCCATAATTAGTCATTAAGTGTAGATCACCCTATTCACCCCCCCTCTAGGGTTAGGATCCCTTGGACTTTCAATTGGTATCAGAGCAAGGTTACTCCATTTAGGGCTTAAACACCCGGAGTTGATCCTTATATGCTTAAATCTAGATTTGAACCCTAGAGTTGTTTTTTATTGCTTATCATGAAGAATGATTTCCACTATGGTTGAAAATGGAATTTTCCTTCCTAGCTCTCTAATTTCCCCTAAGAATCTATCTCACCACTCTAAAACTTATTCAAGTTAAAACCCCAAGAGTTGGTGGGACCTCAAAGTAAACCCTCAAGGACAACCTTATCAAGACCTTAGGTGAATCTTCAAAGGTAGACTTTTGGACTAACCTTAAGGCCTTGAACCTCATTAGACCAACCTATTCTTTTTAGTCATATCTATTTGTTGGTCATGTTACATTTGCATTTTGTTTCTACATAGTCACATCTTATAAAATGCAATGTTTCTTTGTGATCATTTGATTTTGTCTCCATGAACTTTCTTAGTTATATCTTTGGGTTTCAAAATCATTTGATTGCAATATTCTCATATAGATTTGCATTTTGTTCTCATATAGTTATATCTATTGTAGTGCATTTCTATTTGATGATCATCAATTGATTGTGATTACAAAAGCTTTTTTAGCTAGTTTTTTCATGATCAATTGATGTTAGAAAATCATTTGTTTGGATATCATAGATAGATTATTTTGTAAAACAAATGATTCAAATCAATTTAGATTCTCCATGAACTTACAAGTTATATCCTTTGGTATGGAAAATATGTAATCAATTTGCATGAGCATTTGTATTTATATCCTTGATTACAAATTGAGATTTGATATTAGTTCACTTCATGTTTTTCAAAGTCACTTGATCATAATTTTATGAATGATTCATTGTTGGATTTTGAATGTTGGAGTGAATTAAAAGATCTTTGGAAAATGTTTAAAGCTTTATTAGTTATATTTATTGAAGCATTTTCCATGAGTTTATTTCCTTGTGCTTATGTTTATATCATTTAGAAGGAAATACATTTTACAAGCAATTTGCATCTTTGCTCATCAAAGTTACATTCTTTCAAATGCAAATTGACTTTGTTATTATGTCTTACTTTGTATGGTTGGGTATGATGTCATTGACTTGCATGTTTTTGCCTAACTTTGTATATCGTTTCATTAATGCAAATTGATGATTATTTATGTGCTTTATAGTAAAATCTTTTGTTTCTTTATCATTTGAGTTTCTTAAGTACATATTTGATTTTGTGTGCTAAGCTCATTTGGTATGATTCTCATATCCATTTTCCATTGCATTGTAAGCATACTACATTTGCTAAGAGTGGAAATTTTACATGATAGATTAATGGATCATTTTAGATGAATTTGAATTAAACCATTGTTCTTCATAGGTATACCTTATATGAGATCCATTTTCATCTATATGCGATCCATGATATCGTTCTAACTTCATACCTTGTGCATGAATAGTTATATTCTTTATTGATGATATGGTATGAGTTAGATCTTGATTATAATTGATCCTCTCTATGCAAATGTCATATAGTTCCATGTATGGTTGTGCTCTTAAGTTCCATTTGTGGATACCATACTAGAACTCTCAAATCCATCCTTTGTACTTCATACGCTTTGCTATAGATGGATGGTTGTGATATTGTTTTATGCATAATTTCATAGTAATATCGCTTGTGCATTTTTTCAATATCATATTTATGATCATATGAGACTCTCATCAAAATCCATTATTTGTATCTCATAGGCATATCTATTTTTGATGGATTTCCTTCATGTTGAGTTCATATGGTTTTTCAATTTTCAAATTGCATGTACCACCTAAAGACATTTCATGCAATTTAAAATGTTCATCACTATGCTCACTAAGTTACTATATCTTTAAAGTGATGATTTACCATTTATGTTGCTTGATGGAATTTTGTGTTTGTCACATCTATGCTCTTAATCATGTTTCATATTCAATTGGTTTTCAATTAGTTTAATTTTCGATTGTTGTCATATCCAATTGATATCTTGAGATTGTGATAAACCTTGTGTACATTGGATTGAACTTGATAAGTAATATATCTTTATTCCATGTCACATTCCATTAGCATCATAATGTTCATGTTTGCCTCCTCTCATGCTCATATAGGTAAATCTTATGACCACCATGTTTTATGTGTTAATAATCTTGGTTGGTTAATGGTTGAGGTAGGCTTCATGTTTGAACTTCATTTCATTCATCTTGTGCACATAATAGTCATAGTTTTTGATTGGATGAAATGATTTCAAAATTTACATAGCATATGTTTTTCATAGGTATATTAATTGATGCTATGTTGAATAAACCCCATAACATCATGGATAGCTCTAATTTGGATTGATCCTAGTAGTTATATTCTTTTTAACTCCATTTTAGAGTGATTGAGATAATAGTAATATCCTTTAATCTCAATTGGTATTCTTTATTCCAATTGGTATCCATGGTTGCTTTTCTCATGACCTTGCTCTTAATCTTGGTAATTTGATCATATTGAGCTCTCTAGTTAAATGAATCTAATCCTTTCCTTGAAATTGACCCTCATTTGGTAAAACCATCTTCTTCTTGTACCTATTAGTTAAATCCTTGTCAAAAGTTTGACAAAAGAAGAATATGGATTGAGGGGGAGTAAATCTTCATAGGAAGTATTAGTTTTGATCAAATTCACCATTGAATTGGCTTTATACCCTTAGACTACTACCATACATGATACCTGTTATATATTTCATTTTCGATTTGTTTAGTTAACAGGTGCTACTTAAAGGTATTTTCCTTATTTCATGTGTGTAGGTACCTTTGCAATTTAATGTCAAAGGGGGAGAATATTGTAGATGTCAAAAGGGGAGAATATAGCCAATTTATCTAAGGGGAGATTTTCTATTATCTTCCAAAGGGGGAGAGGATGCATATCTTGCCAAAGAGAGAGAGTGCATGGTCAAAGGGGGAGAGTTGATAGAAGACTAAGCTTGGGAGTTAAAGACGTTGCTTGGCTAAAGAAGAAAAGAAAGCTTGAAGAATGATCAAGCTCCAAGCATCAAGAATGAAGAAAAAGAACAAGAGCCCAAGCTAAGTCAAAGAAGCATCCAAGAGATTTCAAGACTTGTCCAGCTAAGGGGGAGCTGAAGACTTAGTGTGAAAATTCAGTGTTGAGTGAGCTGCCATCAAATTGCAAAGGGGGAGATTGTTAAGAATTTTGTAGATTGCAATTTGGTGGATGCATTATCATTTTCATCATCATTCGAATTTTCACATGAGCATTGATTTTAAAAATACTTGAAATCTATATTTTCACATGCATTGATTTAAGTCTTTTAAATTTCATGTTTCATGCATGTTTTGATTTTAAAACTTGGATGCATTTAGTTTTGAAAGAGTTTTTAAGAATCAAGCTAGCCTTTGATTTTAAAGTTTCAAATCATTTTTAGGCTTTTTATGTTTCATGTTTTTAAACCACTTAGAATGATTTAAAACATGATTTCAAGCTTGATTTAATGGCCCAAATAGTCCCCAAAGAAAAATACTTTAAAATATGCATTTTTGGGGGAATTGGTCCAGGGGACCCGGTCGACCTGCAGTGTGGCCGGTCGACCGAGCCCATGGACGGTCGACCGAGCCCACTGCAGGTCGACCGGGAAAGAGGCAACGGCATTATTTTCAACCGGTCATATTTTTGCCCGTTGAAGGGCAGGTCGACCGAGCCCTGTAGGGGGTCGACCAAGGACTAGCCGTTGGGCATTTTTTGTATAAAAAGAAGCTCATTCCTTAGCCAAATTTGAGGAACTCTAAGGCCCTTCTTGAGGTGATTTGAGGCCAAACAAAGGGGAATGAGCTAAGGGAATCTAAGGGTCATTAGGAAAGCTAAAGCTTGGGATTAATGAAGTTAAATCACTAAGTAAGCTTGCTTTTCCTAATCATATGTTTTCATGCTTTATTCTATTTATTGGTAAATCTTTTCTAGCATGTTAATGTATGATTTGTTGTGTCCTTAACATGGTTATGTTTTGAATTGATTCATTGTTTTGGATACATCACCTTGATTCAAACCAAGTAGTACTTAAATTGGTATATCTAAGTAGATCATGTTTTGGAATCATCTTTGAAATCATATGTAACATGATTCCTATACTTGGTTGAATCTTTGGTTGTTGTTTTTCATCATAAGAAAATCTCCTTCAAATCTATCTTATGTTTTGGATTCAACAACTTTACTAATCACATGTATTTTGTTTTAAAGTTTCACAACTTGGTTAGCTTTGATCGGTATATCATCTTCAAGTTGTATATTTTTTAATACATGTGATTTGACCCTTGATTTCAATCAAATATATTTGTATGTTTTACACTTTCAAATACTTTAAGCATACATTGAGCTTCATTGTTAATTTGATTGAAATCCATATGCATCACATGTTTTGTCCTTTGATTTTCACAACTTGTTTAGAATACATAGGTATGTCTTTTACAAGTTACTTTTAACATGTGATTAGCATTTCCTCAATCATAAATGTTTTGAGCTAAAACTTTCAAAAGCCTTTGGCATACATTTATAAGCTTTTATTTTCAAATTGATTGAGGACATCATGCATACACTTTGTGCATTCATCTTTGCATTCATATAGTGTTTGTGTGAGTTAGATTTTCACTTTCATATCCGCCTATTTAGAGGCAATTTATATGAGCCAAAATTGTAATCTCCATCAAGTGTATTATAGACACTACTTAGAGAGATAACCAACCTTGTGGTTGAAGAGGTTATTGCTTAGCCTTGAAAAGCATATTGTAAGAGGTTATTGCTTAGCCTAGAAAAGCATAGTTGTAAAGGTTATTGCTTAGCCTATTGAAAAGCATACATAGTGGAAATCCGGTGGGGTGTGAGGAACACAAGCCGGTAGTGGATGTAGGCACGTTGGCCGAACCACTATAAATATTGTGTTGTGGTGCATGTGCTATGTGGTGATTATGTTGTTTAGCTTCCGCATTATGTATGTTAATCATCACAAGTGACTAGTTAAATTAAATAAGTTAAAATTGGTCATAATTAGTCATTAAGTGTAGCTCACCCTATTCACCCCCCCTCTAGGGTTAGGATCCCTTGGACTTTCAATAATGACAGTCCAGTTTATGAGGACTCGAGTGAGATTGATGATGAGATGGCTGAATCTAATGATTCTGAGAAATCAAAGGATGACTCAGAAGATACTTCATCTAAGAAGCACAGCACTTGGGTAGAGCAACACCCTAAGGATCAAATCATTGGAGATCCTAAGGCAGGCGTTCAAACTAGACAAAGTGTAGTTAGCAATTACTCACTTGTGTCCACCATTGAACCCAAGACTGTGGCTGAAGCCAGTCTCGATGATAGTTGGTTGAAAGCTATGCATGAGGAGTTGGAGCAAATTGAGAAGAACTCCACATGGGAACTTGTTCCTAGACCTACTGATAAGAATGTTATTGGTACTAAATGGGTCTTTCGGAATAAGCTGAATGAAGATGGTCAAGTCATTAGAAACAAAGCAAGGTTGGTTTGTAAAGGCTATGCTCAAGTTGAAGGCATAGATTTTGAAGAGACCTTTGCACCGGTGGCTCATCTGGAAGCTATTCGAATGTTTCTTGCATTGGCAGCATACAAAACCTTCAAGGTATTTCAGATGGACGTAAAGTCAGCTTTCTTGAATGGTTTACTTGAAGAAGAGGTCTACATTGAGCAACCTGATGGTTTTCTCATCAGTAAAAATTCAGATCTAGTATGCAAGTTGAAAAAGGCTCTTTATGGACTGAAACAAGCGCCAAGGGCGTGGTATGCAAGGCTGGACCTATATCTCCGCAAGATCGGTTTTGGAAAAGGACTTGTTGATAGCAATCTATATGTCAAAACTGAGTTAAGCAAACAGCTGGTTGTCATTGTTTATGTTGATGACATAATCTTTGGTGGCAATGATGAGGAGATGTGCAGGAATTTTGCAGAAGAGATGAAGAAAGAATTTGAGATGTCGATGCTTGGAGAATTAAAGTTCTTTCTTGGTTTACAAGTTCAGCAGCTGAAACATGGCATCTTCATATCACAATTGAAGTACATTAAGGAAATGCTGAAACGGTTCAATATGGAAGACAGCAAGCCAGTGAGCACACCAATGTCAACGAACACGAAGCTTAGCAAAGATGATAAGGCCTCGTCCGTTGATCATACCACCTATCGCTCTATGATAGGAAGCTTGCTTTACTTGACTGCTACAAGACCAGATCTTCTACAAGCAGTATGTATGGTTGCACGTTTTCAAGCAGCACCAACTGAAACGCACCTTACAGCAGTGAAAAGAATCTTTCGATATCTGAAAGGTACTATGGAGCTTGGTATCTGGTATCCCAAAGGCAAATCCTTCACTCTAGTTGCATATTCTGATGCCGATTGGGCTGGATGCGTAGATGATCGCAAGAGTACTAGCGGCGGCGCATTTTATCTTGGAGAAAGATTAGTTGCTTGGCATAGTAAAAAGCAAGACTCAGTATCCCTTTCGACAGCGGAAGCGGAATATATTGCAGCGGCAACTTGTTGTACGCAAGTGTTATGGATGCGGCAAATGCTCTCTGATCTAGGAGTTCCTACAACGGATCCTACGCCGATCCTATGTGACAACACGAGTGCAATTCATATATCTAAGAATCCTGTTCAGCACTCTCGAACAAAGCATGTAGCAATTCGTTATCATTTTCTTAAAGATAAAGTTGCTGATGGAGAGGTCAAGTTGGAATATGTTCCAACAACTGAGCAAGTGGCTGATATTTTCACGAAACCTCTGCCAAAGGAAGTCTTCGAGTATCTCCGAAAAAAGTTAGGAGTTACTCACTCTCCTAAACCGTAGGAGTTGTGCTTGAAAGGGGGAGCAATGCATTCATTGAATATCCTATTCGCTCCTCGGTTTGGTCCCTTTGGACTTGTTGTCAAAGGGGGAGAGATGTTATGCTATGATAGCAAGGAGAGATGTTATGCTATGAAAGCTAGGGGGAGATTGTTGAAAGTGTTGAAGTTCCAATAGTGTTGCCAACAATTCCAAAGGGGGAGATTGTTGGAATTTGAGATGACTTGAGAAGTCTTTTGATGAATTGAAGAAGTTAGCATCTCAAGTATTGATTTGAGTTGGGATTCTTGTCAACACATTGTCACAAACATGATGATAATAAGCTGGTGTTGATAGAGCTTAAAGAAGAAATCAGAATTGGAAACAGAATTGAAACAGCCAGGAATTAAGAATTCCTGATGCAGAGCACGCGGTCGACCGGGCTCTTCATGCGGTCGACCGAGCAAGAAGAAACCTGCAGAAAACAGAAAAAGGCACCTCTCAGTTATTTTCGTGACACAGTGTGTCTTCGGTCGACCGGGACCCCAGGATGTCGACCGAGCTCGAAATTGTCTATTTTCCAGTCAGTGTCTTCGGTCGACCGAGCAAGCCATGATGTCGACCGAGCACGGGAACCAGAGTTGCGCAGAATTAGAAGTTGAGCACGAAAATTCAGCATACTTATCTAATTTGTTTGGGACTCTTTCTAAACGAATTGTAGCCCGTTTTTAAACACAATTAGGGGTTACTAAAACCTATATAAAGGCATGCTTGGGTCGTTCATAAATACACCAAGAAGAGACACCAGAGAGAGAAGAAGAGAAGAAAAAAGAGAGAGAGTTCTTGAGAGAAAGCAGAAGCTGCTGCTGTGTTGCTGTGTGCTGTTGTGCTGCATCTTTCTACAGCAATTATGGACGGGATTGTGCTCTTGAAGATGGTATTTCGTCCATGAGTTAAGTGTCTCTCTGTTTATGCTTTAATTTCAATTTGTAAGGGATTGAGAGAGAGAGAATTGTAGAGGGGAAGGGCTGTAGACAGAGTTGATCTTATATTCTGTTTTTACATCAAGTTGGTGCTTGGTGTTTGGGGTTTGGTGATCCTATCTGTGGGTGCAGATAAATTGTAAAGGGAGTCGGTGCTTCCTAGATAGTTGGTGCTATCTGAAACTCAAGGGAGTAGGTGCTTCCTAGATAGTTGGTGCTATCTGAAACTCAAGGGAGTAGGTGCTTCCTAGATAGTTGGTGCTATCTGAAACTAAGGGTTGGTGCTCTTGTCGTTGTAGCGACTAAATATATTCAGACCTGTACCGGATCGGTGTTCGGACGGTTTTGATCCATGGACGTAGCCTTTTGGTGAACCACGTTAAATCTGGTGTCATTGTGTGATTTGACTTGTTTTGTTGTTGAATTGGACCTGTTTTTAGAAATCACTGATTCACCCCCCCCTCTCAGTGATCGCGGTATCCAACAATCCCACCCAGCAAACTGAGCCACACATCTGTATCTATCTTTGGATACGATGGGAGTACTCAAAGGCCTATCGGTAAAATCAGGTTCAAGTTGCAGATCGGTGATCTTATCTCTGAGGTCACAGTGTATGCAATAAAGACCCCTTCATGCTACAACATCCTTCTCGGACGCCCTTGGATCCATGAGAATGGTGTTGTCCCTTCAACTCTACATCAATGCATCAAGTTTGTTGGCGACGACGGCATGATACATCGAGTCTTTGCGGACAGAAAACCCTTCAAAGGTAAAGAAATCCACTTCGCAGACTCACAGATGTATGAAGGTGAAAAAGAAGAAGAGGAAAAGCATACAGCATCCTTTGCCGAAAATCTCCAGAAAGATAAAGGCAAAGCTCCTCAACAATCACCGGAAGAAAACAAACCATCCGGTAAATCTGAAGAGAGCACTCAAACTCCCTTCATCATCTCCCTCAAATCTTCAAAGCCTTTGGTCATCACAACTAAAGTGAAGAAGGCAAAACAAAAGCCTGGGGGCAAATTTGTTGTCTCTTTCGTGTCTATCATGCAAGACACGGACTCGGATTCAGAGCCAGAAGACGACACATCGTCAAGCCAAGCTGACACTCAGCAAGTTCAGCCTGCTCTTACTCCAATGGAGACAACTTCTGACATAGAAGATCCTACGTCAGCTTCCTTTGTTGTTCCAGCAACTTCAGCAAAGGAAAAACCGATCTTCTTCCATAGATCGGATGCTTCTTCATCAAACTCCATGCTTGAACCTTTCCAAAATAAAGGTACGCCTCAACTATCCTTATACAGTTCTGTGGCACAAGCTATTATGAAGAAAATGGGCTATGACGCTCAAAACCCAGTCGGTTTGGGAGAAGGACGCGGTATTCTCACGCCATTGGGGCCCGTCTTGACCAAAAGCCAGCTGGAAGATTGGAGACTCTACGGCTATGTAGAAAAGTCTTCACACGGGTTAGGGTATGATCCTGACACTCCCTTGAGACAATTGACACAAAGGCTTAAAAGTCAATATACTGACCAAGCCTCAACATCTCAAGTCCATGAAGACATCGATCTCCCTGGATATCTCTTTGATGAGTCACCTGACAAAGATCCAGGAAGCTCATCCAATTGGCACGATTTCTCCAAAAATGAAGAGGAGTTGTCCGATGGCACAGATGTGTGGACTTCTGACCCAGAAGAACCCTCATCTCCAAAAGAAGTAGCCTACTTCGACTCGGTTTCAACAGGCGATTGGGATCATCTCATAGCAAGCCTTGGGAAAATTACTGATCAAGAAGACCCGTGGAATGGAACAAAACCTTGGTCTGGAAATGCCTTTGAAACCCCAGAAGGTTTCGTTGAGCTGGAAGCCTCCGAAAATATTATGGAGGAACCACCTTCGAACCTTCCAACAGAAGATCCTGTTCAAAAGATAGACTTGGGAACACCAGATAACCCACGTCCTGTATTCATAAGCAAGAATATAAAGGATGATGAGTTACCCGAGTATATCGCTTTTCTTCGTGAGTTCGTTGATTGCTTTGCATGGTCTTACGCTGAAATGCCAGGCTTAGACCCCAAAATAGCAGTTCACAAACTCAATCTTCAAGAAGACATCAAGCCTGTCAAGCAAGGCCAAAGAAGATTCCGTCCAGATGTGATGGATAAAATTGAACAAGAAGTTCAAAAACTCAAAAGCGTCGGCTTCATCCGTGAGGAACAACATCCTGAATGGTTGGCCAACATTGTCCCCGTGACAAAGAAAAATGGGCAGATCAGGGTCTGTATTGACTATAGAGACCTGAATGGCGCATGCCCAAAAGATGAATTTCCGCTCCCCATACCAGAGGTAATGATTGATAATACCTGTGGATTCGAGCGAATGACATTCATGGATGGTTTCTCTGGCTACAATCAGATAAAGATGCATCCTGAGGATGAAAAACATACATCCTTTCGAACCCCATTTGGCGTGTATTGCTACACTGTCATGCCATTTGGTCTGAAGAATGCTGGTGCCACATATCAGAGGGCTATGATGAAAATATTCCAAGATATGCAGCACAAGACGGTTGAATGTTACGTTGATGACCTCGCTGTCAAAAGCAAAAGAAAAGAAGATCATCTCGAAAACCTTCGAGAAGTCTTCCTCCGGCTTCGCAAACACAAACTGCGAATGAATCCATTGAAATGCTTCTTCGGCGTCTCGTCGGGTAAGTTCCTCGGATTCTTAGTTCGGAAAGCTGGAATAGAGCTTGACCCCATAAAAGTTAAAGCCATTCTAGAAATGCCCTCTCCAAGAACCTTGAGAGAACTCAAGGGGCTTCAAGGGAGATTGGCCTACATCAGACGGTTCATCTCCAATCTTTCGGGGAAATGCCGTCCATTCTCCCGGTTGATGAAAAAAGGTGTAAACTTTGTCTGGGATGCTGACTGTGAAGCTGCTTTCCAAGACATCAAGTCATACCTGACAAAACCTCCAGTGTTAGCTGCTCCTACCACTGGAAAACCATTCATCTTGTACACAAGAGCCCTTGATCACTCTTTGGGAGCTCTGCTTGCGCAAGAAAATGATCAGAGAAAAGAAGCTGCTCTATATTACCTCAGCCGCATGCTAGTAGGTGCAGAGCATCGCTACTCTCCAGTCGAAAAAGAATGTCTTGCAGTGATGTTCGCCGTACAAAAGCTGCGTCACTACTTGCTTTCCAATACAGTCTACCTGGTCTCGAGGGTCAACCTCTTGAAGGTCCTTGTCGCAAAGGCAGGTTCTCTCAATGCTCGACTGGCAAAATGGTCCATCCTCCTGTCATAATTTGATATTAGGTATGTACCACAAAAAGCAATCAAAGGGCAAGCTCTAGCGGACTTCCTCGCAGAGCATCCATTGCCTAAAGATTCTCCACTCAGAGATGATCTCCCAGACGAACCAGTCTACAATGTGGAGACTTTCTCACAAAGTGCCTCCTGGGATATGTACTTTGACGGTGCAACCAGGACAAATGAAAAAAGACAGCTGATCTCGGGAGTTGGCATCCTCTTTGTTAGCCCCGACAAATACATGATTCCACACGCTTTCTCGCTACTGGAACCATGCACAAACAATGCAGCTGAATATCAAGCTCTGATCTTAGGATTGGAACTCGCCATCGAATCCGGTATCACCATGCTGGAAGTCTTTGGAGACTCTCAACTGATCGTCAACCAGATGAATCAGAAATTTGAAGTCAGGAAGCCAGATTTGCTGCCTTACTACAACAAGGCACAATCACTTCTGCAAAAGTTTGACATCTGTCACATCACCCACATTCGTAGAGGTGAAAACATACGTGCAGATGCCCTAGCCGGACTTGCCGCATCCATGGCAATCCAGGAAGGGGAAAACATGCAAATCACAGTGTGTGAAAGGAGAATCCTTCCTCCTCTTAACACACACCAAGCAGTTGCTGAATGCCACCAAGTGGTCGGAAGTCGGATTTCAATCCTTCAAACTTCAATTGGCGACTGGAGGGATCCGTTCATTGATTACATTATGTTCGGAATCCTACCTGAAGATCCAAAAGAACGGGTAAGCATCCAAAGGCGAACCCCAAGCTTCCATTTGGATATTCCTTCAAAAATCCTTTACAGGAAATCCTTCAACGGAGTACTTCTACGCTGCTTGTCACAACAAGAGGCTGAAGAAACACTCAAAGAAGTTCATGCTGGTCTTTGCGGAGCTCATCAGGCTGGACCTAAGCTCTATGATCAGATAAAAAGGTTAGGATATTACTGGCCTACCATGGTAGCTGACGCAATGCAATTTGCTAAGCGCTGCCAACAATGCCAAGTTCATGGAGATTACATTCACATGCCTCCAGAATGGCTGCATCCTACAGCAATCTCATGGCCTTTCGAAGCCTGGGGTATGGACATTATAGGTCCTATTTCTCCCCCTTCAAGCAAAGGTCATCGCTTCATCTTCGCCGCTACGGATTACTTCTCCAAGTGGTCAGAAGCATTTGCGTTTAACGAAATGAAGACCTCATCAGTCATTCAGTTCCTGCGCACCAACATCATTTGTCGTTTCGGCATACCCAAAAGATTCGTCCATGATAACGGACCACAGTTCCGGGATCATCGATTCTACAGGTTCTGCGACAAATACAAAATCCAAAGCTGTCCTTCGACTCCATACAATCCGGCAGCAAACGGGTTAGCAGAAGCTTTCAACAAGACACTCTGCAAAATCCTCAAAAAAATGGTCTCTAATCACAAAAGAGACTGGAGCGACAAAATGTCTGAAGCTTTATGGGCCTATCGAACCACCGTTCGAGGACCAACCCATAGCACACTATTCTCCTTGGTCTATGGATGCGAAGCTGTCGTGCCCTTGGAAGTACAAATTCCTTCCTTGAGGGTATCCTTGCAAAATGACATCACTCAAGAAAGCAATGTCAAATTGCGGCTCCATGAGCTGGACAATCTCGATGAGAGACGGCTCGAAGCTCAACAAAGCATTGAACTTTACCAAGCACGTATGGCAGGATCTTTCGATAAAAAGGTCAGGCAACGCGCCTACAAAAAGAATGACTTGGTTCTTGCGGTAAAAAGACCAATGGTCTTCACTCACAAATCCAAAGGCAAATTTGAGCCGAAATGGGAGGGACCCTACGTCATCGACAAAGTTTTCTCCAATGGCGCATACGCACTCCTAAACATGGAAGGTGACAGATGTATGCTGCCCATCAATGGCAAGTTCTTAAAGCGGTACTACCCTTGAAGACTTACCCAACTGGGTAAGAGCAATGCATGTACGGCCAAAACCGGTTTCCAGGTACACGCTCGCTAAACCCACCCTTTTTTAGAATTTTCATGTCAAATATTGAAATTTCTAGAAATCTAAAACAATGCTTACTTTCATCGTTTCATTGTTCAAAAAAAAATATATATATATCCAAGTTTAGGAACCTTTCCCTAACTTGTCCAAAATTTTCAACCCTTGAACCAAAAATTCATGGTTTGAAACAAAATCCGGATTCAGGGATTTCCACCCTAGTCCACCCTGCCTTTTACCGCCAAAATGGTTTTAGGTCAAAACTTATGACCCTCGTGTCTTTAAACAAAAAAAAAATGGTTTTTCAAAAACCGCGAGGAAGCGACGCTTAGTCGATACTCGCACAAATCGGAAGCAAGCGAACCACGTTCGACACTTCCAAAATCACAGGGAAGCGACATCTCGTCGATACTTGCAAAATCCAAAACTGTGGAGATGCAACATTTCAGTTGATATCCACAACTCAAATTTCAAAGGTTCGAAAAAACCTAAAAAACTGTGGAGACGCAACATTTCAGTTGATATCCATAACCCAAAGGTTCGAGAAAACCACAAATTTCAAAAATCGTGGGGAAACGACATCAAGTCAGTACCCGCAAAACCAAAATTTTTGAAAAGCAAGGATGCGACATTCCATCGATACTTGCACCCAAATCCGCGAGGATGCGACATTCCATCGATACTCGCAACCGAATGAGCAAGGATGCGACATTCCATCGATACTTGCAAGAACATTCAGCAGGGAGGCGACTTTTAGTCGATACTTGCATTTTTTTTTTTTTTGAAAACCAAACCGGCTATAAATGCCATCAAAACAGGCTATAAATGCCACAAAACCGGCTATCAATGCCACCAAAACAAAACCGGCTATCAATGCCACCAAAACAAAACCGGCTATCAATGCCATAAACAAAAAAAAACTTGGATTTCAAAAAAAAAAAAAAAACGGCTATCAATGCCACAAAACAAACCGGCTATCAATGCCACCAAAATTGGCTATAGATGCCACAAAAAAAAAAAAAAAAAAAAAACTCGGCTATCAATGCCACAAGAAAAGCTGGCTCTAATGCCAAAATTGGCTTCCATGCCACAAACAAAAACCTGGCTTTCATGCCAAAACAATCACTTGACAAAAGATTTTCACAAAATGACAACCTTTTGATCAAATCCCATTTAGCAATTACTTTTATCACAAAAAGATTCAAGTGAGCGTAGGGATAACAAAAAAAAGAAGAGCATCCCATTTAGCAATTACTTTTATCACAAAAAGATTCAAGTGAGCGTAGGGATAATAATAAAAAAAAGAAAAGAGTACCAAAAAATACATGTGGTACCAAAAAAAAGAAAGTGTTCACAAGCACTACAAAAAAATAAGTACCAAAAAAATACAAGTGGTACCAAAAAAAAAAGAAAAGAGAGAAGGATGGTTTCTGTAAGAAAAAAAAATATACAGGAGCTCAACCAAAAATGGTCTCCAGCCAAGAGTTCAGCTCCCCAAGCAAACTTTTAGCCTCAGCCGTCAAGGATTCCAAGGCACGCTTCTTCAGGAACCTGCCATGAGATGCTGGAGTGGGCTGTACCCCTTCTCTCACACCAGGAAGCTTACCTCGAGCAGTTTGCCATTGTTCCTCCTCATCAGACTTCCTTTTGAGAACCCGTTCGGCATCTGCAACCTGGTGAATCAGGGCACTCTCCCTGTCGCGAGCCTCTATTATGGCAGTCCACTTGGCAGCGACTTGTGCCTGCAAATGCTCAAGACGTTTCCTGGCCTCATCGACCTCCCTGTCAAGGATGTTAAGGTCATGAGTCAGCCTGATGATGGCTATCTCTTCTAAGTTCCTCTTTCGGACTGCCTGCTTCTTGCTTTCTGTAGCCTCATCCAGGTTAGACTTAGCCTTATCAGCAGGATCCAGGAACATCTCCTTGAAGAACTGGTCATCAGCCAAACTCACGGTCTCAAACCACTTGTCACCCAGTGCAATGATCCTATCAACGATCGCCCTGGCACCTGTGACATCCAGACCAGCCTCTTCAGCATCACTGAGAATCTCCTGCACATGCTGGATCATGCCAAATCCGGCTTCCAAGTGCCCAGAAAAGAGAGTCTCAATCCAAGAGCTCAGAACTCGCATCACCACCTTCTTCGCAAAAAGAAGAGATGGCCCAGCTGAGGATTCGCCCAACTCCGTTGGTCGGCTACTCATATCATCATCTGTTGAAAGAGTAACAAAAGAACTCTTTCCAGCTGAATCTACTCCTGCTCGGGAAGGAATCTCAGCGCGAGGAATCTCCTCAATATTGTCAGAGTTGGTCCCAGGAATCTCTACCTCTGGATCAACCTCTGGCATCTCTTGCTCTGGAAGCGACGGATCCTCCTCTGCCACTTCAAAACCTGCAAAAGAAACACAAAAAGGTATGAATATGACTCTGTTTGAAAATCATTATCAGAGTTATAATTACAAAATACCTTCTTCGACGACTGGCGGAACACTTTCTTCCTCCATGAACTCATCGGAAGCATCATCAACATTTGCGTCCATCGATGGTTCAAAGTCATCAGAACCCTGTGGCAAGTCAGCTGACAAAAAAAAAAAAAAAGTGTTAGCAAACCAAGTCACAGACAAAAAAAAAAAAAAGGGGAGCAAAAGAAGTCGTACCAATTGGAGATTCTGGATTTACTCCAGAGTCCCTCGGTTCTTCTTCAGGTGCCTCAACAGGATCCATCACCACCTCATCGGTTGGGACCTCAGGCATCACCAAGTCTTCCTCTGCTAAAAAAAAAGAAAAGCAGAAAACAAGAAGCAAATCATAACATGGAAAAAATCCCATGAAAAGAAATGGAAAAAGAAAAAGGAAGAATTATACCTTCACCGACGGTCTCTTCTTCTCGGATTCTCTTCTCTGGAGGCTCGTCAGCATCCACTGGCACATCCTCATTGATAGTAAGAGGAACTTCCAAGTCAGGAGAATCCTCATGCTGCCCCTTGCTGCGATGATGACTCCTCCTCCTCTTACCTCTGCGGGCTCGCTTCTTAGAGGAACCTGCCCCGCTGTCAGAGTCAGGTTTGCCACTCGACTCCTCACTGGATGGTCTGCTCTTGCAAGTAGACTCCACGGAAGCTTGCCTCTGTGCCGCTTGCATCCAAGCACCAAGTTCGGCTTCCTCCTGTTCTAGCTGCTCCAAAGCCTCATCAGGTATTTCTCGAACAGCTTCAGAACCAATGACGCCCTGGTCACCGAGAAAGCCTATCTTGTGCTTCTCTCCAGAAAGGAAGGCCCAAACTTCCTCTCGCCGGATGCCATCCGACTTTCGAAGGCCCTTTCCAGATGCCAGCTTCACATCAAGCTCCTTCTTGGAAAGCCCCCGATATGCCGAAAAGCTCTCCGCGAACCACTTTGCAAAGCCGGCAGTCCGGGAAGTCACCAACACAGGATAAGAAATCATGGCTGTAGTGTCTTCAGCACTATAGAAAGCCCATGCATTTCTCCCGTCCTGTAAGCCTCCAAAGCGCTTCACCATACTTGAAGGCGCTCCAACAACGCCTTGAGAAAAGCCCAGCTGCAAAGCAAAGCGAGAGGGTACATACGGCTGGATGTCTTTTTTTTTTGCTAAAGGTTAATTTGTATTAAGAATAAGGGAAAAGGGCAAGAAGCCCCCAAAATTACAGAAGACTGCACAGGGCAGAAACAACACATTAAACCAAGCCAGCTCATGGGATTACATTTTGAACTACAATACTGAGAAGAGGAGGAGACAACCATTTGAAGATCCAGAGCAAAAAGAGCCAGCTCCCCTCCAGACCAGCTGCGCTGGATAGAAGGGAAACAGCAACCTTCAGGTCAAAACCAAGCGGCTCAGAAAACCACTTTGCTTGAAAGAACAGCGGTGCACCCAGCACTGCAGAGAATGGCAGGGGACTGCTGCTCGCCAGACAGAAGGGACTGAACTGCACCCCTGAGAGAACAGCTTGAAACTATCTGCATGCAGAGCTCGTTGAAAGGAGCTCACAACAGAAAACAGACAGCAACTGGATCGCAATCGACTGAGAAGGGTGACAGCATCCAACTAACAGAAATGAAAAGAAAGTAGAGACAGAGCTCTGCCTCAACTTTCCTAGCCGAATTCCAATAGAGACAGGAGAAGCTCGGGATCCAGGTGCTGAACCTTAACCCGGGGCTTTCTGAGGAACCCATGGCTCGAGCAGGAAGGAGCACCTCCAGCGGAAGGAGCAACTTTAGCAAAGGTTGACCCATGAGCTTGAAAAATCTGTCCTCTGATCAATTGAACTGAACCACTGAGCAGACACACATAAACTTGAAGGAAGCTGTCCTCAAAGCAATTATACAGGACCAACAGAGCTGGCACAGAGAACCCAAGAGGAGAAAGGGAGAGGCTAGGAGATGTACAAAAGTCAGTGGTTGTGGTTAGACAAAAAGTGTATGAACAACTGAAGAGTCCTACCAGAAAAAGGTCTGTTGATAGAACTGAGAGAGGAGGAGAGAAGATCTTTCAGTAGGATCTTGACCTTCGTCTGAGAGGCTCTTAAGTTCCTGTGAATTTGATCATTTCTACATTTCCAGATTACATAAGTAGTGGAGAAGAAGATGGAGGAGACTCCTAGTCTTGCTATCTTGTCACAGTTAGCTGAAAGGCTCTGCCAAATAACAGAAGGAGAACAAGGAGCTGTGATATTAACTCCTGCTGCTTGAAGAATCCATCTCCATTGGCCAGAGGCGAAGGGGCAGTGGAAAAATAAATGCAGCACAGTTTCTACATGCTGGTTGCAGAGACAGCACCTGGAGGCTAGACTGATTCCAGTGGCTTGAGCCCAGTCGTTTGTAGGAGTCTTGCAAAGCATCAGGCGCCAAGCGAAGAAGGAGACTCTCGGACTAATGAGGTGGTTCCATACCAGGGGAGCCCAAATTTTACGGGGCTGAGATTGCCTAATTAGCTGCCAAGCCTCTTTGAGAGATAAGTCTTTCCCTGGGTGGCTTTTCCAATAGATGGAGTCAGCTTTAGCAGGGTCTATAGAAATAGACTGGACGGCACTCCTTAAAGCTTCTTCCACCTCTCTTTGAAGCCCTGATGGCAAGGTCCAGGCTGAGCCATCCCAGAGGGAGCTGACTGTCTGGTGAGGGGGAAAGGAGAAGGAAGGGAACTGATCTGCCAGACTTGACTCTGAAGACCAAGAATCAAACCAAGCATCTGCCAATTTGCCATTCCCAATAATCCATTTACTGCCTTCTTGAATGATGTGAGCTGCCTTCCTGATTTTCCGCCACACGCAGGAACCTATTTTGGTCGTGGCAGAGCTCCATAATGTAGCCCTGGGGAAGTACCTCCCTTTCATCCAGTCAGCCCAGAGAGAGGCTGACGTAGCAGCTGTCCATGCTAGCTTGACAAAAGAAGCTTCGTTATGGTCTTGGATACGCATGATACCAAGACCTCCCTCAAGGGTGGGAAGACACACCGTATCCCATCGAATCTGACTCCTCTTAGATCTAGTAGCAGCTCCCGACCATAAGAAATTCCTCATTATGCTTTCTAAGTGGTTTGTGACTGACTTTGGGAGAGGGAAGACCATCGCAATGTGAGTAGGTAAACTGCCTAGCACATGCCTGATCAGGGTGGTGCGACCAGCGAGAGAGAGCAGCCTGGACTTCCAACCGACTAACTTGGAGAGGAACCTATCCACCAGAGAGTGTAGGTGTTGTCTTTTCGGCGTTCCAGTTATCAGAGGTGCACCGAGATAAGAAGAGGATAGAGGATGATCTTGAAGGTTGGTGATGGACAGAATCTGTCTTTTTGTCAACGGGCTACACTTGCCTAAGAAGAGTTTGCTTTTTGCCACATTGATGTGTTGCCCCGAGCTGAATTGATACTTTTCTAGGAGTTGTTTGAGAGCCATCAAACCTTTCTTGTTACCTTTCAAGAAGAGCAGTATGTCATCAGCATAGAAGAGGTGGCAGGGGGTCTTTGGCACAGAGGAAAGAGGGAGGACCAGCTTTGAGGAGACCAGTTTCTGAATGTTGAGGCTGAGAATTTCCTCTGCTAAGATAAATAGGTAAGGGGACAGGGGGTCCCCTTGTCTGAGACCACAAGTGGAATCAAAAAACCCATGAGGCACTCTATTAATAAGGACAGAGCCTTTTCCAGAACAGACACAGGCTTTAACTAGGTTAATCCATCTGTTAGAGAACCCAAAGAAGGCTAGAGCTTTAAAGAGGAAGGCCCAGCTTAACTTGTCAAAAGCTTTAGATATGTCAATCTGCATGCAAAGAGACCCACCCCTTGTCTTCAAGCGGAGGAATTGGAAGAGCTCATGGGCTAAGGCAATGTGTTGATGGATTGATCTCCCTTTAACAAAAGCTGCTTGGTTTGGAGAGATTAGAGAGGGTAGGATGAGAGACAGTCTGGATGCTAAGATTTTGGAAATGATTTTGTAGGAGAAGTTGAGAAGGCTAATTGGCCTATAATCAGTGAAAGAACTTGGCGAATTTGATTTAGGAATCAATGCCAGAAAGTAAGCATTGGAAGCTTTGTACAGATTACCAGAGGAGAAAAAGTGTTTCACTGCTCTAATGATTGTCCCTCCAGTAATCGGCCATGTGGCTTTGAAGAAGGAACCAGGGAAACCATCTGGCCCTGGGGAGCTATCCGCCTTCAAATCAAAAACTGCCCTCTTGATTTCATCATCTTCCGGAATTCTAGTCAGGTGGAGGTTCATGGCAGTAGAGACTTTATTGCTTTCTAATTCAAAAAGGCTCCCTCCAGGATCAGGGTGAACTGACTGTGCCAGGCCTGAAAAGTGACTTACTGCCAACTGCTGGATTTGGTTTGGGTCCTCAATCCAATTACCATTGGATTGGATTTTGTCAATTCTGTTAACAGCTCCTCGAGATTTTGCATAGGCGTGAAAGAAAGCTGTGTTTCTATCTCCATCTTTCAGCCATCTCACTTTAGATTTTTGGCGCCAGTGGAGATCTGAAATTTGAAGCCAATTGTGAAGAGATACCTTGGCCTCCGAAAGAGCCTGGTGGAGAGAGTCTGTTGGACCAGCATCCAGCCTTTCTTGGATTTCCAGCACATTCCTTTCCGCTTCTTGAGTCTTGAGTCTGATTTCTCCAAAGACTGTCTTGTTCCACACTTTGAAGACTTGCTTCATTACTTTCAGATTTTGAGCTAGCACATATTGGGGATGGCCCTCAATGTCTGACTTCCAATTTTCCTCAACAAGACTAAGGAATTCCGGGTGTAGCGTCCACATCACTTCAAATTTGAAAGGGGCATTTGAAGGAGAGGGACTCTGTCTGTGAGAGAGAAACAGGGGGCAATGGTCAGAAGAGACCTTTGGCAAGTGGGAGAGCAGAGGATCTGACGAGATGACAGTCCATTGGTGGTTGCATAGGGCTCTGTCTAGTCTTGCAGCAACATAGCTGGTACCTCTTCGGTTGTTAGACCATGTGAATTTGTTTCCAGAATAGCCCATGTCTTGCAGACCAGAGGCTAGGATCATCTGTTGGAAGTCTGTATTTAAGCGAGAGGGTCTGAGACTGAATTTTTCAGAGGCCGAGAGGATGGAGTTGAAGTCTCCTAGCACGCACCAAGGAGTATTTGAAGAAGCTTGGGAAGTAAGGTAGTCCCACAGCTCTCTTCTGCGGATATAATTTGTGGAGGCGTAGATTCCAGTGAGAAGGCATTGGGTAGCATTGGCTGGGTTAGTGAAAGACAAGGTTAAGAATTGGCTGGAGAAATCCAATAGGGAGAATTGGAAAGCAGAAGTAGTTTTGAAGAAACACCAGATGGAAGCAGCTGATTGGTTAAGGTTAGTGAAGAAGCCATCAAAGCCGTAGATTGACCTCAAGGAGGGGGGGGGAGAAGGGGTCATTGGTTCCGAGAGAAAAATTATATCAGGAGAGTGAGAAGAGATGAGATGGTGGAGAGTCCTAAGGGAAGGGGAATTTGCAATACCCCTACAGTTCCAATAGAGAATTTTAATCATTTAGAAGTTGAGGGGAGAGAGGGAGGTCCATTTGAGCTTCTGGTCAAAGGGCGGGAGGAAGAGGCCTTTTTATTTTTGATTTTGGTTTTCTTTCTGTTGGAGGGAGTGGTGAGATTTACCTCTAAGGATATAGCAGATGAATGGGGGGAATTTGGGGGATCAGAGGAAGGCAAGGTATGAGAGGGAGAAGGAGGATGAGGGGGGAAGGATACTGCATCAGTTGGCTCTATGAAGGAGCATTTTTCCAGGATGTCAAAGGGATTTGTGGTATCTAGGATAGGAGCAGGGATTTTATCAAGAACTTCCAAAAAAATCTCCTTTGGTAGCTGATCAAGTCTGGAATTTGACTGAAGATGGTGACCGGAAGAGGTGGGGGAACCAGGGGAGTCAGGGGAAGGGAGAGGGGGGAGGGAAACAGGATCCTTTTGTTGGTCCAGGGAGCTTCCCAGAATAGGATGATCAAGAGAGGTCTCTTGGTTTGAGGCTGTAGCTGGTTCAGACTCAGAGTGGGAAGCAGAGATTGAAATAGGATGGTCTTGGGAACCTGGCTCCATAGTTGGAGACTTTCCTAGAATACCTTGGCTGTTGTGGCTCTGGTTATTTGAGGATCTGGGGACTGTTTTGCAGAAGGTTTCTGTGTGTCCATGGAGAAGGCAGAGGGAGCAAGGCAAATTTTCATAGGAGACAGAGAGAAGGACTTCCTCTTCTCCTGCTAAATCCACCCTGATTTCTGTAGGTTTAGGCCTGGAAAGATCTATGTTAACCAGGATTCTAGCAAAAGTGAGAATTTTTTGGGAGGCAGTGATGTCATCCAGTTTCAAGGGAGTGCCTATGGAACTTGCTAAGGAGAGAAGGATATTTGAACTCCAACAGTGGTAAGGGATGCCATAGATACGGATCCAGACTGGGTGCAGATTTGGCCAATCTACAGGACCTTGACCAGGGGACCAGGGGAGAAGAAGAAGTTTTCTATTCTGCAGGTTGAGGGGTGATTGAGACAGAGCCAAATCCCGATCTTCCTTTGAGCTAAATCGGAAGATAAAGTGGCCTTTGTCTGTAAGGGAGATCAAACATGGTTTAGAGAGGTTCCATTGAGAGTTTGCTTGGGAGGTCAGCCATTCCACAGTCGGTCTTCTTCCAATGAATTTGCCAATAGCTGCATTGGAGAAGGAGTTTTTGCTTGGCTCAATCATGGAGGAAGGAATTTTCATGACTATCTGACCATCAATTAGAGAGGAGGAAGGGAAGTCTGAGGGGGCAATCGGCTTTGAATCTGGGAAAAGGTCTAGCCAGGAGTTAGGTGGGGGCTTAGATTGCTGAACCAGAATTGGGTTGGAGACAGAGTTCAGAAGAGGAGCCAATGGTTCTGTGGGAGAGTATGGGGGTAATGGAGGAGGGTCAGGGGGTTTCAGAGGAGGAGGAGGTAAGGATTTTCCTAACGCTGTGCTGAGGAGACCCGCCAAGTGGGTATGCAGAGTAGCTAGCTGAGCTTCGTCCCAGACCTGAGTTGAGGGACGATCTGAAGTGACTATTGAGGGCTGAGACAAGGTTTGAGCTCTTAAGCCCGTGGTTGAGGAGCTAAGGGAGTGGGCCGGATGGGTTGGCTGTGGCGATTTTGGTAGGAGGAGCTCTGGCGAGGGAACTACCGAGGTAGATGTTGGTCGAACCAGAGATGCGATTGGCTGGGAGCTGGGTAGAGGGGGAAAATCTGAGGAGAGAAAAGGGGATGGGTCTTCGGCTTGGTGGGGATCAGCTTCAGAGATGTTGGAGAGGATTTGGGAACGGAGGGTTAGGGAAGGGTTAGGGCTTGCAGACATGGTGAAGAGAGAGAAAGAAAAATGTACAACTACATACGGCTGGATGTCGACGAAAAGATGTCTGCGGTACACCATCGTGCCGACACGTATGCTGAAAAGCCACTCTCTCTCTGCATTTGTCAAGGAATAATGCCTTCCCGACCCCGCCCTGGTAGAGTCTCGGGAGGCACCAAAATCAAAAGCCTTCTTCCGCAACTCCGGAGAAAGCTTTACTGAAGATTGCCCCATCTCGACGTCCCTGAACCGTCGGATCCTCATACGGGCAAACAAAAGTGATTCGGACACGGCTTTGCCCTTAGCCAGTCGAATCATCAGAGGATCATCATCCTGTGCAGCACCCAGCCGATGGAAGCCAGGACAGTGGTATACATACCACGAATAAAAGATATGGGCTGAAAATACCCTATTCATGGGAAGCCCAAGCCGAACCAGAAAAGCAGCAGCCTGCAGTTCGGTACACAGGTAGGAGTAAAGAGCTGGCACCAAAGCAAGCTGCTCTCCAAACGCCATCTGACAAGCCGGAAAAATACAATGCGGCCTGATGTGCGTTCCATCTCCTCCGGCAAAAATAGCCTCACCAAGCCAATAAGTGAGGTAAACAGCGAGATCTCTCCGCAATGCAATGTCAGGACATATGGCGTTTGTACTTGCACAGAAATCTCTCAACTCTTCTTGCATGGCCAAGATCTTCTTTGGATCCTGAGCTCCGGCTTCCTGGGTCACGCTATCAGAAGACTCCCTACTATCAAAAAAGTTGGGGAATGAAGAGCTAAAACTCTTCCAACTGCTGGATCTAACTTTCAAACCCCCCTTCTCCTTCAAAAAATCATAGAAGGCGACGAGCTGAAAGTATAAAAGCCTGAACTCCTCAGACTGCCCCTCGAGGACGCTGTCAATCGGCATAAACTCCTCATAGAGCTTGCCGAGGATGGGCAATCCAGTAATGGCGCTCAGCTCCTTCAAAGAAAAACCAATCTCACCATTCGTCACAACGAAGGTATTGGTTTGAGGGAGGAACGACTCCAGCATAGCCATGAAGGCCTCGTCGGAAAAGATCACGGTCTCCCTAAAGGCGCGGACCGCATCAAAAATCCCGGCTTCCTTCAAAACGGCGCCACCAATCAGCAGGACGCGATCAGTCCATGACTTCTACTCAGAGTCAGCATTGAAACGACCTCGAAGTCGGAAAGGCTTGATCCAATTGCTGCCGTCACCACTGAAAATACCAAGGCCCATCGGTCTCAAATCGATCGACGGATAATCAGAGTCCTGGTAGCCGCTGGATGGCATCAACAGATCCATATCAACAGGCGACCTCTCCGTATATCCAGGAGAACCGCCAACAAAAACCCCAGTCTTGATTACATTTGTCCTTCTCACCCAGCTTGGAGGATCTTCCCTCTTAGGGCACGTGGGGGCAAGGCTCAGAATTGAGACGGTGCGATCAAACGTCGACCGGGTAGCAACAGTCTTCTTCTCACCATCTGTTGTGAAAGAAAACTGAAAACATCTCCTCTGGTATGTCATGTCATCAGGGACTGCATCACCAAAGAAGAAGGTAGGCTTGGGCAAAACGCTCTGATCTTCCATCACCCATGGACGACTGCTTACCATGATCTTATAGAATTCCTCTCCCTTGAGAGTGATCAGTTGCTGCCTCATCTCATCTCTGTTGAGGGAGTCGCACTCTTTCAGATTTCTCTCAACATACTGGACCTTCTCAAAAGCCTGCTGAACGGCCGGATTAGAAGATCTAGAAGATCGACGAGGTACGCTTGTAGCAGGCTCTTTACCCTTGTTCGCTCTGGAGGAACCACCTGAAAAGGATGGAAAAGAAAAAGATCAAACATCAAAATGACAGAATCTCGCTAAGAAAATCTGGCGAAATTTTGACATGATGACGGGGCAATTCCGAAGAAAAGGAACTATCCCGAAAGAAATAGAAAGCTTGAAGATGGGCTCAACATCGCTGTGAGCTCCGAAACTCCAAACTTTCGAAACCTCAAAGTCTCTGCAAAATCAGGAAGGGCTCAACATCACTGCGAGCTCCAAGTTCCCAAATTTGCAAAAACTTTCAGGTATGCTATCACATCATGCTACAAATTTAATTTACAAATTAAAGGCATGCATGAACATCTAGGTTTGCAAAAAAAAAAAAAAAATGCATTATCATGATGAGCAAAAATAAAAAAAGAAAAGAAAAGAAACTTTCTCTAAAAAAAAAAAGAGGGGAAAGAAAACAAAAAAAAAAAGAGAAAGAAAAGAAACTCTCGCAAAAAAAAAAAAGAAGGGGAGGGAAAGAAAAAAAAAAGAGAAAAAAAAAATGAGGACTGGCCCACAGGCCGTGGCCCACAAGCCACGTGGCCGTACGGCCAGATCTGTACGGATCTGTCCGTACGGCCCACACAAAAAAAAAAAAAAACAAAAACATGAAAAAAAAAAAGAAAAGAAAGCAAAAAAAAACCGTTTGAAAAAAAAGGGAGAACTTACTTGAAGCCATTGATGGAGAAAAAGAAGAAAACTCTTGAAGATCTTGAAGAAGAAGAACTCTTGGTCTTGAAGCCCTCTTGAGATTATTGCAAAAGAAAGTAATAAGAGCAAGAGATCCAACCTTCTCCTTGCTTTTATAGAGGAGAGCAAACCAAAGAAGGAAAGAAGAAAGAGGTAAGTGTTACTAATTAGTAACCTTACCAAAAGAAAGAGATTAGAAAGATTCTTTCCCAAAAGAAAGATATCTTGAAGGATTTTCTCCCAAAAAGAAATCTATGACGGATTCTTTCCCAAAAGAAAGATATCTTGAGATATTCTATCCCAAAAATAAAGGGATCATGAGAGATTCTCTCCAAGTAAAGATATTCTTAGATATTCTCTATCCAAATGAGATATTTTTGGATATTCTTTACAAAAATGACACCATATGAGATCTAAGCCATTTCAAAAGCTTAAGGTCCCATGGGTTAGCCCATATGAGCCAGGTTTGACCACCTAGGCACAAAAAAAAAAAAGAAATAAATTTTGGGCTTTTAGTCAAAGAGAAATCCCTCTTACCAAGAGCATACAAAAATGGTTCCATGCCTCTTTTGAGTTGATTGGACCATACAAAAGAAAATTCCAAGCCCCATGAGCTTCCAAAAATCAAACCATCCAGCCTCATCTACCAAATTGAGCCAAATTCTTGAAATTGACATTCCATCAAACCAAGTCCTGGTCCCCTAACTTGCCACATACAGCCTGTTAGGTCACAAGACCAAAAACCAAAAACCAAAACCTGATCCCCTAACTTGCCACATACAGCCTGTTAGGTCACAAGATCAAAACCAAAATTGATCCCCCAACATTCCACATACAGCTTGTTGGGTCACACGATCAAAACCAAACCCGACCCCCTAACCTGCCACATATAGCCTGTTAGGTCACAAGGTCAAAACCCAAATCCACATCCCTGATGTCATCTTCAAAACTTTGCCTCGAGATGGTACGTGATCCCTTTCACTACCATAAAATTCCCCTGGAAGCTCAAAAGGCTACAAATACCAAAAAGAAAGACTGCTCAAAGACTCTTGGTCAAGTCACAGGCTCTCCTTCAAAAACCTCTTCGAGGCACATCGACTACAAAAGTTAAGCAACTCGCCGCTGTACCTCGAGGGGGCATTTGTTGACACCAAAAATGTCACTTTGCCTTTTCAAGATCCAAAGAGCTACATGAAGTCGCAACCTGCCATAAATAGGCAATGCTGCTTCCAAAAATCAAATCTTGTCAGAATCAAACAAAAACTGCAAGATTCTTCCAGACAGCCAAAAGAGGAGTACACAAGAAGTTTCGGGCCATTTCAAAATCATTTGGCCTAACTTCGCTTCTCCGACAGCCGAAAAGGAGCTCTCGGCGACAAAAGCTCTCCGGGACCATGGTTTCCAAGACAGAGCCTATGGATCATCTTAAAATGACTCCAATAGGTTCCCTGTCAAATTTCAAGTCAATCGGACATTGATTGACCGCACATCAAACCGCGACATCTTCATCGCGACAAAAAGCAAGTCTACAGGTGATAGGACCCCAAACGGCTTCGAAACTCAAACAAAAGCCTATGGTTGGTCTTATTTATTGCTCAGGAGGCTTTACACCAAATTTCAGGTCATTCCGACATCGTTTGGCCCAGTTTCAGCTTCTGACGGAAAATCGGCAGCTCTGCGCGACAAAGTCTTCGGCTTTCTCAGGAAATTGGAAACTTTGCAAAATAAAATGCAAGGATTCTCATCAGGTTTCCTACAAAGAAATCAGGCCAATAAATGGTCAAAATGTCAAGGAAAAGTACAGAAGAAAAAAGAATCGAAAAACAGCAAAAACGGACGCAAAACGGGACACGAAAGGGGGAAAACCCCCCCAGGGTCGCAGACCCCTGCGACCCTGGGCCAGGGTCGCCGGCGACCTTGGAACCCGGGGTCGCCGGGAAGGCCCCGGAAACCCCGGTTTTCACCGTTTTTTCACGATTCGAGGGGCCCAGCCTCTGGTACTTTCCAAAATTCATGCTTTTGAGACACCAAGTCCTCTGACATCCGTCCAAAACACGGGTAAATCATCAAGAGTATCGAAAACAATATTGATCGCCACCCGGTCAACCAAAAAAAGTGTGCTTTCTACCCGACCGATCGAGAAATCGACAGGACAGATGGCACCGACCCGCTGTTGGCAACAAACACCTGAAATTACATGATCATCTGATGTCGATCTACATGAAGATCCATCGATGATCATCAACAGAAGAATCCCAAAAGACGTGGCACGGCCCGCGACTCTTCAGCTGCTCGGCGACCACTTAATGCGATTAATTGACTAGCTTTATTACAGTCATTAATCCATTTCTTTGGACGGCCCAATTAGAAGCAAGCATTCGGGAGTTACATGTCAAGAGATTCATGGCATTTAACCCATGAAACTCCTCCCATCATGGCGATTAAAGGCGATTAAATGCCCTCAATCTCCTCTGGCCAATCAGAAGCCAAGAAAAAGGAGTTACAAAATAAACAATTCAATTTTGTAACTCCTCCCATTATGCGGCTTAATGACAATAAAAGCCCATAAACCCACCTAAAAGGCTACCTAAAAGCCTATAAATAGGAGGGCTCTCCAAGAAGAAAAAACAACGAACATCAACAGACAGCAGACAGAAATCCAGAGAAAGGAAAAAGAGAGAAAACTCTGCGGAAGTTCTACACCGGCCACCGCAACAAGGTGACAAAAGTCCCTTGGGGGGTACCCCCTCCAAGGTCCTTGCCTTCTCCTCCTGCCTCCAATGGCTTAGATATGGCTTTTCAGCCCGTCTACTCGGCTTTTTATTGGACATAGGACCTTCCTTTGGTCTTTGTCCTCTAAAAACCCGAGGTTATAGCCAAGCCAAGCGAATCAATAGCATCCTCTGTTCTCATCTGCATGGATGATGGCGAAGCCCACATATGGCTTGCGACCGTCAATCTAAACGAGTCCCCCACAATCTCCTGAGAAGTTAGATCCTCCTTTTCTTGCTTTTCATTGTAGTTTGTATTTTTTTAAAAGAGACAAAAATCACAATTCTTGTCTTTCATTGTTGATAAGGATTGTAAATCGGCTATAAACGCCAAAATCGGCTATAAACGCCAAAAATCGGCTATAAACGCCAAAATCGGCTATAAATGCCAAAAAAATCGCCTTTCACGGCAAATCAATAAAAATGTCTCTTTTCTTAAATATATGTGCAATGGAAAACTTGAAAGAAGTTGATTTCCTTTTTACTTGCGAAGGTTGATCTCCGGATCACCACTTGCAATTCCAAGTAAAAATAGAAAATCTGGCACACCAACAAAAAAAAGAAATGTTGATGCACGCCCCCTTTTGCCCCCCGGTTACGAAAGGGTCGGAACCAAACGGACTCCCACGTCCGCCGACCTCGGTAGGAACCCGGGCATCCGGGAGCGCGGTCCATCAGCCTCCATGGCTTAGACATGGTTTTTCAACCCGTCTACTTAGCTTTTTATTGGACATAGGACCTCCTCTTGGTCTTTGTCCTCTAAAAATCTGAGGTTTAAGCTGAACCAAGCAAATCAAGAGCATCCTCCGTTCTCATTCGAAGGATGATGGCGAAGTCCACATACAACTTGCTACCGTCAATCTAAACGAGTCCCCACAATCTCCTGAGAAGTTAGATCCCCCTTTTCTTGCTTTTCATTGTATTTTGTATTGTTTAAAGAGACCAAAAAAATCACAAATCTTGTCTTTCACTATTGATAAGAATTGTAAATCACCTTTCACGACAAAAACCGCCTTTTACGACAAACATCGCCTTTTACGACAAAAATCACCTTTCATGTCAAAACAAATGAAATCGCTTTTAACGGCATTCAAAAACAAATGTCTCTTTTCTTTATTTGTGCAATGAAAACTAGAAAAAAGTTGATTTCCTTTTCTATTTGTGAGGGTGGATCTCCGGACCACTGTTGATACAAAAAAATATGTCACTTTGCCTCTTCAACATCAAGAGAACTACATGAAGTCGCAGCCTGCTATAAATAGGCAATGCTACTTCCAAAAATCAAATCTTGTCAGAATCAAACAAAAACTGCAAGATTCTTCAAGACAGCCAAAAGAGGAGTACACAAGAAGTTTCGGGCCATTTCAAAATCATTTGGCCTAAGTTCGCTTCTCCGATAGCTGAACAGTAGCTCCCGGCAGCGACAACATCGGAGACACCAAATCTCCAATCAGAGCTTATTGATAGTCTCAAAATACATCCAAAAGGCTCCACGTCAAGTTTTGAGTCAAACCAACAACGTTTGACCCTACATCAACCCTCGAACAGCTAAATCAAGCCTCTCGGCGGCGAGAAGCACTGAGGCCATCACTCATCAGACAGAGCACATGGCTGGCTTCAAGATGCTTAGAAAGGGCTACACGTCAAGCTTCAGGTCATTTCGACAACATTTGACCATACTTTGACTCTCGGAAGCCAAATCAGGCCTCTCGGTGGTGAAGCTCCCCAGAACCATGGTTTCCAAGATAGAGCCTGTGGATCATCTCAAAATGACTCCAATAGGTTCCCTGTCAAATCTCAAGTCAATCAGACATCGGTTGACCGCACATCAAGCCTCGACATCTTCCTCGCGACAAAATCAAGTCTACTGGCGACAGGACCCATACGGCTTCAAAACTCAAATAAAAGCCTATGGTTGGTCTTATTTATTGCTCAGGAGGCTTCACCTAAAATTTTAGGTCATTCCGACATCGTTTGACCGAGTTTCAGCTGTTGACGGAAAATCTGCAGCTCTACGCTACAAAGTCTTCGACTTTCCTGGAAAATTGGAAACTTTGCACTCCAAAATGCAAGGACTCAGGTCAAGTTTTCTACAGGAAAATCAGGCCAACAAATGTGCAAAAATGTCAAGAAAGATACAGGAGAAAAAAGAATCGAAAAAATCATCAAAACGACCATAAAACGGGCGAAAGGGGAAAATTTCCCCCCAGGGTCGCCGGCGACCCTGTGCATGGTCGCCCGGTGACCATGGAGCTCCGGGTCTCCGAATTTCCCCCGAAGAAGCCCGTTTTCCATCTTTATTAAAGTTTCAAAATTTCAAAAGTCCCATGGGGGGGTACCCCCCCAAGGTCCTTGCCTTCTCCTTCTGCCTCCAATGGCTTAGACATGGCTTTTCAGCCCATCTACTTAGCTTTTTATTGGACATGGGACCTCCTCTTGGTCTTTGTCCTCTAAAAGTCTGAGGTTATAGCCAAGCCAAGCGAATCAAGAGCATCCTCTATTCGCATCTGCATGGATGATGGCAAAGTCCACACATGGCTTGCGACCGTCAATCTGAACGAGTCCCCCATAATCTCCTGAGAAGTTAGATCCTCCTTTTCTTGCTTTTCATTGTAGTTTGTATTTTTTTTAAAAGAGACAAAAATCACAACTCTTGTCTTTCATTATTGATAAGAATTGTAAATCGGTTATAACGCCAAAATCGGCTATAAACGCCAAAAATCGGCTATAAATGCTAAAAAAATCCCCTTTCACAGCAAATCAAGAAAATGTCTCTTTTCATGTGCAATGGAAAACTTGAAAGAAGTTGATTTCCTTTTTACTTGCGAAGGTCGATCTCCGGATCACCACTTAAAATTCCAAGTAAAATAGAAAATCTAGCACACCCACACACAAAATTTTTTTTGATGCACGCCTTTGCCCCCCGGGCGTGAAATGGTCGTATCAAACGGACTCCCACGTCCGCCGACCTCGGTAGCACCGAGCAAAAGCGCGGTCCATCAAGCTGGCACACCCGATTGGACTCGTTCATTTTAAAACACGATGCTTGGAAATGAAATATTTGCATATCATATCTTTTGCTCTATGCTTATACTTCTTTTCTAGATTCCTTGGCTACTTTCTAGTTGGTGGCCTATGTTGGATTTCGCATCTAAAAAATGAGATGGGATTTTTTGGAAATTTCTAATTCTTCGAATTTATTTCCACTCTATGAGATGGGATTTTTTGGAAATTTCTAATTCTTCGAATTTATTTCCACTCTTTCTCTTTTAAAAAAAAATCAGATTTCTCAGTTTGGATTCAAAATTAAGAAACTTTGATCCTCTCCTATCGTTCATCGTGCTTGCAGAAATGTTAAGCCTGTTCGACTAAGGTTTTGGGCCATCGTTTCTCTTCGATGAGTTCATTAGAGATCTAAAAGAAAAAAAAAACAAAAAAATCAGATTTCTCAGTTTGGATTCAAAATTGAGAAACTTTGATCCTTTTCCTTTTGCACACCGGTGCTTGCAGAAATGTTGAGCCTGTGACGAATCGGGGATTGGGCCATCGTTTCTCTTCAATCAGTCTATTTAGGATCTAAAAAATAGAGACGTAGACCACTAAGGTTAAACCAATTGCGTTCTTTGATCACGGTTGATTCAAGAAAAAGCCTTGTCAGAGTATAAAGACAGCTTGATTATATAGGTAAGGGTCCTCCAAACGGGTTCATTATATATATAATCTATCTTGTTATAGAGTGATTAATCGACGAAAATGACCAATTACTTTATATTCTCGATAACGTGCGTGAAAACACGCATGCAAATGTTATGTTACAATAATGCGATCAATCACAATGACTTTACGGCGCTGGTGGATTGATATAACGTCCGTCCGTGAGCATTCACCTATTTATGTAATGTAAAATGAATCACTATCCAGATTGAGATTGATACCAGCATCAGATCAGAATCCATTGAAGTTGACCCATCGGCATCGGCAGAGGTGGAGGTACCAGATGCAGTAGATCTACCATCCTACGTGGGGACAATTCTATCAATTGAGGTTTCATAAGATCGGGTTAGGAGGCCTATGTGTACTCTATTTTCTTTTAAATAAAATCTTTAAAAAATTTTCAAAATATAAAATAAAAAAAAGATTCAAAATAAAAAAAATAATTTAAAAAAATATATATATATTAAAAAATTAATTTTTTTTAAAAAAATCTTCAAAAAAATCTCAAAAAAAAAACTTCCATCATTTTGGGTTCAGATATGAGAAATTTTGGTCTCTTCCCTTCTGAGCACTTGCGCTCGCGGAAATCGTTGAGCCCGTGTTCAGATTGGAATGTCTTTTGCTCTCTTTGATGAACCCGATCTTGGCCTTTGAAAGAAAAATCTCGTCATTTTTGGGTTCAGATCTGAGAAATTTTGGTCTCTTCCCTTCTGGACACTGGTGCTCGCGGAAATCGTTGAGCCCGTGTTTAGATTGGAATACCATCTGCTTTTTTTGATGAATCCAATCTTGACCTTTCAAAACAGAGAATCCCATCTCATGGATGCGGTCTCCAAACATTTGTGCCTAGCAATACTGGTACGCCCTTTCAGGGTCTTCTGTATTTGCGACCGGCACATTTGTAACTCGAACCTTATATTCTTCTTACCTCGACCAAGCTCTGCTTCTTGATAAGTCGAATTTAAGTTCACAATTGCTTCTAGCAGTCATTGGGAAGCTCGTTCTGCTCACCATACTTGCGATCAGAATAATTGTACCATCTATGGCTTTTTGCCTGCTTCACGTCGCTTGGGTCATGCCCCTCTAGCGATTTGAAAAGACAAAATCATAGAATTTCCCATTTATGATCATTATATTCTTGTGATTACTAATGGATGTGGTCTTGTTTCAGAAATTTTCAAAACTAATAATGGCAGCTTCCTTGACCATTACCTTTGATGAGAATAAACACCAACTCACGCTTCAACAGAAGCAAACCATGCGCACTTACAAGTGCCCTGTCAGCCGTCGAAGCGTCAACTCCCTCGGCAACTCTCTGAACTAAGGGTCAACCTCGACTCCTCGGACTATCGTCTTTGGTACGCTGGGACCATTCCCACTTCCCGAAGAACAAAATGCTCCTTTCAAGAAGCAGAAGGTCGCCTTTCAACGTGTCACTACCGTGACACCAAAGATGAGCACCAAAAAGCCCGAAGCCCGTGGCATCTCCACGAAGCCTCGACCTGCAAGTAACCAAGTCTATCCCCAAGACCTGGTCCCCAAGACCTTTACCAAAACAAAGAAGGTCCCAAACATCCACCAACCCAGCATACATGGCCCCACTCAAGGAGAACCAGTTCTACCCTTTTGCTTACATGAAAGAGGAGAGACCCATCTCCAACCTGACTCCCAAGTCAACCCAGCATAAGCCGATTTGTTCTTATAAGCCCAAAATCAAGTCATGCATCAGAAGGCCTCTGCAAGCACCTGTTAAGGCCTACAATCCTTCGGTTCGACCCTTCATATCTACAGGGGCCGAACACGAAAGTTTCAAAGCTTCGCTACAACAGGCGAAGGACCGGGTTCGCATCCTGTCCTTGCCCAGCTACAAAGAAGATAGGCGCGGCTGCTGCGCCCGAGGGAGCATATTCTTTATTGTCAAGGCCCAACCAAAGCTGACCGAAGCTCAAATTACTCGTCATATACGCCGCCGTGCGTCGTATCGACAAGAGAGACTAGAGAAGCAAAGGACCCAGCCTCCTACACTTCAAGTCTCTCACAAATGGGTCGAAAAAGAAAGACCCAACCAAGTTGCTGCTGTCCATATGGTTGGAAAAACCAGAAGACGCCAAAAGTCAGCATAAAAAATCCATGTCTGACGTCCGGTGACCCGCAACATCTCCAGGACAAAAAGACATTCAGAAGAATCCCTGCTCCTTCAAGCAAGGACGGCAGAGTGATCCTTCCTCAAGCTTTTCATCAAAAAGAATGAGCCCCAGCTTAGTCACCAGGACAATTTCTTCGTTTGAATCACGATGGATGAACGTCCTGGCTACAAATTCTGAGCCACCACCTTGCAATCCACCTCAAGATGATGTGCTCGAACGCATCCAGCAGTTGGAACAAGGCTAGTAGAGGATTGAAACTCTGATGGAAAACCTTCTCCTCGCCTTCCAAAATCAGGCGAACAATGAACCTCCTCCGAATATTCAATATGATGAGGTAAATGGAGAAGAAAATGAGTCACGCGCCCTCACCAAAAAGGACGTAGACAATATCCTCACAAAAGCTAAAGAAGGGGATATCCTCAAAGAGCATGGGATCAAGCCACCATATCCCTTATGGATGGACTCGGTCCCATTCCCTACAAAATTCAAGCATCATACTCTCCAAACATATACGGGGAAAGGATCAGCCAGACAGCACGTCATCCACTTCAAGATCTTGACGGAAGCTATCGCGGATCAAGATGCACTCAAGATCCGCCTCTTTGCAAGTACCCTAAAAGGTACGGCCTTTGATTGGTACTCCACTTTGCTGGAGGACTCCATCCAAAATTGGACCATGCTAGAGACACGCTTCCTGACTCACTTCAAAGGTGTGGATCATCCTGCTACTATGGCTCAGCTCTGTAGCCTAAAACAGGGGGAGAATGAGTCAACATACGACTTCATTCACAAGTGGAAAGCAATGGCATACAAATGCTCTGATGTATTGCCACAAGCGTCACTAGTCGACATCTGCCGAAACAACATGAGAGCTAGAATCCGCTCCATGATCATCGGCAACAAATCAAAGAACCTTGGAGAACTCCTAGAAGCTTCCACGGAGGCTAAAACGGTGATTAAAGACCTCAACAGTCAGAAATCATCAAGAAAAGAGCTAACTGCCATTGTAACCTCTAAACCAAAGAAAACAGAGGTCCTCAATGTGCAAACCAAGTCAGCTCCTCGGCCATCAAATAAAGCTGAAAACAAAGATGCGGGTAAGAGACCCGAACTCTCTGATGCCTTAAATAAGTGAGTAGAAAAGAAATACCCGCTCGATGAAGATGTTGATGAAATCTTCGGGGCTCTCGTGGCAAACGGCAAGCTCACCTTACCTAAACCCAAAAGACCGGGAGATGTTGGCAAAGCCAATGATCCTCGGTATTGTCCATACCACAAGATGATCTGGCATCCTCTCAATCAATGCTTCGTTGTGAGAGAGAAAACAAACGAGATGTGGAAAAATGGAGTCATCACCTTTGACAAAAACTATGGGTCTGCCTCCGTCAACATGGTGTCATGTGGACAAACACCAAAATCACCAAAGAAGAAGATCACTACTTCCTTCAAGGTGATAAACAGAATTGAAGCGTCCGAAGAGCTGGTTCCTTACCCGACACCAGACGGACAACCCATATGGGTACATCCCGATCCCCTAGAAGATGAAAACTGGGAGATCGTGAAAACAAAGCTAACAGCGAAGGCAGGCTAGGAAACATCTCCTCAAGCACAAACGGCAAGAGAAGACCCAGCCAAAATAAGAAATCTAAGAAAAGGCAGAGGCCTCCTCTACCGCTTCACTGGGGGCAACAGAAATGTCCCTTCCAGAGACTTCTAAGGGGGTAAGAAAATTCACTCTCAGTGATTTCATGCCACCTCAATTCAAAGAAGCCACGCAGGGGGCATCAAACTCTTGCAATTCGGTAGTTGGATTCTCCATTGATGGATACGAGTCCAGTGACATCGTTAATGGATTTGAATCCAACTACACCGACGAGTGGGAGGAATCCCTTGAAACAGGAGAATATCTCTCCGATGAAGAATGGGATCCCGAAACTCACCTTATGCCAGTAATCTGGTATAACCCCCTACAGCCACAAGGATCCTGGTCTGATGATGAAGAAGACCAAGAGGCTGTATAGGAAAATGTTGCTGGCCCAGCACCCGTCATTGCTCTAGTGGAAATCAACTATGTTGAGCCACAAAGAGTAGACGAAGAAGAAGCCCATGCCTGATCTTGAAGAATATGCAAGGATCTTGCAGTATCTCACTCTAGAACAAGAGCAAGACCGCGTCAATGAGCCTCCTCGTAATCCAGAGCCCGAAATCCCTGAAGACAATTAGGTATTTCCTCCCTTAACTCCTGAAAATGGAGAAAATTGCTGGATGGACGATCCTCTTACATCCGAGGATGAGTCTGACTCCGAACAGGCAACGTCTCTTATCAGAGTTTCCTGTAATGTGACAATTCAGGATTATAGCTCTTCGAAAACATCGTCTAATGAAATCACTTACACTTTGACGACGCCTAGCAATGTTTCTTCTGGAGCTACCTCTCTCACGTGACTTTCACTGAGGTAACACCCTCTAAGGTTTCTTCTCCTGAGACTGTGACTTCAGAACTCACACCCTTCCTAACTGAAGAATCCCTTGCTATTGATGCTTAGGACGATGAATTGGTCAACGAAGAAGAAAGGTTGTTAGATGCTGTTAAGGACTTGTTCCCGGAAAATGCTCCATGCAACACAATCACTGAGGATGGCAACTCTGCTGCAGATACATCCTCAGCAAATGAAAAACGACAACCTCTTGATCCTGAAGACAATCTTCCAAACGAAGACCCTTCTCAAGAAGCTATCGAAGTTGGTAGAGGCACCCGCTCTGGCCGGGACTACCACAAGAATTACAACCAATCTTCCTTTACTTATTTAAATCTTTCGGGAAAAGATGTTGTAAGCGCCCCAAGTGGCAACCGTGATGCACATGCAAGCCCTAAGGAGGCTTTCAAGTATGACTTGATCAAATATTTCACGTACATACCTCCACGTCTGCACATCCTAGACTTATTGCAAATGTCTCCGCGCACTCGTGATAATCTCATTTCAGAATTACAAAAGCTGAATGAGGATGTTGACAAACATGCCCTGCAAGTCCTCCAAATTGAAATGGATTACCGGGTCAAAAACTCAGAAACTTCCTCAAAGGGAGAAAATAAGAAGACTGAGGGATCATGCACCGAATGCCTCTCGGTTCAAAAGGCAGCAAGTGCAACCATCGCCTTCACAAAGGAAGACCTCCTACTTGGCGAAACAAGGCACAACCGGCCCCTGTAGTTCACAGGGTATATCAAGGAAATGCCTATACACAGAGTTCAGATCGACCTAGGTTCTGCACTCAACCTCATCTCCACTTCGGCTCTCGAAGAGTTGGGCATCCCACCCAGCAAGCTGAGCCACACATCTGTATCTATCTTTGGATACGATGGGAGTACTCAAAGGCCTATCGGCAAAATCAGGTTCAAGTTGTAAATCAGTGATCTTATCTCTGAGGTCACTGTGTATGCAATAAAAGCCCCTTCATGCTACAACATCCTTCTCGGACGCCCCTAGATCCACGAGAATGGTGTTGTCCCATTAACTCTACATCAATGCATCAAGTTCGTTGGCGACGACGGCATGATACATCGAGTCTTTGCGGACAGAAAACCCTTCAAAGGTAAAGAAGTCCACTTCGCAGACTCCCATATGTATGAAGGTGAAAAAGAAAAAGAGGACACAGCACCCTTTGCCGAAAATCTCCAGAAAGATAAAGGCAAGGCTCCTCAACAATCACCGGAAAAAAACAAACCCTCTAGTAAATCCGAAGAGAGCATTCAAACTCCCTTCGTCATCTCCCTCAAGACTTCGAAGCCTTTGGTCATCACGACTAAAGTGAAGAAGGCAAAGTAAAAGCCGGGGGGCAAATTTGTTGTCTCTTTCGTGTCTATCATGCAAGACACGGATTCGGATTCAGAGCCAAAACACGACGCACCGTCAAGCCAAGCTGACACTCAGCAAGTTCAGCCTGCTCTTACTCCAATGGAGACACCTGCTGATGTAGAAGACGTACATCTGCTTCCTTCGTTGTCCCAGCAACTTTAGCAAAGGAAAAGTCGATCTTCTTCCATAGATCGGATGCCTTTTCATCAAACTCCATGCTTGAACCTTTCCAAAACGAAGGTATGCCTCAACTATCCTTATATAGTCATGTGGCATAAGCTATTATGAAGAAAATGGGTTATGATGCTCAAAATCCAGTCGTTTTAGGAGAAGGTCGTAGTATTTTCACGCCATTGGGGCCCGCCTTGACCAAGAGGCAGTTGGAAGATTGGAGACTCTACGGTTATGTAGAAAAGTCTTCACATGGGTTACAGTATGATCTTGACACCCCCTAGACAGTTGTCACAAAGGCTTAAAAGTCAGTTTGCTGACCAAGCCTCAACATCTCAAGTCCATGAAGACATCGATCTCCTTGGATATCTCTTTGAAGAATCACCTGATAAAAATCCAGGAAGCTCCTCCAATTGGTACGATTTCTCCGATGATGAAGAGGAATTGTCCGATAACATAGACGTGTGGTATTCTGACCCAGAAGAACCTGCGTCTGCAAAAGAAGTACCTTACTTCTACCCAGTTTCAACAGGCAATTGGGACCTTCTCATAGCAAGCCTTGAGAAGATCTCTGGTCAAGAAGACCCATGGAAAGGAACAAAGCCTTGGTCTGAAAATGCCTTTGAAACCCCTGAAGGTTTAGTTGAGTTAGAAGCCTCCGAAAATATTATGGAGGAACCACCTACGAACCTTTCAACAGAAGATCCTGGATCCTACAGCGATCTCATGGCCTTTCAAAGCCTGGGGTATGGACATCATTGGTCCTATTTCTCCCCCTTCAAGTAAAGGTCATCGCTTCATCTTCGCCACTATGGATTATTTCTCCAAGTGGTCAGAAGCATTTGCTCTCAACGAAATGAAGACCTCATCAGTCCTTCAATTCCTGCGCACCAACATCATTTGTCGTTTTGGTATACCCAAAAGATTCGTCCATAATAATGGACCAAAATTCCGGGATCATCGATTCTACAGGTTCTACGACAAATACAAAATCCAAAGCTGTCCTTCGACTCCATACAATCCGGCAGCAAATGGATTAGTAAAAGCCTTCAACAAGACACTCTATAAAATCCTCAAAAAACTGGTCTCTAGTCACAAAAGAGACTCGAGCGACAAACTGTCTGAAGCTTTTTGGGCTTATCAAACCACCGTTCGAGGACCAACCCATAGCACACCATTCTCCTTGGTCTATGGATGCGAAGCTGTCGTACCCTTGGAAGTACAAATTCCTTCCCTGTGGGTATCTTTGCAAAATGACATGATTCAAGAAAACCATGTCAAATTGCGACTCCATGAGCTGGACAATCTCGATGAAAGACGGCTCGAAGCTCGATAAAGCATTGAACTTTACCAAGCACGCATGGTATGATCTTTCGACAAAAAGGTCAGACAACGCGCCTACAAAAAGGGTGACTTGGTTCTTATGGTAAGAAGACCAATGGTCTTCACTCAAAAGTCCAAAGGCAAGTTTGAGCCAAAATGGGAGGGACCATACGTCATCGACAAGGTTTTCTCCAACGGCGCATACGCACTCCTAAACATGGAGGGTGACAGATGTATGTTGCCCATCAACGGCAAGTTCTTAAAGTGGTACTACCCTTAAGGACTTACCCAACTGGGTAAGAGCAATGCCTATATGGCCAAAACCTATTTCCAGGTACTCGCTCGTCAAACCCACTCTTTTAGAATTTTCATATCATATGTTAAAATTTCTAAAAATTCAAACAATGCTTACTTTCATCATTTCATTGTTCAAGAAATCAAAGTTTAGGAGCCTCTCCCTGACTTGACCAAAAAGTTTCACTCCTTGAACCCAAAATTCATGGTTTGAAATAAAATCCGGATTTAGGGATTTCCACCCTAGTCAACCCGGCCTTTTACCGCCAAAATGGTTTTAGGTCAAAATTTATGACCCTCGTGTCTTTAAACAAAAAAATGATTTTTTAAAAAAAACCGCGAGGAAGCACACTTAGTCGATACTCGCACAAATCGGAAGCATGCGAACCATGTTCGACACTTCCAAAATTGCAGGGAAGCGACATTTCATCGATACTTGCAAAATCCAAAAAAAAATGTGGAGACGCAACATTTCAGTTGATATCCAGAACCCAAATTTCAAAGGTTCGAAAAAACTAAGAAATCGTGGAGATGCGACATTTCAGTTGATATCCATAACCCAAAGTTCGAGAAAACCGCAAATTTTAAAAATCATGGGGAAACGACATCAAGTCAGTACCCGCAAAACCAAATTTTTTGAAAAGCAAGGATGCGACATTCCATCGGTACTTGCACCCAAATCTGGGAGGATGCGACATTCCATCGATATTCGTAACTGAATGAGCAAGGATGCGACATTCCATCGATACTTGCAAGACCATTCACCAGGAAGGTGACTTTTAGTCGATACTTGCATTTTTGAAAACTACAAACCGGCTATAGATGCCACAAACCGGCTATAAATGCCAGCAAACTGCCTATCAATGCCACAAAACAAAATCGGCTATCAATGCCACCAACCAAAACTTGGCTTTAAAAAAAAAGAAAAAAACCGGCTATAATGCAAAAACCGGCTACCAATGCCACAAACTCGGCTATCAATGCCACAAAAAATCGGCTCTCATGCCAAAATCGGCTTCCATGCCACAAACAAAATCTGACTCCCATGCCAAAACAATCATTTCACAAAAGATTTTCACAAAATGAAAAACTTTTGATCAAGTCCCATTTAGCAATAGCTTTCATCACAGAAAGATTTAAGTGGGCCTAGAGAAAACAAAAAAAAAGTATCACATTTAGCAATTGCTTTCATCACAAAAAGATTTAAGTGAGCATAAAGAAAACAAAAAAAAAAGAGTACCAAAAAATACATGTGGTACCAATAGAAAAAAAAGAAAAGAAAGTGTTTACAAGCACTACAAAAAAAAAGAGTACAAAAAAAATACATGTGGTACCAAAAAAAAAGAAGGATGGTTTCTGCAACAAAAAATTAGGAGCGCGGCCAAAAATGTCTCTTGCCAAAGTTTCAGCTCCTCAAGCAAACTCTTGGCCTCAACCGTCATAGTTTCCAAGGCACGCTTCCTCAGGAACTTGCCACGAGATGCTGGAGAAGGCTGTAACCCTTCTTTTATACCGGGAAGCTTATCCAAAGCAGTTTGCCATTGTTCGTCTTCTTGAATCTTCCTTTTGAGAACTCGATCGCCATCTGCAGCCCGGTGAATCAAAGCAATCTCCCTATTACGAGCCTCTGTTATAGCAACCCACTTGGCAGCGACTTGTGCCTTCAAATGCTCAAGACGTTTCCTGGCCTCATCGACCTCCCTATCAAGGATGTTAAGGTCATGCCTCAGCCCGATGATGGCTAGCTCTTCTAAGTTCTTCTCTCGGACTACTTGCTTCTTGCCCTGTGTAGCCTCATTCAGGTCAGACTTAGCCATGTTAGCAGGATCCAAGAACATCTCCTTGAAGAATTGGTCATCAGGGAAGTCCATGGTCTCAAACCACTTATCACCCAATGCAATGATCCTATCAACGATCGCCCTTGCACCTGTGACATCCAGACCAACTTCTTCAGCATCAGTGAAAATCTCTTGCACATGCTGGATCATACCAAATCTGGCATCCAATTGTCCAGGAAGGAGAGTCTCAATCCAAGAGCTCAAAACCTGTGCCAACACCTTCTTCGCAAATAGAAGAGATGGCCCAGATGAAGATTCGCCCCGCTCCATCGGTTGGCTGCTCATGTCATGACCCGTTGGAAGAGTAACAAAAGAACTCTTTCCGGTTGGAGGAACCAGGGAAGGAATCTCATCACGAGTTATAGCCTCTGCATTGTTAGAACTGGTTCTATGGTCTCTACCTCCGGATCAACCTCTGGCATCCCTTGCTCTGGTTCCGAAGGAAGCGATGGACTCTCTTCTGTCACTTCAAAACCTGCCAATGAAACACAAAAAGGTATGAATATGATCCTGTTTAAAAAATCATTATCAGGGTAATTACTATAAAGTACCTTCTTCGACGACTGGCGAAACACACTCTTCCTCCATGAACTTATCGGAAGCATCATCAACATTTGCGTCCATCGACGGTTCAAAGTCATCGGAATCCTATGGCAAGTCAACTAACAAAAAAAAATGTTAGCAAATCAAGTCACAGACACAAAAAAAAAAGCAAAAGAAGTTATACCAATTGGAGATTCTAGATTCACTCCAAAGTCCCTCGGTTCTTCTTCAGGTGCCCCGATAGGATCCGTCACTGCTTCATCGATCGGGACCTCAGGCATCGCCAAGTCTTCTTCCTCTGCTAAAAAAAAAAGAATAAGAGAAAAGTAGAAGTAGGAAACAAATCAGAACATGGAAAATTCCATGAAAAGAAATGGAAATAGAAAGAGGAAGAATCATACCTTCACAGACGATCTCTTCTTCTTGGCTCCTCTTTTCTAGAGGTTCGTCAACATTCTCTGGCACCTCCTCATTGATAGTAAGAGGGACTTCCATATCAGGAGAGTCTACGTGTTGCTCCTTGCTGCGATGCTAACTCCTCTTCCTTTTACCTCTACGGGCTCGCTTCCTAGAAAAACCTACCCCACTGTCAGAGTCAGGTCTCTCACTTGACTCCTCGCTGGATGGTCTACCCTTATCAGTAGACTCCACGGAAGTTCGCCTCTATGCCGCTTGCATCCAAGCATCAAGCTCAGCTTCCTCCTGTTCTAGCTACTCTAAAGCCTCATCAGGTATTTCTCGAACAGCTTCAGAACCAATGACGCCCTGGTCATCGAGAAAGCCTATCTTGTGCTTCTCTCCAGAAAAGAAGGCCCAAACTTCTTCTCGCCGGACGCCATCCGACTTTCCAAGGCCTTTTCCAGATGATAGCTTCACATCAAGCTCCTTCTTGGAAAGCCCCCGATATGCCAAAAAGCTCTCCGCGAACCACTTCGTGAAGCCGGCAGTCCGGAAAATCGACAGCACATGATAAGAAATCATGGCAATAGTGTCTTCAGCACTATAGAAAGCCCATGCATTTCTCCCATCCTGCAAACCTCCAAAGTGCTTCACCTTACTTAAACGCGCTCCAACAACGCCTTGAGAAAAGCCCAACTACAGCGCGAAGCTGTTGGAAATAGGGTGGGCCTCTAGGATAGGTTTCGAAAACTTTTGACCCACTTGATGCAGGGATCAACTATCCAGAAGGCTATAAAACCCAGTCCAAGATCTATGTCCTCAATCTCAGTCATCATGATCAGTAAATACAATCTATCTAGAAGATAGAACCAGCAACTAATAAATCTACAACATGCAAGGAAGTAGATTATACCTTTGGAGCTCGGTTGTGCTCTAATGGAGAAGTTGCGTCTTTCTTTGATGATGAAACGCTTTCACTAATCAAATAGGGATCTCCAAGACCTCTTGATCTTCCACGCTATGACCCGTATCAGATTCTCCTTTTCTCAAGAAGATGGTGGGATCTCCAAGAGAAAACTACTAGGAACTCTAGGGAGGAACTAGAAAGAGAACTAGAAGAGGGAGAGGAGAAGAGGCATGTACAACACTTGCACAAAGAAGCCTTGGGCGTGAATCCCTAGGTGGATCTATGCATTTAACGTCCAAGGCCTTCTCTCCTCTATTTATGGCTTTTGCAAGTTACCTCCTCTTTACTAATTACAATAGAAGTCTTACTTCCATTAATTAGTAACTTACCATATCATATTTAGAAGTCTCACTTCAAATATGATTAGTAACTTTCCAATTCCTTTCTAATAAAAATAGAAGTCTCACTTCTACTAAAATTAGTAAGTCTACTATTACCACTATTAGAAGTCTTACTTCAAATAGAAATAGTAACTTTCCTTTTAGAGTTCAACTAGAATTAGATACTTTCTAATAATTGGGCTAGCGTGGGGACCACTAGGGATTCCTTAGAAAGCTGGCTCCAACTGGGACATGCGACCCCACATCTCATGTGCAATCCGGGCCCACAGTTAATTGCAAATAACTCCACTATATAAATGCAATTGAACTCCAATCTTAGGAATATTACATAGAAGACCCTAAACTTCCACATTACCACAAGTAGACCCCTCTATCAATATCCATGGATCAATTGGACCTGTCTTCCAAAATAGATCCATATCTTATTATCCTTGAGCCCCAATTAATTATAATGATCATAGGTACCTTTCCAATTAACTCTTAATCGGAATGGGTGCGCACTTACCAATGATAAATCCATTAATTGACAGAAGGGAATATTAGAGATAGATTCCATCTTGACCATTGAATGTTCCCACAGCTCTACTACCACGTACCCAAATCACCGAGGTGTTGACCTACAGTTGGCCTCACTCATTGGTGACTCAAAGCAAATGAATAGATAGAAACTTGAGTTTATTAATGTCTTAGGATTGAGAGCCTATTGCTAGGGAATTATGAGAGCAGACCTTAAAATAAAGACAGTGTTTATAAGGTACTTCTCATGGTCCTTCAATACATCCAATGTACCAGCACTATGATCCAGAATCTTCCATTCTGATGATCGAGACAAATCACACTACCTCATAGTGATCAAAGTGCTGCAACCTTGTCAGTATGAGATGTCCAGTCTCATCACTGGTTGTGAAGATATTGATTTGCCACACATGTCTCCCGTATGTGGATTTCATCCATACACATGTGTTACATCTAATATACTTGTGGACCCCGGTTCATCTCATGAACCATCATGTCATTCGTATTGGTTATGTGCAAGTATATAATAAATCACCATTCATCTCATGAAAGGAAAGCATGAATATACTGATAAATAAAGAAATTAATCAATTTATTATATCATCTACTGGATTGAGTCCATAAAACTAACAGAAGCGAGAAGGTACATACGGCTGGATGTCGACGAAAAGATGTCTACGGTACACCATCTTGCCGACACGTATGCTGAAAAACCACTCCTTCTCTGCATTTGTCAAGGAGTAATGCCTTCCCGTCCCTACCCTGGTAGAGTCTCGGGAGGCACCAAAATCAAAAGCCTTCTTCCACAACTCCAAAGAAAGCTTCACTAAAGGTTGCCCCATCTCAACGTCCCTGAACTGTCGGATCCTCATGCGGGCAAACAAAAGTGATTCGGAAATGGCTTTCCCCTTAGCCAATCGAATCATCAGAGGATCATCATCCTGTGCAGAGCCAAGTCGATGGAAGCCAGGACAATGGTATACAAACCATGAATAGAAAATATGGGCTGAAAATACCCTGTTCATGGGAAGCCCAAGCCGAACCAAGAAAGCAGCAGCCTGTAGTTCGGTGCACAGGTAGGAGTAAAGAGCAGGCACTAAAGCAAGCTGCTCTCCAAACGCCATCTGACAAGCCAGAAAAATGCAATGCGGCCTGATATGCATTCCATCTCCTCCAGCAAAAATAGCATCACCTAACCAATAAGTGAGGTAAACCGCGAGATCTCTTCGCATTACAATGTCAAAGCAAATGGGGTCTATACTCGCGAAGAAACCCCTCAACTCTTCTTGCATGGCCGAAGTCTTCTTCCTGTCTTCCCATGTCGTGCTATCAGAAGACTCCGTACTGTCAAAAAAGTTAGGGAACGAAGAGCCAGAACTCTTCCAACTACTGGATCTAACTTTCGAGGCCTCCTTCTCCTTCAAAAAATCATAGAAGGTGACAAGATGAAAGTACAAAAACCTGAACTCCTCTGACTGCTCCTCAAGGACGCTGTCGATCGGCATGAACTCTTCATAGAGTTTGCCAAGGATAGGCAATCCAGTAATGGCGCCTAGCTCCTTCAAAGAAAAACCAATCTCACCATTCGTGACAACGAAGGTATTGGTTTATGGAAGGAATGACTCCAACATAGCCATGAAGGCCACGTCAGAAAAGATCACCGTCTCCCGAAAGGCACGGACCGCATCAAAGATCTCGGCTTCCTTCAAAACGGCGCCACCAATAAGCAGGACACGATCAGTCCACGGCTTCCACTCGGAGTCAGCACTGAAACGGCCATGAAGTCAAAAAGGCTTCACCCAATTGCTGTCGTCACCACTAAAAATACCAAGGCCCACCAGTCCCAAAGCGACCAACGAATAATCAGAGCCCTGGTAGCCGCTGGCCGGCATCAATATATCGATATCGGTAAGCGAATTCTCCACATATCCAGGAGAGCCGCCAACAAAACCTCAGTCTTGATTACATTTTTCCTCTTCACCCAGCTTGGAGGATCTTCCCTCTTAGAGCACGTGGGGGCAAGGGTCATAATCGAGATGGTGAGATCAAACGTCGACCGGGTAACAACGATTCTCTTCTCACCATCAGCCATGTAAGAGAACTGAAAACATCTCCTCTGTTATATCACATCGTCAGAGACTGCATCACCAAAGAAGAAGGTAGGCTTGGGTAAAACTCTCTGATCGTCCATAACCCACGGACGGCTGCCTACCATGATCTTATAAAATTCCTCTCCCTTGAGTGCGATCAGTCGCTGGCTCATCTCATCTCTATTGAGAGAATCACACTCTTCAAGGTTTCTGTCAACATACTGGACCTTCTCCCAGGCCTGCTGAACTGCCGGATTGGAAGATCTAGCAGATCGACGAGGTACGCTTGTAGCAGGCTTTTTACCTTTGTTCGTTCTGGAGGAACCACCTACAAAGGTTGGAAAAGAAAAAGATCATCATCAAAATGACAGAATTTCGCTAAAAAAAATCTGGCGAAATTTTGACATGACTCCGGGGCAATTCCAAAGAAAAAGAAATACCCCGAAAGAAATAGAAAGCTTGAAGATGGCCTCAACATTGCTGCGAGCTCCGAAACTCCAAACTTTCGATGTCTCCGTAAAATGAGGAAGGGCTCAACGTCGCTGCGAGCTCCAAATTCCCAAATTTGCAAAAACTTTCAGGTATGCTATCATATCATGCTACCAATTTAATTTACAGAAAAATGCATGCATAAACATCTTGGTTTGCCAAAAAAATGCATTATCATGATGAGCAAAAAAAAAAGAAGAAAAATAAACTTTCTAAAAAAAAAAGAGGGGAAGAAAGATAAAAAAAAAAGAAACAAAAAAATGGGACTGGCCCACAGGCCACGTGGATGTACTGCCAGATCCATATGGATATGTCCATACGGCCCACAAAAGAAACAAAAAAAAACATGCAAAGAAAAAAAGAAAACGCACGAAAAAAAAGAAAAAACACGTGTAAAAAAAACATGTGGAAAAAGAAAAAAGAAAGAAACAAAAAAAAAAAAAAAAACAAGCACGTTTTTTTTTTACCATCATACTTTCTACATGGAGTTTTCTTAAGAAAGAAGACTTACATGAAGCCATTGATGGAGAAGAAGAAGAAAAGCTTGAAGATTCTTGAAGAACTCTTGGCCTTGAAGCCCTCTTGAGACTTTTGTAAAAGAAAGCAATAAGAGCAAGAGATCCAACCTCCCCTTGCTTTTATAGAAGAGAGCAAACCAAAGAAGGAAACAAGAAAGAGGTAAGTGTTACTAACTAGTAACCTTACCAAAAGAAAGAAATTAGAAAGATTATTTCCCAAAAAAAAGATATCTTGAGGGATTCTCTCCCAAAAAGGAAGCAATGAGAGATTTTCTCCCAAAAGATAGGAGATTTGAGATATTCTCTCCCAAGGAAAGATATCTTGAGATATTCTCTCCTAAAATAAAGGAGACATGAGAGATTTTCTCCAAGTAAAGATATTCTTAGATATTCTCTATCCAAAAGAGATATTTTTAGATATTCTTTACAGAAATTACACCATATGAGATCTAAGCCATTTCAAAAGCTTAAGGTCCCATGGGTTAGCCCATATGAGCCAGGTTTGACCACCTAGGCACTAAAAAAAAAATTTGAGCTTTTAGTCAAAGAGAAATCCCTCTTACCAAGAGCATACAAATATGGTTCCATGCCTCTTTTGAGTTGATTGGACCATACAAAAAAGAATTCCAAGCCCCATGAGCTTCCAAAAATCAAACCATCCAGCCTCATATACCAAATTGAGCCAAAATCTTGAAATTTACATTCCACAAAAATCCAAACCAAATCCTGGTCCCCTAACTTGCCACATACAGCTTGTCAAGTCACAAGACTAAAACGAAAAACCAAAACCGGATCCCCTAACTTGCCACATATAGCCTGTTAGGTCACAAGATCAAAACCAAAATCGACCCCCCAACATTCCACATACAACTTGTTGGGTCACACGGTTAAAACCAAACCCGACCCCCTAACCTGCCACATACAGCTTGTTAGGTCACAAGGTCAAAACCAAATCCACATCCCTGATGTCATCTTCAAAACTTTGCCTTGAGATGGTACGTGATTCCTTTCACTACCATAAAATTTTCCTGGAAGCTCAAAAGGCTACAATACCAAAAGAAAGACTGCTCAGAGACTCTTGGTCAAGTCACAAGCTCTCTTTCAAAAATCTCTTTGAGGAACATCGACTACAACAGTTAACCAACTCATCGCTGTACATCGAGGGGGCATTTGTTGACACAAAAAAAATGTGTCACTTTGCCTTTTCAACATCAAGAAAACTACATGAAGTCGCAGCCTGCCATAAATAGGCAATGTTACTTCCAAAAATCAAATCTTGTCAAAATCAAACAAAAGCTGCAAGATTCTTCAAGACATCCAAAAGAGGAGTACACAAGAAGTTTCGGGCCATTTCAAAATCATTTGGCCTAACTTCGCTTCTTCGATAGCTGAACAGAAGCTCCCAGCGGCGACAGCATCGGAGACACCAAATCTTCGATCAGAGCCTATGGATAGTCTCAAAATATATCCAAAAGGCTCCACGTCAAGTTCTGAGTCAAACCGATAACGTTTGACCCTACATCAACCCTTGAACAGCTAAATCAAGCCTCTCGGCGATGAGAACCACCGAGGCCATCACTCATCAGACAGAGCACATGGCTGGCTTGAAGATGCTTACAAAGGGCTACACGTCAAGTTTCACGTCATTTCGACAACATTTGACCATACTTTGACTCTCGGAAGCCAAATCAGGCCTCACGGCAGTGAAGTTCCCCGGCATCATGGTTTCCAAGACAAAGCCTGTGGATCATCTCAAAATGACTCCAATAGGTTCCCTGTCAAATTTCAAGTCAATCAGACATCGGTTGACCGCACATCAAGCCGCGACATCTTCTTCGCGACAAAATCAAGTCTATTGGCGATAGGATCCATACGGCTTCAAAACTCAAATAAAAGCCTATGGATGGTCTTGTTTATTGGTCAGGAGGCTTCATCTCAAATTCCAGGTCATTCTGACAACGTTTGACCCAGTTTCAGCTTCTGACGGAAAATCGACAACTCTACGCTACAAAGTCTTCGACTTTCCCGGAAAATTGGAAACTTTGCACTCCAAAATGCAAGGATTCTCGTCAAGTTTTCTTTAGGGAAATCAGGCCAACAAATGTGGAAAAATGTCAAGATAAATACAAGAGAAAAAAGAATCGAAAAAATCATCAAAACGACCGCAAAACGGGTCAAAAGGGGAAAATTTCCCCAGGGCCGCGGCCCGCGACCCTGTGCATGGTCGCCCGGCGACCATGAGCTCCGGGTCTCCGGAGTACCCCCGGAGAGGCCCGTTTTATATCTTTTTTCGCGTTTCGAAGTTTCCAACTCTTGAGATTTTCCAAAATTCATACTTTTGAGGCACCAAATCCTTCGACATTCGTCAAAATCATGGGTCCGTCTTCAAGAGTATCAAAATCAACATTGATCGCCAACCGGTCAACCGAAACAGTGTGCTTTCTACCCGATTGATCGAGAAATCGATAGGACAGATGGCACCGACCCGCTGTTGACAATCAATACCTGAAGTTACATGGTCATCCGATGTCAATGTACATGAAAATCCATCGATGATCATCGCCATAAGAATCCCAAAAGACGCAGCACAGCCCGCGACTCTTCAACTGCTCGGCGACCACTTAATGCCATTAATTGACTAGCTCTATTGAAATCATTAATTCATTTCTTTGGATGGCCCAATCAGAAGCAAGCATCCAGGAGTTACAAGTCAATTGATTCATCCCATGAAACTCCTCCATTAAAGGCGACTAAATGCCCTCAATCTCGGCCAATCAGAAGCCAAGAAAAAGGAGTTACAAAATAAAGAAATAAATCTTGTAACTCTTCCCTTTATGTAGCTTTATGACAATTAAGGCTCATAAATCCTCCTAAATGGCTACCTAAAAACTTATAAATAGGAGAGCACTCCAAAACATCCCATATCACTTCTTCCACAAACATAGATCCCAGATCAGAAAAAAGCGCAGAAAATCCAGAGAAAGAAAGAGAAAACTCTGCGAAAGTTATGCACCGGCCACCACTACAAGGTGACAAAAGTCCCATGGGGGTACCCCCCAATGTCATTGCCTTCTCTTTCTGCCTCCAATGGCTTAGACATAGTTTTTCAGCCCATCTACTTAGCTTTTTATTGGGCATGGGACCTCCTCTTGGTCTTTGTCCTCTAAAAATCTGAGGTTATAGCCAAGCTAAGAGAATCAAGAGCATCATCTGTTCTCATCTGCATGGATGATGGCGAAGTCCACACATTGCTTGTGACCGTCAATCTGAACGAGTCCCCCACAATCTCCTGAGAAGTTAGATCCTCCTTTTCTTGCTTTTCATTGTAGTTTGTATTTTTTTTAAAAGAGACAAAAGTCACAACTCTTGTCTTTCATTATTGATAAGAATTGTAAATCGGCTATAAACGCCAAAATCGGCTATAAATGCCAAAAACCGGCTATAAATGCCAAAAAATTCGTCTTTCACGGCAAATCAAGAAAATATCTATTTTCTTAAATATATGTGCAATGGAAAACTTGAAAGAAGTTGATTTCCTTTTCACTTGCGATGGTCGATCTCTGGATCGCCACTTACAATTCCAAGTAAAATAGAAAACCTGGCACACCCACACAAAAAAAAATGTAGATGCACGCCTTTGCCCCCCGGGCGCGAAAGGATCGGATCAAACGGACTCCCACGTCCGCCGACCTCAGTAGCACCGAGCAGAAGCGCGGTCCATCAATCACCACTTGCAATTCCAAGTAGAGTAGAAAATCTGGCACACTCATACAAAAAATGTTGATGCTCGCCTCACGCGCCTCCGACTGAGAAAGGGTTGGACCCGATGGACTCTCACGTCCGCCGACCCTGGTAGCACTGCTAGCAGCGCAGAAGAAGCGAGTCCATCAATTTCCTTTGAAGTCCAATATGGCTCTAAAAATAGCATTTGGGCTCCCTTTGTTTCTTCTTTTGACTCCTTTTTTCTTGATTGAAATCTTCACTTTTAGGAAACAATCTTCTTTCTTGGCCACCAAGTTTACAAGAAATTAGTGGCTTGCCAATAAAAGAAATATCATGCCAATCACATGAAAGTGCAGCTAGGGCCAATGAAAAGGTCCTAGAGGGGGGGGGGGGGTGAATAGGACTAATGGAATTCTTTTCCCAATTAAAACATCTTAGTCCAATTTTAATCCCAACTAGGAACAAGAACATAATGAACACAAATAAGAATACAACTTATGCGGAATATGTGTTCAATGTATGAGTGCTTAAACAATCAAAGATAAGACAATTAGTTTCATATTAGTAAGCACAAGTGTGAGTGCAACAATCTTCACAAATTCACTTATGATTTATATCAATGTGCTCAAATGAATATTTGTTAAAGAGTGTGTGCTAAACAAGATTTGATTTACCACTATGATCAATGTTGTTTTCGCACAAGTGGATGGGGTCAATTAAACTAAATATCATTCATATCATTCTCCACAACATATATATATATAAATCAAGCACAAGAGATAGAGATTGAGAAATTGACACAAGGGATTTATAGTGGTTCAGTCACACATACCTACATCCACTCTCAAGGGTCACACAGTCCCCTGGTTCCACTATGAAGAATCAAACTACACAAGTACTGATTCTACATAAATTTTGTTCACGAGGTTCGACCACACAGATCTACTCCCCATTTTTGTTCACGAGGTTCGATCACAAAGGTCTACTCCCCACACACAACTTTTAGAGTCGTTGAATCACACAGAAACAATCCACTATCATAATTTTTAAAGTGGTTGAATCACGCAGAAACAATCCACTATCACAAAGATAGAATTTGAATGGAGGGTGAAGAACAATTGCCTCTTTTTGACAAAGTCTGGAGGTTGCCACTTGCCTCTTTGACGAAGTCCGAAGGATGCTCTTCGAAACTTGTCACCGCAGCTCCAAGCTTTGATGCCTTTTGCAATGCTTCCTTGATGTTGATGATGGTGCTCCAATGTTGTGCTCAGTCAAGGGAAGAGGTCTTTGGTCTAGGGATTTGGATAATAAACTATGATAGCTCAAGTTCTTCCCTAGGCAATATTGTCTCCACACATCACACTTTCCTTAAGCTAATGAAGCTCTTAGATTTGACAAACCAAGCTCATAGTGTGTGTGGAATGATCTATGAGAGCTCTAATATGATACACAATGGTTAGGACATGAGCTCTCATGATCTTGGAGGCCTTGGGAATGATTTTCCAAGCCTTAGGGATGATATGGGGCATTTTTCTATTTATAGAAAGCTTTCCAACGGTCATAAAACGGCTAGTGAACAGTGAATAGTGAATAGTGTTACTGTTCAAACGGCTAGTGAACAGTGAACAGTGAATAGTGTTACTGTTTAAACGGCTAGTGAACAGTGAATAGTGAATAGTGTTACTGTTTAAACGGCTAGTGAACAGTGAACAGTGAATAGTGAATAGTGTTACTGTTCAAACGGCTGGTGAACAGTGAACAGTGAATAGTGATATTACTGTTCAAACGGCTAGTCGCGAGGTAACCGCGAGGTAACCGAAAAACCATTTTAAGAGAGTTTTTTCTCTCTGGAAAAGTAACCGCGAGGTGACCAAAAACCATGGCGGTTAGCTGACTTCTGAGGCCTGTTTTGAGTCTTGAAAAAGTTGAAAAACAATCTCTAAAACCCTATTAAATAAGCCATTAAACTAAGGGTTTTTAGGGCCATGTCTTGGTTGGTTTGGAGTCCCATTTACCTGAATAGGTTGGCACACATGGACGTCTTCCTTTATGAATCCGGGCCTTCCAAGACTTGATCTTCTACCTTCAAACTTGATCTTCCTTGAGAAATTCTGAAAGGCAAGGTCTTGGATTCTTCGACACGGAATTGACAATACAAAAACAAGTGCTCATAGGGATGTGGCACTAACAATCTCCCCCTTTGTCAATTTCGTGGCAAAACACCTATTCTTGATTGAAATATAACAAATGGACTCAAATACAACCAAGATCACAAGAGTACATGATCTTTACAAAAGATACAACAATTACAAATCAAAGACTCATGACTCTAAATACTCCCCCTGAGAATGTGCTTTGTCTCTTAAAGATATGCCTGCATAAGACATTGACAGACACATTCTATGGTGGGATTGCTACTCCCCCTTAATTGTTAGTCACAAAATATCATAGATAGAGTGTGTTTTCACCCTTTGTTCTACACTCTCCCCCTTTGTTTAATCTCTCCATTTTCAGGATTCAATCCATTTATTCTCGCCCTTTTTTGTCACAAATTGACAAAGAGATGTCCCGATGAAGTATATGGAGTACTATAGAGAGATAAGGAGAAGTGAGAGATATCAATATTTAGCATATTATGATATCAAGGACATAAAAAGATTCACCTATAAGCATAGAGGGGTTAGCAAGCATGATATCAAAAGATTTGACTATAAAGAGATGTAATCATGCTAAGATGGAATTGAACTATATAAATCAACTAAGAAAGTCCATATCAATTCCATGAATCCATTTATGGATTCTCTAAGTCCTTCAAATGGTACAAACCGATTGAAGAGTAAGGACTCAATAAAGATCATATGAAATTTCATTTCATTGACCTTTTTCACCACTTAACCGTAGTGATGAACCTGCATAATTATACTGATATAACTATGAAGCACATACAATGATTATGAGGAATGCATGAGGTTCCAAAAAAAATCAATCCATTTAAAAACATATGATAGGACATGCATTATGATACCAAAGAAAATAAAATCCAAAACCATAACATTCAATTTTTAAAAAAATTTAACTTACAAAGGCATAATGAATGTTATGAGGATGAATGCAATCACCAAATGAACTCAATCATCAAAATAAGCGATTATAATCTAAAATGATGAATTGGGTACATTGCATTCCAAACAGATCATCAAGATAGGAAATTTACAAATAGAGGAGCATATGACTTGCAAAATCATCACACAAAAGAAAAACACAATACAGAGCATAGTGATGATCAAAGATAAAAACATCCATATCTTAGAAAAATACCAGAACTAAAAATTCATGGATGTGGCAATATGAGAAATACATAAAGATGTACCTATAAAAGTTAATGCATTCTCAATTAAAAATTGTTTTGTTTTAAAAAAAAAAACTTTAAAACAAATATTCATCATATTCATATATGTGTCTCCATGATCCTCAAATATGAATTCTCATTTGATCATCTTAAAGATGTCTACTCCCCCTTAACATCATTCTCTTCTTTTTGTCAATATGATGACAATGAATATACCGATGTAATGCATGAAGAAGATGTAAGGCATGAAACTAGGGAGTTCTCAAATATAACAATTAAAGCTTACATTGATCAAATTTCTCAAGATGTTGCTAATCATGGAAAGACATAATGATGAATAGATGAGTACCAATTGAAAATCTCATTTTGAAAGCATGTATCTAAACATGGCCCAAAATGAAAATCAATTGAATAATTTTCCATTTAAGTAAAAACTTAAAATCAATGGAAAATTCATTTTTCGAATCATATTTATTTTCAAAAAGACAAAACAACTGATTTGAAAAATATGAGATGGGACATCAATATCACATCTCATTCAATTTTGCATTTTAGAAAATATACCTATCAAGAACATATGCAAAATGAATTATTGATTCCAAAACATAGACAAGATCGAAAGAGATTTACATGTAATGGAGGATAACAACTTGAGATTCAACCAAGTATATGAATCATGTTTCTTGTTGGTGAGGATATAAGCATCAGATAAGTGTTTTACATGATCACACAGAATTACAGGTCAGTTCCATAGCTACCACAAATGGAATTACGCTTGGCAAACTCAACAAGTGAGGAGTCTCCCATCTCCTCTCCACCCACTCTCCTAGCCAACAAGTGAGGAGTCTCCCGTCTCCTCCCGTTTCCTCCCTTAAACGTTAATGTTCGAATGATTCAAATAGGTATACCAATATGAGTGCAACTTGGAATGAATCAAGGTGGAGTATCCAAAGCATAAATCAATTCCATAATGATGTACATGTTAAGGATACAACCAAAAAAAAATCATGGATTGCTAAATAATTTTTTTTTAAATGCTAAAACTCTGAACTGGTTTTGAAATCATGTAACTAATAAATATGCTTCAAAACAGAGAAATCCATGAGAATAGTGGTATTAATCATAGCATAAGCATGTTTAACTCTTGAAAATCATATGCTATGACAAATATCATCATTTCATATGCTTTATGAAATGAAATTCAACTATCATGAAGCCAACTTCTTCAAGAAAACAATCATAATTTAGAGGAGGCAAACATGAGAGATAAGATACTAAAGTGAAATTTCAATTCAATGTTCACAAGATTTGTCACATTTTAAGACATACCAAACAAATAGAAAACCATGAAAAGAACATGGATGTGACAAACACAAAATTCACTCAGCATCATGAATATTCATTACTTATAAAAATATAAGTTGAATGCATCATGATGAATATAAGAAATTGCAAAAAAATAAGATTGGGTGTTGTGTGCAATTTCCAAGGTGTAAAACATATGAACTCAACAAATATAGCATCCATCAAATAATAGTTATGATCATAATGAACAAGAAATGGATTTGAAGAGATTCATATGAGCAACAACACACTTATGAAAATTGAAACATGTACAAAGATGAAATCATAAACATGGATCAATTAATATAACCATCCTCCTTAAATAAAGACTAACAAGCACAAGGATGGATTTTATAGTTCTTAGTATGGAGTTAACAAAAGAAAACAACACAACCATACATAGAACCATTTAGCATTTGCATATAGAGGGTCATATCATCAACAAATAAATTTTTTACCCTTGCAAATGTACCTACATACATGAAATAAGGAAAATACCTTTTATAAGTACCTATTAACAAAAGAAATCGAAAATAAAATACATAACAGGGTATCATGTATGGTAGTAGCCTCTAAGAGTTTAAGGCCATGAAGAAAAACGATCATGGATTCCAATTGGAACAAGAAATACCAATTGAGATTCAAGGATAAGACTATTAGCTCAATCACTCTAAAATGGAGTTAAAAGGAATATAACTGCTAGGATTAATTCAAATTAGAGCTATCCATGATATTATGGGGTTAACTGATCATAGCATCAATCAATATAACTAAGAAAATCACATGCTATGAATATTTTGAAATCATTTCATCCAATCATAAAATATAACTATCATGTGCAAGATGAATGAGATGAATGAAATGAAGTTCAAACATGAAGCCTACTTCAACCATTAACCAACCAAGATTATGAACACATGAGTTTGGTGGTTATGAAATTTTATAAGAGCATGAGAGGTGGCAATCATGAAAATTATGATGCTAATAGAAAGTGACATGGAATAAAAACATATTACTATCAAGATCAATCCAATGTATACAAGGTTTATCACATTTTCAAGATATGACATCAATTGGATATGACAAAAATCGAAAATGATACCAATTGAATATAAAACAAGATTAAGAGCAAAGATGTGATAAACATAAAATTCCATCAAGCATCATAAATTGATATTCATCACTTTTAATGATATAACTAATGACCATAGTGATGAACATTCTAAATTGCATGAAATGTCTCTTGGTGATACATGCAATTTGAAAGTGTCAAATCATATGAATTCAACATCTATAAAATTCACCAAACAATAGGTTTAACTATGAAATACAAGGAATGGATTTCAAAGAGGTTCATATGATCAAGATCACTACTATGAAGTTGAAACATGTATAAGGATGACATCACTTAGAGAATATACAAGAATTAACATCATAACCATCCATTTAAAAAAAATAATGACTAGAAAGCATAAAGGATGGGTTTGGGAGTTCTAGTATGGTATCCACAAATGTAACTTAAGAGCACGACCATACAAGGAACTATTAGACATTTGCAAAAAGAGGATTAAATAAAATCAAGATCTAACAAAATAATCTCCATTTTAGCAAATGTACTAAAAGAATCATGAAACATTATCATTATGCATTAAAAAAAATGCACAAGACTAAGTATCTATTTCATGATCCATAAAAACATACAAATCAATTTGCTCATAAAAGGAATATAACTACAAGAGCTCATACAAATTGACTTGAATAAGTATGACTTGATATCAATTGGAAAATACATTCAGATAAAATGTATAACTATAAGGCTCTAACCAATTGAATTTCAAGTGTATCAAATAATTTGATTTTCATATAAAGATTCTAACTTAATAAGCATATAATGAAAATCAATTTTGATCATATCTCATCAATGAGGCACAATCATTTTTCAACTTGCATTTTTAAAAGATATGACTTATTTGAAATACATACAGGCTGATTTTTCAAAACAATAATTTTCCATATGAAAATATAACTTGGAAATCTATGGAAAAACTAAATTGTTTTAAATCATTTGTTTTTTTAAAAAAAAATCTTACTTATGACAAACAAACAAATGAATTTACAACTACAATTGATCATGAATAATCTAGCAAAGAGGGCTTTTGAAATCATAATCAATTGATCATGTATACAAATGAAATGCAAGAGATATAACTCAAAGAGAGCAAAAAGCAAATATAACATGATGAAATTTTAATCAAATCATCTTGAAAACCATGTTATGAAACAAGAGAAGTACATGAAAACAAAATCAATTGATCATAAGTAAACAATGCATTTTAAGAAATGTAATTCTATAAAAACAGAAATGCAAATTGTTTGTAATAACCATACATTTCGAAAAAGACAAGGAAATACTTTTATTGACAATGCTTTTGAAACTCAAAACTTTTAAGAGCATTTGTCAAAATATAACTTGAAACCAATTGGAAAATGCTTTTATTCAAAAACACATTTATTTTGAGAAATATACCTATAGATAGATAACCAATTGAGTTTCGAGTATATTACAAGAATTGAATTTCTCATACAAGAGATTAAATATAAAAAAAGAAACAAATTCAATTCTCATAACTTTCAACTTGTGCTTTAAACAATATAACTATTAGAAACAAATACAAGTTGAGAATAATTTTCCATTTCAAAACAAAACCTATGGAAAAATTGTTTTTCAAAAATATCTAATTTTTTTTTAAAAAGATATAACTTATGAAATTCATTAATTTTTGAAAAACAGGGGATGTACCATTAATTAATCATGGATAGAAAATCTTTTAAGTCCATAATTAATTGAAGCACATTAAAAGAGCATTGAGATGCGTTTTCATAGATATAACGATATGAATACAAAATGCACATCAATAAGATGCAATCAAGTGATTTTGTGCACCAAAAGATATAACTATAAAAGTTTATGAGAACAAAATCAATTGACTACATATATTTTTGCATTAAAACAAATGTAACTATATAAGCTCAAAATGCAAAAGTTCATAGACCAACAACACGAAATAATTGAAAAAAAATATGTTGGTCCAAAAGGGTTCAAGATCTTAGGTCTTTCTAACAATCTTCCTTTGAAAAACATCTTAAGGTCTTGGATGGTTTGTCGTTGAGGTCCCTCCGATACATGAGGTCCCTCTAAGGAATTGGCACTAGCCATGAAACAAGATCAACTCCGGGTTGTTAAGCCTTTATGGAGTAACTGCTCTGATACCAATTGAAAGTGCAGCTAGGGCCAATGAAAGTGTCCTAGAAGGGGGGGGGGGGGGTGAATAGGACTAATGGAATTCTTTTCCCAATTAAAACATCTTAGTCCAATATTAATCCCAACTAGGAACAAGAACATAATGAACACAGATAAGAATACAACTTATGCGGGATATGTGTTCAATGTATGAGTGCTTAAACAATCAAAGATAGGACAATTAGTTTCATATTAGTAAGCATAAGTGTGAGTACCACACTCTTCACAAATTCACTTATGAGTTATATCAATGTGCTCAAATGAATATTTGTTAAAGAGTGTGTGCTAAACAAGATTTGATTTACCAATATGATCAATGTTGTTTTCGCACAAGTGGATGGTGTCAATTAAACTCAATATCATTCATATCATTCTCCACAACATATAGATATATAAATCAAGCACAAGAGATAAAGATAGTGAAATTGATACAAGGGATTTATAGTGGTTCAGTCATACAGACCTACATCCACTCTCAAGGGTCACACAGTCCCCTGGATCCACTATGAAGAATCAAACTACACAAGTACTGATTCTACATAAATTTTGTTCACGAGGTTCGACCACACAGATCTACTCCCCATTTTTGTTCACGAGGTTCGATCACAAAAATCTACTCCCCACACACAACTTTTAGAGTGGTTGAATCACACAGAAACAATCCATTATCACAATTTTTTAAGTGGTTGAATCACGCAGAAACAATCCACTATCACAAAGATATAATTTGAATGGAGGGCGAAGAACACTTGCCTCTTTTTGACAAAGTCTGGAGGTTGCCACTTGCCTCTTTGACGAAGTCCGAAGGATGCTCTTTGAAACTTGTCACCGCAACTCCAAGTACTACGTCAAAACAGCTGAAAAATGATTGTCTTTGACTGTCATTTTTCTTAAAAAACGACTGCTAAGGGCGGTCGGACGGACAGTTGGCAAAATCAGAGTCATTTTACTAAATCAACTGCCGTTGGCGGTCGACATTTTGTCCCATTAAAGACTGTCTAGGGCAGTCATTTTATTAAGGACGGACTTCGACAGTCGAAAATAATTTTAGTTATTTTTTAAATAGTATATAAATAAACGACTTATCATTCAATGAACGACTGTTTGGAGCAGTCGTTTTATTAGATAATTTAAAAAAAAATTCATAATTTATTTTTAAAATTTATATTTTTCTAATAAAAATCCTGTAATCCTCAAAACTGTAAATTAGCATCAACCATACAACATCCATTATTCATCAAATAAATAACTCAAATAAGCTAATAAATCATCCATCCACTTAAAATTTAAACCATCAAAGTAGCTAAAGTAAATGGTAGAAAATTAACAAAAATCATTTTCACGTTCGGTATTACTAATACCACGATCACACACATAAGAGTAAATACTACAAATAAAGTCATTTACATAAATCATGGGGCTTTGAAACTAGCCAAACACGGTTCTATATGTGGGCCATGAAATGATGTCACCCACGGTGAGATCCCCAAAAGTCTTTTCTCCACCCAACAACTCTACGTCAAACTTCAAGATCTCATCTACGACGATCCTATAGCATCCTTCCTCCTCAGTTGACAAACCGAGAACGCGTCCAAGGGCAACAGTTATCTCTTTTCGCACATAATGCAATAGCCTACATGTACCCTAGCGTGTATTAGTGTTTGGTTGATTTGTACATGCTAGTTGACATGAGGAATCATCCTGAGACTACAAACAATGTTACAAATGCATTGTGTTAGTATTTCATCAATCAAGATAATTAATTAATTTATCGAATCAATCATGTAAGAAAAATAAACATTGTACCTGAGATGAACTACCATGATAAGTTGAAGATCGTACTTGTGTCCCACCTTGGGTAAGAGTTTGTTTCAGCTCATCCATTTCCCTCCGTATGCCTATCTGACCCTCCTTCAACCTTTTTACCTCAGTTTGAAGATGTGTATTGCATTCATGCTCGTCCTCCAAGGCTCTTTTATAAGGAGCTAAATGTTTTATGGCCGTTTTCGAAATAGTGCCTAAGCCACGTACGCGTCCTCGGCTATCACCACCAAAGACCTATGGAAAAAAAAAGAGTATACCATCAACCCACAGAATTAAAGATTACTAACAATAAAAGATATTATGATCAACAAGCAATAAAAAGATACCTTTGTAACTGCATCATGGTCTAAATCACCTTGCGCCACCGAGCTGTCAGATTCATATGCAGTAATAACAGCATCCTGCAAAATAAATGATAAATAAGAAGCATAAACACATTTTGGCAAACATTAACGTATACTTCATAAAAATGTTCCTAAGAAAAATTTCTAATGTAAAAGATTTCTCGAAATTTCGGCATAGTCTCCCCTGTACGGGGGACATTTAATTTTTTTTTGCAACCTGCTTAGCACCTGTGCATAACAAAAAAAAAAAAAAAAACTTCATATAAACAACCCAGTGCCCCAATACACTACAAAGTCATTCACCACTAAGTCATTAGTCATTCACCATTCGACCATAGCACTTCAATAATTTACTTCACGCTTACACCACGAATATTAAACAAGTTTTTTTTTTTTTACAATCTGTTAATCCAACAAAGGTCCATAAAAAATAAAGAATTTTGATGGTGTAGATTACCCACATCGGTCCCGCGTATGCAGGATTAGGCGTCTCATGTTAACTCTCTAATGTGTGACATCAGGACTCAAGTAATTGAATCTAAAAAAGCCTTAGCTTAAGAATAAAGTTATATATTTATCAAATAGAATTGCATATTTCTCATTTAGACTAAGCAAATATTATTGTTTGTGAGAGCATCAGTAGCATCAAGTTGGGTCTCTGATAATGCTGCTGAAATGACTAGCAGCAAAGAAATGGCTTGTGTAATGTACTGCTAGTTTGCATCAGTAGCACTATACAAAGTTCAAGCTTTTTGTAAATCTCACTTTATATAGTGAAAGAAAAAGCAATGGTACGTTTGGATGTTCCTTGCAAAGTGGTGGGCTAGATTCATTCCCACCTTTGATCTACATCAATCACATAATAGCTCAGATCTGAAATAGGGAGATACTGGTCACGGGCAAGCAAAAAATGCAAAAAAAAAAAAATGATATCTTGAACAATAGAGTTACTATGTTCTATGATGCCCCCATGACTAGTGCTTACGATGAGAATCAATCCCACAAAAATACCTATATAAGAGTTGATTTGGTATTTAAAATGTGGAACTAAGAAGCAAAGCTGCAAACAAGTATGAAAACTATGGAATTACAAAATCTGAGTCCTCTAATTTGGCGAAAAAGAAAAGAAGCTAATGGGGTCGTATGGTGGAGCACACAAATGGAAAACATATGATCTGCTCAAGTGTTCCAGCTCTCATGAATCACATGACTTTAAATATAACAGAGAACTTTATAGGTACCTATGCATAACAAAAAAACTTTATAAAAACACCCCATTAGTGTTCCTCCAAACTACAACATTCACCACTCAACCATAGCACTTTAATGATTTACTTCACATATTCACTATCTAAGATTAAATAAAAGGGTTCTCAACTAGCAATTCAAATTAATAACCTATTTACCAATTATAGTAAAATGGTTCTCACCACATGAGGGCTCGATGCTGATCCATCCTTCCTTTCATGAGTGGCCAAGAAGAGATCCGTGCGAGTTAACGGTTGATCCGGATTTTTTGCTTTCTGTAAAAAAATATTTTGTATTTTTAAAATATACTAACATTCTCAATACTTATAAAAATATTAGCTTATCAGAAACAACTGTTGCAGTGAACTCAACCTCAAAGCTGTTATTGCACCAAATCTTACCAACTCTGCAGCCACTCTGACCTATCCCTTCCTGCCTATTGTGTGCGGGCTCTTCAACTTTGACCTAGCAATCTTACCAGCCTCCCTGGCAGCTAAGGCCGCCGACGTCGAGGATATGTCCACAAATTTTACCTAATCTTTTGGTTTCACATATTTGGGCACATTGCTCTTCCTCTCTGCATCTGTGAGGAATTTGTCTATTGCCTGATGACGAAGAACATACTTCCAACCTTTCCACGATATTTTTGCTTTCTTCATAATGAAATTTTTACGGATCTCCCTGATGCTGTAGGTGCTCTGCAAAGATTATAAATGAGGAGTTATGAATATAATGAAATGCTGATATAAAACTTTAAACTATCTAAATGCAAAAGTACTCACAATCACGCCATTCCGAATTTGCTCCTTAAACTCACTCGGCACATTTGTCCATGCTTCATATATGGGGGACACATATGTCCTCACCAGATTTCCTATCAACGAACTCAGTTGGGTAGCATCTGGTCCGACAGGTTGGTCATGCTCGCCAAAAGTGATTGACTTAGGCACGCCTGTTTCGAATTGACTATTATAAGGAATAGTTTGTTAAGAAGAAATAAAATAAAAGTGAATGCATATAATGATTGTTGGCAATATGTACTCTCACGGGAACTACACCCCGACGGTGTAGTTGCTGACGCAGCAGAACTATGTGTTGTTGATTGATCATGTGACATACTGGCTGTAACAAAAAATGTGAACTTTGAATACTGTTGTCGTATAAAAAACATTGAAATGTAAAAATAAGGAAGGAAACTCAAACGATGAAACATGAAATAAGTTCCAATTTAATGAAACATGGTCCATTTAATGAAATAAATATGCACATGAGAAGAATATTGACATGAACTTGTCACCTCAAATGATATCACCATCTATAATATCATCATGTAATGCTTCGATATATGCGTTTTCATTCGTTCTTGCCTCAAAGACTAACGGATCTTCATAAGAGTCCATGTCTTGATTGAGTCTTTTTGGAGCATCCAACACAACATGCCACTCATCCGTAGGACGACTTTGATCTTTGCAATAAAAGACTTGAGAAGCTTGAGAAGTAAGAATAAATGGCTCATCTGATTCTTTTGTAGTTCTCATTAACCTCTCTAAATTAACATATCTCAAGTTTGTTTCTGGATCAACTCTAATGCTGTTTGTGTTCTCTAAACGCACCCAATCACAATTGAATACTACTACTTTGAAGTCATGGTAATCTAACTCAAGAATTTGTTTGACAATGCCATAGTAAGGGACCTCCTCAGACACAAAATGAGTGTCGCTGACACTAGATCTGAACTTAGTTAGAGCTTTCATAGAGACCCCGCTGTTTTGTGTTGTTTTCGATATTTCTGAATCCACTGTGCAAAAAACATATCCATTTATCGCATACGAGGTATATGAAGTAGCCTCAAATTTGGGTCCATCAACAAGCCTTTTCAAGACACAATTTTCTTCATTTTGTAATTGTTGTCTAAGCCAAGGAATATAATCCATCTCCTTTTGTGTTCGTATGGTGCCTCTCCGATTCTGAACATTAGATACGTGTTCCTGTACGTATCTATCATAATTCCTGAAAAAAAATATTTTAAAATATATATGAAACAATAAATAAGAATAAAAAAATTAACCAAGTTTCTCCTACTCTTTCCATGCGACATTCTCCACAGACGACTCCAATACCCATTTACGTGCTTGCTGGTACTGCACAATCTCAAGATATTCGAGCTTCCCTTTTTTTTCGATAGGATAGGCACATAAACCATCATCGTCCATCCACTTCCCCCGTGCTTTCTTATGGCTTCCTTCCGTACCATTTGGCATATAATTCATGGCATACATTATTGCTTCATCCATGAGGAAGCACTCTGAAATAGAACCCTCTGGATAGGTATGATTCACCACATATCGCTTGAATGTTTTCATCATCCTGCCACATGTCTCATTAATAAAATCTCTACACTAAACATTATTAAGGGAAAAAAAAGATATCTTTAGAATTGCATTTGTCGTACCTCTCAAAAGGATAGATTCATCGATATCTAACAGGCCCACAAATTTTTGCCTCATCCGCCAAGTGCACAACAAGGTGTATTATAGATACGAAAAATGAGGGCGGAAAGTATTTTTCAAACACACATTATGTTTCTACAATGTTATCTTTCATCTTCATCAGCTCTTCACAGTTTATAATCTTCGAACACAAGAGATTGAAAAATATAGACAATTGTCGAATGGCAGCACGTAATGGCTTATGTGATTCAAATGCGTACATCAACATCACTGGTAGTAGTTGTTGCATGAGAATGTGATAATCATGAGACTTAGTTTTTGAGCTCCAAATCATCCAAGTCTACATTATGTCTCCAGTTCCCACTATACCCAATGGGAACCTTCAAATGATATAAGGTTTTACATATTAAATCTTTCTCCAACCGGGATAGTGTGTAAGGAGCATCTGGATAGGTCAACTTGCCATTCTTTTCTACGGGCCATAATTTTTTCTTAATCTTCATCTCCTTTAGGTCTTGGCGGGCTTTAAGACCATCTTTTGTTTTATCCTTTGTATTCATAATTGTTCCAATTAGAATCTCTGTCACATTCTTCTCAATATGCATCACATCCAAATTATGATGAATGGGAAGATCCTACAAACATGAAATAGATTCTTATTAGTATGTAAGTCTCTTAAACCGCATTGCTTTAATTTTAAGACGTTAATGTAAAATGAACCTTCCAATATGGCAAGTCAAAAAAGATCGATCTCTTTGTCCATGGAGTGGAATTAAGTTCATCCGCGGGCCTCTTCCTTTTCTTACTCTTTGCAAAATTAGTTTGAATATTATCCATTTTTCTTAACAGCTCGGAACCACTCAAACGCCTTGGAGGCTTTCTATGTTCCTCTTTTCCATTAAATTGTGATTTTTGACACCGAAAAGGGTGTCTCGAATTTGGTAGGAATCTTCTATGCTCCATGTAAGCACATTTCTTTCCATGTTTTAGCCATAGTGAATCTGTCTCTTCTCCACAGACAGGACATCCAAACTTTCCCGCGGTCCTACAACCTGACAAATGACCATATGCCGGGAAATCATGTATAATCCATAGCATAATTGCTTTCATTGTGAACCTATTTTTATTGTAAGAGTCATATGTTATGGTTCCGATGGACCAAAATTTATTCAACTCTGCAATCAATGGTTGCAAATAAATGTCAATATCATGCCCAGGCTGTTTCTTTCCTGGAATCAATAATGTTAGCATCGTGAATTCCTTACGCATGCAAAGGGATGGAGGAAGATTATATGGAACAACCATAACATGCCAGCAACTATATGCATTGCTCTTTATCCCGAAAGGATTGAATCCATCCGTTGCAAGTCCTAATCGAACATTACGTGTCTCAGAAGCGAATTGTGGATTTTTACGATCAACTTGTTTCCAACAGGATGAATCCACTGGATGACGCATGATTGAGTCATTAGGTACTAAGCTTGCATTTGCATGCCATGTCATGCTTTCTGCAATCCATGGTACACTGAACATTCTTTGTAACCTTGGTGTAACAGGAAAGTATCTTAGCTTCTTCCAGGGCAAACGTATAGCTCTTGGCTTTGCAGGGTTTACCGGTTTCCATCTACTAAGCCCGCATGTTGGACAATTATCTTTTTTTTCATGCTCTCTCCAGTAAAGTATGCAATCGTTGCAGCATGCATGTATAATTTTTTCCTCCATACGCAGCGAATCGACAATCTTCTTGGCATTGTAAGTATTATCAGGCAAAGCATTGTGTTCTAGAAGGACCCTTTTGAAAAGTTGTAACAACTCATTGAAACTCTTATTAGACCACTTATGTCTAGTCTTCATGCTCAACAACTCAACTATGACTGACAATTTCGTATCATCAGTTCGACACGAGGGATATAATGGTTGCATTGCATCCTCCATCAACTTCTTATATTGGATACCCTCCGGTGAATTATCCTGAGCATGAACATCTTCTTCATGATTAGTTTCATCCATGCATGTAGTCGCACTACCCCCCATATGATATTCAATGCCATCCTCATTAGGGATACGTGCAAACACATCATTCACCATATCAACCATTCTTGGGAATGCATCTTCATTGTTGTTAATGGTGCCAATGTTTACAATACTTGTAGAATGAATTTCTCCATGGTGGATCCATTTGGTATGAGATGTATCTACACCATCACATATCAAATGTTCACGGATGTCTCTTAGTGTCTTTTTCCCTCCTACTAAATTACGACATTTGACACAAGGGCAACAATACCAATCATCACCCCCCAGCTTTTGTCGATTAGCTCGTAAGAACTCTAAGAAATCTTCAACCCCCTTTAAGTATTCATTTGATATCCTTGGTGCCATCATCCACTCTTTGTTCATGGCCATATTCTGAAAAATGACAATTAGCACTTAAATTACAAAATAACACAACATAATTCCTCCTCTTTGGAAACCAAAAACAGGGCATCAAATTATCTCATACATATTTTCAAATTTTTAACCTATTTTGTTATGATATCATCAAAGATATATCTCAAACTATTAATTGTTCATCATTGTCCGTGCTACGTCCATCAATCGAGAAAAATAATTTAAAACATGAAAAAGATCAAATGATGTAACCATAAAAACTCAAAAGCTACATGGGTTTTTAGTTAATCTCATGAATGTCCCACAATGCACCATATATGGATATGTATATGCTACAGACTTTAAGACAAACAGAGGATCTTTCACTATTTTGGCATTCCAAGATCAAGCACCGTTTCACTAACAAAGATAGTTGTTTATAACATAGCCCTTTAATTTTTATTGATTTCTCAAGCTTTGCACATTTGTACAATGTGTACATAAAACTACACCCCAGTAGTTAGACTTAGTTGTATATATACAAATGAACCAAACTGAAAAGCAATTGAATTCCACAGGAACAGCATAGATTTAATTTTATTCTCTTCTTTGAAATCCAATCTGAATATTTAGTTTTACAAGTGTCCATCATTTCAGTCATGATATATCTATTCAAAGCATATATAAGTATAATACATCAACCAATACCAAGTTACTAGACATCCCCTTCTATATAACACCATGGAAACACCATCATTTCTCACTAATTATTATAGTCAATAGAAGCAAAACATTATTAATCATCATCATAATAGAATATCTCAATGACCTGGGTTAATAGACATGACAGAGGATCCGGATTCCAAATCAAAAGATTATTTTGGAATGTTATCTAAGGGGGTCCTGATTTGAACACAACTTGATAGGGTGCTATACCAAGCATATATAACTTGCAACATATTTGCTAACATAGCAAGTTAATTGCATTATTATAGCTTTTCAAGTTACAGTTATATTAGGATGCATAACTTGCACAGTAATGACATCAAGTCTTTTAACTTCTTGTGCCTGAAAGTACAAGGCAATCAATGGGGCCACTTGTTAGAAAAGTTAAGATAGAACCAGTTCAGTCATCACAAAGCAGCTTACATTCTCAACATGGATGGTTATCTTCTTATAGATGCATGGATGGTTAACTCAACCCCAAATTGATAGGGTAAAACTTCAAAGATGAAGATGGATCAGTTTCCATAACAAACTCACATCTCAACATCAATATTCATGGACTTTTGTAGAATTGTTCATTCCACCCCCACACACCATAGAACTTAACACAAGCTTCGGTTTGAAGGACCACCCCCACATAATCTTTTCCAATTAGTTTTACAGGAATAATTTCACTTTAGCCTATATTGAGTGGTGCTGGAATTTTAGTTAGAGGACATTCTCAAAAGAAACTTCAGAAAATAAACAAGAACGCGAACCTGTCTTCCTTCACTAGATGTTGGAAACCTAATCCCAAATTATCCCTGATCACTAATCTAACTTCCAATTTACAAGGAAACACTATTTTTGTACTTGCATATGAAAAATCAGACAAATCCAACCATTAAATAAAGGGATCTACTGATTTGATGAAAACAGTCTCTAAGAATAGCTGGCACAGAACTGGGTAAAAGATGACCTCTTGTGTTTGAAAAATACAGAAAAAAAATGCCAGAGATCTTTGAAATATTCATGTGACCTTGCTGGTGAAATTTGGCCTTGATTGGATTATCAGAGGTGGGGCCTACTCGACTCCCTGTTATTGTTTCAGTCGATGCTGGCTTCTGAATCTAATATTAATTGGAGAGAAATCCTTGTATGACACCAGATTTAAATAAAAGAGGTTTCAGAAATCCTTTGTTGAGACTAAGGATTTAGAGATCCTTTACCCTCTAAAGATGACAGGAAGAGAAATAAAGTCACCAAAGCATTCAAGAATGCAACAGATCTTCTTTGCTCTGGTACCATGAAATTAGATGAGCAAAGGAGAAGAGGAAAAGATTGCAGTGAAGGTCTGTATTTCCTTTAGCCTAATTATTAAGAGCTAATTAGACCTCAAATTCCACCTAACCTACTCATTGATAACAATTGATGCCTCGTAAAAAAGAAAAAATAGAAAAAAGAACAACAAAAATTTAGTGAGAAACTTTGGAGAGAACTCTCTTTACTGAGAGTACTTGTACACCTATTGCCCCAATTCTAAATACAAATTTCAGCATATTTACAATCCAGCAGCATTCATTACCAAAGTACCATGGATTGAATTACTATTCCATCATCATCATCACCATGAAAGTTCATCCATGGTACCATCAATATGCCCATTCCATCCAGAGAATCCACAACAGGAGCAGACACCCATAATCCCAAAACAAAACCCATTGACAAATTCCAATCTCCCATCTATCCAATATATGTAGAGTATGCAGACTTTTGTTTCAAGATATTTGGCGATAGAGTGAAGAATTGGTTTACCTTCAATGAGCCAACGGTGGCGGCTGCGCTCGGGTATGACACTGGAGTCAATGCGCCCAGAAGGTGTTCCAATGCATTTGGCAATTGCACTGAGGGAGACTCTTCGACTGAACCTTATATCGTCACCCATAATTTTCTTTTATCTCATGCAGGTGCAGTTCATAGATACCGCACAAAGTATCAGGTGAGAGATCTTTCAGCAACTGGTTTGGTACTATTATTACAGGATACAATAGCTTTGTTCTGCATGCTTACTATTGCTTGATGAAATTGTATCTTAATCTACAGAAAGAACAGGAAGGGCGGATTGGTATTCTATTGGATTTTCTTTGGTATGAACCCCTTACAAATTCCATGGATGACATATTGGCAGCTCAAAGAGACAGGGATTTTCATATTGGATGGTAACAATCAAAACTTAAGTTCAATTGACACTTTTACAATGGATACTCAAGGATAGTGAAGGATGTTTTATAGGCTCATATGGCTCTCCTCCTTGTGGGCTTAATATTTGCAGGTATCTTCATCCCATCACTTATGGAATGTACCTTGATAATTTATGGAATATTGTGGGCGACAGGCTCCCTAAATTTTCCCCAAGACAACAAGCGATGGTAAAAGGCTCTATAGATTATGTGGGCATTAATCACTATACATCATACTATGCATTTGATCCCCATCTACCCAATTCATATGTCAAAGGTTATTCAGCTGATTGGAATGCTACATTTGCGTGTAAGTCATATACATATTTTGTATTAAATTCTTAGGAATTCATAAATAATCCGATTTAATTCTTAGGATTTCCTAATGAACTGGATTTTTTTCTTGTTGGGATTTTTTTTTCAGACGATCGAAATGGAGTGCCTATCGGATCACGGGTAATTTATAAATCTTTCTATTTGTGCACTTTGATGATGTTTTTATATATAAAGAAAAAATTATAATGTTCTATTCATTTGAATGGTTGCGGGCTCACTCTTCCTGGCTTTACATTGTGCCATCGGGCATGTATAATGTTGTGACTTAAGTAAAGGAGAAATACGAAAACCCAACCATGCTCCTATCAGAAAATGGTATCAATTGTCTATTAATATCTCTCTCTCTCTCTCTGTCTCTCTCTCTCTCTGGTTTAACATTATTAACATAAATTATTATTCTTTAAAATTGGTATTGGTGACAGGCATGGATGATCCGGGCAACGTGACCCTTCCTGCGGGGTTGAGTGACACCACGAGGATCAACTACTACAGCAGTTATCTTGCCAACTTGCTGAAGGGTATTAATGATGGAGCCAATGTGATTCACATAAACAAACACAACAGATCATATCCCACACCAAAAGGAAAATCACCACATGGATTCCTCCATTAGAAAAAAACCAGGGGGGGGGGGGGGCGCAGGGCACCCAAACAAAACCCAAACCCAATTTTTGTTTGATAAACAACACAAACCTAATCAATCAGAAAAGGTAAGGTTTCTTCAGATTCCAACAGATAACCAAAAATAATGAAATGGGTCGTCCAGTTTCTACTAAGAAAAGCATCATACAAGACAAAAGATGGGTTCTTTTCGAATTCTTACCTTGAGAAGATGGAAAGATCTATAAACCCAATTTTTTTCGATTAACAGAATCACCAGACCGAACTCAATAAACGAATAACATCTTGAGAATATATAGAAGATGAATGGATCAAAACCAAGAGAAGAAGAAAAGACCTTCGTAGCAGAAGTCTAAGTGCCGCTGCCGATCAGGGGGAACAAATATTTCGCCGAAGATGACGTGCCGCTGCCGATCGAGGGGGGGAGAGGGAGAGAGACCGAGTGGGAAAAATCCAGGGGGGATTGGGAGAGGGAGAAATGAGAAAAAATCGATAGCTAGGGTAGTTGTCGCGCGTGGGGTGTCGAGAATGCCAAATATGCGCGGGTTTTTCTTAAATGTTTATTCTCATTCACGACTGCGATCGGCCATCGCTAATACTAATAATCTGTCAAAAAAATAGACAGCCCACATCAGTCAGTAAAACCAAGCCGTTGGAGTCATTCATCACTCGTTTTGACGTAGTGAAGCTTTGATGCCTTTTGCAATGCTTCCTTGATGTTGATGATGATGCTCCAATGTTGTGCTCAGTCAAGGGAAGAGGTCTTTGGTCTAGGATTTGGATAATAAACTATGATAGCTTAAGTTCTTCCCTGGGCAATATTGTCTCCACACATCACACTTTCCTTAAGCTAATGAAGCTCTTAGATTTGACAAACCAAGCTCATAGTGTGTGTGGAATGGTCTATGAGAGCTCTAATATGATACACAATACACAATGGTTAGGACACGAGCTCTCATGATCTTGGAGGCCTTGGGAATGATTTTCCAAGCCTTAGGGATGATATGGGGCATTTTTCTATTTATAAAAAGCTTTCCAACGGTCATAAAATGGCTAGTGAACAGTGAATAGTGTGACTATTCAAACGGCTAGTGAACGGTGAACAGTGAATAGTGAATAGTGAATAGTGTTACTTTTCAAATGGCTAGTGAACAGTGAATAGTGAATAGTATTACTGTTCAGACGGCTAGTGAACAGTGAACAATGAATAGTGATGTTACTGTTCAAACGGCTAGTCGCGATGTAACCGCGAGGTAACCGAAAAACCATTTTAAGAGAGTTTTTGCTCTCTGGAAAAGTAACCGCGAGGTGACCGAAAACCATGGCGGTTTGCCGACTTCTGAGGCCTGTTTTGAGTCTTGAAAAAGTTGAAAAACAATCTCTAAAACCCTATTAAATAAGCCATTAAACTAAGGGTTTTTAGGGCCATGTCTTGGTTGGTTTGGAGTACCATTTACCTAAATAGGTTGGCACACATATGGACGTCTTCCTTTTTGAATCCGGGACTTACAAGACTTGATCTTCTGCCTTCAAACTTGATCTTCCTTGAGAAATTCTGAGAGGCAAGGTCTTGGATTCTTCGACACGGAATTGACAATACAAAAACAAGTGCTCATAGGAATGTGGCACTAACATCACGCTTTCTAAATTTGGAATCCAAGCAAATCAATCCTTGATTGAGGCCACATTTGATTAAAATTTCCATGTCCATGATAGGCCCCACCTTGAACCTCATTGTGCAACACTTAAAGAGTGACGAACCCCACATGGGACGTGTGAAAATATGGGTGGCCTAGTATTGGACGACCTTCACTTCATGGTTGGTTCTTTTTTTTTATGGAAAAAAAATCTTAAAATCCAAGTTTTCAGATTTGCATGGAAATCATGATGCTTGGTGGATCCATATGGGATGTGCACAACTTGAATGGTTTGGACTTCCATGTGCAAGTTTGAAGAAAATTCTCCTTGGTTTCACTTTCTTCTTTTGATTTCTTGGGAGGGAAGGGTCCTTGCATTCTTTCCTCCTTTGTTTCTCTTGCTCCACGATTATCTTTTCCTTCCTCTCTTGCTTTTGAATATTGAATCTTGAGAAATATCTTCAACGATCGTAAAGGAATTCTGAAATTTTTTTAGCCAAGAATGGACGTCACCTTGGCCGTCCCTACCTTGGGATTCAAGCCAAAGGTAGGTGGGTCCCATGGTGCACTTGCTTAATCAATTTTATTCTCTCGGTTGATTTTCTCTTGACTTATCTCTTTAGTGGGCCCCAATTCCTCCTGAAAAACTGAATGGACTATGCATGGGACCCTACATGTCTTATGATGCATCAAAATAACCAACTTTCCAAAAATATATATTTTTTTTCAGAAATGGCAAGCTTCATAAATTTATGCATAAAGTGTGATTTAGCAAATTATGCATGAATGCAATACAATGGATCCAAAATGCATAAAATCATGATATGACACTAAATGAGACTCTCTTGGCTTGATAAGTCCTTAAGCTTTCCAAAAATAGCCATGAGAATGTGCATTTTTAAGGACTTATCACTAGGAGCTGAACTTTCATACCCAACATTGTTTTCCTAATTTTGTGCCATGAGGGCATGACGCCTCTTAAGGGGAGGGCATTGTTAGGGCCTGACCTAATATACAAGTTTCTTGGCACCCACATGCATGCAACCCAACCCAGAACTACTTGTAGTTTGTTCAATTATTTTCAATTTCCTCTTTTTTAGTATGTAATGCTTTCTGTTTCTTTTTATCCTTGTTAATCAGTTACCAAAAGAAGGGTTACGGGGAGTTAAAGGAGGAGACAATTAGATGTTGATAAGGGGTTCTATATGTTACCAAGAACAAGAATAAATGACAATGGAGTGTGTTTCTCATTTTGATCTTTTTGTGAGCAAGAGGACCCCCTTTCCCTCTTATTTGTCGGTGTAATAGGTCTCAAATCCTATTAATATTCCATAAAATTCTAATAATAAATTTATTTTTTCATATAGATTAATTAGACTCAGGCCCCGCCCAAATCAAATTGAGTTAGACTTTTCATAGAGAAATTGAGCATTAATTTCATGGGTTTTATGTTTGCCCTAAGTATGCTCCGCTCAAGAGCATCGGCCCAAGAAGATCCACACTTTGTGCTTGTTTACTTTTATTAAGTGGGCTCCACTCAAGAGCTTCATTAAATAGTCAATAAACATGGTGGGATAGGACATTGGCAATATGGATGAGATGAGAGGGATGACATTGCAGAGAGAGATAACCATAAGGTTCTATCTTTTAGGAAAAGAAAAAGGTCAATAATACCCTTATTAAGACAAGAATACCCTTGTTACTCTCTAAGGAGCATAGACAATTGATTAGGGGCAAAAGGGCATAAAATAAAAATCCTTAAAATACACTCTTATATTTTCTCTTATTTATCAAAAATGAAAGGAGAATGAGTGGGGGTAAGTGCCCTCACTCGACCCCCCCCCCCCCCACTCCCTCATGTGGGTATGTAAAAGATCACACATGCATCCCAACATATAAAATCATAGAAGAGCAAGTGTGAAGGTCTGCACCACATACATTGAGTCAATAACGTATTACTCAGTTGAATGAAGATTAACAAAAGCTTCAGAAGTCATTGGAAGTCCAAGGAGAAGTTTTACACTAAAAATCAACTCCATGTCTAAGAGTTTTAGGATGCTCAACATGGACATCAATAAGTTCTCAGAGTTCTCAGAAACGGAACCCAATAATAGCTTAGAGGGATCAAATCAAGATGAATCCCACTACAGGGTCGGAGGATGCATATTCAAAGTATTCCCCAAAGTCTCAAAACAATTTCAGATAATTTGGATAAAAATCCAACCAAAGGGACTTCAAACCCTATCTCGCAGACATGAACTGGAATTCCACACTACATCAGCTTTCAGAGGTCAAAAGTTTATTCAAAATGTCAAATACAAGTTAAAAAATAAATCAATACCATTTTTGTTCAAAGCCAAGCAAATAGCAGTTGAAGTCAGCCTAATTGAGATCTGTACAAACGTGGAAGGCTGAAGTTCACTCTCAGTAACTTTCATAGACTCCATCAAGATTAAACCAACTTCAAAGAATAAGGATGAACTTTAGGGGGGTTTTCCTGAGATTAGAGGCCAATTGGGGTCCTTTGGACCAATTTCTCACATATTGACCCTCTATGTCTAAATGGTTCTCAGACATGAACCATTGGCACCCAATTTCTAAAGGTCAAACCAATATGAAATCTTCCATGATGATCCATAACAAGTCTCAAGAGCGTTTCCCACAATTTCAAGATCAGGGTTTCAAAGTAAAAGAGCCATACAAACATGAAGTTCAAATCCCATTTTCAAAACTCAAATGGTGATGAACCCTCCTCAAAGTCTAAAAATCATCCCAAAAGGGATTTACCAGAATTTTAGAGCATTTGGACATCATTTGGACCTTTTCCCATAGAATGGATTCCATGTTTGAATGACTTTCAAACATGAACCCATGTCTGTCTGCTCGGACATGAACTTCAAGTTTGAGAGAATCACTATCCATTCGGACATGGACCTGCGGTAAGTGTTTGGCGTCCATTTTCGAATTATAACTCCCTGAAACTGCTGCAACTGCTCTCCCACTTTATAAAAAGGACCCTTGGACGACTATATATTCAACCATTCCTACCCATTCCTAAGCACTCTTGTCCTCTTCGTACTCTCCCAAAGTCTCCTAACTCCCCTTCCAATACATTAAAGCCTCACCAGACTTATAATTTCAAGGAGAATTCCTCCCTTCTTTAGATATGTCTTCAAGAAGGTGATGTTTTGACTTTAAGTTCTGCAACATCTTTCCCTAACTTCTAGAAATGCCCTTCCGAGAGGAGAGACTGCTACCCATGGCCTTACTAACCCTTTTATGACTGCTTAGTCATTTTTCTTTGTCTTTCTCACTCAAAGGAGTAAGGGTGTCTCTGTTTAAGACTTGGTTATGTAAGCCCTCTTCTTGGCTTCATTTTGGTTCTCCGTACTAGTATGGCTCAAAATGACACAACTTTGAACACCCATTAGCACATAAACCAATAACTTCCTTGGACTATTCATACACAATTCTTGATAAACAAGTGATGATTGTCAAATATTACTGTCAGTCAAAATTTATTCATCACTTATCCATACACTTAGTAAGGCCATCTTAAACCCATGATGGAGGTGTTAAAGGAATTTGGAGAAAAAGAAAGATCCACGTAGGCAGAAAGCCATGTCCGAGCAAACAGGGTGCTCTAGAACATGAGTTCTCAGAACCTGTTTTTTCAATTTATGTATTGCATCTTATGTAATTTTTGTATTTCTTTTCTTTTTGTTCATTTTGGAACCATCTGAAGGACGGATGGAGGGGCTCTAAAAAAAATTAAATTTGTAAACAGCCTGCATCCATGAGGCTTGAAATGAGAACCCATGTAATACAACTTTCATGAATGAATATTAAGTTTTTCCTATTTTTCGTGTTAGAATTTTGTGATCTCCCAAAAATTATTTTCACAATTTTCTACCATCACCTCCGTCCTTGCAGCCATCGACCCTTGTTTCTTTCTCCTCCTTTTCATTTCTTTTTTTTTTTATCATTGGATTCTGCTGGAGCTCCTTCTCTTCATTCCTCATCTTGCATGTGTTCAGTGGAGGAGGAATCCCATGCCTTAGGAGTCATTTAGGCAAGCCATCTTCTTCCTCTAGCCTCCCTCATCCCACAGAATCCGATTTTTTGGTGAGTTCTCACAATTCTTCCATCCTCAAATTCCTTTCCTTGATTGTGGAGGCCCTTCATGTTGATGATCTTTCCTCTTTTCTTTCCTTTTGTGCTCTAGGAGTGGGTTTGGGTGAGAATTAGAGTGTGGGTGGTGTGAGCTAAGCTTAGAGTGCCTTGTTTCCTAATGTTATTTTCCTTACAGCCAAGACAAGTAGATTGCATTATGTAATGGACATGCATTTATTCTTGATGATCTCTTGATGTTTAATTATTAGGCGACTTGATAAGTCCAAGCTTGATCATGGATCAATTTGGTATACATGTTAGAATTAGGGTTTAATTAGAATTGGACCCAAATGGTGGGATGGATTGGTCACTATGATGGTAATTGGATGGATCGCTACACATGTGATGGAGGTGAATCTATGAGGTTATTAGGTGGACACCCCATTTTTGAAATGAAATGAACTCAAAAATTCATTTGAGCATAGCTACGGTTGGCTTACGGCCGTAAAGCCAACCGTAGTATAATAGATGATTTTCAAAATTCAGTGATTGAAACCTGACTGTACACTATTTTGTACCTTGGTGACCTTACGGTTAGACTATGGTTAACCGCGACCCCAAGACAGAACCTGGCAAGGTTCTGTCTGATGGGAATTAATTTAGAGTAGAAACTTGTTTGTACAACGTTGGACATCCGGCTAGCCGTAGGCCGCTATTTATGGTTAGCCGATGTATTAGCTCTACAGTTGACTGTAGAGACCATGTTTCTCTTTGTGAATGGGGACTTCTACCCTAACTTTAGACCCTAGCTATGGGATCCATTGCCCTACCCTTACATGACCAACACGGGGGAAATGAAAACGGAGCACGTTTGCCTTGGTGTGTTTCGTCCGTTGTTCGGGGATTTTTGCGTATGGGTAGTACTAATGGTTAAAAATTGCGGTATCAGTCGTGGTATCTGTATAGCCCAAAATCCGATACCGTAGCGGTATCGGTCACAATCTGTGACGGTTGTCACGGCGTGAATTTTCATTTCACCCCAAATTTTTTTTTAAATATCCAAAAAACTCAGAATATAGTAAAATGCTGGAAAACAATTTTTATTTTTTTTTGCATTAGTAACCATTATAAAGTAAAATATCAGTCCCCCTAAGTCATAGTATTCTGTATCGCTGATGTTTAGTCTTTGATTGTTAAATATGTTATGTTTTAATGTTTAATAATTTACACCATCCTCATAATTCACAAATCCATCAATATAATTCTTATTCAAAACCAAAACCACTCAAAAGAATTTAGCTTTGTAAAAACTTCACTCTAATTATAGTTGGGCCCACTGTCAGACCCCGACCCAGGTTTGCTTTGTATATCATCGTTTAAGCCGAGATTAGCTTTTAAGTGCGATTAGATGGGTTTAGCTTAGATTATGAGCTCAATAGATTTTTCATAGCTTTGGGAAATTTTGAGAGCCATTGAATTTAGCTTGACACGGGTCGGGGGTGGCATGTGGCATGTGTGACCCGTGTGCATGTGGGGAGAGATTTTTCTTGATTATGGAAAATTATGATTTTTTTAACTTTTCTTATTTGTCAAAATAGCACTTACAACTTTTATGTTTTCTCTGTCCATTTTCGAAACTCATAAATCATGTTTTTCAGCAAAAAGGACAAAATAGACTTTAAACCTCGAAACTTGTGCATGAATTTCAATGTTTGCAAAATCATGTGAAAAATATATTTTTGGGAACTAGATATTTCGATGATCATTTTACTCTCTTTCGTCGATCTCATCTGGGACCTACAAAATGGAGTTTTAAGCCCTTAAAGTGGATTGACTTGGTGGGGCCCACACCCCACCCAACTCAAATACTTAGCCCATGTGTGTTCTTCTCCCTCACTCTCCATTTGCATGTTTTCAGTTCAGCTATGACCAAGAGAAAAACCATTTTTCTTCTTGCCTTCTCTCCTTTGCATGTGGACCTTCCTTGGTCATTATTGGAGATTTGAGTCTACCAAACTCTTTCTCATTTCTCAAGCTTGCTATTGATACAATTTTCAAGAGATTTCAGCTGGGTTCATCTTCATCTTGAAACCTTTCTCCATTGTTAGAGCTACTAGAGGTAAGTGATGGCCTCCCTCTTCAAACCATGGCTTTGTGGAGTCCATTAGAGCTCCAATATCATGTATGCAAGGCTTCCTAAGGAGGATTCATAAATTTCTTTGATCTTGAGCTCTTTTCATGGGGCTTCTTGTAGATTGGAGTTCAACTATGAGAGGTGTGTTGGGAGACCTTCTTTGAGTGCATTTTGAACCAAGGCAAGTGATTGAATGAAATATGAATGTCATGCAATGATGTGTGAACTTTTAGCTTGATTTTTTGTTTTTAAACTTCACTATGTTTAATCTTGCTTTGCTTTGAAGTTTAGTTTACTAAATAAGTGTTTTAATGCTCATGTGTTTTGGGTTCATTTCATTTAATTATGTTTTGAGATTGTTTCCTATAAATTGGAATTTTATGCATGGATGGTTAGAAGTGGAACTTGGAATGGAGGAGGATTGGTTGACAAGTTTTGGAGTGATTGTTTTGAATGGTTGAATGATGAAAATGAGGAGCTTGTAGGCTCAGTTTATTATAGGGAAGTGTTGAGTTGGAAGGAGAAATGTTAGACAAGGAAGGGGTTGAAAAAAGCTTCAAAGATGCATTTTCGTAGAGGGTTGGTCAGCTGTCAGCTAGCCGACAGGGTGACCGAACCAGTTTGGTTACAATTCCAGAGAGCTGCAAATTCAGGTTTTTGAAGTGTCGGCTAATCGACAGGTGACCGACACCATTTCAGTCTCAATTCCAGTAAGTTGTTCTCCCTGTTCCCGATGGGTCGGCTAGCTGTTGCTCAGCAGTCGGCTAACCGACTTAACCTTGTCGGCTAACCGACAGCCAACCAACAGGTGACCGAATTCCACCTAGATTTTTAGAAATGAAAATAAAGGTGTGATTTCCTATCCCAATCACCTTTGGACCCTTCCTGGTTGATGTGTACGTCTTGATATCTTAAATGTCATTAAAAAATGGGCACCATCTAAACGAATGAACGACATGGGATCTCAAAGTGTATATTAACTTGACGGTTACGGTCCCAAGGTATTGATGAGGATGTGTGACATGGACTTGTGATTTCTAAACCAAAACCTCGTTTTGCGATTCGTATCGTCTTAAAAAGAATGTTTCCAAGGTTTTTATTTAAACCTTGTTTGGGAATCATTGTGTGAATCGTGTTTTCATACACATCGTGTTGGGACTACTATTTTGTGAATTTCCGTGAACAAGAGTGTGTGTATATGTGATATAGTGTGAGTAGTTCCCGAATATGATTGTATCGAGTATTTATTTTGAAAGTTCGTGTGTATTTCCTTGTCGGTACCACTCAGCTTAGACGACCTTGTCGGTTTGATTAATCGCCTTGGGTCCTTAAATCTTCATGCCAACTGCAGCTTAGAATATCATGCGTGCTTATTTAGCCCGTTCCGTGGCAGGACTCATGTGTGATGCCCAGCTATACTGGGTTACTATAATTATATGATCGTGTCTCCCTTCAGTTCGTGTGATAGAGACTTATTATCGTGAGTGCTCTCGTCACTTTGTGTGATGGAGAATATAGCCTTATGTGGTTGCCAAGGTATTATTTTCGAATGGTTTACTTGATTTATCATCTGATCTTACAAATGATATTATCTTGATTTACGTTTTCGGCTTCTCTCTATCGTACATGTTGTTTTTATTAATTTCAAAACTATTTGATTTTTAGCATGATTGTACTTTATTCGATTTCCTACCAGACCGTCGTGTCTGACCCTTCATTTTTGGTGCTAAGATCCATGTTTCGTTGCCCCTGAGGAGGAGCACAACGAAGCCACTGTTGAGCCGCCTGTAGAGTGAGAGTGGCAGCCCAACAATGTCCTCTAGACATTGGGTTGGGACTTGAGATCCGGAGCATTTTGGGAATCTTACTATTAGCCTTTGTTGGCTATCTTTTGGGAATGTAAAACTTAGCTTTATGTTGTTTGGTGTGTTGCACAACTTCAAACTTTAACTATGGGCATGCTAGATCTGTTTCTTCCTCTGACATGAATCTATATATATTCTCTCTCTCTCTCTCTCTCTCTCTCTCTCTCTCTCTGCGTGTGTGTGATTTACTCGTGTGTTTGTTACACGCTTCCATAAATTCGATACTTTGTGTGATCGTGAGATGATTCATGTGGAATTCTCATCGCGGGAACCTGTGGGAAACAAAGAAAATTTTATATCATCGCCGCAGCACTGGCTCAGGGCCTCAGGTCCGGGGTCGTGACACCCACCATTAAATGGATCGTGCCAAGTTATTAGAATCATTTCCACATTAGAAATAAGATTTAAGGATCTAGCTTTTTACGGGTTATATATGGTAAAGTCGGGGTATCAAGTTGCTTTGAACTAAGTTCTGGACAAGAATTTTTTGCAAGTTGCAAGTTCAAGCTCTCACAACCAGACCATATGGCGGAACCTTCTTTGGAAGATTCAGCTCCCTCCCAATGTTCTGATATTCTTGTCAAAAAGTCTACCTGGACATACTTTTTGGCATGAATCTTGGACAAACCCCTATGTTACCCCTTGAATATCACTGATATTCAAGGGGTAACATAGGGGTTTGTCCAAGATTCATGCCAAAAAGTATGTCCAGGTAGCATTACTCCGCGAGCTTGTCGTGATGCCTTGCCCACTGTTGCAACTCTCTTTAGGAGAAAGGTCATTCCTTCTCCTTCATGTGCACAATGTGGAGAAGCTTTGGAATCTGCGGAGCACATGGCTTTCTCTTGTGTTGAATCCTTGAAAATCTGAAATATATGTGATTGGCATAGTGAGGTGAAACCTTCTGGTAATAGCTTCAAGGCGTGGTGCCAGGATGTTTTAACATGGGTTGGGTCGAATGTGAAGCAGCTTTGGGTGATGATGGTTTGGGCAATTTGGATGGATCGAAATTCCAGATTGTTTAAGGGCCAGTAGCTTGTGTTGACACCAAAAATGTCACTTTGCCTTTTCAAGATCCAAAGAGCTACATGAAGTCGCAACCTGCCATAAATAGGCAATGCTGCTTCCAAAAATCAAATCTTGTCAGAATCAAACAAAAACTGCAAGATTCATCCAGACAGCCAAAAGAGGAGTACACAAGAAGTTTCAAGCCATTTCAAGATCATTTGGCCTAACTTCGCTTCTCCGACAGCCAAATCAAGCCTCTCGGTGGTAAAGCTCTCCGGGACCATGGTTTCCAAGACAGAACCTATGGATCATCTTAAAATGACTCCAATAGGTTCCCTGTCAAAATTCAAGTCAATCGGACATCGGTTGACTGCACATCAAACCGCGACATCTTCATCGCGATAAAAAGCAAGTCTGCAGGTGATAGGACCCCAAACGGCTTCGGAACTCAAACAAAAGCCTATGGTTGGTCTTATTTATTGCTCAAGAGGCTTCACACCAAATTTCAGGTCATTCCGACATCGTTTGACCCAGTTTCAGCTTCTGACGGAAAATCGGCAGCTCTGCGCGACAAAGTCTTCGGCTTTCTCAGGAAATTGGAAACTTTGCAAAATAAAATGCAAGGATTCTCATCAGGTTTCCTACAAAGAAATCAGACCAATAAATGATCAAAATATCAAAGAAAAGTACAGAAGAAAAAAGAATCAAAAAAGAGCAAAAACGGACGCAAAACGGGACCAGAAAGGGGGAAAACCCCCCCAGGGTCGCAGACCCCTGCGACCCTGGGCCAGGGTCGCCGGCGACCATGGACCCCGGGGTCGCCGGGAAAGCCCCGGAAACCCCGGTTTTCGCCGTTTTTTTCGCGATTCGAGATGCCCAGCCTCTGGTACTTTCCAAAATTCATGCTTTTGAGACACCAAGTCCTCTGACATCCGTCCAAAACACGGGTAAATCATCAAGAGTATCAAAGACAGTATTGATCGCCACCCGATCAACCAAAAAAGTGTGCTTTCCACCCGACCGATCGAGAAATCGACAGGACAGATGGCACCGACCCGCTGTTGGCAACAAGCACCTGAAATTACATGGTCATCTGATGTCGATCTACATGAAGATCCATCGATGATCATCGACAGAAGAATTCCAAAAGACGTGGCACGGCCCGCGACTCTTCAGCTACTCGGCGACCACTTAATGCGATTAATTGACTAGCTTTATTACAGTCATTAATCCATTTCTTTGGACGGCCCAATCAGAAGCAAGCATTTGGGAGTTACAAGTCAAGAGATTCATGGCATTTAACCCATGAAACTCCTCCCATCATGGCGATTAAAGGCGATTAAATGCCCTCAATCTCCTCCGGCCAATCAGAAGCCAAGAAAAAGGAGTTACAAAAATAAACAATTCAATTTTGTAACTCCTCCCATTATGTGGCTTAATGACATTAAAAGCCCATAAACCCACCTAAAAGGCTACCTAAAAGCCTATAAATAGGAGGGCTCTCCAAGAAGAAAGGACATCAGAAAGCATCAGAAAAATCAGAGAAAAAAGCACAAGCACACAGACAGAAACCCAGAGAAAGGAAAAAGAGAGAAAACTCTGCGGAAGTTCTACACCGGCCACCGCAACAAGGTGACAAAAGTCCCTTGGGGGGTACCCCCCCCAAGGTCCTTGCCTTCTCCTCCTGCCTCCAATGGCTTAGATGTGGCTTTTCAGCCCGTCTACTCGGTTTTTTATTGGACATAGGACCTTCCTTTGGTCTTTGTCTTCTAAAAACCGAGGTTATAGCCAAGCCAAGCGAATCAAATAGCATCCTCTGTTCTCATCTGCATGGATGATGGCGAAGCCTACATATGGCTTGCGACCGTCAATCTAAACGAGTCCCCCACAATCTCCTGAGAAGTTAGATCCTCCTTTTCTTGCTTTTCATTGTAGTTTGTATTTTTTCAAAAGAGACAAAAATCACAACTCTTGTCTTTCATTATTGATAAGGATTGTAAATCGGCTATAAACGCCAAAGTCGGCTATAAACGCCAAAAATCGGCTATAAACGCCAAAATCGGCTATAAATGCCAAAAAATCGCCTTTCACGGCAAATCAAGAAAATGTCTCTTTTCTTAAATATATGTGCAATGGAAAACTTGAAAGAAGTTGATTTCCTTTTTACTTGCGAAGATTGATCTCCGGATCACCATTTGCAATTCCAAGTAAAATAGAAAATCTGGCACACCCACAAAAAAAAAAGAAATGTTGATGCACGCCCCTGCCCCCCGGTTACGAAAGGGTCGGACCCGACGGACTCCCACGTCCGCCGACCTCGGTAGAACCAAGCAGGAGCGCGGTCCATCAAGCTGGCACACCCGGTGGGACTCGTTTATTTGAGAACACGATGCTAGAAATGAAATATTTGCATATCATATATTTTGCTCTATGCTTATATTTCTTTTCTCGATTCCTTGGCTACTTTATAATTGGTGGCCTATGTTGAATTCTGCAAAAAAAAAATGAGATGAGATTTTTTGTTTGGAAATTTCTAATTCTTTGAATTTATTTCCATTCTTTCTCTTTTCAAAAAAAAAAAAAAATTTTTTTTTTTAAAAAAAAAAAAAACAAAAAAATCAGATTTGTCATTTTTGGATTCAAAATTGAGAAACCTTGATCCGTTCCTATCGTTCATCGCGCTTGCAGAAATGTTGAGCCTGTTCGACTAAGGTTTTGGGCCATGGTTTCTCTTCGATGAGTTCATCAAAAATAAAAAAAAAAATATATATATATATAAAAAAAAAAAAAAATTTTGGATTTCTCAATTTGGATTCAAAATTGAGAAACCTTGATCCGTTCCTATCGTTCATCGCGCTTGCAGAAATGTTGAGCCTGTTCGACTAAGGTTTTGGGCCATGGTTTCTCTTCGATGAGTTCATCAAAAATAAAAAAAAAATATATATATATATAAAAAAAAAAAAAATTTTTGGATTTCTCAATTTGGATTCAAAATTGAGAAACCTTGATCCGTTCCTATCGTTCATCGCGCTTGCAGAAATGTTGAGCCTGTTCGACTAAGGTTTTGGGCCATGGTTTCTCTTCGATGAGTTCATCAAAAATAAAAAAAAAAAATATATATATATATATAAAAAAAAAAAATTTTTGGATTTCTCAATTTGGATTCAAAATTGAGAAACCTTGATCCGTTCCTATCGTTCATCGCGCTTGCAGAAATGTTGAGCCTGTTCGACTAAGGTTTTGGGCCATGGTTTCTCTTCGATGAGTTCATCAAAAATCAAAAAAAAAAATATATATATATATAAAAAAAAAAAATTTTGGATTTCTCAATTTGGATTCAAAATTGAGAAACCTTGATCTGTTCATATCGTTCATCGCGCTTGCAGAAATGTTGAGCCTGTTCGACTAAGGTTTTGGGCCATGGTTTCTCTTCGATGAATTCATAAAAATAAAAAAAATATATATAAAAAAAAAAAAAGACATAGACCACTAAGGTTAAACCAACTGTGTTCTTTGATCATGGTTGATTCAAAGAAAAGCCTTGTCCAGAGTGTGGAGACAGCTTGACTGTTCTAGGCAAGGGTCCTCCAAACGGGTTCATTAAGTAATCCTACCCTTACCTGGGGGCAATTCTATCAATCAAGATTTCATAAGACCGGGTTAGGAGGCCTATGTGTACTCTCTCGTCTTTTTTAAAAAAAAAAAAAAATAAAAAAAAAATAAAAATTTTAAAATAAAAAATAAAAAATAAAAAAATTTTCAAAAAAAAAATCTTAAAAAAAAAAATAAAAAAAAATAAAAAAATAATAAAAAAAAGATTTTTTTTTAAAAAAAAAAAAAAAAAAAAATCTTCAAAAAAAAAAAATCTTCAAAAACTTCAAAAAAAAAAAAAAAACTTCCGTCATTTTGGGTTTAGATTGGAGAAATCTTGGTCTTCTTCTTTCTGAGCACTGGCGCTCGCGGAAATCGCTGAGCCCGTGTTCAGATTGGAGTGCCTTTTGCTCTCTTTGATGAACCCGATATTGGCCTTTCAAAAGAAAACTCGTCATTTTTAGATTCAGATCCGAGAAATCATGGTTCATTTCTTTCTGAGCACTGGCGCTCGCGGAAATCGCTGAGCCCGTGTTCAGATTGGAATACCATCTGCTCTCTTTGATGAATCCAATCTTGACCTTTCAAAACAGAGAATCTCATCTCATAGATGCGGTCTCAAAACATTTGTGTCTAGCGGTACTAGTACGCCCTTTCAGGGTCTACTGTATTGCGACCGGCACATCTGTAACTCCAACTTTATATTCTTCTTACCTCGAGCAAGCTCTGCTTCTCGATAAGTCGAATTTAAGTTCACAATTGCTTCTAGCAGTCACTGGGATGCCCATTCCGGGCTTACCACACCTGCGATCAGAACAATTGTACCCTCTATGGCATTTTGCCTTCCTCATATTGCTTGGGTCATCTACCTCGAGCAATTTGAAAAGACGAAACCATAGAACTTCCCATTTATGATCATTATATTCTTGTGATTACTAATGGATGTGGTCTTGTTTCAGAAATTTTCGAAAAAAACTAACAATGGCAGCTTCACTAACCATTACTTTCGACGAAAGCAAGCACCAACTCATGCTTCAACAGAAGCAAACCACGCGCACCTACAAGCGCCCCATCAGCTGCCGAAGTGTCAACTCCCTCGGCAACTCTGTGAACTCCGGGTCGACCTCGACTCCCCGGACTATCGTCTTCGGGACGCTGGGACCATTCCCACTTCCTGAGGAACAAACTGCTCCCTCCAAGAAGCAGAAACTCGCCTCTCAACGTGTCACTACCGTGACACCAAAGGCGAGTACAAGAAGGCCTGAAGCCCGTGGCAGCCCCACGAAGCCTCAACCTGCAAACAACCAGGTCTACCCCAAGACTTGGTCCCCAAGACCTTCACCAAAACAAAGAAGGTCCCAGACATCCACTAAGCCAGCATTCCTGGCCCCACTCAAGGAGAACCAGTTCTATCCTCTTGCTTACATGAAAGAGGAGAGACCCATCTCCAACCTGACTTCAAAGTCATCCCAGCATGAGCCGGCTTGTTCCTACAAGCCCAAAATCAAGTCATGCATCACAAGGCCTCCACAAGCACCTGCTAAGGCCTATAAATCTGCAGTTCGACCCTTCATTTCTACAGGGGCCGAACTTCACAAATTCAAAGCTTCGCTGCAACTGGCGAAGGATAGGGTTCGCATCCTGTCCTTGCCCAGCTACAAAGAAGACAGACTCGGCTGCTGCGCCCGAGGGAGCACATCCTTCATTGTCAAAGCCCAGTCAGAGCTGACCGAAGCTCAAATTGCTCGTCGTATACGCCGCCGCGCGTCGTACCGACAAAAGAGACTACAGAAGCAAAGGACCCAGCCTCCCACACTTCAAGTCTCTCCCAAATGGGTCGAAAAAGAAAGACCCAACCAAGTTGCTGCCGTCCATATGGTTGGAAAAACCAGAAGGCGCCAAAAATCAGCAACAAAAATCCATGTCCGACGTCCAATGACCCGCAGCGTCTCAAGGACAAGAAGACATTCAGAAGAATCCCCTGCTCCTTCAAGCAAAGGACAGCAGAGTGATCCATCCTCAAGCTCCTCTTCAAAAAGAATGAGCCCCAGCTCAGTCACCAGGACAGTTTCTTCGTTCGAATCACGAAGGATGAATGTCTTGGCTACAAATTCTGAGCCACCACCCCGCAATCCACCTCCAGAAGATGCGATCACCCGCATCCAGCAGTTGGAACAGGGCCAGCAGAGGATCGAAACTCTGATGGAAAACCTTCTCCTCGCCTTCCAAAATCAGGCGAACAATGAGCCTCCTCCGAATCATCAAGACGACGAGGTAAATAGAGAAGAAAATGAGTCACGCGCCCTTACTAAAAAGGACGTAGACGGTATCCTCGCCAAAGCAAAAGAAGAGGATATACTCAAGGAGCATGGGATCAAGCCACCATATCCCTTATGGATGGACTCGGTCCCGTTCCCCACCAAATTCAAACATCCTACTCTCCAAACATATACGGGGAAAGGATCAGCCAGACAGCACGTCATCCACTTCAAGATCCTGACGGGAGCTATCGCGGATCAAGATGCACTCAAGATTCGCCTCTTTGCAAGTACCCTAAAAGGTACGGCCTTCGATTGGTACTCCACTCTGCCGGAGGACTCAATCCAAAATTGGGCCATGCTAGAGACACGCTTCCTGACTCACTTCAAAGGTGAGGATCACCCCGCTACTATGGCTCAGCTGTGCAGCCTAAAACAGGGGGAGAATGAGTCAACGTATGACTTCATTCACAAGTGGAAAGCAATGGCATACAAATGCTCTGATGTATTGCCACAAGCGTCGCTAGTCGACATCTGCCGAAACAACATGAGAGCCAGAATCCGCTCCATGATCATCGGCAACAAATCAAAAAACCTGGGAGAACTCCTAGAAGCTTCCATGGAAGCTGAAACGGTGATTAAAGACCTCAACAGTCAGAAATCATCAAGAAAAGAGCCAACCGCCATTGCAACCTCTAAGCCAAAGAAGAAAGAGGTCCTCAATGTGCAGACCAAGCCAGCTCCTCAGCCATCAAAGAAAGCTGAAAACAAAGCTGCTGGTAAGAGACCTGAACTCTCTGATGCCTTCAAAGAACGAGTAGAGAAGAAATACCCGTTTGATGAAGATGTTGATGAAATCTTCGGGGCTCTTGTGGCAAACGGCAAGCTCACCTTGCCTGAACCAAAAAGACCGGGCGATGTTGGCAAAACCAACGATCCTCGGTACTGTCCATACCACCAGATGATCTCACATCCTCTCAATCAATGCTTCGTTGTGAGAGAGAAAATAAATGAGATGTGGAAAAACGGAGTCATCACCTTTGACAAAAACTATGGGTCTGCCTCCGTCAACATGGTGACATGTGGACAAACATCAAGATCACCGAAGAAGAAGATTACTACTTCCTTCAAGGTGATAAACTCAATCGAAGCATCCGAAGAACTGGTTCCTTACCCGACACCAGACGGACAACCGATATGGGTACATCCCGATCTCCTGGAAGATGAAAATTGGGAGGTCGTGAAAATAAAGCCTACAGCTCAACAGCGAAGGCAAGCTAGGAAACATCTCCTCAAGCTCAAACGGCAAGAGAAAACCCAGCAAAAACTAGAGGTCAAAGAAAAGGCAGAGGCTTCCTCTACCGCTTCACTGGAGGTAACAAAAACATCCCTTCCAGAGACTTCAAAGGGGGTAAGGAAATTCACTCTCAGTGATTTCATGCCACCTCAATTCAGAGAAGCCATGCAGGAGACATCATACTCTTGCAATTCGGTAGTTGGATTCTCCATTGATGGATACGAGTCCAGCGACACGGATGATGGATTCGAACCCAACTACACAGATGAGTGGGAGGAGTCCCTTGAAACAGGAGAATATCTCTCCGATGAAGAATGGGTTCCTGAGTCTAATCTTATGCCAGTAATCTGGTATAACCCCCTACAGCCACAAGGATCCTGGTCTGATGATGAAGAAGACCAAGAGGCTGTACAAGAAAATGCTGCTGACCCAGCACCTCTCATCACTCTAGTGGAAATCAACAATGTTGAGCCACAAAGAGATGATGAAGAAGAAGATCCGGCTCCTATGCCTGATCTTGAAGAATATGCAAGGATCTTGCAGCGACTCGCTCTAGAACAAGAGCAAGAATGCGTCAACGAGCCTCCTCGCAATCCAGAGCCTGAAGTCCCTGAAGACCACCAGGTACATCCTCCCTTAACTCCTGAAAATGGAGAAAATTGCTGGATAGACGATCCTCTCACATCCGAGGATGAGTCTGACTCCGATCAGGCAACGTCTCCCGTCAGAGCTTCCTGTAATGTGATAATTCGGGATTATAGCTCTTCCGAAGCATCGTCTGATGAGAGCACTTACACTCCGGCGACGCCTAGCAATGTATCTTCTGGAGCCACCTCGTCTCACGTGACTTTCACTGAGATGACACCCTCTCAGGTTTCTTCTCCTGAGACTGTGACTTCAAAGTTCACACCCTTCCTGACTGAAGAATTCCCAGCTATTGATGCTTGGGACGATGAATTAGTCAACGAAGAAGAAAGATTGCTGGATGCTGTTCAGGACTTGTTCCCGGAAAATGCTCCATGCAACACAATCACTGAGGATGGTAACTCTGCTGCTGATGCATCCTCAGCAAATGAAAAACGACAGCCTCTTGATCCTGAAGACAATCTTCCAAATGAAGACCCTTCTCAAGAAGCTCTCGAAGTTGGTAGAGGCACCCGCTCCGGCCGGGACTACCACAAAAATTACAACCAATCTTCCTTTACATATGTAAATCCTTCGGGAAAAGATGTTGTAAGCGCCCCTAGTGGCAACAATGATGAACATGCAGGCCCTAAGGAGGCTTTCAAGTATGACTTGATTGAACACTTCAAGCACATACCTGCACGTCTGCACATCCTAGATTTGTTGCGAATGTCTCCGCACACTCGTGATAATCTCATCTCAGAATTACAAAAACTGAATGAGGATGTCGACAAACATGCCCCGCAAGTCCTCCAAATTGAAATGGATTACCGGGTCAAAAACTCAGAAGCCTCCTCAAAGGAAGAAAAGAAGAAAACTGAGGGATCATGCATTGAATGCCTCTCGGTTAAAAAAGCAGCCAGTGCAACCATCGCCTTCACAAAGGATGACCTCCTACTTGGCGAAACCAGGCATAACCGACCCCTGTACTTCACAGGGTATATCAAGGAAATGCCTATGCATAGAGTTCAGATCGACCCAGGTTCTGCACTCAACCTTATCTCCACATCGGCTCTCGAAGAGTTGGGCATCCCACCCAGCAAACTGAGCCACACATCTGTATCTATCTTTGGATACGATGGGAGTACTCAAAGGCCTATCGGCAAAATCAGGTTCAAATTGCAGATCGGTGATCTTATCTCTGAGGTCACAGTGTATGCAATAAAGACCCCTTCATGCTACAACATCCTTCTCGGACGCCCTTGGATCCATGAGAATGGTGTTGTCCCTTCAACTCTACATCAATGCATCAAGTTTGTTGGCGACGACGGCATGATACATCGAGTCTTTGCGGATAGAAAACCCTTCAAAGGTAAAGAAATCCACTTCGCAGACTCACAGATGTATGAAGGTGAAAAGGAAGAAGAGGAGAAGCATACAGCATCCTTTGCCGAAAATCTCCAGAAAGATAAAGGCAAAGCTCCTCAACAATCACCGGAAGAAAACAAACCATCCGGTAAATCTGAAGAGAGCATGCAAACTCCCTTCATCATCTCCCTCAAATCTTCAAAGCCTTTGGTCATCACAACTAAAGTGAAAAAGGCAAAACAAAAGCCTGGGGGCAAATTTGTTGTCTCTTTCGTGTCTATCATGCAAGACACGGACTCGGATTCAGAGCCAGAAGACGATACATCGTCAAGCCAAGCTGACACTCAGCAAGTTCAGCCTGCTCTTACTCCAATGGAGACAACTTCTGACATAGAAGATCCTACGTCAGCTTCCTTCGTTGTTCCAGCAACTTCAGCAAAGAAAAAACCGATCTTCTTTCATAGATCGGATGCTTCTTCATCAAACTCCATGCTTGAACCTTTCCAAAATAAAGGTACGCCTCAACTATCCTTATACAGTTCTGTGGCACAAGCTATTATGAAGAAAATGGGCTATGACGCTCAAAACCCAGTCGGTTTGGGAGAAGGACGCGGTATTCTCACGCCATTGGGGCCCGTCCTGACCAAAAGCCAGCTGGAAGATTGGAGACTCTACGGCTATATAGAAAAGTCTTCACACGGGTTAGGGTATGATCCTGACACTCCCTTGAGACAGTTGACACAAAGGCTTAAAAGTCAATATGCTGACCAAGCCTCAACATCTCAAGTCCATGAAGACATCGATCTCCCTGGATATCTCTTTGATGAGTCACCTGACAAAGATCCAGGAAGCTCATCCAATTGGTATGATTTCTCCGAAAATGAAGAGGAGTTGTCCGATGGCACAGACGTGTGGACTTCTGACCCAGAAGAACCCTCATCTCCAAAAGAAGTAGCCTACTTCGACTCGGTTTCAACAGGCGATTGGGATCATCTCATAGCAAGCCTTGGGAAAACTACCGATCAAGAAGACCCGTGGAAAGGAACAAAACCTTGGTCTGGAAATGCCCTTGAAACCCCAGAAGGTTTCGTTGAGCTGGAAGCCTCCGAAAATATTGTGGAGGAACCACCTTCGAACCTTCCAACAGAAGATCCTGTTCAAAAGATCGACTTGGGAACACCAGATAACCCACGTCCTGTATTCATAAGCAAGAATATAAAGGATGATGAGTTACCCGAGTATATCGCTTTTCTTCGTGAGTTCGTTGATTGCTTTGCATGGTCTTATGCTGAAATGCCAGGCTTAGACCCCAAAGTAGCAGTTCACAAACTCAATCTTCAAGAAGACATCAAGCCTGTCAAGCAAGGCCAAAGAAGATTCCGTCCAGATGTGATGGATAAAATTGAACAAGAAGTTCAAAAACTCAAAAGCGTCGGCTTCATCCGTGAGGAACAACATCCTGAATGGTTGGCCAACATTGTCCCCGTGACAAAGAAAAATGGGCAGATCAGGGTCTGTATTGACTATAGAGACCTGAATGGCGCATGCCCAAAAGATGAATTTCCGCTCCCCATACCAGAGGTAATGATTGATAATACCTGTGGATTCGAGCGAATGACATTCATGGATGGCTTCTCTGGCTACAATCAGATAAAGATGCATCCTGAGGATGAAAAACATACATCCTTTCGAACCCCATTTGGCGTGTATTGCTACACTGTCATGCCATTCGGTTTGAAGAATGCTGGTGCCACATATCAGAGGGCTATGATGAAAATATTCCAAGATATGCAGCACAAGACGGTTGAATGTTACGTTGATGACCTCGCCGTCAAAAGCAAAAGAAAAGAAGATCATCTCGAAAACCTTCGAGAAGTCTTCCTCCGGCTTCGCAAACACAAACTGCGAATGAATCCATTGAAATGCTTCTTCGGCGTCTCGTCGGGTAAGTTCCTCGGATTCTTAGTTCGGAAAGCTGGAATAGAGCTTGACCCCATAAAAGTCAAAGCCATTCTAGAAATGCCCTCTCCAAGAACCTTGAGAGAACTCAAAGGGCTTCAAGGGAGATTGGCCTACATCAGACGGTTCATCTCCAATCTTTCGGGGAAATGCCGTCCATTCTCCCGGTTGATGAAAAAAGGTGTAAACTTTGTTTGGGATGCTGACTGTGAAGCTGCTTTCCAAGACATCAAGTCATACCTGACAAAACCTCCAGTGTTAGCTGCTCCTACCACTGGAAAACCATTCATCTTGTACACAAGAGCCCTTGATCACTCTCTGGGAGCTCTGCTTGCGCAAGAAAATGATCAAAGAAAAGAAGCTGCTCTATATTACCTCAGCCGCATGCTAGTAGGTGCAGAGCATCGCTACTCTCCAGTCGAAAAAGAATGTCTTGCAGTGATGTTCGCCGTACAAAAGCTGCGTCACTACTTGCTTTCCAATACAGTCTACCTGGTCTCGAGGGTCAACCTCTTGAAGGTCCTTGTCACAAAGGCAGGTTCTCTCAATGCTCGACTGGCAAAATGGTCCATCCTTCTGTCACAATTTGATATTAGGTATGTACCACAAAAAGCAATCAAAGGGCAAGCTCTAGCGGACTTCCTCGCAGAGCATCCATTGCCTAAAGATTCTCCACTCAGAGATGATCTCCCAGACGAACCAGTCTACAATGTGGAGACTTTCTCACAAAGTGCCTCCTGGGACATGTACTTTGACGGTGCAACTAGGACAAATGAAAAAAGACAGCTGATCTCGGGAGTTGGCATCCTCTTTGTTAGCCCCGACAAATACATGATTCCACACGCTTTCTCGCTACTGGAACCATGCACAAACAATGCAGCTGAATATCAAGCTCTGATCTTAGGATTGGAACTCGCCATCGAATCCGGTATCACTATGCTGGAAGTCTTTGGAGACTCTCAACTGATCGTCAACCAGATGAATCAGAAATTTGAAGTCAGGAAGCCAGATTTGCTGCCCTACTACAACAAGGCACAATCACTTCTGCAAAAGTTTGACGTCTGTCACATCACCCACATTCGTAGAGGTGAAAACATACGTGCAGATGCCCTAGCCGGACTTGCCGCATCCATGGCAATCCAGGAAGGGGAAAACATGCAAGTCACAGTGTGCGAAAGAAGAATCCTTCCTCCTCTTAACACACACCAAGCAGTTGCTGAATGCCACCAAGTGGTCGGAAGTCGGATTTCAATCCTTCAAACTTCAATTGGCGACTGGAGGGATCCGTTCATTGATTACATTATGTTCGGAATCCTACCCGAAGATCCAAAAGAACGGGTAAGCATCCAAAGGCGAACCCCAAGCTTCCATTTGGATATTCCATCAAAAATCCTTTACAGGAAATCCTTCAACGGAGTACTTCTACGCTGCTTGTCACAACAAGAGGCTGAAGAAACACTCAAAGAAGTTCATGCTGGTCTTTGTGGAGCTCATCAGGCTGGACCTAAGCTCTATGATCAGATAAAAAGGTTAGGATATTACTGGCCTACCATGGTAGCTGACGCAATGCAATTTGCTAAGCGCTGCCAACAATGCCAAGTTCATGGAGATTACATTCACATGCCTCCAGAATGGCTGCATCCTACAGCGATCTCATGGCCTTTCGAAGCCTGGGGTATGGACATCATAGGTCCTATTTCTCCCCCTTCAAGCAAAGGTCATCGCTTCATCTTCGCCGCTACGGATTATTTCTCCAAGTGGTCAGAAGCATTTGCGTTTAACGAAATGAAGACCTCATCAGTCCTTCAGTTCCTACGCACCAACATCATTTGTCGTTTCGGTATACCCAAAAGATTCGTCCATGATAACGGGCCACAGTTCCGGGATCATCGATTCTACAGGTTCTGCGACAAATACAAAATCCAAAGCTGTCCTTCGACTCCATACAATCCGGCAGCAAACGGGTTAGCAGAAGCTTTCAACAAGACACTCTGCAAAATCCTCAAAAAAATGGTCTCTAATCACAAAAGAGACTGGAGCGACAAAATGTCTGAAGCTTTGTGGGCCTATCGAACCACCGTTCGAGGACCAACCCATAGCACACCATTCTCCTTAGTCTATGGATGCGAAGCTGTCGTGCCCTTGGAAGTACAAATTCCTTCCTTGAGGGTATCCTTGCAAAATGACATGACTCAAGAAAGCAATGTCAAATTGCGACTCCATGAGCTGGACAATCTCGATGAGAGACGGCTCGAAGCTCAACAAAGCATTGAACTTTACCAAGCACGTATGGCAGGATCTTTCGATAAAAAGGTCAGGCAACGCGCCTACAAAAAGAATGACTTGGTTCTTGCGGTAAAAAGACCAATGGTCTTCGCTCACAAGTCCAAAGGCAAATTCGAGCCAAAATGGGAGGGACCCTACGTCATCGACAAAGTTTTCTCCAATGGCGCATACGCACTCCTAAACATGGAAGGTGACAGATGTATGCTGCCCATCAATGGCAAGTTCTTAAAGCGGTACTACCCTTGAAGACTTACCCAACTGGGTAAGAGCAATGCCTGTACGGCCAAAACCGGTTTCCAGGTACACGCTCGCTAAACCCACCCTTTTTTAGGATTTTCATGTCAAATATTGAAATTTCTAGAAATCTAAAACAATGCTTACTTTCATCGTTTCATTGTTCAAAAAAAAAAAAAAAAAAAAAATCCAAGTTTAGGAATCTTTCCCTAACTTGACCAAAATTTTCAACCCTTGAACCCAAAATTCATGGTTTGAAACAAAATCCGGATTCAGGGATTTCCACCCTAGTCCACCCTGCCTTTTACCGCCAAAATGGTTTTAGGTCAAAACTTATGACCCTCGTGTCTTTAAACAAAAAAATTGGTTTTTCAAAAACCGCGAGGAAGCGACGCTTAGTCGATACTCGCACAAATCGGAAGCAAGCGAACCACGTTCGACACTTCCAAAATCGCAGGGAAACGACATTTCGTCGATACTTGCAAAATCCAAAACTGTGGAGACGCAACATTTCAGTTGATATCCACAACCCAAATTTCAAAGGTTCGAAAAAACCTAAAAAACTGTGGAGATGCAACATTTCAGTTGATATCCACAACCCAAATTTCAAAGGTTCGAAAAAACCTAAAAAACTGTGGAGACGCAACATTTCAGTTGATATCCATAACCCAAAGGTTCGAGAAAACCACAAATTTCAAAAATCGTGGGGAAACGACATCAAGTCAGTACCCGCAAAACCAAAATTTTTGAAAAGCAAGGATGCGACATTCCATCGATACTTGCACCCAAATCCGCGAGGATGCGACATTCCATCGATACTCGCAACCGAATGAGCAGGGATGCGACATTCCATCGATACTTGCAAGAACATTCAGCAGGGAGGCGACTTTTAGTCGATACTTGCATTTTTTTTGAAAATCAAAACAGGCTATAAATGCCACAAACCGGCTATAAATGCCACAAACCGGCTATCAATGCCACCAAAACAAAACCGGCTATCAATGCCACACAAACAAAAAACTTGGATTTCAAAAAAAAAAATGGCTATCAATGCCACCAAAATTGGCTATAGATGCCACAAACAAAAAAAAACTCGGCTATCAATGCCACAAGAAAAGCTGGCTCTCATGCCAAAATTGGCTTCCATGCCACAAACAAAAACCTGGCTTTCATGCCAAAACAATCATTTGACAAAAGATTTTCACAAAATGACAACCTTTTGATCAAATCCCATTTAGCAATTACTTTTATCACAAAAAGATTCAAGTGAGCGTAGGGATAACAATAAAAAAAAAAATCAATCCCATTTAGCAATTACTTTTATCACAAAAAGATTCAAGTGAGCGTAGGGATAACAAAAAAAAGGAAAGTGTTCACGAGCACTACAAAAAAAAAAAAGAAGAGAGTACCAAAAAATACATGTGGTACCAAAAAAAAAGTGTTCATAAGCACTACAAAAAAAAAGAGTACCAAAAAAATACATGTGGTACCAAAAAAAAAAGAGAGTGTTCACAAGCACTGCAAAAAAAAAAGAGAGAAGGATGGTTTCTGTATACAGGAGCTCAATCAAAGATGGTCTCCAGCCAAGAGTTCAACTCCCCAAGCAAACTCTTAGCCTCAGCTGTCAAGGATTCCAAGGCACGCTTCTTCAGGAACTTGCCATGAGATGCTGGAGTGGGCTGTACCCCTTCTCTCACACCAGGAAGCTTACCTCGAGCAGCTTGCCATTGTTTATCCTCATCAGACTTCCTTTTGAGAACCCGTTCGGCATCTGCAACCTGGTGAATCAGGACACTCTCCCTGTCGCGAGCTTCTATTATGGCAGTCCACTTGGCAGCGACTTGTGCCTGCAGAAGCTCAAGACGTTTCCTGGCCTCATCGACCTCCCTATCAAGGATGTTAAGGTCATGTGTCAGCTCGATGATGGTTACCTCTTCTCTATTCCTCTTTCGGACTGCCACCTTCCTGCTTTCTGTAGCCTCATCTAGGTCAGACTTAGCCTTATCAGCAGGGTCCAGGAACATCTCCTTGAAGAACTGGTCATCAGCCAAACTCACGGTCTCAAACCACTTGTCACCCAGTGCAATGATCCTATCAACGATCGCCCTGGCACCTGTGACATCCAGACCAGCCTCTTCAGCATCACTGAGAATCTCCTGCACATGCTGGATCATGCCAAATCCGACTTCCAAGTGCCCAGAAAGGAGAGTCTCAATCCAAGAGCGCACAACTCGCACCACCACCTTCTTCGCAAAAAGAAGAGATGGCCCAGCTGAGGATTCGCCCAACTCCGTTGGTCGGCTACTCATGTCATCATCTGTTGAAAGAGTAACAAAAGAACTCTTTCCAGCTGAAGCTGCTCCTGCTCGGGAAGGAATCTCAGCGCGAGGAATCTCCTCAATATTGTCAGAGCTGGTCCCAGGAATCTCTACCTCTGGATCAACCTCTGGCATCTCTTGCTCTGGAAGCAACGGATCCTCCTCTGCCACTTCAAAACCTGCAAAGGAAACACAAAAAGGTATGAATATGACCCTGTTTGAAAATCATTATCAGAGTTATAACTACAAAATACCTTCTTCGACGACTGGCGGAACACTTTCTTCCTCCATGAACTCATCGAAAGCATCATCAACATTTGCGTCCATCGATGGTTCAAAGTCATCGGAACCCTGTGGCAAGTCAGCTGGCAACAAAAAAATTTGTGTTAGCAAACCGAGTCTCAAACAAAAAAAAAAGAGCAAAAGAAGTCATACCAATTGGAGATTTTGGATTTACTCCAGAGTCCCTCGGTTCTTCTTCAGGTGCCTCAACAGGATCCATCACCACCTCATCGGTTGGGACCTCAGGCATCACCAAGTCTTCCTCTGCTAAAAAAAAAAAAGGGGAAGAAAAGCAGAAACAAGAAGCAAATCATAACATGGAAAAATCCCATGAAAAGAAATGGAAAGAGAAAAAGGAAGAATCATACCTTCACCGACGGTCTCTTCTTCTCGGCTTCTCTTCTCCGGAGGCTCGTCAGCATCCACTGGCACATCCTCATTGATAGTAAGAGGAACTTCCAAGTTAGGAGAATCCTCATGCTGCCCCTGGCTGCGATGATGACTCCTCCTCCTCTTACTTCTGCGGGCTCGCTTCTTAGAAGAACCTACCCCGCTGTCAGAGTCAGGTTTCCCACTTGACTCATCACTGGATGGTCTGCTCTTGCCAGTAGACTCCACGGAAGCTTGCCTCTGCGCCGCTTGCATCCAAGCGCCAAGTTCGGCTTCCTCCTGTTCTAGCTGCTCCAAAGCCTCGTCAGGTATTTCTCGAACAGCTTCAGAACCGATGACGCCCTGGTCACCAAGAAAGCCTATCTTGTGCTTCTCTCCAGAAAGGAAGGCCCAAACTTCCTCTCGCCGGATGCCATCCGACTTTCCAAGACCCTTTCCAGATACCAGCTTCACATCAAGCTCCTTCCTGGAAAGTCCCCGATATGCCGAGAAGCTCTCCGCGAACCACTTCGCAAAGCCGGCAGTCCGGGAAGTCAGCAACACAGGATAAGAAATCATGGCTGTAGTGTCTTCAGCACTATAGAAAGCCCATGCATTTCTCCCGTCCTGTAAACCTCCAAAGCGCTTCACCATGCTTGAAGGCGCTCCAACAACGCCTTGAGAAAAGCCCAGCTGCAAAGCAAAGCGAGAGGGTACATACGGCTGGATGTCGACGAAAAGATGTCTACGGTACACCATCGTGCCGACACGTATGCTGAAAAGCCACTCTCTCTCTGCATTTGTCAAGGAATAATGCCTTCCCGACCCCGCCCTGGTAGAGTCTCGGGAGGCACCAAAATCAAAAGCCTTCTTCCGCAACTCCGGAGAAAGCTTTACTGAAGATTGCCCCATCTCGACGTCCCTGAAACGTCGGATCCTCATGCGGGCAAACAAAAGTGATTCGGACACGGCTTTGCCCTTAGCCAGTCGAATCATCAGAGGATCATCATCCTGTGCAGCACCCAGCCGATGGAAGCCAGGACAGTGGTATACATACCACGAATAAAAGATATGGGCTGAAAATACCCTATTCATGGGAAGCCCAAGCCGAACTAGAAAAGCAGCAGCCTGCAGTTCGGTACACAGGTAGGAGTAAAGAGCAGGCACCAAAGCAAGCTGCTCTCCAAACGCCATCTGACAAGCCGGGAAAATACAATGCGGCCTGATGTGCGTTCCATCTCCTCCAGCAAAAATAGCCTCACCAAGCCAATAAGTGAGGTAAACAGCGAGATCTCTCCGCAGTGCAATGTCAGGACATATGGCGTTTGTACTTGCACAGAAATCTCTTAACTCTTCTTGCATGGCCAAGATCTTCTTTGAACTTGGATCCTGAGCTCCAGCTTCCTGGGTCATGCTATCAGAAGGCTCCCTACTATCAAAGAAGTTGGGGAATGAAGAGCAAAAACTCTTCCAACTGCTGGATCTAACTTTCGAACCTCCCTTCTCCTTCAAAAAATCATAGAAGGCGACGAGTTGAAAGTATAAAAGCCTGAACTCCTCAGACTGCCCCTCGAGGACGCTGTCAATCGGCATAAACTCCTCATAGAGTTTGCCGAGGATGGGCAATCCGGTAATGGCGCTCAGCTCCTTCAAAGAAAAACCAATCTCACCATTCGTCACAACGAAGGTATTGGTTTGAGGGAGGAACGACTCCAGCATAGCCATGAAGGCCTCGTCGGAAAAGATCACGGTCTCCCCAAAAGCGCGGACCGCATCAAAAATCCCGGCTTCCTTCAAAACGGTGCCACCAATCAGCAGGACGCGATCAGTCCACGACTTCCACTCGGAGTCAGCATTGAAACGACCTCGAAGTCGAAAAGGCTTGATCCAATTGCTGCCGTCACCGCTGAAAATACCAAGGCCCACCGGTCTCAAATCGACCGACGGATAATCAGAGCCCTGGTAGCCGCTGGATGGCATCAACAGGTCCATGTCAACAGGCGACCTCTCCGTATATCCAGGAGAACCGCCGACAAAAACCCCGGTCTTGATTACATTTGTCCTTCTCACCCAACTTGGAGGATCTTCCCTCTTAGGGCACGTGGGGGCAAGGCTCAGAATCGAGACGGTGCGATCAAACATCGACCGGGTAGTAACAGTCTTCTTCTCACCATCTGCTGTGAAGGAAAACTGAAAAGATCTCCTCTGGTATGTAATGTCGTCAGGGACTGCATCACCAAAGAAGAAGGTAGGCTTGGGCAAAATGCTCTGATCTTCCATCAGCCATGGACGACTGCTTACCATAATCTTATAGAATTCCTCTCCCTTGAGAGTGATCAGTCGCTGCCTCATCTCATCTCTGTTGAGGGAGTCGCACTCTTCCAGGTTTCTTTCAACATACTGGACCTTCTCGAAAGCCTGCTGAACGGCCGGATTAGAGGATCTAGAAGACCGACGAGGTACGCTTGCAGCAGGCTCTTTACCCTTGTTCGCTCTGGAGGAACCACCTGAAAAGGATGGAAAAGAAAAAGATCAAACATCAAAATGACAGAATCTCGCTAAAAAAAAATCTGGCGAAATTTTGACATGATGACGGGGCAATTCCGAAGAAAAGGAACTATCCCGAAAGAAATAGAAAGTTTGAAGATGGGCTCAACATCGCTGCGAGCTCCGAAACTCCAAACTTTCGAAACCTAAAAGTCTCCGCAAAATCAGGAAGGGCTCAACATCACTGCGAGCTCCAAGTTCCCAAATTTGCAAACACTTTCAGGTATGCAATCACATCATGCTACAAGTTTAATTTACAAATTAAAGGCATGCATGAACATCTAGATTTGCGAAAAAAAATGCATTATCATGATGAGCAAACAAAAAAAAAAAAGAGAAAGAAAAGAAACTCTCTCAAAAAAAAAAGGGGAGGGAAAGAAAAAAAAAAAAAAAAAGAAAAAAAAAAAAAAGGGGCTGGCCCACAGGCCGTGGCCCACAGGCCACGTGGCCGTACGGCCAGATCCGTACGGATCTGTCCGTACGGCCCACACAATAAAAAAAAAAAACAACATGAAAAAAAAAAAAGAAAGAAAAGAAAGCAAAAAAAAAAAACGTGTGAGAAAAAAAAAAAAGAGGCAAACACGTGAACAAAAAAAAAAAAGAAAAAGAAAGAAACAAAAAAAAAAGAAAGAGAAAGAACTTTTTTTCCTACAATGAAGTTTTCTTGAAAAAAAAGGAGAACTTACTTGAAGCCATTGATGGAGAAGAAGAAGAAAACTCTTGAAGATCTTGAAGAAGAAAAGCTCTTGGTCTTGAAGCCCTCTTGAGATTATTGCAAAAGAAAGTAGTAAGAGCAAGAGATCCAACCTCCTCCTTGCTTTTATAGAGGAGAGCAAACCAAAGAAGGAAAGAAGAAAGAGGTAAGTGTTACTAATTAGTAACCTTACCAAAAGAAAGAAATTAGAAAAGATTCTTTCCAAAAAGAAAAGATATCTTGAGAGATTTTCTCCTAAAATCAATCTATGACGGATTCTTTCCCAAAAAGAAAATATCTTGAGAATATCCTATCCCAAAATAAAGGGATCTTGAGAGATTTTCTCCAAAATCAATCTATGCGGATCTTCCCAAAAGAAAGATATCTGAGATTCCATAAAAGGGATTTGAGAAATTCCCAGGCCCGAAAAAAAGATATCTTGAGATATCCTCATCCCAAAATAAAGGGATCATGAGAGAGATTCTCTCCAAGTAAAGATATTCTTAGATATTCTCTATCCAAATGAGATATTTTGGATATTCTTTACAAAAATGACACCATATGAGATCTAAGCCATTTCAAAAGCTTAAGGTCCCATGGGTTAGCCCATATGAGCCAGGTTTGACCACCTAGGCACAAAAAAAAAATTTTTTGGGCTTTTAGTCAAAGAGAAATCCCTCTTACCAAGAGCATACAAAAATGGTTCCATGCCTCTTTTGAGTTGATTGGACCATACAAAAGAAAATTCCAAGCCCCATGAGCTTCCAAAAATCAAACCATCCAGTCTCATCTACCAAATTGAGCCAAAATCTTGAAATTGACATTCCATCAAACCAAAACCTGGTCCCCTAACTTGCCACATACAGCCTGTTAGGTCACAAGACCAAAACCAAAAACCAAAACCTGATCCCCTAACTTGCCACATACAGCCTGTTAGGTCACACGATCAAAACCAAACCCGACCCCCTAACCTGCCATATATAGCCTGTTAGGTCACAAGGTCAAAACCCAAATCCACATCCCTAATGTCATCTTCAAAACTTTGCCTTGAGATGGTACGTGATCCCTTTCACCACCATAAAATTCCCCTGGAAGCTCAAAAGGCTACAAATACCAAAAAGAAAGACTGCTCAAAGACTCTTGGTCAAGTCACAGGCTCTCCTTCAAAAATCTCTTCGAGGCACATCGACTACAAAAGTTAAGCAACTCGCCGCTGTACCTCGAGGGGGCATTTGTTGACACCAAAAATGTCACTTTGCCTTTCCAAGATCCAAAGAGCTACATGAAGTCGCAACCTGCCATAAATAGGCAATGCTGCTTCCAAAAATCAAATCTTGTCAGAATCAAACAAAAACTGCAAGATTCATCCAGACAGCCAAAAGAGGAGTACACAAGAAGTTTCAAGCCATTTCAAGATCATTTGGCCTAACTTCGCTTCTCCAACAGCCAAATCAAGCCTCTCGGCGGTAAAGCTCTCCGGGACCATGATTTCCAAGACAGAACCTATGGATCATCTTAAAATGACTCCAATAGGTTCCCTGTCAAATTTCAAGTCAATCGGACATCGGTTGACCGCACATCAAACCGCGACATCTTCATCGCGACAAAAAGCAAGTCTGCAGGTGATAGGACCCCAAACGGCTTCAAAACTCAAACAAAAGCCTATGGTTGGTCTTATTTATTGCTCAAGAGGCTTCACACCAAATTTCAGGTCATTCCGACATCGTTTGACCCAGTTTCAGCTTCTGACGGAAAATCGGCAGCTCTGCGCGACAAAGTCTTCGGCTTTCTCAGGAAATTGGAAACTTTGCAAAATAAAATGCAAGGATTCTCATCAGGTTTCCTACAAAGAAATCAGACCAATAAATGATCAAAATGTCAAAGAAAAGTACAGAAGAAAAAAGAATCAAAAAAGAGCAAAAACGGACGCAAAACGGGACCAGAAAGGGGGAAAACCCCCCCAGGGTCGCAGACCCCTGCGACCCTGGGCCAGGGTCGCCGGCGACCATGGACCCCGGGGTCGCCGGGAAAGCCCCGGAAACCCCGGTTTTCGCCGTTTTTTTCGCGATTCGAGATGCCCAGCCTCTGGTACTTTCCAAAATTCATGCTTTTGAGACACCAAGTCCTCTGACATCCGTCCAAAACACGGGTAAATCATCAAGAGTATCAAAGACAGTATTGATCGCCACCCGATCAACCAAAAAAGTGTGCTTTCCACCCGACCGATCGAGAAATCGACAGGACAGATGGCACCGACCCGCTGTTGGCAACAAGCACCTGAAATTACATGGTCATCTGATGTCGATCTACATGAAGATCCATCGATGATCATCGACAGAAGAATTCCAAAAGACGTGGCACGGCCCGCGACTCTTCAGCTACTCGGCGACCACTTAATGCGATTAATTGACTAGCTTTATTACAGTCATTAATCCATTTCTTTGGACGGCCCAATCAGAAGCAAGCATTTGGGAGTTACAAGTCAAGAGATTCATGGCATTTAACCCATGAAACTCCTCCCATCATGGCGATTAAAGGCGATTAAATGCCCTCAATCTCCTCCGGCCAATCAGAAGCCAAGAAAAAGGAGTTACAAAATAAACAATTCAATTTTGTAACTCCTCCCATTATGTGGCTTAATGACATTAAAAGCCCATAAACCCACCTAAAAGGCTACCTAAAAGCCTATAAATAGGAGGGCTCTCCAAGAAGAAAGGACATCAGAAAGCATCAGAAAAATCAGAGAAAAAAGCACAAGCACACAGACAGAAACCCAGAGAAAGGAAAAAGAGAGAAAACTCTGCGGAAGTTCTACACCGGCCACCGCAACAAGGTGACAAAAGTCCCTTGGGGGGTACCCCCCCCAAGGTCCTTGCCTTCTCCTCCTGCCTCCAATGGCTTAGATGTGGCTTTTCAGCCCGTCTACTCGGTTTTTTATTGGACATAGGACCTTCCTTTGGTCTTTGTCTTCTAAAAACCCGAGGTTATAGCCAAGCCAAGCGAATCAAATAGCATCCTCTGTTCTCATCTGCATGGATGATGGCGAAGCCTACATATGGCTTGCGACCGTCAATCTAAACGAGTCCCCCACAATCTCCTGAGAAGTTAGATCCTCCTTTTCTTGCTTTTCATTGTAGTTTGTATTTTTTCAAAAGAGACAAAAATCACAACTCTTGTCTTTCATTATTGATAAGGATTGTAAATCGGCTATAAACGCCAAAGTCGGCTATAAACGCCAAAAATCGGCTATAAACGCCAAAATCGGCTATAAATGCCAAAAAATCGCCTTTCACGGCAAATCAAGAAAATGTCTCTTTTCTTAAATATATGTGCAATGGAAAACTTGAAAGAAGTTGATTTCCTTTTTACTTGCGAAGATTGATCTCCGGATCACCATTTGCAATTCCAAGTAAAATAGAAAATCTGGCACACCCACAAAAAAAAAAAGAAATGTTGATGCACGCCCCTGCCCCCCGGTTACGAAGGGTCGGACCCGACGGACTCCCACGTCCGCCGACCTCGGTAGAATCAAGCAGGAGCGCGGTCCATCAATCCTTGAATGAAAATGTTGTCTCATAAAAAAACTACATCCCTCGATTTGCAGAGCTCCTTGGTGAAATCCCTTGTTCCTAGAGAAGAAGACGGAAGGGGATCTCTGGACAACAGAGAAGAAGACGGAAGGTGCTATGTTGAAACTGTTGAAAGGGAGCAAATTAGTCATAAAAATATATGATGTGGCATATTAGGGACCTCTCACAAAAATATCTCCAGCTGTCTGGACCAGAGACATTAGAGAAAAAGTTGTTGTCCTTGATGCGCTCAGTGTAAGACCCCCGACCCGAGAGACATCGATTAGAGTTAATTAAGTTGTGCTTTAGCTTTAAGTGTATTTAGTGGTTTTTAAATTAGTTTGGGATTAGAATAACTTTTATAATAGCTTTGGGGAATTTGTAGAGCCTTTTTACTTGTGGGACCCTCTGGGTGGTTCTTGCTACGAATTGTGTGAGATTGGGGGTTTAGCCATGATTTCCCAAAAAATTATGTTTTAATCCTGTTTGACTTATCTTGTTTATCCTGTAACTTTCATGTTGACATCATTCCCATTCGAGAGCCCTAAACCCAGACTTTTTACAATTTGAGGGCAAAAATGGTTTTTTACCCAAATCTGGACACCAATTTCAATGTCACCAAAAACTTGCAAAATATATACTTTTTGGAAACTATAAATTTCGCCGAACAACTTTGTCTTCTTCGTCGAAGTCATTTGAGGTTCCGAAGTCGATGTTTTGAGCCCGAGAAGTCTTTTAAAGTTGTGGGCCCCATCCCCACTTGTTATAAAAGGAGAGCCATCTTATTCATTTTCCCTCTTTCTTGCTAAAC